>JAAGEH010002525.1:17227711-17581082 GCA_011751065.1 Lasiurus cinereus
TCCAGGAAGCACACAGAACCCCAAATAAAAGGAATCCAAAGAGGACCACACCAAGACACATCATCATTAAAATACCAAGAGCAAAAGACAAAGAGAGAATATTAAAAGCAGCAAGAGAAAAACAGTTCATTACCTACAAGGGAGCACCCATACGACTGTCAGCTGACTTCTCAACAGAAACTCTGCAGGCCAAATGGGAATGTCAAGAAATATTCAACGTGATGAATAGCAAGAACCTACAACCAAGAATAATCTATCCAGCAAAGCTATCATTCAGAATTGAAGGGCAGATAAAGAGCTTCACAGAGAAGAAAAAGCTAAAGGAGTTCATCAACTCCAAACCAGTATTATATGAAATGCTGAAAGGTACTCTTTTAGAAGAGGAAGTAGAAAAAGGTAAAAGACAAAAAAATTATGAACAACAAATACATATCTATCAACAAATGAATCTAAAAATTAAGTGAATTAAAAATTTGATCAACAGAATAAACTGGTAAATATAATAGAATCAGGAGCACAGAAAGGGAGTAGACTGATAATTCTCAGGGGGGTCAAAAATCATAAAGCATCAAACAAACTGTGAAATTACAGCAGAAAGATTAAAGTTAGGTGAGGTAGATAAGTGATCAATCAAAGGACTTGTATGCATGCATATAAGCATAACCAATAATCACAGACACTGGGAGGTTGGGGTATGCCTGGGAGGGAGTGGGGGCAATGGGGAGATATGTATAAAAAATTAATAAAAATTTAAAAAAAACACCCACCAAAACCGGTTTGGCTCAGTAGATAGAGCGTCAGCCTGCGGATCAAGGGGTCTCAGGTTCGAATCCGGTCATGGACATGTACCTTTGTTGTGGGCACATCCCCAGTGGGGGGCATGCAGGAAGCATCTGATCGATGTCTCTCGCCGATGTTTCTAACTCTCTATCCTTTTCCCTTCCTCTCTATAAAAAAATCAATAAAATATATTTTTAAATAAATAATAAAAATAAAAACACCCCTCTGCTGCTGTTATTCTGCCCATTCAGACAAGGCAAATGCTGTTACCACCATTTGACAGTTAAGAAATTTGGAGCTGGCAGAGCTTAAGTAATTTCAAAATTGCAAGAGTGCGCCTTTTTGGGGTTAGCTCAGCTTCTTGGGGCTACACTTGGCTCTTCAGGGCTTGGCTTAGCTCTTGAGAGGGCAGAGGGCCTGGAGATGTAATTCAGTCACCAATGGCCAATGACTTAATGAACCATGCATATGGAATGGAACCTTGATCTAAACCCCTAGACAATAGGGGTTGGAGTGTCCCAAGTCAGTGAACACCTCCATGTGACAGAATGATAGCACAACCCAATTCCACTGGGACAGAGACCCCTGTACTTGAGACCCCCAGACCTTGCCCTGTGTACCTCTTCATTGGCTATCCACCTGCGTCCTTTATCATATCCTGTAAGATTGAGGATAGCACCTTCCTGTGTTCTTTCAGTCTATCTAGAACACTGGAGTGGGTATTGTGGGAACCCTTGAATTTGTAGTTGGTTGGACAGAAGTATCAATATCCTGTGGACCCACTCATGGATAAAGTGGAGGCATTAATCTGTGGTTCTTTGCTAACTCTAAGTAGAAAGTATCAGAATTGAATTGAGTTATTTGGCACCTGATTGAGGTAATGTATTCAGCAGTTAAAAAAGACATCACACACACACATGTCTGTGTGGGAGGTATTTTTGTGCTAGGCAAGTGCTAGAACAGAAAGCTGGAGTATTTCAAACACAATAAAACCAGAGTAGACACTTAAATCCTGGTTTTGTCTCTACATGTGTAGCATTGGGTAAATCATACAAACTTTCTGGGGCTCAGTTTCCCCATTAATAAAATGAGGGGTTGAGGGAAATAATAATAGTAATAACAATAACGCCAATTCCATAGAGTTGTTTGAGAATCAAAAGAGTTACTACACTTTATGGGGTCAGGACAGTGCCTGACGCATAGTAAACCCTCAATAAAAGGTGAGGGTAGTTGCTGTTTTTTCTCTTTTCATCCAATTCATTTCTCTTTGTTTCAGTTTACCAGAGTAGGTGTCTTCCACTTAAAGCTAAAACACCCCTCCGATATGTCTGCCTATTAACTCTAAGCAGAGAAAGTATGTTCAACTAAGCAAGAATGAGATTTGTGGGGAAGGTAGCTTTTTCAGACACAGAAAGGTCACACAGAAAGTAACAGAGAGGGCCGAAACCGGTTTGGCACAGTGGATAGAGTGTCAGCCTGCAGACTGAAAGGTCCCAAGTTCGATTCCGGTCGAGGGCATGTACCTTGGTTAGGGGCACACCTCCAGGAGGGAGGATACAAGAGGCAGCTGATCGATGTCTCTCTCTCATTGATGTTTCTAGCTCTCTATCCCTCTCCCTTCCTCTCTGTAAAAAATCAATACTATATATATATATATGTCAGCCACGCTGTGGCTTCCCCATCCTCTTCGCTCCCTCCTGGATCAGGGAGCACATTGGTCCAGTCATTTTCTGGGTTCCAGAGGAAATGCTGAGTCAACACTGTGCTTCTGCTTGATTCACCTTGGCAGCCGTAAAGCATTCTGGTGCCTGTGTCCAGCACCAGTGGTCCTGACTTTATTGGTTTGGAAGGCTATTCAGGGCAGAGGAATTTCTCAAAGCTCTCAGGTGAAGACCTCCACATGGAAGGAGAGAGCTGAGGGTCCATCCTCAGGTATTTACCTTGACTTTAGAGCAGGGCTCCAGGACCTCAATGTGTACATGAATCATCTTGTCAAAAGGCAGATTCTGAGTAAGTACATCCTGAGTGGGGCCTGAGACTCTGCATTCCTCACAAGCTCCAAGGATGCTGATGCTCTATCCGAGGACTACACTTTGAGGAGCAGATAAAGAGCTTCACTGATAAGAAAAAGCTAAAGGAGTTTATCAACTCCAAATCAGTATTATATGAAATGCTGAAAGGTACTCTTTTAGAAGAGGAAGAAGAAAAAGGTAAAAGACAAAAAATTATGAACAACAAATACATATCTATCAATAAGTGAATCTAAAAATTAGGTGAATTAAAAATTTGATCAACAGAATAAACTGGTGAATATAATAGAATAAGGAGCACAGAAAGGGATTGGACTGATAATTCTCAGGGGAAAAGGGGTGAGGGGTGTACAGGGAGAGAATGGACAAAAATCATACATCTATGGATGAGGTCAACAGGAGGGAGGTAAGGGTATAGGGAAGGTGGGAGCTCAGTGGAGGGGAGCTATGGAGGGGAAAAAAAGAGAAACAAATGTAATAATCTGAATAATAAAGATTTAATTAAAAAAAGATTTGAAATACAAAGAAGCAAAAAACACTCAACTGAAAAAGCAAAATGAAAAAAGAATTCAAAAATTTGAAGATAGTGTAAGGAACCTCTGGGACAACTTCAAGCGTACCAACATCAGAACTATGGGGGTACCAGAAGGAGAGAGAGAGCAAGATACTAAAAACCTAGTTGAAGAAATAATGACTGAAAACTTCCCACATCTGATAAAAGAAATAGACTTACAAGTCCAGGAAGTTCACAGAACCCCAAAGAAGACCACACCAAGACACATCATAATTAAAATACCAAGAGCAAAAGACAGAGAATATTAAAAGAAGCAAGAGAAAAATAGTTAATTACCTACAAGGGGGCACCCATACGACTGTCAGCTGATTTCTCAACAGAAACTATGCAGGCCAGACAGGAGTGGCAAGAAATATTCAAAGTGATGAATAGCAAGATCCTACAATCAAGATTACTCTACCCAATAAAGCTATCATTTAGATTTAAAGGGCAGATAAAGAGCTTCACAGATAAGAAAAATCTAAAGGAGTTCATCAGCACCAAACCAGTATTATATGGTACTCTTATATGAAATGCTGAAAGGTACTCTTTATAAGAGGAAGAAAAAGGAAAAGGTAAAGATAAAAATTATGAACAACAAATACATATCTATCAACAAGTGAATCTAAAAATCAAGTGAATAAAAAATCTGATGAACAGAATAAATTGGTGAATATAATAGAATCAGGGGCAGAAAGGGAGTGGACTGACGATTCTCAGGGGAAAAGGGGTGAGGAAGGTGCAGGGAGAAACTGGACAAAAATTGTACACCTATGGATGAGGACAATGGGGGATAGTTAAAGGCAGAGGGTGGGGTAGGAGGTGGGTGGAGGGGAGCTATGGGGAGAAAAAAAGAGGAACAATGTAATAATCTGAATAATAAAGATTTATTAAATTAAAAAATAATAATAAAATAAATGAATGAATGAATAAAGTAGAAGCAAAAAGGAAAAGTTGGAGGGCATCTGGAAGCATGACGAGGCCATTGGGGGCAGCCAACCTTTAGATCAGCCCCAAAGATCCTTACCTTCTGACATAACCATACCTGGAAAACATCATGGGTTCGATTCCAGACCACCACAATAAGGTGAGTATTGAAATAAAGTGGTGGTGGAGAGTGTTACCTTCAATTTAAAAAATGCAACATCTGCCGAAACCAGTTTGGCTCAATGAATAGTGTCAGCCTGCGGACTGAAGGGTCCCAGGTTTGATTCTGGTCAAGGGCACGTACCTTGGTTGCGGGCACATCCCCAGTAGGGGGCGTGCAGGAGGCAGCTAATTGATGTTTCTCTCTCATTGATGTTTCTAACTCTCTATCCCTCTCCCTTCCTCTCTGTAAAAAAATCAATAAAACATATTTTTAAAAATGCAACTTCTGTGGCGTGCGATAAAGGGAAGCACCTTGAAGCAACAAGGTATGTCTCTATGCACACCCCTGCATGGTATCCCCCCGCTCCCAGTACCAGAGATGGTCTGTGTAGTAAATAGACCATGGTTGCACTCTCTCAGGCCCTCTGGAATCACTCACTCTGAGGATGCCAGTCGCCAGGTTGTGAGGACATTCGGGCAGCCAATGGAGAGGTGGTAGAGGACCTGAGCCCTCCAGTTGCCAGGAGAGTGAACTTAGATGCGGACCCTACACTAATGGACAAGGCTCCAGCCATGGCAAACAGCTGGATGGCAGCCTCCTGAGTTGATCATTGTTGAAGCCAGTTGTGGGGTACTTGGGAACTCATTACATTATTCTCTTGACTTTCATATCCATTTGGAATGTACCCTAATAAATGTTTAGAGTACTTGTTTTTAAAGTCTTCTCTCTTAGCTAAACCTTGTCTTGAACCATCCTCTTCAAATGTTCTGTAAGTTATACAGAGCTGGCCACTTTCAAGTGCTCACAGACTTGAAATTTCATGGGTTTTCCATGCTTGCATTCTCCCTTGTTTTATTTTTGTAAGTCTCAGCATATGTGTGAAACCCTGTAATTACCATTTTATGTAAGGCAATGCACAGACCTCCAGCCCCGTCATCTATCCATTACTAAACGGCTCCTCTACCTGAAACACAATTCTACAGAACTTCTCCAGAATTATCCAAGGGACTTCAACTGACCACTCAATATAAGCAGATATCCCAAACTCTCTCCATCCCACTGCCCTGTCACAATCCTCATGGCACTCTCGCTTTCTAAGACCATGTTCCTTTACTCACTTGTTTCATTTTGTCTTTCTTTATGCACCACTTCACTCTATCCTCCCCTCTGGAATGTACTCTTCATGAGAACAGCAACTTTGTCTGCATGTCTATTACCAGGCACAGTGTAAAATGAACGAATGAATGGATGGATGAATGAACAAATGAATTGATGAATGCTACAAGTACATTGTATGCATAGCTCTGTAGAGCCTGTACTTTAGCAGGTCACCCCACATGCTTGCTAAGAGGCTTATACACATTCATATAACTGTATCATATGTTTGTAGTTTTTCTAACCAAATAAGGGATTGGCTATGAAATAGGTGATTAAATGTTTTTTTCAAGCCAATGGAGCTGCATAGCCCATTGCTTTTAAAGAGAAGATTAGGTTCCTACAAATTTTCCTTGGACACTCAAGCTCTTGGCTCACAATGCTTGGTTACAGGGAGGTCTCTGAAAATCTGAGATGATGGTACATGAGCTACCTTGTGGCCACAAACCCGCTCATCATCTAGGAAGTTCATAATACCCATCTAACTGGCTTCATGCCAGGGGTTAATCAAAAGACCAAGCTGTCCATTGAAAGTCCGAAGCAGCAATGGCCTTTTGGGAAAGAGGGGTCTTAAGATGGAGACTTCACTCCAAATCCCAGTGCACCCTTCATCTCTAGTAAGTTCTTGCTTGTTTAGAAATGTTAGCAGAAGCAAGGAGTCCCAGGGGCTCTCTGCTTGTAGAAAAGAACAGGGCAGAATTTAGAAAGCTGTTCCATTGCCTGTAACCCCAATAAACAATGTCTGGCCAACCTAATGTGGGGTTACCGAGGTTAGGGTTGTGCTGCTTTTCTCAGAAGTAGAAAGTCAACGGGCTTGATGGATGGCCCCATTTATGGCACCTGAAACAGAACATACGTTACCAGGTTGGCTGCTGTCAAATCCACCTTAACACAGGGGTGGGCAAAAGTAGGTTTACAGTTGTGAGTTCACAAAGCACAGAATTTATTATATATATAATTATTTTGGTTATCTGGAATCACCAGTGTATTATGTGAAGTTCTCATTGGAGGTTTCATAGAAGAAAGGGATTAAAGGCTTTCATTTTGACTTGTTTGGTTCTTAATCTGTAAATAAAACAAGAGGTGCTATTCTTTTCTAACCTTTAGCTTGTATAGATTTCTGTTCACTCAGAAAATACATGGACCAGCATTGGAAACATCTTTCCATCTTACTCACACCTTTAGTTTGGGACAGCAGCCTTTTTAGCATAACGCCAATAATCCCAAGGCCACACAAAAGCATTGAGCACATTAGAAACTGCCTCATCTAATTCTGCTCCAGAACCAATACTCAAAATGTCTGGTCTGGAGGTCAGGCATACCATTGTGTCTTCATCACCAGGCATTAAAAAATATCTTTGGGAAACTTCTCAGAAGACCCAGGCCTGTATTCTTGTCCTCAGAACATTTCCCCACAAACTCATCCACACCTATAGCTTGTCATCCTGGGGAAATGTCACACTATAGGGTAGTGTCAAGGGCCTCTGAAGGCCATTTATGTGACACACATATCTTTAATATTTTATTTGGGACATTCTTCAGTTATATGCAAAGATCAAAAGAAGGCATTTCCATTTTCTAGCTTGGCACTGCTTTTTTGGCCTTGGGGACTGCTTCGTTTGGTGGTATAGATTATCATGTGTACTTGTTTATACTGAAATCGTGCTTTTGCATACAGAATTTATTCTTGTATTATTTATTAATTATTGTATTATTTATTTTTATTGTGACTGTAGACCTACTTTTGTGCACCCCTGTACAGCAATACAAGTAGTCTCGATGTCTTAAAAAACACTTTACAAAGGCAGTGGTTGAATAGCATCTTTTCTCTATAGCAGCCACTAAGACAATCCCATTGCCTCTCCACTGAAAACCTTCCACTGGTTCCCATCCCATTAGGCATGAAGTCCACACTCCCTCCCAAGCCCGTGTCAGGCCCAATAGGATTCACTCCACTACAGCCACCTGTGTTCCCACAGTAGGACCAACATGTTGTCCTGCAGGCTCTTAGCACTTTTTGTCTCTTCTGCCTGCACTGGCTCCCCCTCATTCCGATCTCAGTGCCTAAGTGCCCATCTTTCTCAGACCTATGGATACACCTGCTCCACACTTTTCTAGCTCCCTCTTGTGGCAGAATTCTTAACAAATTGCGGACCAGTAGTTTATTGCTAGCTTCACCCAGTGGCCAGATAAGTTTCTATTGACCAAGTACAAAAAAAAAAAAAATGTTTTACAGCTCTAACCAGTTTGGCTCAGTGGATAGAGCATTGGCCTGTGGACTGAAGGGTCCCAGGTTCAATTTCGGTCAAGAGCATATACCTTGGTTGCGGGCACATCCCCAGTAGGAGGTGTGCAGGAGGCAGCTGATTAATGTTTCTAACTATCCTTCTCCTTTCCTCTTTGTAAAAAAGAATCAATAATATATATATTTTTTTAAAATATTTTACATAAATGTTAAAGGCACACTTTAAAATTAAATACCCATTGTATTTTTGAAGTTATTATATTACATGGTTTTACAAGCTTATATCTTTTTAAAATATGATACTTCGTAAAACACTGTGTAATATGAAGCGAGAATTCTCATGATCCATCCACAATGTGTTACGCTTCTATGCCTTCTCTTGATCCTACAAAGCACCAGGCCAAGTCCATGCAGCCTCCTCTTTGCATTCCCAAGGGCAGAGATAAAGCTCAAGTTCATGTTCTTTCCCTGGCCTGCAGATTCTGGCTGGATGTCTGCATGCTCACTAGCCATCCACCAAAGCTCTCTCTTGCCACCACAGGGAATGCACACAGAGAGCCTGCCACAGGGTGTGTGCAGAGAGAGGGAGAAAGGGAGGCACACAGAGCGCTGGGATACCCATGTGCCAACTGGGGGGAACCCATGGGCTCATGGTGGGCTTCTCAACAGAGCCTGCAACACAGTTAGTAGGATCTTCATCCGTTTAATGCTCTCTGTGGGTCTGATCTGCTCTTCTCCCAGACTCTTCCCACCCTAAGCGGTAACTCGTAACTCAGGAGTCTGCTGTGGCAAAAGAGGGTTGGACCTCCTTGGCAATGCCCCCCCCCCACAGCCGGGAAAGCCCAGCACAGCACTTACTCACACACTCTCACTTTACCCTCAGGAGAATTCATGGGCTTAGAAGGTGTCACCTGGCACTGAGCTGAACCACCTGGGGGAGGGGTGATGTGGGTAAAGTCAAACTGTTCCTTACATCCTGTCCAATTTATCCAAACTCAGATTTTTTGCTCCAGCATTGTGCTGGAACTTCTTGGATTCCACAAAGGCTCTCTCATCCATAGGCAGTTATCTATGTCAGTGTTGTCTATGTGCCTATTACCCAATGCCCAGTGGGGCAAGACACCTCCTGCTCCCCTCAGCATATGCTTGCTAGGTGTCTCAGCTCCCAAAAGGAACGCTTATCTATGAATAGATGTCAAATTGTTGTTGGGAGAGGGAATACAATGAGGGACATTTTCTTCTGTCATATTGCTGATATCACTTCTCCCTTATCCAATTTTCTGGGCCATTTTTTGGTACAAAACCTAGTCTCAACAGACTCCTATGATATTCAATATAGACCCCTTAGAATCATAGATCAACCTCAAACATCCTAAATTACCAAGAGTTGGTGTTGTATCTTAAGAAATATATATATTTGCTATACTCACCTCATCCTTGTTTAATGAAGGGGGATAACTGGCTTCAAGGCCTGCAGGTTATATAGCATAACACAGATATTCTAAGTCAGTGCTCAGAATTCTTAACACATTGCGGACCAGTAGTTTATTGCTAGCTTCACACAGTGGCCAGAGGCAGCAATAGAAAATATGCAAATTTTCTGAGAGTAGTGTGGCTAGGCTCCAATAAAACTTTATTTACAAAAACAGGTGGTGGGTTTAGCAAAAAGTTAAACATAGAATTACCGTATGACTCAGCTACTCCACTGCTAAGCATATTCCCAAAAGAATAAAAATTTACACACAAAAGTTCACACAGCCCTATTCCTAAGGGCTAAACAGTGAAACAACTTAAATGGATAAGCAAATGTGGTATATCCATACAACAGGATAGTATTCAGCCATGAAAAGGAATAAAGTATTGATTCATTCAGCAATGTGGATGAACCTCAAAAACATTATGCCCAGTGAAAGAAGTGATAAAAAGTTGCATATATCATATGATTCCATTTATCTGAAACATCTAGAATAGGCAAATATAGACAGACAGAAAGTAGAATGGTGGCTGACAGGGGATGAAGAGAAAGGGATTTCCTTTTGGGTTGATGGAAATGTTTTGGAACTAGATAGAGGCAGTAATTTGCACAACATTGTAAATATACCAAATGCCACTGAATTGTATATTTATACATTGAGTGGCCAGATTATTATGATTTCTGTACGCATAATAATCTGTCCACTCAGTGTGTGTGTGTGTGTGTGTGTGTGTGTGTGTGTGTGTGTGTGTTAGAGGCCCAGTACATGAATTTGTGCATGGGTGGGGTCCAGCCAGCCTGGCCAGGGGCAGGGGACATGGGCGGTTGGCAGGCCTGCCTGCTGGTCAAACTCCTGGTCAAGGGTACAATCTACATATTAACCTTTTATTATATACGATATACACTGAATGGCCAGATTATTATGCATTCAGAGATCATAATAATCTGGCCACTCAGTGTATGTGGAAGCTAATGAACCAAATAAACTAACAAACAAAATAGAAACAGACTCATTGATACAGAGTACAGACTGTGTGGGGGGGGGGGGGGAGGCAATGCCTGGGTGAAAAGGTGAAGGGATTAAGCAAAAACCAAAACAAACAAAAAGCCTCATAGACAACAGTATGATGATTACCAGAGGAAGGCAGGAAGGGGGAGGGTGTTAGGAGGATAGAAGAGAGTAAAGGGGGGGTAAATGGTCATAGAAAGAGACTTGACTTTGGGTGGTAAACACACAATGCAGTTTACAGATGAAGTATTATAGAAGTGTACACCTAAACCTGTATAATTGTATTAACCAATGTCACCCCTGTTGGAAGCTGCCCATTGCCTTCACTAGCAGAAAGAGGTGGACAAGGAGTCCGTCCGGAAGGCTGGTCAACCTTGAGGCTCTGGCAAGGGTCAGAACCATGCACCCACTGACTAGGTGAGACAAAGGGAGCAGAAGCAACTCCCACCTTTTAGTCTTAGGTAAATCATTGCTGATGGGCTACCATCAAGCTAGTATTGGAATTGCCTGCCCAAGGGCCATGGGTGTATCCCAAAACCTGAATAAAAGGGATCTCAAGGCCATAGCAAAGTGTAGTCCTCTCTTGGGCTTCCGCCTGGGCCCCCATTCCTAAATTAATGTTTTCTTGCCTAGTCTCTTTCATTTGTGTGCAGCCTCCTCCTGAGTTCGAACCCTGAACCTGAATCTTGAACCCCACGTGGGACGTAGGGGTCAACTCGCAAATGTCATCCCAATGCATTCAATTAAAAAAAGACAAAATAAATAAAATGATTAACTTTATTTATGTGAATTTCCTCTCAATTAAAAAGAAGGAGGAGCCCTAACTGGTTTGGTTCAGTGGGTAGAGCGTCGGTCTGCAGACTCAAGGGTCCCAGGTTCAATTCCAGTCAAAGGCATGTACCTTGGTTGTGGCACATCCCCACTAGGGAATGTGCAGGAGGCAGCTGATAGATGTTTCTCTCTCATCAATGTTTCTCTTTCATGGATGTTTCTAACTCTTTATCCGTTTCCCTTCCCAATAAAATATATTTTTTTTTAAAAAGGGGGTGGAGGATAGTTTACCAATCCTTATCCTAAGCTAATCAGCCAAGAAGAGGAGGGCTGGAAGCATAGCGTCACCCATGCAGAGAACAAGCGAAGCCTTCCTGCAGAGCTAGGGAGGGAGGAGTGTGCCTACTCCCACTTCCCCGAAACTAGCATCCAGCACCACGTGGCCTGTGAAGACAGAAAAGCTTCCAGGAGGACTTGGTGCTTAAATCAAGTCTGGAATGGGCAGTGGGGAAAAGGTATTCTGCTCGGAGCACACACTAAGGCCAGCGTGATACGGCTTAGTTTCTCTGCAAAACCAAAAGGCGTCCAATATGACTGAACTAAGAAGGGCATTGAAGGGGAGGGATAAGGCTGGACAGAGAAACAAGAGTCACACCATCAGGGCAAGAGAAGAAAGCTGAGCTTGATCCTGAGGGTAATGGGAAGCCCATCAAGGTTTTTCAGCAACAATGTTAGAAAACAAGAGTTGGTATTTTTGGAAATGTAGCTCTCAGTGTGTCAGATAATGGACTGGGAGAGAGAGATACTAGACTTCAGGAGAAGTTATACAAAAAAATTGAATGGTTTGCAGCACACAAACAGAACTTCAAGACAATGTATCATAAAAAAGACAAGTTGGCCAATTGACTTCATTGGACAGACTCCTCTCTCAAGTACAAACAAGAAACTATTTTTATTTTTCCAAAAGTCCAACAAGGATCATCATCAGGGTCCAGCTGCCAAACTTAGAATGAGCTGAGCAAAGCAAAGCAATAGGGAAGTAAGATGCAAAATGAGAATCTATTTTCCACTTTTAACTGAGGCCAATAGATGGAAAGAAGTTTACCATTTGCCATGAATAACAACTGAAGCAGGTAACAACATGTATGTTGTTATTGTTATTATTTGTGTTAATAATCACATCAATTGGACAACTTAAATAGAAGATTCTTTGGGGGAATGGTCTCAGGAAGTCCATTATCAAAATTTCATTTGCAAGCAGCAAAGACCTATATATAAGACCTGAAACAATAAAATACATAGAAGGAAACATAAATACCAAACTTATGGACCATAGGCTTACAGAGGATTTTTCTTCAAAGGCAAGGAAAGTGAAAGCAAAACTAAATGAATGAGACTGTATCCAACTAAAAAGCTTCTGAACAGCAAAAGAAACCAACAAAACAAAAAGGCAACCATGCAAATGGGAGAAGATACTCGCAAACAATACCTCCAATGAGCGGTTAATATACAAAATATATACAAAGATCTCGTACAAGTCAGCAACAACAACAAAAGCAATCTAATTTTTAAACAATGGACAGACACCTCTCCCAAGAAGATGTACAAATAGCCAACAGACAAAAGATGCTCAACCTCATTAGCTATTAGGAAAATGCAAATCAAAACCATAATTAGATATTACCTCACACCTGTTAGAATGGCTATTATCAACAAGACAAGTATAAGTGTTGGGAAGGTTGTAGAGAAAAGGGAACCCTCATACACTGCTGGCAGAAATAGAAATTGGTACAGTGCTACAGAAAACAGTTCCTCAAAAAATAAAGAACAGTGTTTCCACATGACCTGGCCATCCCTCTTCTGGGTATCTACTTGGAAATTTTTTAAGCAATTATTTATAAAGCTATGCTTATTACAGCATTGTTTGTGGTGGTCAAGACATGAAAATAAGTAAAATGTCCTTCAACAGATGACTGAATAAAGAAGATGTGGTACATATATACATTGGAATACTTCTCAGCCATAAGAATAGATGAAATAACTGCCATTTGTGGCAATAGGAATAGAACTTGAGAATATCATGATAAGCTAAATAAATCAGAATGAAAAAGTCAAGAACTATATGATTTCACTCATATGTGAAATATAAAAGCAACATATAAACAAGATAAATATAAATTAATAGACAGAGACAAAAGTATGGTAGTCACCAAAAGGGGTGAAGGGAGGTAGAAAAGGATAATGGGGGTCAAATATATGGTGACAAAAGGACACTAGACTTTGGGTAGTGAACAGGTGGTATATTATAGAATTGCACACTTTTATTAGCCAGTGTCACCCCAATAGAGTTAATAATTTTTTTAAATTTATTTGCACCTCACAGCCTCCTTAGCATCACTAATTAATATTCTCTCTTTAAACAAATAAAGATGGAGCAGGTTAGAGAACTACAGGAATATTGCTCATCACTGGGAATGAGGAAGAATAAACAGAATAAAAGGATTGGGGTCGGAGAAACCAAGATGGCAGCATAGGTTAACACCTAAACTGCTGCCTCACCCAACAATTTCAAAACTACAACTAAAAGACAGAACGGACATCATCCAGAAACACAGGAAGACTGGCTGAGTGGAAATTCTACAACTAGAAGGAAAGAGAGGGGCTCATGGAGACTCAGAAGAGCTGCAAAAAGCTGAGCAGGAGGAAGATAGAGCCTCTGAAATCCACTTTTGACTGCACTGAACACCAGTTAACTTTATTTGGATCCAGACTCATACAGGTCCCCAGAGCACACAGAAATTCAGGGGAGCAACAAAAGGCAGAGGGCTGGAGGCATGCGAGCGCGAGTGCACAGTAAGGGATGCAATGATTACCGAGGGACACTGAGACCCAGGGGCAGCATAGGGTAGGACTGACGGGAATCCAAGGCTGTCTGCTCAGCCCTGAAACTCTGACACATCCAAGCTTAACACAGAGGCAATTGCAATTTTGCAAGTCTTGTATCATAAGGCTGTCTCCAGCACAGAAATTCTCCCAGTGTAGACACAGTTGATCCTCATAACCAATTGGCTTGGAGCTCAATTTCCCCCAGTGATACCAACAACAATCAAGACTTAACTACAAGTCTGTACACACAGTCCACAAAGGGGTGCACCAAGAGAGTCCACCTCAGGTAACTGGGGAGGCGGAGCTACTGGGCCATATAGGACACCTAGCACACAAAGCTACTCTACCAACTCAGGGAAGCAGTGAAAATGTGGGGAGAAAGGAACACATCACAAACGAAAGAAATGGAGGAAAACAAAATGACGGAGATGAGATTTATCAAAAATTTCCTAGAAAAGATGGATAAATTTAGTGAGACCCAAGAGGAGATGAAAAAGAACCAACTAGAGATGAAAAAGGACAAACTAGAGATGAAAAAGGACCAATTAGAAATTAAACATACACTGACTGAAATAAAAAATATTATAAAGAGACCTAATGGCAGACTAGAGGAACGTAAGAATCAAGTCAAAGATTTGAAATACAAAGAAGCAGAAAACACTCACCTGGAAAAGAAAAATGAAAAAAGAATCCCTAAATGTGACAATAATGCAAGGAGCCTCTGGGACAACTTCAAGCATACCAACATCAGAATTATGGGGGTGCCAGAGAGAGCAATATACTGAAAACCTATTTAAAGAAATAATGACTGAAAACTTCTCCCACCTGGTGAAAGAAATAGACTTATAAGTCCAGGAAGCACACAGAACTCCAAACAAAAAGAATCCAAAAAAGACCACACCAAGACACATCATAATTAAAATACCAAGAGCAAAAGACAAAGAGAAAATATTAAAAGCAGCAAGAGAAAAACAATTAATTACTTACAAGGGAGCACCCATAAGATTGTCAGCTGATTTCTCAACAGAAACTATGCAGGCCAGGCAGGGGTGGCAAGAAATATTCAAAGTGATGAATCGCAAGAACCTACAATCAAGATTACTCTACCCAGCATAGCTTTCATTCAGAATTGAAGGTCAGATAAAGAGTTTCACAGATAAGAAAAAACTAAAGGAGTTCATCAACACCAAATCAGTATTATATGAAATGCTAAAAGAAGAGGAAGAAGGAAAAGGTAAAGATAAAATTAGGAACAACAAACACATATCAACAAGTGAATCTAAAAATCAAGTGTATTAAAAATCTGATGAACAGAATAAACTGATTAATAGAATCAGGGGCATAGAAAGGGAGTGGACTGATAATTCTTAGGGAGGGAGGGGGAAAGGGGTCCAGGGAGAGACTGGACAAAAATCATACACCTATGAATGAGGACAATGAGGGAGGAGGTAAGGCAGAGGGAGAGGTGGGAGCCGGGTGGAGGGGAGCTACTGGGGGAAAAAAAGAGGAACAATTTAATCTGAACAATAAAGATTTATTATATATATAAAAAAGGATTGGAGTCACACTTGTGATTATTATCATAACAAAGTGCTTTTGAGGAGCAACTTGGCAAAATGCACCTGCACCATAATGTCTGGCAGATTAACAGCTTCTAGACAATCACAAAAATAAAACAAATCTCAGGTTCAGTCACAGGAAACACTGGGGAAATGCTCATTTTGCTCCAGCCACAAGTCATGGCAGGCTTTGGGTTTGTTTTGGCTTGTTAAATGCCAGCAATTGATTCTATTATGGGTCTCCTTTCAATCTTTCCAAATACGCACCTGTGGGCACTGGATTCCTGGTGGCCCTGAGGCAGTAGCTTGTAGAAACTAGAATCTTCTAAGTATGGTAGATACAAGTTCAAATCCTGATTCTGCCATGAAGTACATACACGTGGCCTTGAGCAACTTACTTTATCACTCTGTGCCTCAGTTTCCTTATCTGCAAAATGGAGGTAATACACTAACTCACAGAATTTGTTTCTAAGGCAATGCCCAGCGCCTGGCAGACAGTTCAGTAAGTAGCGGCTGTTGTGCAATGATTACTGTGCCGAGTTCCTTACCCAGCTCACGGAGAGAGAAGAAACACCACCACTGAGTCAGTCCTGCACCACACCCACTGGCTTTCAGTAAATCTGTGTTTGAATGTGAATGAATACATGGTCCTGGTAACTGGCCAGTCCTAATTCTCATCCAGCTTTTAGAGCCATCTCTCCCTTGGTTAAGTGGATCTTCTTGTGAGTCCATTATAACAAGCCTTGTTTGACCGAAATATTAAGACCTTGGAAGAGAACAGAGACGGCATAGAGCCCAGACCATTAACCTGAAGAGCCAGGGTCAGAGAGAAGGGAGGTTTCAACCATCGGCTAAGTATGGTCTAAGGAGAAATTTAAAACTCTAGGTAACAGAGGTCTTTTCTGGACTCAGCAAATGCTGCCAATTATTACTAACAATAACCATAATAATTACCACTCCTCAAGTGCTTACTATGTGCCAGATATTTGCCTAGTGTTTAAACACATTACCTCATTTAATCCTCACGGTGGTACTACCATGTCTACAACACTATTATTCCTCGTTTTATTTTGAGGAAACTAGAAGCCTAAAGAGAAGTGATTTTCCCAACCTATTCAACTGGGAATTCAAACTCAAGGTATCTAGTTCTAAAAACCCAAGTATGTAACCACTATACATAGCATCTTCCAAGCAAATACAGGCCCTTAGACAGATGTCATAGGTACATCGTCTGTAGTAGTTCCCTGGGGCTGCTGTAACTAAGGGTCACCAGTGGAGCAGCTTAAACAACAGAAATGTATTGTCTCCCAGTTCTGGAGGCTAGAAGTCTGAGATCAAGTGCCTGAGGGCTGTGAGGGGATAGGTGTCCCGCCTCTCTCCCAACTTCTCAGGAGCTAGTGGCAAGCTCTGGCATTTCTTGACTTGTAGATCCTGCCTTCATCTTCCCCTGGTGCAATCCCTTTGTGCATGTCTAGCTCTAAACCTCCTGTTTTTATAGGGACACCAATCATATTCCACGGGGAGCCTACCCCCGCTCCAGGATGGCCTCACCTTAACTAATTGCATCTGCACCATCCCTCTCACCAAATAGCCACAGGCTGAAGTCTGGGGTTAGGACTTCAACATGTGAATCTGTGGGGGACATAAGCTTGTCGGAACTGGTTGTTCTCCCATCTTCTGACCCAGAGGTGTGGGGCGGGGAGCAGGGTTTCCGCACACTCACAAAGGTACTGCAACATGTGACACTTCATTCCAAACCCCACAGAGCCATTTATCCCACATTAGAAAGAGGAATTGAAAAGGGACACAGTGCAACAGATGTCAAACCAAAGACAAATGCTTCCTCGGGGGCCACGATTTTCAGTGCGAGGCTTTGAAAAATGGACACCTGGGGAACAAAGGTTGAATTTTGGGAAATCATTGATAACCCCAGACAACACCCAGCTTCCCCCATGATTATAAATTGGGGGAGGGGAGATAAAATGGAACTTCTTTCAAAGCCCTTGGTGGCCCCGGAGCAATGAATTATCTCGAAGGTAAAGCACTTCCTTTGAACCCGGGGGAAAGAGAAGTAGGCAGATAAAAATGATAACTCGGGGAAGCAGATTTATGACCAACTTGAAACCTGGACATTGCTTTTTTATATTCCTCGGGATGAACCAGTCCTGTGGCCCAATGGGGATCAGAGCCTGGGACTGAATACCAAAAATGAAACCTCTCAGCATCTCTCACACAAGCCCCTTCCCAATCATTAATAGAGGTGATGTACGAGGTGGACTCCCTTGCCCAGCAATGGACATAGGTAGATAACATTTGCTCAGTCTTTCCATGGTTACTTCTGAGTGACCACTGCCTGTTGAGCATGGTCCAGGGTTCTAAAAATAAATATCTTAGGGGCAGGGGTGGGGAAGGGAGCTACAGATTAGGTGGGTCCCAGTCTCTGAGGAATGGAATCATAGATCTACAAGGGACTTCTGGAGTCATTTATGCAAACAGAAGGATGAGTGGTAAAGAAGATAAAGGAAGGCATTTGTCTGGTATTTCTGTCACGTATCATCGAATGAATTCCTCACAGCAACCTTTCAAGATGGCGATTTCCTGAGAGCCAGTTAGGAATCTCATTCCCACCCATTCTGTAGGCACCGCAGCAACTACATTCCTCCCCTCTGGTCCAGCCTCATTTGTCTGTATTCCTCCAGGAGCCACCATTTGGCTTTTTAGCTTCTCCTATCCAGATGAGGCCAAAGTTGTTCAAGGAAGAAGATATTTCCCCTACCATGGGGATATTAACAGTCCTGAGCAGACTGCAGATGTATGGAAAGGTTATTTCCTTAGCAAAAGTCAGATCAAAAATATTTTATTAGGGCAGAGATAGCAAGTTGGCAACCCCTAGAGGTCAGCTGGTGCTATAGACACTTTTGTTGGGTCTATGTCCCCCTTCCTGTCCCCTCCACACTCTACTCAACTTCTTATTTTGAAAATTCTCAATCTATGGAAAAGTTCAAATAACAGTATAAATATTCGGATATCCCCAGCATACACATGCGTGTGCACAAACACACACACACACACACTTTCTTTTCTAACTATGTGAAAATAACTTGAAGACAACCGAATACTCCACTCTGGAACACTTCTGAATGAATGTCTTAATAAGGATATTCTCCAATATATCCACAATAGCATTATCTTATCAAAAAAAAAAAGAAGTACACAATCAAACCATAGTAGCAGGTGATGCACAGTCGATACACAAATTTCTCTAACTGACAAAAAAGTGTATCATAAAACTGTTAGCTAGTTCATTTTTTAAATTTGGAGCCTTTGCTTAAGAATTGAGACTTTCAGTTTTCCTTGAAAAATCTGAAGATCTGACACTAAGCCTGGATTCTCAGATGAAAAAAATATTAGCTAAAATTGAGTCCCCTTTAGACAAGATCCATGGTCTTCATTTTGCCACTATCTCTGTCGCTCATCCTTTTCACCAGGCGTCACTGGCTCCTGTGGAAACCTCTGTGATCCCCGAGAAGGGGCTTTCCCTGAGGTCACAATGGAGCGAGCTTCCATGCCAAATTTCACCCGGGCCAACCCCTCTGAACAACACTAGAATCTAATAGGCGTCTAATGTTGGTTCAAAATTTCAAAATTTCAAACACAGCATGTCCCAAGCTGATCTTGTCGCTCCCCAGAAACCCCATCCCACCCACAGCCTGTCCTATACTGGATGGAGTTATCCATGACTCCTGTCGCTCACACACAACCACAAAGAAATTACACTGGCTCTATCTTCAGGCCAGAATCTGGCCCTTCTGTCCACTCTCGCTGCTCATACTGTGGTATAATCCAGCTTCATGTCTCACCTGTATTATTAGCATTGCCTCCTTTTAAAACATTAGTCCTGGGGTCAAAACTTTCCTAGATCTTACTTTCCTCAGTTTAAAATCAAAGCCCTTAAATGGCCTCAAAGGTTCCACATGATCTTGCCATCCATCACCTTCCTGCTCTCTTTTCTTCCCCCTCTCCCCAGGCCCAGCACACTCTGCTTCAGCTGCACTGGCTTCTTTGTTCCTCAAATAAGGTGGGTACCCCAGGTCCTTTTCACTTACTGTTCCCTCTGCCTGTGACACTCCTCCCCCAGATATCTACATGACTCACTCTCTCACCTCCTTCAATTCTTTGTTTCACTCTCCCTTGTTCCAAAGGAAGCCTATAATGACCGTCCTACTTAAAATCATAGCCCACTACCCACTTCCCTGAGACACTCCCAGTCCTCCTCTTACCCGGCTGCACTTTTTTGCCGAGAACACATCACTTCCTACACTGTACATATTAATGTATTGCTTCCCTCACCCTGCTAGAATATAAGAGTCAGTTTTGTTCACTGATGTATCCAAGCATGTGAAAAAGCACTTGAAATGGGAATGCAAAATGGGGCAGCCCTGTGGTGAGTGCTTTGGCAGTTTCTCAACAAGCTGAGCATAGAATTATCCTATGACCCGGAAATTCCACATCTCCCAAAATTCAAAACAGATACCCAAACACTGCATGAATGTTCGCAGCAGCACTATTTATATTAGCCTAAAAGATGGAAACAATTCCAATGTCCACCAATGGGTGAGTAGATAAACCAATCATGGCATATACATAAAATAGAATACTATTCAGCCATGAAAAGGAATGAAGTGTTGATACATGTTATATTGTGGATGAAACTCAAAGACATCATGCTAGCCTTGGTCAATGTGGCAGCTCAGATGGTTGAGCATCACCCTCTATACTACCAGGTCGCCGTTTAATTCCCAGCCGGGGCACATACCCAGGGTTCCAGGTTCAGTCCCAAGTAGGATATGTGCAGAAGCAGCTGATCAATGTTTCTCTCTCTCTCTCTCTCTCTCTCTCTCTCTCTCTCTCTCTCTCTGTCTCTCTCCCCTCCCCCTTCCTTTCTCTCTGAAATAAAAAATAAAATAAGAAACATTATAAAAAGAAAATATCATGTTAAGTGTAAGAAGCCAGACATACAGTCATTCCATTCATAAATATCCCAAGGAGGTATATCCACAGAGACAGGTTTGTGGTGGTTTGCTGGGGGCTGGGGGGGGGAGGGGGATTTGGGGGGAGGTTGAAGAAGTAACTGTATAATGGAGATGTGTTTTTATTTGGGGGTGATGAAATGTTTTGGAAAGAGAGGTGGTGGTTGCATAACTTTGTAAATGAAGTAAATGCCATTGATTTGTTCACTTTTAAATGATTCATTTTGTGTTATGTGAATTTAACCTCTACTGAAAAGAGCACCTCAAAAATAAGCCCTCGGTAATATTTGGTGAATGAATGTGTATGAATGGCCCTGAAAACAGTTCACACTAAAACATCATCCATGGAAAAGTATTTTTGGAAAACTGGGGGCCCTTTGCTGACCACATTTATTTATTTACTAGTGGCCCAGTGCACAAAATTCATGAACATTAAAGGGGAATTAGAGGAAATATTTTAATATTGCTATTTTCCCTTTCTCTATAATAAAAGTGTCAGAGATGAAAGAAAAACAGGAAAATGTATATGAAAACCTTCCTCCTGTCAGAGTCTGGGGTGCACCACAGGACCCAGAGTCAAGTCCCTGCTCACCCACATGTGCCTCAAGATTGCACAAGACCCAGACCTGGCCAGGCCCCCCTCATTGGGCTAGATCCAGACCTGGCCGGTCCCACCCTTGTCAAGCCCCACTGGGTGGGAGGCATGGCCTGAAGTCCTCCATCAAGCCCTGCTGGGTGTTGGGCACAGCCTCTGGTCCCCTATCAAGCCCCGCTGGGCGGGGGCATGGCCTGAGGTCCCCTGACCCAGCATTGGGGCAGGGGGAGTACATCTTGAGGTTCCCCATCAAGCCCCACTGGGCAGGTAACATGGCCTCAAGTCCCCTGGCCTACGCCAGGGCAGAGGGCATGGCCTGAGTTCCCTGTCAAGCCCCACAAGGGGTGGAGAGGGGGGGCATGGCCTCAGGTCCCTGCTGATTGCTTGTTAAGGCTCATTATGGGAACTCAGTCTCTGCTATGGGTGCAGCCATCTTGTTTTATGGAAACCCCTGGCTCCGCTGTAGCAGAGTGATGGTCAATTTGCATACTCCCTCTTGATTATATAAGATATACTTAATCTTCATCACCTTTATTATATAGGATATATTTAATTAATCTTCATCACCTAACTGATTTATTAGAGCAGAGATAGGAATTTTGGGAAATCATTGATAACCCCCAAAATTTGTGGGGGACACAAGCTTATTTGTTGGAACTGGTTGTTCTCCCATCTTCTGACCCAGAGGTGTGAGGTGGAGAGCAGGGTTTTTGCCCACTCACAAACATACTGCAAGATGTAACACTTCATTCCAAACCCCACAGAGGACATTTTTTCCATGATGTTTAAATAGAGTGGCAGGGAGGGAGAGGGGGAGAGAGAGAGAGAAAGAAATCGAGAAAGAAACATCAATGTGAGAGATACATATCACTTGGTTGCCTCCCGCATGTGCCCAGACCAGGGCTGGGGATTGAACCTGCAACCAGGTACGAGCCCTTTACGGGAATCAAACCCAAGACCCTTCAGTGTGTGGGATAACACTCTATTCACTGAACCACACTAGCCAGGACTACCAACCACATTTAAATCATGCTATTTAGGGGATAAGCATTGGAGCAGGTGTCAGCCATGGGGGTCGGGGAGGTGTCTCAGACCATGCCTAGTGGCCTCAGTTGAGTTGTATTACTCAGCTCATTGAGATCAGGAGACAAAGCTTTGGTTCTATCAGGGGAGAATAATCTTCCTGCCTTGGAATTTTCAGAACCTGCTGCCTTTCTTCATAGCACTAGACATTCCTGACTGCCAGGCGGGAATAGAGCCAGTGGGAGTTAGCCCCATCTGCCTGCAGAGAGACAGGAGCTTCGTCTGTCTCAATACTTCTTCAGCAGAACGCATGTGGCTGGGGGCTCTCCTGGCTCTCTGTGACCCCGGCCTCAGGACCACATGAGAGAGCATTACCAGTCCTGGAGAGGAGACAGGGAGGAGAAGACAGGCTGCCAGACTGGCACTAAATTAAAAATAAAGCTCGCCTTATTATATTCATAATTACTGGGAAGCTGTGACATCTTATTTTAAACCCCCAGCTCCTTTCTTTTGTCCAGGGTACAGGCTGCCTCCTTCCAAATCCCTATTTTGCTTTGTGGACAATTTCTTTTTAGCATTCTGAGCATTTAACCTTGAAAAATAGTGTTGTTTTGCTGCTGTATTTTCTGATTGTTAGTCTCCAGGCATCTCCGTGGCATCTTTATAAATCTGCAGGAGCTGGTAAATATTTCTTGCCGACCAACAGCTGAAATCTGAAAATACCAGCTCACTTTTTAGCTGTCAGGCAATTAATGTAATTCAAAAGAAATGAAAGTTATGGGCAACTGGGACTGCTTTTCATAACAGAAGGGCTCCTGGCTCAGGCTTAGAAATGCAGGAGAGAAGAATCAATAAAAGGCAAACAGAAAGGGTAGAAGAGGGCATGGAGTTCTCCAGAAACATTTTGTTGGCACCCTGGCAGCACCACTAATCGGTGCCAAGAGAAGCTGATAAATACTGATGGTCAACTTAGGGATGGCCTAGACCATGGCATCCACTAGCCTGTAAGGTACCTTTGTGTAACATGGGAAAAGTGCACCACTGGAAAATGAACTAGGAGAGAGCACTCCCTATGGATGGATTCAGCATCACACTAGGGCAATCAGAGAATTGGATTTCAGCCCTCTTCTTCAAACTCATGCTGTAGCCAAAAGCCTTTGCACAAACTCTACAGCTGTGTGACACAGCCCTACCCAGATTTCTCCCCACTTCCTCATCCTTCATAATATTGGCCTGCCATTCTTCCCTTCTAAGTGGAGAATCAAGTTTGTTAACCTTGGATCCAGAGGTCAGAGAAGTGGAATTGGTTATCTATTCTAATAAAAGGGTCATATGCTAATTAGACCAGGTCAACCAGACATCTTCCAGATGTCTGACTTCCTTCCGAACAAAGCCACAGTGGCGGGGGGGCCAAGACAGAGGCAATTAGGGGCAATCAGGTCAGCAGGTGGGCAGTTAGGGAGCAACTAGGCTAGAAAGGGTGCAGGCTGGGCTGACAGACTGCGCCCCCACACACGTGCACAAGCGTTTGAATTTCGTGCACCGGCCTCTAGTAATTTAATATGGGGAGTGAGTCTAGAGAAGAGGAGGGAGGAGCTCTCTCGTGTGGTGATGCTGTTTCCTATCTCAAAAAACCTTCAGCAAGCTGGAGGAGGAAAATGTCTTTCCTTTTAGTGAGAAATAGACTAGTGATTACAGACAGGTATTTTCCCATCCAGACAAGGGTAATGCAATCAATGTCTGCCACCTTTCCCACACTTCTAACTGAGCAGGCAAGGTTTTACAATGTATGGAGCAGCAATCACATGCTACTCTGTGTAAATGTTGCTTCCTTGACTGGTGTGAATACTGCCATCTAGGGTTGTGCAATGAGGCAGCCCCCAATCCCACGTGCAGTGCATCTGGAGGCTCAGAGAGCACACCGGCTATATATTGCAACCTAGTTTCCCAGAAAAAAAAAAAAAAAGCTTTCACAACCCAGTCCATCGAGATAAATATAAAATCATTAAATGTATTTTTATATGCCAGCAAACATTTAGACAACAAAAATGCCTGCTTACAATGTTTTTTAAAATCAAATATCTGGGAATAAATCTAGAAAAAGATGTAAGACTGGTGCCTAAAAATCTCTAAAGTATCATTGACAAAAATGTTTAAACACCTAAATAAATGGAGGGATACATCATGGTCATAGATTGGAGGACTCCATGTTGTAGTAATGTCAATTCTCTGCAAATTGACAGCTAGATTTAACCGATTCCAGTTGAATTCCCATTTGGTATTTTTACAAAAATTGAGAAATTGATTCTAAAAGTTGTAAGTAAATACAAAAAATCAAGACTCTAAGACAATTATGCAGTAGAAGGGCATTTCCTATCAGGTCAAATTATATAATGACAGGAATTAAGAGAGTTATGTTAACACAGGAATACATAAACAAACAAATGAAAGAGAACTGAGTTCAGGACCAGAACCGTGTATCTAAAAGTATTTGTTTATGCGCTGGCCAGTGTGGCTCAGTTGGTTGAGCATCGTCCCATACACTGAGAGGCCGGCAGTTCAATTCCCAGTTAGGGCACATGCCTAAGTTGCATCATTGATGTTTCTCTCCCTTCCCTTCTCCCTTTCTCTCAAACAAAAATCAATAAAAATGTATTTTAATAAAATAAATGCATAAAACAAATAAATAAAAACACTTGGTTTATGATAAAAAGACAGGGGAGTAAAGGAATGTCTTTTTAGTAAGTGGTGCCAAGTCAATTGGAGAGCCACATGAAAAAAAGAATTAAGCTTGACCTGCCTCACACCATATATAAAAAATAAATTACAAATGGTTTGTAGCTCTAAATGTAAAAAGCAAAATAACTTGCTTCTAGAAGATAACATAGAAGTGTATTCTCATTACTTTTAGGTGGGAAAAGATTTCTTGGACAGGTCATAGAAAGCACTTACTATAAGATGAATGAATTGAACTTTATTAAAATTAAGAGCATCTATGAATAAAAAGACACTGTTGAGAGAGAGAGTGGAAAGGCAAACCTCACCATGGGAAAAGAATGTTGCAGCACAGATAATTGAAAATTAAATTATATCCAAAGCATAAAAGAATTTCTAAGAATCAATGTCAGAAATAATAACTATAGTAACTTTGAACAGGCATACTTTGGAAATATTGAAAGTGTGTATGATTCCAAACCAATGCGATAAAGTGACTAGCACAATAAAGTGAGTCACGTAAAATTTTTGGTTTCCCCGTGAATGTAAAAATGATGTTTATACGTTACTGTCATCTATTATGTATGCAACACCATTATGTCTAAAAAATGTATATATTTTAATATAAAAATATGTTTTGGTTATTAATGTTAACCATCATCTGAGTCTTCAGTGAGTTGTAATCTGTATGCTGGTAGAGGGTCTTGCCTCAATGTTGATGAAAACATAGTATCTGCCAGGCACAATAAAGAGAAGCACAACAAAGTGAGGCTGAAAATGGATAAAAGACTTAAACAGGCACTTCACACACACACACACACATATATATGAAAATATATATGTATATAATTGGCAAATGGACAGATAAAACGATGTTCAACATTATTAGTCATTAGGAAAATGCAGAATAAAATCATGAGATACCACTTCATACCCACCAAAATGGCTAAAATTACAAAAAGACTAACAATATCAACTGTTATTGACAATGTCCACCAATCGAACTTTCAATCACTGCAAGAGGAAGTTTAAATTCACATAAACTTTAGAAATTTGTTTAGCAGAATCTACTAAATTCTAACATATGCCTATTCTATGACACAGAAGTTTTACTACAAGGTCTGTTCCTCACAGAAACATGTGAATCAAAAATCAAGTACAAAAATGTTCATAACAACACTTGTTTTCAATGTCAAAAACTGGAACTAACCACAAATGTCCAACAAAAATAAAATCCTCTTATATAATAAAAGCCTAATATGCAAATTATTCCCTCAGGAGTTCAACTGCTCACTATGACATGTGCTGACCACCAGGGGGTGGCATGGAACATGTCAGGTGTTGGTGACTTGGTGCTGACAGTGGGCATCAATGAAGGCACTGCCTGCCCGGATGGGCCCCAAAGAAAACAGGACCCTCTTGGGATGGTGGAGCAGGTGAGCAGGCAGTGCCAGGCAAAGGTGGGTGTGAGAAGGGGCCTGATCGCACTGCTGAGCACCCCACAGATGCTGATCAGCGATGGTGGTGGGGGGCAGAGCTGCCACCCAGCTTCCAAGTGGGATGGTGGAACAGGTAAGGGGTGGTGCCAGGACAAGATAGGGAGCCAGGCAAAACTACAGGGCTATGAGCCTAGGGGTGTGAGCTGGGGCCCAATTCCCACAGGCCACCTAGAGGGATCCCAGCTGTGCATGAATTTGTGCACTAGGCCTCTAGCCCTATCTAATAAAAGAATGATATGCAAATTGACCATCACTCCAACACACAAGATAGCCACACCCATGTGGTCAAAGATGACTGTCCCATGTGGACACAAGATGGCTGGCAGGGGAGAGCAGTTGGGAGGGATCAGTCCTGCAAGGGAGGGCAGTTGAGAGCAATCAGGCCTGCAGGAGAGGGCAGCTAGGGATGACTGGGCTGACAGAGAAGGGGAGTTGAGAGGGACCCAGGCTTGCAGGGGAGGACAGTTGGGGGGGACGAGGCCTATAGAGGAGAGATGTTGGGGGAGACCAGGTCTGCAGGGGAGGGCAGTTGGGGAGGACCAGGCCTGCTGGGGAGAGCATTTGGGGCCAACCAAGCTGGCAAGAGAGAAGAATTAGGGCAATCAGGCCAGCAGGAGAGCATTAGGCATCAATCAGGCTGGCAGGGAGTGGTTAGGGGGTGATCAGGCTTGCAAGCAGAAGCAGTTAGGGGCAATCAGACAGGAGGCAGGCAAGTGATTGGGAGCAGCAGTCCTGGATTGTGATAGGGATGTCCGACTGCCCGTTTAGGCCCAATCCCACCAGGGAGCCCAGATTGGTGAGGGTACAGGCTGGGCTGAAAGGCACACATCTCCCCCCCATGCACAAATTTCATGCTCTGGGCCTCTAGTATATAAATAAGTGGTAGTATATTCATATGATGGAATACTATACAGTAACAAAGATTAACGAACCATAGCTACATGCAATTGCATGGTTAACCTCACATTGCTTGATTCCATTTATATTTTTTAAGTGGTAAAAACTAATCTATGATGTTGGAACTCAACATATAGAATACTTTTGTAGAGATAGGGACAAATGGTGTCTTGGAAGTGTTTGTTATTCAAGTGTGTCTCATATTATAATAATATATTGAGCCATACACTTACAGCCTATGTACTTTTCTTTAAACAGGTTATATTTCATTTTAAGTTTCAAAAACAATTTTAAAACCCCATTTTAGATGTCTTATCAGACTCTTCCCAGAACACTAAGATAGTTTTAATTACCCCCTCACCTGTACCTCGCACTCATTCAATTGATACATTCTCACAATTGTTTCATTCTCTCAATCTATTACAATTTGTTTTCTTCCATGCTTGCATCACTGTCACACTAAAACAGCAATTTTCAACCTTTTTCATCTCATGGCACACATAAACTAATTATTAAGATTCTGTGACACAGAAAAAAATATATATTTTGCTGATCTGACCCAAAACAATAGGAATAATTTTGATTTAGTCACAGTAGATGGCTACAGTTGTGTTGACTGATATCCTTTGTTTTTAATTTCTTTATTGATTAAAGTGTTTATATGTGTCCTTATTCCCCCATTACCCCTCCCTAACCCCCCCCAATCATGGTGGATTGATGTCTTGATGTTGTTGTTAATCCTCATCTGAGGATATTTTTCCTTTGATTTTTAGAGAGAGTAGAAGGGAAGGAGAAAGAGAGAGAGAGAAACATCGATGTGAGAGATACACAGCAATTGGTTGCCTCCCACATGAATCCCAACCAGACCATGCAACTGAGGTTTGTGCCCTTATCTGGAATCAAACCTGGGATCCTTCTTCAGCCTGAGTGATACTCTGTCCACTGAGCCCAACCGGCTAGGGCACAGTTGTCATTTTTTGTTCTTTATTTGACAATCTAAGGAAAAAGAGGTCAGTGCCCCTGAATAAATTTTCAGGTAGTGCGTGTTTTAAGAAGTCATGGGGATTCCCCTGGAGCCACCAGAGCAAACGCGGAGACTGCGCCATCTTTCAGGGGAAAGGGGATGTTTACAGAACACTGAAAAGCTACAGCTGCGGGACCCATGAAAAGCCAGGGGACCCAGAACACTGCTCCCCAATCGGTGTGAACACTCGGATTCAGAGGAGCTCCACATGCCACACGGACAGGAGAGAGAATTACATAACCAGACACCCAGAGAAGAAAGACCATGGGCAGATGAGGAAACAGCCTGCATATGAAAGAAAAGCAGGCATCACCAGAAAAGAAAGTAAACAAAATAGAAGCAAACAACCTGCCAGAGAAAGAGTTCAGAGAAATGGTCATAAGGTGGCTGAAAAGAATGGAAGATAAATTCAACGATATGAGTAAAAACCAAGAAGAAATTATAAAAAAATCAAGAAGAAATGAAAAATCACTGCTGTAAAGAACTCAATAGAAAGCATAAAAAGTAGACTAGAAGAATCAGAGGACTGCATCAGTGAGCTAGAAGACAAAGTAGGGGAAAAAATATCAAAAAAAAAAAAAAGTACAGCAGCTTCTAGAAAAAAAAATTAAAAAGCAAGAGGAGAGCCTAAGGGAACTTTGGGATAACACAAAACAAAACAACATCCACATAATTGGGGTTCCAGAAAGAGTGGAAACTGAGAAAGGAATAGAAAACCTGTTTGAAGAAATAATGACTGAAAACTTCCCTGATATAGGAAAGAAAAAACCCACACAAATCCAAGAAGCTCACAGAGTCCCAAGCAAAATGAACCCCAAAAAACCAACCCCAAGGCACATTATAATTAAATTGGCAAACACCAATGACAAAGTAAGAATCTTAAAAGCAGCCACAGAGACACAGAAAGTTACCTACAAAGGAACCCCCATCAGACTAGCAACTGATTTCTCAACAGAAACTCATCAGGTCAGAAGGGAATGGAATGAAATATACAAAGTCATGCAAAGGAAGAGTCTGAATCCAAGAATACTGTACCCAGAAAGGCTTTCAATCAAAATTGAAGGTGATATCAGGAGCTTCACAGACAAAAAAGGACTAAGGAAATATATTACCACCAAACCAGCAATGCAAGAAATGTTAAAAGGTCTGCTGTAAAAAAAGAAATAGGAAGCGAAGAGGGAACACAGGGGTAAAGAATAAAAATGGCGACAGATAAGTTCCTATCAATAATAACTTTAAATGTAAATGGATTAAATGCTCCAATCAAAAGACATAGGGTAACCGATTGGATAAGAAAACATAACCCACATATCTGCTGTCTACAAGAAACCCACCTCACAAAAAGAGATGCACACAGACACAGAGTGAGGGTGAAAGGATGGAAGACAGTTTTTCAGGAAAATGGAAATGAAAAAAAAAGCTGGGGTTGCAATACTTATATCTGACAAATTATATCTCAAAGTGAAGGATATAACAAGAGATAAGGAAGGCCAGTTCATAATACTAAAGGGAGCAATCCAACAAGAAGAAATAACTCTGGAAAACATATACGCATCCAATACAGGAGCACCTAAAAACATAAAACAATTCCTGGAGGATATCAAGGGAGAGACTGACAGCAATACAATCATAATAGGATACTTTAATACCCCACTGTCACCACTGGACAATTCCTCTAAACAAAAAATCAGCAAAGAAACATCAATCCTAAATGACTCACTAGACCAGATGGAATTAATTGACATCTTCAGAACATTTCATCCCAAAGCCACAGAATATACATTCTTCTCAAGTGCACATGGGTCATTTTCAAAGATAGACCATATGTTGGGTCGTAGGCAAAGTGTCTTCAAATTCAAGAAGATAGAAATCATATCAAGCATCTTCTCAGATCACAGTGGCATAAAACTGGAAATCAACTACAATAAAAATAATACAAAGAAATCATACACGTGGAGACTAAACAGCACGCTATTAAACAATGACTGGGTAACCAGAGATATCAAGGAAGAAATAAAAAACATCATGGCAACAAATGACAATGACAATACAAAAATACAAAATTTATGGGACACAGTGAAAGCAGTCTTGAGTGGGAAGTTCATAGCTCAACAAACCTACTGCAAAAAAACAAGAAACAATTGTAATAAATTACCTAACTCTACAACTCAAAGAGCTAGAAAGAGAGCAACAAGAAAAGCTCAGTTTAAGTAGAAGGAGGGAAATAGTAAAGATCAGAACGGAGATAAACAACATAGAGACCAAAGAAACAATTCAAAAGATCAACAAAACCAAGAGCTGGTTCTTTGAAAGGATAAACAAGATTGATGGACCTCTAACCAGGAAGCAAAGAGAGAAGATCCAAATAAACAAAATTAGAAACAAAAGAGGAGAAATAACAACAGACCCCTCCAAAATACAAAGGATTGTTAAAAAAAATACTATGAACAACTCTATTCCAACAAAATGGACAATCTGTAGGAAATGGACATATTCCTAGAAAAATATAACCTTTCAAAACTCAATCAGGAAGAATCTAAACATATCAATAGGCCAATAACTATGGAAGAAATTGAAGCAGTCATCAAAAAGCTTCCACCAAACAAAAGCCCAGGATCAGATGGCTACCCAGGAGAGTTTTACCAAACATTCAAGGAAGAATTAAAGCCTATCCTCCTCAGACTATTAAAAAATATTCAAGAAGAATGAACACTTCCAAACACCTTCTATGAAGCCAGCATCACCCTTATACCAAAACCAGATAAAGACAACACAATGAAAGAGAATTACAGGCCAATATCTCTCATGAACATAGATGCCAAAATCCTCAACAAAATTCTAGCAAATCGGATCCAACAGTACATCAGAAAGATCATACACCACGACCACGTAGGATTTATCCCAGGAATGCAAGGATGGTACAATATACACAAGTCAATAACAAATTGAGAGATAAAAATCACATGGTCATATCAAATGATGCAGAAAAAGCATTTGACAAAATCCAACACTCTTTTTTTTAATGTATTTTATTGATTTTTTACAGAGAGGAAGGGAGAGGGATACAAAGTCAGAAACATCAACGAGAGAGAGACATCGATCAGCCGCCTTCTGCACGCCTCCCACCGGAGTTGTGCGCACAAGCAAGGCACATGCCTCTGACCGGAATCGAACCCAGGACCTTTCAGTCTGCAGGCCGACGCTCTATCCACTGAGCCAAACCAGTCCCTGCCCAACATCCTTTTTTGATAAAAACTCTCACCAAAATGGGAATAGAAGGATCATACCTAAACATCATAAAAGCCACATATGATAAACCCACAGCTAACATCATACTCAATGGGCAAAAACTAAAACCATTCCCCTAAGAACAGGAACAAGACAGGGATGCCCACTCTCACCTTTCCTGTTCGACATAGTACTGGAAGTATTAGCCATTGCAATTAGACAAGAAGAAATAAAAGGCATCCAAATTGGAAAAGAAGAAGTAAAGCTGTCCTTATTTTCAGATGACATGATACTGTACATAAAAAACCCAAAGGACTCCATCCATAAACTAATTAACTTAATAAATGAATTTGGCAATGTAGCAGGATACAAAATTAATGCCAAGAAATCTATGGCATTTCTATACACTAATAGTGAAATTACAGAAAGAGAGACTAAAAAAGCAATCCCATTTACCATCGCACCAAGAAAATAAAGATACAGATTTCAAGCTATATTACAAAGCAACTATTCTCAAAACAGCCTGGTACTGGCACAAGAACAGACATATAAACCAATGGAATAGAATAGAGAATCCAGGTATCCACCCAAACCACTATGCTCAATTAATATTTGACAAAGGAGGCATGAACATACAATGGAGTCAAGACAGTCTCTTCAATAAATGGTGTTGGGAAAATTGGACAGATACATACAAAAAAATGAAACTAGACCACCAACTTACACCATACACAAAAATAAATTCCAAATGGATACAGGACTTAAACATAAGACGGGAAACCATAAAAATACTAGAGGAATCCACAGGCAGCACAATTTCAGACATATGCTGAAAGAACTTCTTCACTGATACTGCTCCAAGGGCAAGGGAAGCTAAAGAGAAAATAAACAAATGGGACTACATCAAAATAAAAAGCTTTTGTACAGCAAAAGAAACCATCAACTAAACAATAAGAAAGTCCACTGTTTGGGAGAACATATTTGCAAATGTTATCACTGATAAAGGTTTAATCTCCAACATCTACAGCCAACTTATAAAACTTAATAAAAGGAAGATAAATGATCCAATTAAAAAATGGGCAACAGACTTAAATAGAACCTTTTCAAAAGACGACAGAAGGAAGGCCAAGAGACACATGAAAATATGCTCCAAGTCGCTAATTATCCCAGAGATGCAAATCAAAACGACAATGCGATATCATCTTACACCGGTCAGAAAGGCAATCATCAACAAATCAACAAACGACAAGTGTTGGCGAGGATACGGAGAAAAAGGAACCCTCGTCCACTGCTGGTGGGAATGCAAACTGGTGCAGCCACTGTGGAGGACAGTATGGAGTTTCCTTAAAAAACTAAAAATGGAACTCCCATTTGACCCAGTAATCCCATTCTTAGGAACATATTCTAAGAAACTAGAAACACCAACAGAAAGGATTTATGCACCGTATGTTCATAGCAGCACAATTTACAATTGCTACAATTTGGAAACAGCCTAGGTGCCCATCAGCAGATGAGTGGATCAGAAAACTATGGTACATCTACACAATGGAATTCTATACTTCAAAAAAGAAGGAATTCTTACCATTTGCAGCAACCTGGATGGAACTGGGGAGCATTATGCTAAGTGAAGTAAGCCAGTCAATGAAGAAGAAACACCACATGATCTCACTCATTTGTGGATAATAAAGAACATTATAAACTGATGAACAAAAAGATAGATACAGGGGCAGTAAAACATCAAACAAACTGTCAAATTACAGCAGGAAGGTTTAGGGAGAAGTGGGGTAAATAAGAGATCAATCAAAGGACTTGTATGCATGCATATAAGCATAACCAATGAACAAAAGACATTGAGGGGTTAGGGTATGCTGAGGGGGGGAGCAATGGGAAGATATGTATGCATGTAACATATTAATTTAAAAAAATTGAAAAAAATATAAAAAAGCCAAAAAAATAAAAGAAGTCACGGGGCCCTAGCCGGTCTGGCTCATTGCATAGAGCATTGGCCTATGGACTGAAAGATCCTGGGTTCGATTCTGGTCAAGGGCACATGCCCACATTGCAGGCTCAATCCCCAGTAGAATGCATGCAAGAGACAGCTGATCAATGATTTTCTCATCATTAATGTTTCTATCTCTTGCTCCCTCTGCCTTACTCTCTGATTAAAAATATAATTAAAAAAAAAATTTTAAAGTCATGGGGGCCCTAACCAGTTTGGCACAGTGGATAGAGTGTCAGCCTGCAGACTGGTAAGTCTCGGGTTCAATTCCGATCAAAGGCTCATGCCTGGGTTGCAGGCTCAATTCCCTGTGCGGGTGTGCAGGAGACAGCCAATCAATGATTCACTCTCATCATTGATATTTCTCTCTCTCTCCCTCTTCCTTCCTCTCTGAAATCAATAAAAATATTTTTTTAAGTCTTGAGGCACACCACTCTGCCACAGTGTACCAGGTGAAAATCACTTCACTATAAAATCATTGAGTCAGGAGCAAAAAGGGGTATCTGTTGGGGTTGTCTGGTTGCTATTGGTTGGTTGCTATTTGGTCATTCAGCCTACATTTTCCATCTGACTGTGCTCGGGTTGTGTTTTGAGGAGCACTGTTGCCCAGCTCTTAGTCTGAGTGGCCTAAGTAGGGCTTAGTTCCTGGTCTGACAGGTAGAAGAAGTAACTCAGGTCCAGAACAGTCAGTGCATAGCACCGAACCTGAACTGAGCTAGTCCAACTCTATCAGACTCAGTATTTCTTGAAGAAACCAGAACAATGATGCTCGTCTTTCCCTGAACATGAAGCTGAAGAATGGGGTTCCAGGAGATACATTAGCCATCCTGTAACCATGGAAAAGCAGTTACCTGAAAATGGAGCCAGCTCCAAGGAAACAAAGCCGTGTTCAAAGGACAAGACAGAGACCCCAGAGAGACCCCCACTTATATGGTCAATTGCATTTTACAAATGCATGAAGTCAATTTAGTAGAAAAGCAATATTCTTTTCAAAACATAGTTCTGAAATAATTGGGTAGCGATTTTCAAAAAGCAGTTAAATAAACCTCATATACCTTAAAGAAAAATTAGCTTGAAATGGATCAGTGACCTGAAAATAAGATGGAAAACTATAAACCTTCTAGAATAAGACATGGAAGGAATTTTTTGTAATCATAAGTTAAGCTGAGATTTCTTAGACATGACACCGAAAGCATGATTCATAAAAGAAAAAAATTTTTGAAAGCTTGAACTTCATTAACATTTTAAACTTCAAAGGACTGTCAAGATAATGAAAATGTAAGACAAAGACTGGGATAAAGTCTTTGCAAAAGACATGTCTGGTAAAGCATTGGCATCCAGAATATATAGAGACTCTGCAAACTTAATAATAATAAAGCAACTATATAATTTTTATATGGTGTTATGTTATTGTATTGCCTCTGGATTCCGTGTTCTTTTTCATATTTTTTATTTTTTTTCAAAATAGGCTTTATTATGTAGTTATTTTAGTTGGGTCTATTCACTCATATTTGACCGATTAAGATTCTACACAAGCTGAAACCGGTTTGGCTCAGTGGATAGAGCATCGGCCTGCGGACTGAAAGGTCCCAGGTTCGATTCCGGTCGGGGGCATGTATCTTGCTTGCGGGCCCAACTCCAGTAGGGGGCGTGCAGGAGGTGGCTGATTGATGTCTCTCGAATTGATGTTTCTGACTTTCTATCCCTCTCCCTTCCTCTCTGTAAAAAATCAATAAAATATATTTTTTTAAAAAAAGATTCTATCCAAGAATGAGGTTTATTTTCAAAATAAGCAAGAATAGAATTTTTAATAGCAGAAGATAGAGAACAGACACTTAACCTAGAGGTGATAAAGAGAACAAACACATGAAAACGCGATCAGCATAATTATTTGTTAGGGAAATGCAAACTAAAGCCACTTTGAGATACCACTGCACGCCTATTAGAATGGCTAAAATTTAAAAACGAGTGATACCAGGTATTGGTGAGTATATGGAGCAACTGAGACTTTCATTTACTGCTAATGAGAATGCAAAGTGGTACAGCCACTGTGGAAAACAACTTGGACTGAAACCGGTTTGGCTCAGTGGATGGAGCGTCAGCCTGCAGACTGAAGGGTCCCGGATTCGATTCTGGTCAGGGGCACATACCTTGGTTGCGGGCACATCCCCAGTAGGGGGTGTGGAGGAGGCAACTGATTGATGTTTCTCTCTCACTGATGTTTTCTAACTCTCTATTTCTCTCCCTTCCTCTCTGTGAAAAATCAATAAAATATATTTTAAAAGAAGAAAACAACTTGGTAGTGACTCACAAAGTTAATCATGGATTTGCTATGTGATCCAGCAATTCAACTACTAGATATTCACCAGAAAAATGAAGTTATATTCCTTTAAAAAAGCCTATGCACAAATGTTTATAGTTGTTTTCTTTGTAGTTTATAGTAACAAGCCAAACAAATTTCCTTCAGTTGGTTAATGGATAAATTGCAGCATATCTATCCAGTGGCCTACTTACTACTCGGTATTAAAAAGGGGTGATCCATGATACATGCAAGAATATGGGCGCATCTCAAAGGCATGATGCTGAGTGAAAGAAGTGTCATATTCTAATATTTCATTGAAAAGGTGTTCTGAGAACAAAAGTAAAATGAGATGTAGTGAAAAGAGATTAGTGTTTGTCAGGGGCAAAAGGTAACAGGAGGAACTGGCTGCAAAGGGAAAGAGGGGATTTTAGGGGGAAAGGGAGTTGTTCTATATGTTCTGTGGTGGTAGTTACATGACTAGATGTGATTGTTAAAAACCCACTGAACTGTACGCTATAAAGGATGGCTTTTGCCACACATAATTATACAATCTGAATAACCCTAATCAAAAAATAAACAAACCACTAAAATACATTGCTTTAAGCCTGAAGTGAGATTTCTTCTTGGACATTCAGGTTATGTAAGCAAATAAACTGCCTCTTATCCTAAATCACCTAGGTTAACATTTTCTGTTGATTGCCACCCAGCACTTAGATTTAATGAGGCTAAATGGTCTCCACATAGTTCAAATTTCCCAGAAACCAGAGTGTTTAGTTAGAAATGGAAAGTGTGCAGTGTGTGTTCCCATTCCCCCTCTCTGCCCATGATGTTCATTAACCATCACTCATCCTGTATAAGACATATGTCTTCACAGACCTTCCCAACAACTTTGCTGTCATTACAGGCTGTTGTCCCTTCCTATAACAGGTAGACTGTAAAGTGTCCCCTAACCCTCCCACCTCTTGCTTTTTGTGTCCTTGTGTAATCCTCTCCTTTTGGGGTGGGCAAGATCTGTGACTTTCTTCTAATCCACAGAATATGGCAAAGCTGATGGGATGTCATTTCCATTTCCATGAGCTTACATGAGCTTGTGACTTCCATCTTGCTGGCAGACTTTCCTGCCTTCGTGGCTTGCATGCTTTGATGAAGCAAGCTGCCATACTGGAGATGCCCTCATGGCAAAAGCCAACTAAGAACTGAAGTCCACAGTCCAACAACTCCCAGGGAACTGAATCCTGCCAAGAACTGTAAGGGCTTAGAAGGGGATTCTTCCCCAGTTGAACCTTCAGATGAAACCTCAGTCCTCGCCCTCACCTACTACTAAATTATAGCTTGTGAGAGACCCTGGCGTGAGGAGGCAGCTAAGCTATACCTGAAACTGTAAAATGATGTGTGTGTGTTTTAAGCTACTAAATGTGTATATATTATTAAGCAGCAACAGATAATTAATATGCTCCCTATTACAAACAAGCTCAAAAGATACAGGCAACTATGCAACCTGCTGGAAAGACTTCTTTATGGCATTTTCTTAACTGTACACTTAATTGATAATAACTAAACCTCGCTCTGCTAACCTGCCTGGGGCCAGTAAGTTTTTCCCTAATTAACTGTCTACTGATTTCTTCAAATGAAAACAAAGCATCCGTAAACACATTTTCTCTTCTTTCTGCTTATTTCTTAATATCCTAATAAAGCAAGCTAATATTTGGAGCAAAGTGGATAATTCTCATGCTGTAGATTAAAATTAATTGAGTCACATAGATAGATAAAATTTGACCTTTTATTTGGAGTTTCTGGCAAGTTGTACCAGGAATGCCATTATAACTGACACCACTTTACTGAATCTCTCCCTGAGGTTCATTTGTTCATGTAGAAAAATTGCCATCTCTATTTTTTTTGTTGTTGTTTACTCTCTTCACCTTTTTCACCCAATCCCCCAAACCTCCTCCCCTCTGACAGCAGTCTGTTTTCTGTATCTATAAGTCTGTTTCTATGTTTCTTTTGTTATTAGATTTTACATATAAGTAAAATCATGTGATATTTGTCTTCCTTTGACTGGCTTATTTCACTCCAGGTACATCCATTCTGTGGCAAAAGGTAAGAGTTCCTTCTTTTTTTATGGCCCCATAGTATTAATGTACCACAACTTTTTTATCCACTCATCTACTAATGGGCACTTGGGCTGTTTCCAGAACTTAGCTATTGTTATAAATAATGCTGCTATGAACAGATGGGTACATATATTCTTTCTGATTGGAGTTTCAGGTTTCCTCAGATATATTCACAAAAGTGGAATCATAAGGAAGTTCCATTTTTAACTTTTTAAGGAAACTCCATATTCTTTTTTACAGTGGCTATACCAATCTACATTCCCACCGGGAGTACATAAGGCGGTCTCTGCGCGGGTGGCCTGTAAGGGATGGATTCCTCTTTGGATTGGGTTTGGGTTCAGTGGACCGTAGTTGCAGCATTTCATCTAGGCGGAGGCTCAGAAGCAGCGTTTCCAGCAGCTGGTGCACCAGATGACAGAACTTTGTTGGGAGAAATGCATGGACAAGCCTGGGCCAAAGTTGAACAGTCAGGCTGAGGCCTGTTTTGTGAACTGCGTTGCACACTGCATTGATAGTCAATTCATCTTGAATCAACTGGAACAGACCCAGAAATCCAAGCCAGTCTTCTCAGAAAGTCTTTCTGACTGATTTCAGCATTACCTTTTGAAAAGGAAGGTAGGTCAAGAATGGCTGAAGAAAAGGCTACAGGGGGATTGGCTCCCCGCTTTGGCACTCTGGAAGTATCGGGTCATCTGAGAATGAACAAAGACCGATATTTTTTTGTGTGTATGGGGCTTGAGGGTCATCTGTGTATTTGGTTATGCTTTTTCAATGTTAATATTGTGCAAACAATTGGCAGATGAATGGAAAACCTTAGATGCATATTACTGTATGTGGGACTATGTTTTTCTGAACATCCCATTAACTGCTTCCTATAATTTGGATAGTGGAACTTTTTGTAATTTGATAGTGGGACCACATGGATAAAATCTGTCTTTTGTGGATTCATTTCAGATGCCAATGGACATTGATACACTTCTTGGTGTCTGAGAAAGGGTGGCAGTAGGGGAAGAGTTATTTGGTACTTAATTAGTGCTTTGGCCATCAGTGCTAGGGAAAAAAATCTATAGAATATTCACATAATACAATTCAGCTTTCTAAATTTTCTCCCTTCCCTATACTGTGATTTACTTAAGTATCTATAAAAAGTATGGTCTTGAGGTAGTACAAGCAGCCTGAGTATCTAGAGGCTTTCAGTTATAAAGGAATCTAACCAGTGAACATAATTCTCATTACTAAAGTGCCCTGAGGAAGAATTTAACTTATATATCAGGGTCAAAGAAATTCAAAGGTGGGTCTAAATAAGTTGTAAAGATTTAGGCCTGTCAAAAACTAACAGCAGTTTCATGTAGAGGTGCATGTCTAATGTCACTCAGTCAGTATAGATTCTATTTACTGCAGTTTTTTGATCATTGAAATAAAAGCTTCTACAAGGGAATAAAAAGTGCATAAGGCTTCCCTTTTTCTCCAAATCATTGCCAACACTTGTTTTGTTGATTTATTAATGATAACCATTCTGACAGGTGTGAGGTGCAAATTATGGTTTTAATTTGCATTTCTCTCATTAGTGACATTGAGCATCTTTTCACATGTATGTTAGCCATCTATATGTCCTCTTGGAGAAGTGTCTATTCAGGTCCTTTGCACATTTTTAATTGGATTGTTTGTTTGTTTGTTTTTGGTGTGGTATTGTATAAGTTCTTTATAAATTTTGGATTAACGCCTTCTCAAGTGTAATTTTTGCAAATATATTCTCCCATTCAGTGGTTACCTTTTCATTTTGCTGATGGTTTCCTTTCCTGTGCAAAAACTTTTTAGTTTGATGCAGTCCTGTTTTCTTCCTTCCTTTCTTTCTTTCTTTCGTTTTCCTTGTCCAAGGAAATACATCAGAAAAAAATACTGCTGTGAAAAACATATTGCCTATGTTTTCTTCTAGGATTTTTATGGTTTTAAGTCTTGCATTTAAGTCTTCAATCCATTTTCCAGTCTTTTTTTTTTTTTTCCTCCATTTCTTTTGTTTGTGATCCCTTCCCCTGTCTTGGCATCCTCACCATGCCGGGGAAACTTCTGTGTTGGATTCAGCCCTATGATAGCAGGCGCAAAGCCGCAGAAGCCTCTGTTGAGCTTGGGAGGGGTGGAGTCTCAGGGCTTAAGGGACCGCCTTGCCTTCCAGTCGGCCCCGCCCTCCAGGGCCCCCGAGTCTCACGTGACTGGGTAATGGCTGGAGCGGTCCCTGAGCGCGCGCACCCGCAGTGCCTCTAACCCCTGCCTTTCCATCTCCCCTGCGTGCCAGGACCACACGAGTCTAGGTCCCCAGGGTTTCGCCCGAAACAGGGGCCCAGTGGACTCAGAAGTGGCACAGTTCGGAGGGTCTGTCTCCCGCCCACTCACGAAAGCCAGTGGCACAATCAGCAATCTGTCCTCTGCGCAGCACCGTGCGCGTGCGAGACCGGACCTGATCTTCTGCGACTCCCCTAAATTTCCGTGCACCTCTCCCTTTTCACAGTCCAAACTCCCCCATATGAGTTTCAACTGGATCTGGGGTTTAGTGTCGTAAGATAAGGGGTTCAATGCCGTTGAGAGTCTCCGTTTCCCTCCCGCCAGAGAAAGCCAGCCAGGTCCTTTGGCGCCCGCTCGTGCACGCGTCTCCATACCTCAGCTTTTTGCAGCTCCTCTGGGTCTCCGTGAGCCCCTCTCTTTCCTTCTAGTTGTAGAATTTCCACTCAGCCAGCTTTCCTGTGGTTCTGGATGATGTCCGTTCTGCCTTTTAGTTGTAGTTTTGAAATTGTTGTGCGAGGCAGCAGTGTAGGTGTTTACCTATGCCGCCATCTTGGATTCTCTTCCCTTCAATCCATTTTGAGTTTATTCTTGTATATGGTATAAGATGGTAACTAATTTCATTTTTTGCACATATCTGTTCAATTTTCTCAACATCATTTATTGAATAGACTATCTTTACCCCATTGTATATTTTTGCCTCCTTTGTCAAATATTAACTGAACAAAATGGCATGGGTTTATTTCTGGGCTCTCTATTCTGTTCCATTGATCTATATGTCTGTTTTTATGTTGGTACTATGCAATTTGTATTACATAATATAGTTTGCTATCAGATAGCATGATTCCTCCAACTTTGTTCTTCTTTCTCAAGATTGCTATGGCTATTCAGAGTCTTTTGTAGTTCCATATAAATTTTTGAATATTTGTTCTACTTGGATTGCTCCCTTTAGTATTATAAAGTGGCCTTTCTTATCTCATATTATGTCCTTCATTTTGAGATCTAATTTGTCAGAAATAAGTATTGCTACCCCAGCTTTTTTTTCATTTTCATTCACCTGAAAAACCTTTTTCCATCCTTTCACCCTCCGTCTGTGTGCGTCTTTTTTCTGAGGTGTGTTTCTTGTAGACAGCAGATATATGGGTCATGTTTTCTTATCCAATCCATTACCCTATGTCTTTTGATTGGGGTATTTAATCCATTTACATTTAAAGCTATTATTGATAGGTACTTGTTGCCATTTTTATTCTTTTTCCCTGTGTTCCTTCTTCGCTTCCTATTTCTGTTTAGTTTCTTTTGTTGTTGTTGTTTTTGTTTGTTTGTTTTTGTTTTGTTTGTATAAACTCTCTTAGTCCTTTTTTGTCTGTGAAGCTCCTGATTTCACCTTCAATTTTGATTGATAGCCTATTCTTGGATTCAGACCCTTCTTTTGCATGACTTTGTATATTTCATTCCATTCCCTTCTGGCCTGATGAGTTTCTGTTGAGAAATCAGTCATGGAGGAATCCTTTGTAGGTAACTTTCTGTCTCTCTCTGGACACTTTTAATATTCTTAATTTGTTGGTGGTGTTTGCCAATTTAATTATAATGTGCTTGGTGTTGGTCTTTTGGGGTTCATTTTGGGGTTCATTCTGTGAGCTTCTTGGATTTGTGTGGGTTTTTTCTTCCTTAGAACAAGGAAGTTTTCGCACCTAATACAGGAGCACCCAAATACATAAAAAAAACTCCTGGAGGATATCAAGGGAGAGATTGACAACAATATAATCATAGTAGGAGACTTTAATACCCCATTATCACCATTGGACAAATCCTCTAAACAAAAAATCAGCAAAGAAACATCAATCCTAAATATCTCACTAGACCAAATGGAATTGACATCTTCAGCACATTTCACCCCAAATCCACAGAATATACATTCTTCTCAAGTGTACATGGGTCATTTTCAAAGATAGACCACATATTGGGTCATAGGCAAAGTCTTTTCAAATATTTGTTCAAGTTCTTTGCAATACACCATTGGTATCTTGATAGGAATTGTGTTGAATCTATAGATTGCTTTGAGTAGTACTGACATTTTAGTAATGTTAATTCTTCTTATTCATGAACATGGCACATACTTCAACTTATTTATATCTTTTTTTTTTAATCCTCACCGGAGGATATTTTTTTCCCATTAATTTTAGGGAGTGGCCAAATCTGTCTCATAGTCATGAAATTGCTAAATATTGCCTCTTCCAGGGCAGAGAGGGGTGTCTCCTGACCTTCACCTTGACAGTGATTTGAGGTCACTTGCTAGCCCTATGTTATTTGGCAAGTTTTATTTTCTGTCTGGTTCAGGTTTTTCAAATGTAAAATGGGAATGATAAGAGAGGCACCTGGGGTCAGGTAGAGGAGAAATGAACATATGTGTGTGAGGTGTTTAGCTGAGTGCCTGGCTCTTTTTTTAATCTCACACTGTGTTAAGATCCTCCCCTCCCCCAGACCAGGAACTGTGTCTCATTAATTTCTTTATCCCCAGACTCTGCCATAGAACCTGACACTTAACACATTTTTTTTACAAACTTTGAAGGAAGAAAGGGAAGGATGGATGCAATCCTTGGCTCAAAGATGTCTGAGTGTAAAAGGAGAGACAGATGTGTATGCAAATAACTAGAGCCCAATATGAAAAATACGATAAGAGGGGGATGGGGGGCAATGAGGAGATATGTATACATGTAACACAATAAAAAAAAAAAGAAGGTTGCTTAAACAATAAAAAAAAAGAAAAATACTATAAATGAAATGTTAAAGAATCCCCTGGAATCCAAGGAGAAAGGGCCATCAACAGCTAGTGACCCTGAGAAATATTGACAAAGGTGAAGCCTGGCTAAGGAGAAGCTCACCAAGCAGAGCAGACAGATTGGGGCATTTTGGGCAAGGAGAGTGGCCCAGTTGCTGATTCCCAGCACAGAAGGTGGTGAGCTGAAAAGAATAAATAGATGCAGCAGAATTGTTTAGAGAACACATGTCCTTAACCTGAAAATAAGATAAAGGGATAAAGATAATGTGTTGAAAAGTATGTCTGTTTTACCTTTGGTGAATAACATAAAAAGGCAGAGAACACCAAAGAGATTATCAGGGCTTTTTACATGCCTTGAATTAGCAGCAATCAGGACTATACAACTCATTTTCCATTTGCTGCCTCAAGACGGCAGGAAATGTTTTCAGGACCACCTCCCTGGCATCTGCAATAAGACGCTTACAAATTCATTTTGTTTTGTTGCAAATAACATGCCTGCTAAGAGGCATTTTTTTCTCTATATAACTGTACATCCACCCAAATGGATCTTTTCTAATGTTAGCACTTTAATTTGTGGCCCAAAGACATAGAGTATGTGAAGCCCTATTCATTTGATGTCTCTTTTTTTAATATATTTTATTGATTTTTATTTTACAGAGAGGAAGGGAAAGGGATAGAGAGCTAGAAACATTGATGAGAGAGAAACATGGATCAGTCGCCTCCTGCACACCCCCCACTGGGGTGCCCACAACCAAGGTATATGCCCTTGACCGGAACTGAACTTAGGATCCCTGAGTCCACAGGCCAACTCTCTATCCACTGAGCCAAACTGGTCAGGGCTAATGTCCTCTTTTTAATACAGATGTAGATATATAGATATATATTTTTTATTGATTTCAAAGAGGAAGGGAAGAGATAGAGAGAAACATCAATGAAGAGAGAGAATCATCAATTGGCTGCCTCCTGCATGCTCCCTATTAGAAAGCAAACCCAAAAACTAGGCATGTGCCCTGCCCTGAATCAAACCACAACCTCCTGGTTCATAGGTCTCCTCATTCATTGGTCTATGCTCAAACACTGAGCCACACCAGCTGTGCTGATGTCCCTTCTAGCTTGGACATTTATCAAGTGCTTAATATGGACCAGACATAGTATTATGTGCCTTAGATCTATTACATCATATAATCCTCACACCCTCCCTGTGAACATACAAACAGCCTGGAATTTATCCTCAGATGATAGAGGAGGAAAGTGAGGATCATAAATATGAATGCACCCTAAGACATCCAACTATCAAGCCGTAAAGGCAGGATTTGAACCCAGGGCTATCTGACTCCAGAGAAAGAGCCTTCAACCATACAGCTGTGCTCCCAACTCCACCTGGCCCAGGGGAGCACCTCCAACCTGTCCCGACCAGCAGGTTAAGTCAACAAGGACCCTAGAGGGGGAGTGGGGATGAAAGGGACAAGAGACACAAGGAATGGAGACAAGACAAAGTTCTGATCCAGTCTCGTTTATTCAACAATAGATAGGGGTATTTATGGGGGGGGGGGGGGGGGGGAAGGAAAAGTTAAGTAAAATTCCAAGCCCTAAGGTGAAACGGCTGGCTTTTTGGGAGATAGGGAAAGAGATAGGGTTTGGGGTAATAGAAACCTAGCCTGAGGTTAGTTCTAATGTGGCTGACGCTTACTACAAAATGGCTATCAAGCACAACAAGTTTCCCACACCAACCCCTCCGGAATACTTAGGATTCTAGAAACTTTGCCATCCTGATAAAAACTCCAGGCCAGACAGTACCCTGGGGCCCTTGGCACCTGGGATACACAGTTTAGAACCTCCTCCTGGAGACAGGCTTTTGATGCCAATGCACCTGAAGGTTTGCTTTTCCTTCCCAAGACTCACTGTAGAATTTCTGCTCCTGCTCTACCATCCTCATTACCTCCTCTTTTCACTCACCACCTCCCGTTTCTTCTTCTGCAATTACATTTAACAGAGGGGGCTCATCTTCATGTACCTACAACCAAGATTCCTCTTCTTCCAAGAGCATGTTCAGTAACTTCATAGTTTTTTTTTTGAGATAGATATTGTGGCCTGATAGAAGCAGAGATGGAACATTCTCTAAGTGGCATAATTCATTTGATCCACATAATACTAGATAGCTTTTTAAACACTCACTATGCTGAACTGTGCTTACTGATGTGTGAGAATTAGCTCATGGGAATCTTCTAACTACCACAGGCTGTATGTAGGTACTCTTAAAGCACATTATACAGACTAAGGCACAAGTGCTTAAATAATTGGCTGCAGTCCTGCAACAAGTGAGAGGCAAGGAGTGAACGGTTGCAGAGTGCTAGGGGAATCAGGCAAAACAGTGCTATTCTCTCCTACAAGGCTGATGCTGAACAGATGGTCCCCACTGGAGCGCTCTTCAAAACACAAACTGGCCTTGGGGCAGTGGGCACTCGCATTTATTGCTAAGTGGGAGCCCAGTTGGCTACCCACTCCCTTGGAGGACAATTTGGCAACAGCTATCAGAATTACAAATGCATGCACAATTTGACCCAGCAATGCCACTTCTGGACATTCGCCTTAAATATATGTAAAATCATGCATGCCTACGGTTATTCATTGCAGTGTGTTTAGTCTAACACAGTTGGAGACAACCCAAAGTCCATTCAAGTAGATGGGTTAAATTAAGTATGGCACAACCAATAGTAGGGTCCTCTGCAGTTGGAAACAAAGAATGAGGGAGCTCTCTCTGTGATGAGGTGGTAAGATGGCCAGTGTATATTAGTAAATAAGAAACCATAAAAACCAAGGTCCACAGATGTGTGAAGTAAGATTTGAAATCCATATTTGCTGACATATGTAAAGAAACTCTAGACATACATAAAAATGATGGTAGTGATTACTTGCTGGGGCGGGGGAACAGTGTAGGTAGAGACAGAGATGGGAGAGTTTTCACTGTAATTTTTTACTTTTTATTTTTTTAACCATGTGAATGTATTAACTATATTCCAAAAGATAAGTAAAAGAAAATGTGTTCACCAAAAAATGTTGTCCTGAGTTTGGCCACAAAAGAAAAGTATCTAGATCCAATATTAAAGGTTCATTTTGATTTTGCATGAGCCCTAACCCCCCAAAACACTGGTTTGGCTGACATCTGTAGCAGCTATGTTTACATCAGACTGGATTTTACACCTTTCAGAATCACACCGCCCAGTCCTACATGTAAAATGTAGAAATAAATCCTCCAAAACATTTTAGCCAATGGAACATAGTTGTATTCTTGTTTTGCACATCAGATTCCTTTAACTAGCTTTACATTCCCCTCCAAATGCTGGCGCTACTGAAATGTAAAGGATTACACTAATAGTAGCTACATTTAAATAATTGATGATTTGTTTGCTTAACATTCAGTTATTGCTTGATATAAGAAGTCTCTGGTGCAAAATATTCTCTGCTAATAGCTCAAATAAAATTGATCATGTGAGGTGAGTGGTTTGCTGTTGACTTTTTTATCCAACACCACAGCGTTTGCCTCGCTCTTTATCTGTGGATAAAAATATTTGAGAATATATATCTATGGAAATGCTTTTGGCCCACAAAGCCAACACCAACTATTAATAGGAAAATAATACTTGCATCCTCAAATAAAATGGAAAAGCCTACCACTCTTTGACCCATAGGAGTCTCAGCCCTTAGGATTATTCACAAAACAGAAATCAGAAATGAGAACATGCCATCCAGGTAAGAAATGTGGAAAGAATTTCCCACAAATATCAAAAGAAAATGGGTTATCCAAGAAGCTATACAGGTGTTTAGACCCTGAGGCTTGTCCTTAACCCCCTTCTCACCCACACACATCTGTAGGACCACCCTCAGACCTGAGCAGTGGGGTCCCTGTCCTGGGCACCTCTGTCACATGATATCCTGCACCTAGTACTGTCAAAGAACAACTCATTGTTCCAAACACACATCCTCAAGGGATATCTACTACTGTTCAGGCCTCCGAGAAACACTTCTCCCTGATTTTGACCTCTGTCAAAACAAAAGACAACTGTGTCTGACAGCCTCAAGATTTCTGTGGTGTGCCAGGGCCAAAGACAGAAATTTTCACTGCTATAGAGTGTCAATATGATCCCAGTGGCAGGAGCACTTAGGTAAGAGAAAAGACAAACTAACTGACTTGTCAAATACTTCCTCTCAGATAGAGTGAATGTAATAGCTTCTTCTTAGTATGGATCCATTTCCCCACAGGCTGATTGCCCACTTCTTGCTTCTCTTTGTGCTCCAGTTTGTGGCTCTGCACTTTTGCAGGAATCAGGATGGCATTTGCAATAGTTGTATACTGTGGCTAAAGAAAATGCTGTATTAAACAAGTCATATTACTCTTAATTTTGTGTATGCCCAAGTCTGGGCCTCATACAGGACCTATAATATTGATTCTTGATCTTGACAACTGACTGGACATAGAAAATTAGAATTATGGGTAGTTTTTAAATAGAAATATTCAGTAAGATTTAATTAAAATTACACAAAATAAATTTCAACATTATTTTTTTATATTTGAATACTTAAATTATTCATGTATACTCATAATTTGTATTTTACCTGTTAGTCTTCTTTTTAATGTATTTTTATTGATTTCAGAGAGGAAGAGAAAGATGGAAACATTAATGATGAGAAAGAATCATTGTTTGGCTATTTCCTGCAGACCCAAGCACCCAGGACATGTGCTCTGACCGGGAATAGAACAATGACTTCCTGGTTCATAGATCAATGCTCAACCACTGACCCACACCAGCCAAGCTACCTATTAGTTTAAATAAATAATTCTGACTAACTTAGGTAGACTACCTTCTTCTTAGGAAGAAATAGCTTTTTTAAAAAAACATTAAAAATAATCTAATTTTTCAATTTTTACCTTTACTATATTTTCTTGGTGAAACTGTATCTAAATGTTGAATATTTTGAGTCCAATTAAACTTTAGTTTTAATCACTAAATTACTAATGTAAATAAATGTTAGTAAAAATCTTGATTATAAAAAATTAGAAACTTCACTAAAATTAAGGCAAGAAAAAGAAATTTTATGAAAAATAGAATTTGAGTTTTATATATATATATTTTTTACTCATCTAAACATTGATAGCCAGTCCACCAATAGAATATAGAAAGTAGCCAATTACTTAATGAGTAGTCTTCAATATTATGCCAACTTTTAGTCATATAAAAATCTTGCTTTCTTTGAATTTTGAATTTTATCTTTATAAAGGCTTATTTATCAAGGTGGGAGGATAGAACATATATTGGATTACATTTAAATATGTAAAAATAAAGTACCTGATCCTCTATTTGTACTCTTAACACATTTCCCAAAAGTGCTCCTCTTAGGTTCTATGTGGATGGAATTGTCATTAGGACTATGATGAATATTCTGAGAAGACCATACATATGTTTAGTGAGCATTTACTATGTGCCAGACACTGATTTAGATTCTGGAGATACAACAGTGAAGTAGACACAACTTCTGCCCTCATGGAAGGTATTTAAGTTGGAAAGGCAAAAAAAAAAAAAAAGATAAATGAGGAAAATGTTGGATAATGAAAATATATAGCGCAGGAAAAGAGTAGGGGAAGAGTAGGTAAGGTGAAATTTTAGGTAAGATGTGCAAAGATTCCCTATGAATAAGATGACTGTGGAGTAAAGACCAGAAGGAAGTAAAGAAAAAGCCATGAGGATATCTGGAGGAGGGTGAGATTCCAAGGCAGAGAAGTCCCTAAGTAGGAGTAGGCTCAATATGTTTGAGAAACACAAGGTGATGTCCAGTATAGCTGATGTAGTAAAGAGGTGGGGGAAAGAGTAGAAGATGAGATCAAAGAGAGAAATTGATAGGGACAGAGGGCATATCCTGTAGAGTCTATAGATCCTAGAAACAACTTTGGAATCACTCTGTGTGAGGAGGGAAAGCACCGAAGGGTCTGAATACAGCAAGGACATAATCTGTTTTAAAATTGTGAACATCTCTCTCTCTAGCTGATGGGTGTGTAGAACAGATTATAGGGATATCAACAGCAGAAGCAAGCAGACTACTTAGGAGATGTTTGCAATTATCCAGACAAAGCCTATAGTTACTGGGACCAGAGAGTAGTAGTTAAGGTGGTAGGAAGCAGTTAGATTCTACATCTCTTTTGAAGGTTAATTCTACAAGATCTGAGAATGGGTAATAAAAGAGTCAAGCATGGATTTTGGCCTGAACAACTGGACAATGAATTTGCCATTAAGTGAAATGGCCACAAAAGACCAAAATATCACTTTCAATAAGTGGTGCTATAACAAGTGGGGTTCTACATGCAGAAGAATAAGCTTGATCCCTCACACCATATACAAAAAAATTAACTTCAAAAGAGTCATTGACCTAAATGAGCTAAACTAGTAACTCTTAAAAGAAAACATAGGATTAAATGTTCACTAAGCAAAGTCTTACTAGATATGTCTCCAAAAGCATACATGACTAAAGAAAAGATAGGTAATTAGACTACATCAAAATTGAAAACTTTTGACATATGTAATACTTTCAATTTTCTTTTTTCTTTTTTTTTTTTTCTTTTTTTGTTAGCGTTGGGTTTAAGGTTAGGGATAGCTCTAGGTTTAGGATTATTGCTAGGTCTAGGCCTAGGTTTAGGTTTAGATATAGGGGTATGGCTAGGCTTAGGTCTAAAGTTAGCATTAGGGATACTGTGAGTTTTGGGCTTAGTATTAGGGTAAGGGTTTAGTTTAGGTTTAAGATTAAGATTAGGGCTATGGCCGAGACCGGTTTGGCTCAGTGGATAGAGTGTCGGCCTGCAGACTGAAAGGTCCAAGTCCCAGGTTCGATTCCGGTTGGGGGCATGTACCTTGCTTGCGGGCACATCTCCAGTGTGGGGCGTGCAGAAGGTGGCTGATCGATGTCTCTCTCTCATCGATGTTTCTGACTTTCTATCCCTTCCCTTTCTCTCTGTGAAAAATCAATAAAATATATTTTTTTTAAAAAAAGATTAGGGCTATGGCTAGATCTAGGGTAGCGTTAGGCTTACTGTTAGCGTTGGTGTTAGGGCTAGGTTTAGATTTAAGTTTAGGTTTAGCCTTAGGGTTAAGGCTAAGGTTTGGGCTAAGTTTGGGGTTAAGGTTAGGGTTAGTGTTAAAGTAAGGTTATGTGTAGGGCCAGGGTTAGGGATAGGGCTAGGGTTAGGGATACGGCTATGGTTAGGAATAGAATACTTTCAATTTTCAACAAAATTGAAAACTTTTGTGCTAGTAATGATACCATCAAGAAATTTAAAAACCTACAGAATGGGAAAATATTTGCAAACCATTACATCTTATAAGAACTTGCATCCAGAATATACTTACAATTCAAAAATAAAATGAGAAAAAAACAATCACAAAAATGAGAAGACTAGAAATAGACATTTTTTCATAGAAGATCTACATAATCCAGGAGCACATGAAAAAGTGCTCGACATCATTAGCCATTAGAGAAATGCAAGTCAAAACCACAGTAAGATATCACTTCATAGTCACAAGAGTGGATATAAACCTATCTAATAAAAGAGTAATATGCAAATTGACCATCACTCCAACACGCAAGATGGCCGCCCCCATATGTCCATATGCACCCATATGTCCATATGCACCATGCAGGGGAGGGCAGTTGTGGGTGATTAGGCCAGCAGGGGAGGGTAGCTTGGGGGAACCAGGCCTGCAAGGGAGGGCAGTTGGGGGGACCAGGCCAGCAAGGGAAGGCAGTTAGGGGCAATCGGGCCAGCAGTGTCAATCAGGCTGGTAGGGGAGTCGTTAGGGGGTGATCGGGCTAGCAGGCAGAAGCAGTTAGGGGCAATCAGGCAGGCACACAAGCAGTTGGGTGCCAGCAGTCCTGGATTGTGAGAGGGATGTCCGACTGCCCGTTTAGGTGGGATCAGGCCTAAATGGGCAGTCGTACATCCCTCAAGGGGTCCCAGATTGAAGAGGTTGCAGGCTGGGCTGAGGGACACACCACTCTCCCATGCACAAATTTCATGCACCATGCCTCTAGTAATAAAATAAAAGAGAGACAGAGACAATAACAAATGTTGGTGAGGATATAGAGAAACACAGTGCTGGCAGGAATGTAAAATGGTGCAGCTACTTTGAAAAACAGTCTGGCAGTTCCTCAAAAGGTTAAAAATAGAGATGTCATGTGACATAGCAATTACACTCCTATATACATATCCCAAGATAAATAAAAATATGTCTACATAAAACCTTGTACACAAATGCTTACAATAGCCAAAAAGTGGAAACAGTCCAAATGTCCACCAATAGATGAATGGATAAATAAAATGAGCTACGTCCATGCCATGGAACGTTATTTGGCAATAAAAAGGAATGAAGTACTGAGGCATGCTCCAACATGAATGAACTCTGAAAATATTATACCGAGTGAAAAAAGCTAATCACAAATGGCCATACATTATATCATTTCAGTTATATGGACTGTCCAGAACAGAAAGCAGAGTAGTGATTGCCTAGGGTTGGGAGATTGGTGAGAAATGGGGAGTAATTGCTAATAGGTATAAGATTTCTTTTTAGGGATGAAACTGCTTTAAAATTGATTATAGTGAAGTTTGCATGACTATAGATATTCAAAAACCACTGGATTATACACTTTAAATGGGTAAATTGCATGCCATGTGAATTATATCACAACAATGAAAAAGGCAAAAACAGAAAGGCAGACACAGCCCAGTTGGTGTGGTTCAGGGGTTCAGAGTCGACCCAGGAACCAAGAGGTTGCAGGCTCCATCCCCAGTGGGGCGGGGGTGCGGGGAACAAATTGATCACGTTCCTCTTTCATGGATGTTTCTATCTCTTTGTCCCTCTCCCTTCCTCTCTCTCTACAAATCAATTTTTTTAAGGCAAGCATCAGTAAGAGAAATAAGGACTATCAAATGGCTCTGTCTTTGTTGTGGCCTGTGCCTTCCAACTTTGTCTTGGCCTGCCCCCATTGCTGGCTTCCTGCCCATGTCATCACCTCACCACCCTAGAAAGAGAGGTGAAATTTCACTCTAACCTTCACCACAATTTAACAGACAATTAACTTGAAATGTGTGTGTGAGCATTAAACCTAGCCCACCACCTCATCTCCTGCAGATTAGAAAGAGCCAGTGAAAATGAAATATTGTTCTCTAAGCTAATGTGGAATCTTTGTAAACACCAGCTTCTTTTTTTTAAAATATATTTTATTGATTTTTTACAGAGAAGAAAGGAGAGAGATAGAGAGTTAGAAACATTGATCAGCTGCCTCCTGCACACCTCCCACTGGGGATGTGCCTGCAACCAAGGTACGTGCCCTTGACCGGAATCAACCTGGGACCCTTCAATCTGCAGGCCAACACTCTATCCACTGAGCCAAACCGGTTTCGGCAACACCAGCTTTTTAAATTTCCAGAAAGCCACACCTTGAGCTCCAACCCTCTATGGATTTCCCGGCCTGGGTGGAATTCCTGCTATTAGTCCTCTCCTCTTTGTTTCTCTCCAGGTGTGGATGCCAGCATTGTCTGCCCCCATCCCCACAGCTGGTCCACTCCAATTCCCTAAACCTCCCTGCGAGGGGGGCGGGTGAGGACTGCTCCCTTTGCTAACTCAGTGAGGACTATGTGTGTATTACCAGGACCACGTGCCTGGATTTGATGGAAGTGGCGGCTTAGACACATAAGCTCCTCACATATGGTTGAATAATCGCAGATAAAAACTACTTTCAAATATGGTTAGGTTCTACGGAGATAGGCAGAGGCCAGAGGGAGCACCGCTCGCAAAAGAGACAGGAGCTGGGCTTCAGGCATTTAGAATAGGCCATTAGGCCTCCAGAGATCCCTAGGGACTTTCTTAGAGAAAATATTACAGTGATTCAGGCATCCTCCGCACTGCTCTTTCCTCACCTGCTTCCCTAAGCTTCATGCTACTGTGGCATCTCAGATCTGTAACCCAGGCTGCCTGTCACTGACTCATGTGGAAATCCAGGAGCGTTTCTATTTGCCATGTTTTCTTCTAGCTGATACTAATTTTCGTTTTTTCACTAGTGTGTGCATTTGCTCCTGGTATCCCCGCCATATACGAGCCTCACAAAAATAGCCAAAACCCGAGTGGGGATTATATATCAGCCGCTTTAAGTCCTGCACACATAATTGCTCATTGAACCTTCATAATAATCATATGAACTAGAAATTATCATTATCCCTTTTTATAGATGGGGAAACTAAGCCCCCAGCCTCCAACCCAGGCAACTGTCTGGCTACAGAGCTGAAAATATTTAACTACCTGGCCTTTTCCAGAAAGTCTGCCAAATCCTAATCTAGAAACTTCCCAGTACCAAATAGGTCTGGGATTCTTTAGGATGTCATTAACATGGTTAACATGGGGTCCCATTGGAGCCATTTAATTAATGACCATTCATTCATTGACTCAATAAATATTTACTGAATACCCACTATGTGCCAGGCACTGAACAAGGTGTTTTGGGTTTACAAGGATGAACAAAATTAGACAGGTTCCCTGCCCCTATTGGAGTTTAGCTTTTGGCTGGGGGAGGGACAGATTAATATAGTACTGTACTATCATATAGTATAATATAGTATAATAATCACTTAAATAAAATGGGAAATTCCCAGTATGATGAGACTATGAAGGAAACTCCTATGGTGCTTAGAACACTCGACAGTGGGATTGTACCCAGCCTGGGGTAGGGTGTGCAATCCAGGAAGACATCCCTCAGGAAGTGACCCCAGCACACAGGGCCTTGCAGACCACTTTCCAGCAGGGTGCCTAGTGTTCAGTGAGACAAAAAGCCAGAATGATGAGAATGAGCCACGCACAGGAAGGCCTTGAGAGGAGCACTGCAAGTAAAGGGAGCAGCCCATGCATTATGTACTGATTCCAGAGGCAAAATGTGCCTTTACAAGGAAGAGATCTGGGTTACCTCTTCCACTCCAGAGTGCAGTCACCATGAAGGATCTTGGCACAATGTTTTCCCTCAACCCAATCAAGGCTCTGAAATGAACTTTGCATTTAGAGGAAATACAGAGATTGAAGAAACAAGCTGAACACCAAGAGGAAAGGACAGACAAACCCTGACGTGGGACCTTCTGCAAGACACCTGATTGAGACTTCTCGATTTAAAAAGGAGAAATTTAAACCAATATCATTTTAAAAAGAAGACTCTCTGAGACTTTCTACATGAAGACATCCACAGATCAGAAAAAAAAATATGCCGACCAGATTCCTCCATTTTTCTTTCAAAAAACATAATCTCTACAGATGTAGATGACCAATCTTTGCCCTTTGCTCTAGGGTAGCCAGGATTCCATTGGAACTAGAACAGGGATGCTGACTTGAGATCAGAGTCTGCCTGGGAAATGGAGACTGCTAGAATGAGGCCACACCTGGAGTGAGGCCACAACTGGAGTGGGGCCACAGCTGGAGTGGGGCCACAGCTGGAGTGGGGCCACAGCTGGAGTGGGGCCTCAGCTGGTGGAGTCCACTTTCCCTCTGGCCCTCAACTTGGGACAGGGAGCCCAAGATTGCTACCAATTCAGTTATTTCAAATTTAGTTTCCTCTTCCATATTCTTTACTAATGCAAATTTTTGAAGAAGATATTGCTTTGGGGAAGCTTAGAACAGCTGTAAAGATCTCTATTAACCATCTTTTATCAGTGAGATAAAGACCAGCTGTTTCACTAATTGCCCTTAACTGCTTGGGCTTGATTATTAATGAATGCCCTTGCCTGGAGTTCAAACAGCTTAATTAGCTAAAGTTAAGTGTTCCCAATAAATTTACCAACCTATGATAAGCTTTTCTTTAATAGGAAATGTGCAGTTCTTAATTAAATAGAATAATTTACAACTCCACGTCTATTATAAGTAATGGTTGCCCAGTTACCAAGTTACCTAATTAGGTGATATTGAAATTTCTTCCAAAGGGGAACGGAGAGTACAGTTGAACGTGCCCTTGGACAAACCAATTTGTTGTTGGCAGCTCATCAGCGATGTGCAGTGTGGTGTCGTGGTCGGATCACGGCACTGGCATCAGGGCCAGGATTTCCTCTGCCACTCACAAGGCGCCCGCTGCCTCACCTGTACAATGAGGACCTAACTCCCTACAGAGCCCATAGGGGGTAGATTGGATAGCATATGCAATCACTTAAAGAAGAAAAAGACAAGTCAATACTCTCTTTAAACTCCTATGGGGTCACATCTTTACAGGCAAAATTATTCCCAGTGGGACTACTAGTAACAAGCAAGCACACACACACACACACAAAAAAAAAAAAAAAAAAAACATAATCATGAGAAAAGCATCAGGTAAACCCAAACTGGGGAACTTTCTACAGAATACTTTGAGAGGTCATAAAAATAGAGTAAGAAACTGTCACAGACCAGAAGTGACTGAGGATTCATGACAATTAAATTCAATGTGATCCCTGGATTGGATCCTGGATCAGAAAGAAAACATTAATGGGGGGTTAGGGGAGTGCGGAATGGGGAAATCAGGAGATCCAAGTTAAGTCTGGAGTTTAGTTAATATGTGCCAATGTCTGTTTCTGATTGAACAAATACACTATGGTGTTCTGATTGAACAAATACACTATGGTGATGTCAGATGCTAACAAAGAGGGAAACTGGGGCAGGGAGTTGGGGGCAGGGAGGATAATATAAGGAAATGCTCTGTACTATCTTTATAAGTTTTTGTAATCTAAAATGTTTCCAAAATAAAAAATTTTTAAATACTGCTTGCCTGATGGAAAAGAGGAGCTTCAAAGTACAGTAGGTCTGTTCACCTGGCAAGTAAAACGCGGTCCATCCACACAACGGAATATTATTCAGCCATAAAGAGGAATGAAGCATGACACCTGCTGCAACCTGATGGACCTTAATCACATGTGAAGCAACAGAAGCCAGATATCAACCATCACATGTTACACAGCTGCATTTACATGAAACTCCCAGTGCCTGGGGCAGAGAGGGAAATGGGGGGAGGGGTGCTTAATGAGCAATAGGTTTTCTTTGAAGTGATGACCATATTCCGGAACTAGACTGAGGGGATGGTTGCCCGACATTGGAATTTTACTAAATGTCACCAAATTGTACATTTTAAAATTATTAAAATAGAGCTTTATGTTATGAGCATTTTACTACAATAAAAAATTAAAATAGCCAAGACCGGTTTGGCTCAGTGGATAGAGCATCGGCCTGCGGACTGAAAGGTCCCAGGTTCAATTCCGGTCGGGGACATGTACCTTGCTTGCGGGCACATCTCCAGTGTGGGGCGTGCAGGAGGCAGCTGATCAATGTCTCTCTCTCATCGATGTTTCTGACTTTCTATCCCTCTCCCTTCCTCTCTGTAAAGAATCAATAAAATATATTTTAAAAAATTAAAATAAAAAGTAAGTTTGTCAAAATTAATTATGTCATTAATTATGACGAATTTATTTTTTATTTTAAACATAGTTGCCACAACTTTAAAGACCTTTCCTCGAGCTTTTCATTGCAAAGCCTCACTTTTTGGTACAGGAGAGTCTTGAGTACATCTCAGTAGGTGCCAACAGGGAACTGTACTTCTCTCTGGTGGGAAGGAAATGAGACTAACAGACACTGGCTCCAGGCAGAGCCCATCACAGAATTTAATCCAGTTCCATAGAGCAGCTGACTGCTCCTTAGTGAGCAAGAACTACACACTCTCTGGAGGTCCCAGGCTGAACATTTAAATTTGTTTAATAACTATGCTCTGTCTAAAGGGTCTTTGTTCCACCGAAACCGGTTTGGCTCAGTGGATAGAGTGTCAGCCTGCGGACTGAAAGGTCCCAGGTTCAATTCCGGTCAAGGTCAAGGGCATGTACCTTGGTTGCGGGCATATCCCCAATGGGGGGCATGCAGGAGGTGGCTGATCGATGTCTCTCATTGATGTTTCTAATTATCTCTCTCCCTTTCTGTAAAAAATCAATATATATATATATATATATATATATATATATATATATATATTTAAAGGGTCTTTGTTCCCAAGGTGTCTCTCTTAGTTTTAGAATTCATGCCTATTTTTCACATTTTATAAGAGTTAAGGAAAACCTTGTTCATCAGAGTACCAAGTAAGTAAGATCAAGAAAAATAGTGATTCATTCTGGTAAAGATGGCAGCACAGGTAAATGCAATACCTTCATCCTCCCAGACCACATCAAAATTACAATTAAACTAGAGAACAGCTATCATTCACAACTGCCTGAGATCCAGATGAACAGAAGCCCTACCACTAAGGATATATAGAAGAAGCCTCGTGGAGACTGGCAGGAGGGTGGAGAGGTGGAACAGGCTGGTCCCACACCCACGTGTGGTGGATAAAAATAGGGAAGGTTGTCTCAGCAGTAGAGGTCCCCCCTGAGGAGTGAAGGGTCCCAGCCCCACACCAGGCCCCTCAGACCAGAATTCCAGCAATAAGAAGTCCCCATAAGTTCTGGCTGTGGAAACCAGCAGACTCTTTGGCTGAGTCACATGGAGGGTGGCTGGAATCCCAGGCAATTCCCCTTAAAGAACCCACAGACTTACTCAGACTCACTGGCTCTGAGCCCCAGCACCGGGACATAGCTTGAAAGGGACCTGGAATATGTGGGAGGAACCAAAGTGTCTGGCATCAGGGTGAGAGCTGGAGGGGCAGCTTTCTCCCAGACAGAAGTGTTGGCAAAGGCCACTGTTCCTTTACTGAGCCCACCCCCCATAGAGACAGCAGGCAGGAGCCATCAACCTGGTTATCACTTTTGGCCCCCACTCTGGCTCTGGTGGTTCCCTGAAACTTTGCTCCACCCAACTTGTTGGCCCGCTGTAGCTGTTTCCAGTGGCTTTTCCATATGAATGGCCTGTCTTGGCTCATGCTTCAGACTTTCATAAAATCTCTAACAAATAGCACCTGGCCACAGTGTGCCCTGTTCCTCTCACTAAGCAGCCCCAGGCCCAGCACTAGTGGCAGCCAGTCTTGATTGGCAGCTTGGCCTATCTTGGGCACCTCCAAACCCAGCACAAGTCACAGCTTCCTGCAGATCACTTCATAGCTCATTCCCAGTGGTCCCCAGCAGAACACAGACAGCAGCTGAACTTGACCTGCACCTCCTGGGAAGTCCCAAAGCCAACACACCGGATGGATGGTTTCAGACCACTTTGAAACAGCATCCAATCACCTCCACAAGCAACACACTCAGGGGAGGATTCAGGGGCACCCAGAGTCCAACTGAAGTAAGTCCTACTCTGTCAGGTGGGCCCTTGCACAACTGATCCTCCATGGTGATCGTAGCCAGCCCTTGCAGCTGAATGGCCTAGGGGTAAATCACTCTACAGACATGCCAACCGCAGTTAAGTTTCAACCACAACAGGAAGGTGTACACAGCCCACATGGAGGGGTTGGGATAGGGCGGAAGAATGGGGGTATAACCTGGAATGCCCAAAACAGGTGAACTGGGAATCTGTACCGCTAGACCCTACAGGACACCTACTACTCTAGTAAGCCCACAAGATGTAGCAGCCCTACATAGAAACAAGTACAAGCTGCCTAAATGAGACAAAGAATCATATCCCAAACTGGAAAAAAAAAAAACACAGAACAAAAGTCAGAAAAAGAACTAAACAAAATGAAGAAAGAAATCCACTAGATGCAGAGTTCAAAATACTGGTTATAAGGATGCCCGAGAAACTTAGGGGAATAGTAGATGAACTTAGAACTTCAACAGCATAAAAAAAGAACAGAGGACCCATTAAAAAGAACCAGTCAGAAATGAAGGATATACTAACTGAAATGAAAACTAATTTACAGAGAATCAATAGTAGAGTAAATGAAGCCAAGAATCAAATCCGTGATTTGTAACATAAAGAAGCAAAACCCCCAATGAGAACAACAAAAGAAAAAAGAATCCCAAAAAAAATAAGTGATATGTAACAAGCCTCTGGGACAACTTCAACCATACCAATATTTACATCATGGAGTGCCAGAAGGAGAAGAGCGAGTGCAAAAATAATGACAGAAAACTTCCCTAATTTATTGAGGAAAATAGGCATACAACTCCAGGAAGTGCAGAGAATCCCAAGCAGAATGAACCCCAAAAGGACCACACCAAGACACATCATAATTAAAATGCAAAAGGTTAAAGACAAAGACAGAATCTAAAAACAGCAAGAGAGGCCTGACCAGTTTGGCTCAATGGATAGAGTGTCAGCCTGCTGACCGAAGGGTCCCAGGTTCAATTCCAATCAAGGGCACATGCCCAGGTTGTGGGCTTGATCCCCACCAGGGGGTGTGCAGGAGGCAGCTGATCCATGATTCTATTTCATCAATGATGTTTCTATCTCTCTCCCCCTCCCTTCCTCTCTGAAATCAATAAAAATATATTTTATAAAAATAAAAGTAGCAAGAGAAGAACAGTTACCTATAAGGGAGCTCCCATAAGACTGTCAGCTGAGTTCTTAAAAGAAGGGAGTGGCAAGAAATATTCAAAGTTATGAAAACCAAGGACTTACAACCAATATTACTTTACCCAGAAAAGCTATCATTTAGAATTAAAGGAGAGCTAGCCCTCATCAGGTAACTCAGTTGGGACATTGTCTCAATACACCAAGGTTGTGGGTTCAATCTCCATCCAGTACATACAAGGGTCAACTAATGAATGCATAGATGAATAGAACAACAATTTCATGTTTCTCTCTTTCTCTCTAAAGTCAATAAATAAAATAGAATCACCGAGCCAGCATGGCTCAGTGGTTAAGCATCAACCTATGAACCAGGAGTCACAGTTCAATTCCTGGTTGGGGCATATGCCAGAGTTGCGAGCTAGATCCCCAGTGTGGGGTGTGCAGGAGGCAGCCAATCAATGATTCTCTTTCATCATTGATCTTTTTATCTCTCTCATCCTCTCCCTTCCTCTCTAGAATCAATTAAAATATATTTAAATAAATAAATAAATAAGTAAGTAAATAGAATCAAAGGACAGATCAAGAGCTTTCCAAGACAGGAAAAAGCTAAAAGAGTTCATTATCACTAAACCAGTATTATATGAAATGTTCAAGGGTCTTCTAGAAGAAGAAAAAAAAGATAAGAAATATGAACAATAAAATGGTAATAAACACATATCTATAACAATTGAATCTAAAATAAATGAACAAGCAGAATAGAAACGGACTCATAGATACAGAAAACATTTTCATGGTTACCAGATGGGAGGGGCATTGAGGGACTGGTGAAAAAGGTGAAGGGATTAAAAAGCACAAATGGTAGTTACAGAGTAGTCATGGGGATATAAAGTACAGCATAGAGACTATAGTTAATAATATTCTAATAACTCTGTACGGTGTCAGATGGGTACAAGATTTATCAGGGTGATCACTTAGTAAGTTATATAATGTCTAATCACTGGGTTGTACACCTGAAATTAATATAACACTGTATGTCAACTGTAATTGAAAAATTATTTTTAAAAAAAGAAAAATGGTGATTAGATGTTGTTATAGGTCCATAATTTCTGCATGGGTCTCAGAGTATTTGGGGACTTGGTCATGCTTGAAGGGGTTCAGCTACAAATCTCTTGTAAAACCCTCTGAGATTTATCTCAAAGTGGGCAATCACAGCTCAGGCTCCATTTCAGGCAGAAGAGAAGGAGCAGGGAGAAAGAGACAGTGAAACCCCTTCTCATGTCTGTACTGGAGTGAATAGTGTTGCTCAAAATTCATGTCCACCCAGAACCTCAGCATTGGAAACTAGGGTCATTGCAGATGTAACTAGTTAAGTCAAGATGTCATACTGGAAGAAAGTGGACCCTAAATCCAGTGGCTGGTGTCCATATAACAGAAAGGTTCAGATACAGAGATACAGGCTAAGGCCATGTCACAGACGTTGGAGGCAGAAATCAGAGTAAAGCTCTACAAGCCAAAGAGCTCAAAGGATTGTTGGCAACCCCAGATACTAAGAGGAGGCAAAGAAGGATCTCCCCCTAACCTTCAGAGGGAGAATAAGCCTGCTCACACCTCAATTTCCGACTTCTGGCCCCAGAACTGGGAGGAGTAAATGTCTATTGTTGTAGGCCACCAGTTTGTATGGTTGCAGTAGCCACAGGGTGTACATCCTGCACGCCTGGCCCCAGGGTCATATGGCCCTGAGTAAATTATATATCTCCAATTGTGGCACACCCCACAATAGTGGTTTTAAGTTCACATGGGTGGAATGCAAAAGAGGGGGATGGTTTAGCGATTGGGCCAAAGGGTCATACTTTGAACTTTATCATGATCGAGGAGTGTGAATTCAGTGATGCACAGACCTAAATCCATCCAGGCAGCGTGATTTTAGTAGTTTACCCAGAAGGACACCCGCTATTAGTTAGGATGGTTATTAATGTCACTGTCTAATAGATGAAACCATATTAGACCTAGGATAATAAAATTATTTGCTCAAAATCACATCGCTATTAAAAGTATGTATCATTTGTGTATTATAATAAATTGCAGCATCATGCATTTTCATTAAAAGCTTTTGCATCATCTTGAGAAATCCTCAGAGAGACCCTGGGGCAAAAATATGACAGGAGGCAGTGCCCTTAGGGCCCCAGATCTGTCTCTTGCTTCAACAGTGTTTGGATGGAACAGACCCAGGGACCCCTTCTTCCAGCCGCCGGCCTCTCTCCAGCGTCTCATCCAGTCCCCACGTTCAGAACCACCTCCGAGACCAGCCAACACACCGTTTGTCTTTTCTACCTCCACTCCTGATTGCCCCACATCCAGGGCTCCCAAATTGGTCAGAATTATCCCACCGAGGTGGAGGCTGCGGTCAAAGGCCGGCAGCCTGCACTGCGGGCCTCCCACGCCACCGCTCTGGGCTCCGCTCCGGGCGCGGCCGCCTCCTCCGCGAGTTGGCGGAGGAGGAGGAGGGCGCGGAGCGTCTCCAAGTCGCGAGGCCAGCGCGGTGGCCGCATCTCCTCCGGGCCGTGCTGAAGCCTCCCCGAGGGGAGTGGGCCAAACTCGGGGCGCCATGGAAGCCGCCCTGGCCTGGGAGAGGAAGCTGGCCAGGCCCTGGTGGGGCTGCCGCCCTGGTTCGGCTCTCACAGACCCTCAGCTCCGTGACTTCGGGGAACCACTTCCCGTGAACAGGTGAACCTCACCAAGAAGATGGGCGACACCTGACTCACCCCCGCCCGCAGGCTGCGGACCCCCAGCTGGTGGGCGAGTATCTCTTCAAAAGGCTCACCCTCAAGCACCACCGGGAGCCTCTGGAGCCCAGAGGCCTTTGAGGGGCCCCTCTGCACCCTCTGGTGTCAGGCTTTTGCCTGAGCCTCTCCCTGAAACAACTAGTCATTCTTTTAACCACCCTCAAGCCCTGGACCAAATGAAACAATAAAGTTTTTGCAGGGAGCAGGAGGTGTGGACAACAAAAATTTTTCTCCCTGTTTCTCTTAAGAAGCAACTGAGGGCCAAGTAAGTGGTTTGTTTTCTTCCCTTTCACTCACATCCCCAATCCTCTCTCCCTCCCATCACACCACCTTCCCTCTCCCTGGAAATCCCTTCTGATATCTTGAATAGATTTTTCCAAATGAGTCTTTGTATTCATAAAGTCACACACAAGTACTAGTATATGGATTTACAGACTCTACACAATACATAAGCATGTATCATTCTGCCTCCCGCTTTCTCCTTCTACAATATGCCACAGAAGGCCCTCCAAGGCATCTGATATTACTCTAATTCGTCGTGTTTTAATGGCTGCACAAAATTCCATTGTGTGGGTATGCTATATTTAGTCCAGTGGTCAGCAAACTGTGGCTCTGTTGAATAATGAATTGCCAACCACGGATTTAGTCAATCACTATAAGCATTTGTTAGTGTCCCCTCCTTTCCAACTACAAACGATGTGGCAATAAATATCTCTCTACAAATGTCCTTACGTACTGTGGCTTTTATTTCTCTAAGATGGAGTCCCAGGAGTGAGGCTACTGGATCAAAAGGTCTGTATTTGTCTTTTTAACTATTTTTAATTGAACTAAGCAAGAGAATAGGAATGTGGTTATCCAGAAAGGAATTTGCAGGGGGCTTCAAGGGTATTGGTGATGATCCAATTCTTAGGCTACAAGTGGGCTCACAGATGCTTACCTTACTATTTTTTTAACTTGCATATATGTTATTACCTATGGTTTTTTATATATATAAAATTCTATATAATAAAAGGCTAATATGCAAATCGACCGAAGGGCAGAACAACTGGTCACTGTGACACACACTGACCACCAGGTGGCAGACAGTCAACACAGAAGCTACCCGCCTCCTCAGCAGCACTAAAGATGTTCAACTGACAGCCACTCCGGAGCAGGCCTAAGCCATCAGTCAGACATCTCTCGAGGGCTCCTGGACTGCAAGAGGGTGCAGTCTGGGCTGAGGGACCCCCACACACACAAGTAAATGAATTCATACACTGGGCCTCTAGTTATTATGTAATATTAGAGGCCAGGTGCACAAAATTCATGCATGGGTGGGTCCCTAGGCCTGGCTGGGGTCGGGACCCATCAGGGCCATCTTGCCCAGTCTGGAGAGAGGGACCTCGGGAGGTTGGCTGGCCACAGGAGATTGGCTATGGGAGTGTACTGACCCCCAGGGAGCAGCTCCTGCATTGAGCATCTGCCCCCAGTGGTCAGTGCACATCATGTCAACCAGTTGTTCAGTCAACCAGTCACAATGGTTGCTTAGGCTTTTATATAGAGAGATTTTAACTAATCTGCATATTTTAATTTGAATAAATGTAGCCCAAAACAACTGAAGGAATTCTTATCTTTACCAACAAATTAGAGAGTAATTCTTTCTGTGCCTCCTCACCAGTAATAGATGTGATTGGTCTTTCCCATTTCTTTCACAGTCTGAGAGCTATATCTCTTTGTTACCTTAATTTGCATTTCTCTGACGCTGGTAAGTTTGATCATCTTTTCAGACCTTTGTCATCATTTGAATGGACATCCAATTTAATGGACATCCATTTGAATGGATATAAATGTCATTTTAAATTATCTATGAACCCCTTCTCATTAAGTAAAAAGGAGAAGGCTGATACATCGTTTTGGTCTCTAAATGATCAAGCTCAGAATGTTTAAAAATAACAAACAAACAAAAAATGAGTATGAATGGGTTCTCATCTCTAAAGTTCTAGGTGCCATAATGACATGCACAACCTACAGGAAATCCCCAAATGATACCTAGGACCACCCCTGAGACACTAGACACAAATGTTACCTTCACATGGGAACCCAAGAGCCTAACATTATGGCCATTGCCAAGGTGCAATGGACTGAATGTCTGTCTCCCCCAAAATGCATATGTTGAAATCATAACCCCAAAGTGATGATGTTAGGAGATGGGGACTTTGAGGGGTGATTATGTCGTGAGAGTGGAGCCCTACTAAATGAGATTAGTGTTCTGATAAGAGAACCCAGCAAACTCTCTTCACCCTTCTGTAATGTGAGGACACGGGGAGAAGACGGCTATCTATGAACCAGGAAGTCCTCAGCAGACACCAAATCTGCCATCAACTTGATCTTGAACTTCCAGCCTCGGCACTGTGGGAAATAAAATCCTGTTGTTTATGAGCCACCCAGTCTGTGGCATTCTGTTACAGCAGCCTAAACAGACTGAGATATCAGATGAATTGTCCTTTCCTGAGTGAGAGGCTACCTCTCCACCTGTGGGGTGGGGGGCTGACCCCCACTCCCGCTCAGCTGGCTGATCTCTTCCCACACCTTTCTCCTTTTGTCAGTATCAACTTGCAGGGATTGGTGTTTCTGTAAGAGCTCTACTCTAGCCTTAGCTAGCTTGGCTCAGTGGATAGAGTGTCAGCTTGTGAACTCAAGGGTCCCAGGTTCAATTCCAGTCAAGAGCACATGCCCAGTTTTTGGACTTGATCCCCAGTAGGAGGTGTGTAGGAGGCAGCCAATCAATGATTCTTTCTCATCATTGATGTTTCTATCTTTCTCTTTCTTTCTGAAATCAATAAAAATATATATTTTTTTAAAAAAGAGCTCTACTCTGTCCCTTCCTTTTCTCACGTTCCAGCACACCACGGACAGCTCTCCAGGTCAATAGCTAGAGATCTAATTTGTTTTTAATAGCTACATAACATTCCATAGCATACATGTGCCAACTTTTATCCAGTCACTTGCTATTGATGAACATGCAGGTTGTTTCCAATTTGTTTTACATCTCATTGTTACAAACAACACTAATAAGTCTTCTTGTATATGTAGCTTTTATAATTTTAGATCAGATTCTTCTCCCCTCCAAATATATATATTTAACCTTTTCACCATACCTTCTTCAGCACCAAATATTTTTGACTGTTGGGTTTCTGTTTGTTTTGTTTTTTATAAAATCTGAGGGTCAATAATGAAAAGAGAATTTCATTGTAGTTGTAAATTCTTTAGTTACCTTTCACATAGAGATCACTTGTAATTTTACAGCTAGAATTTAATTTTTTATGCTTTCCCATTCTCTTTGATCAACTGATTTATGGGCTCCTTTTTATTTCCACCTGGCACTTAGCTATCATTAAAGAGCCATAATTTAATTTCTAAAATTTCTAATTTCCTTTGAACAATTGATTTCTTATTATTTATAGGCAAGGAGTTCAGTATGATATGGGCTCTGACTGTGATTAACTAACAGTCTTATAGGAACATTATGGCGTATGTAAATTAGTACAATTCATAAAATGTAAATACCACTGTGTAAGTATAAATGCCACACTCATGGGATCCAGAGATGGGGAGATTTTGGTTTAGACAGAAAGGCAAATTGAAGGAATGACATTAGAGTTAGACATTGAGACTCAGGTCCAATTTTGAATATGGAAATGGGTGGTAGAAAGAACTGGAGAGGGTGGCAATCATGTATCTTTCTTTCTCCAATCTCTGGTCAGGAATACAAACAAGTAACCTTGAACTGCAAATATACATTGACTATGGGTGACTGTTGGTGAAATGCTTGTGTGATGGTACACTCTCAATGAATACATTATGCATGTCTTTATTATGTAAAATATCATTTAATTCATGATGACAGAAAGTTAAGGCATCATGCATTTTTTGATCTAGCTATGACAGCATTACATGATAGTAAATTTAGTGGCAATATTGAAAGATAAAAAGAAAAAGTTAAAACATGTTCCAATAAACTTCATTCATCCAACAAATAATGGATATTTTAGGTACAGAATGAGGTAAAATGATGATGAATGTTAAGAAAGATAGCCAGGCTACCACCCAACAGGAGGCTTATAGCCTAATGAGGAACAAAAAAAAAAAAGTTTAAAGAGCAATAAAGATAAAATTCATCACCCACCTGCCAGTCTTAGTTTCTCAATGCCATGCTCTTATCAAAGGAACCAGAGTTCCTCAGAGATATGGCTGATTCAAGGCTGGGGCAAGGAAAATAAAAAACAAAAGATAAACTGAAGCATCTTGTGGTAATAAAAAGTAAGAAAATGCTCCAAAAAGAGAAGGGCATATCAAAGAAACACAGGAACCAATTTGAAAGCGCCTAGCATGGGCAAAGCTGGAACAATTTGAGCAACAAAATAAATAGTCCTCTATTGGATTATAACCCAAGTATAAAATAAGTAACTCTGCCATGCATGTCAATTATGTTCTCATTATTTATAGTTCACTCTGTCTTATTCCTCAGGATTTTTATTAGTGCATGGTTAAGTCTGTCAGTTTTTTTCTTTTGAGGGTTCTGGAGTTCCCATCTTGCTGACATATGTTGACTTTCAATTCCAAGACTGACCCGCACAACTTAGAGAGCTCACTTGGCAAGTCCCATACAGCCCTTAGGGCATGGGCTGTAAATTCACCAGCAGCCACGTTAGAATCCATCTGCCCAACGTGTCTCTGTCCATTTCTCTCTCCAGTTGAACTTGGAGACACATCCTTTGGTCAATGGCCAACTATGCCAACACCTTTAGCCACGAAAATCTAAAAAAGGCCCTGGCTGAGTGGATCAGTTAGTTGGAACATCGTCCCATATACCAAAAGGTAGTGGGTTGGGTTCCTGGTCAGGGCACATACCTAGGGTGCTGGTTTGATTCCTGGTTGGGACGCATGCAGGAGGCAACCAATCAATGTTTATGTCACATCCATGTTCATCTCTTTCTCTTTTTCCCTTCTTCTCTCTCTAAAAATCAATAAAAATATTTTGCTGGGTGAAAATTTAAAAAAATACAAATCTGAAAATGTAACTGTCCCCAATACTGCTGTTCGCAGGAAGAGATAAGTGCTAAGAAAGTGCAAGAGTGAACTGAAACTTCCTTGCTAAGAGCAGGCCCACACAGATGCACTTTCCCCCCAACTTTTAATATTTTAAAACTTCAATTTTATGGACAAGTTCTAAAAATAGTACAATAGGAGACTATACATTCATCATTTAGATTTGAATAACTGTGAACATTTTGTCACTTTTTTCAATTACTCTCTCCACACACATAAATAAATATATGTGCATATATGTATATTGTGCTGAACCATTGAGTTGATTGTAGGCCCTTCTATCCTAGAGAGCTTACTCTATATCTCCTAAGAACAAGGAGACTGTGCTGTGAAACTATAGTGAGACATACTATGTTCATCTCTTAGAAGACCCAACATAGGAAAAATGGCACTTTTCCCCAAAATGATCTACAGGTTTAATATCATTCCAATCAAAATTTTGTTTTTTTTTTATCAAACAATATACCATGAGTATTTTTCCATATCAATAAATATTCTTCTAGAACATAAACATAGTTACAATTGTCCCATTCTGGAGATTTACTATCAGTATAATACTGTTATCTAATTATCAATTCATATGCTAATATTCCCAGTTATCCCTATAATGTCCTTTAAAGCTGGATTTTTCTTCTTTTTAGTTCAGGACACAATCACAGATCACATATCCAATTTAATTATCTTGTCCTTTTATTCTTCTTTCATCTTGAATAGATCCCAAACATTTGTTTGTTTTTATGGCATTGATATTTTTGAAAAATCCAAACCAATGGTTTTGCGCAGTGGCCTCAATTTAGATTTATCAGATTGTCTCCTCATGGTTATTTATTTATTTACTTATTTATTATTGCAAGAATACTGCATCGGTACTGCTGTGACAGTCCCTGTGCTCAGATCAGGGTGCATAATGATGTTAATTATTCAGCTAAAGTGGTGTCTGCACATTTCTTTGCTGTAAATGTCCCTTTTCTGTGAATTAATAAATGATCTGTGGGGAGATGTTTTGAGACTAGTGTTATACTCTTCCACATAATATTTCATCTCACAGGTTTTAATCTAGGTTAATGATTCTTGCATGAACTCAGTATGCCCATAGCAGCTGCAAAATGTGAGTTTCTAAGTCTACATTCCTTCTACATTTACTAGTTGACATTCTTTGGTAGATAAGCACTTTCCTCCCTCTCATGTCTTTTTCTTTCTTAATATCAGTATGGACTCATGCCTTTAATTTCATGTCTTATAACCCACTACTATCATTATTAATTTTGATGCTCAGGTTATTCCAGATTTGGCCAGTGGGAGCTGGCTCCTGCATCACTGTAGCAAGCCTTCAACATTTGTGGGTTGTTTTTTTTTTGTTGTTGTTGTTTTGTTTTTTAGCAATCCATACTTTCCTATGAAAAAAGACATTTCAGGTATACCTTGTACCTTTCCTGCCTCAGCGCTGGCATCAGCCATTTCTCCAAGGAGCCCTGGATGTTCAGTGGAAAATGCTACTTGGGAACCGAGATCTGAGCATTAGGCATGCTCACTGCTCCTGGGATATCACACTTCAGCACTTTTAACAAACATGGCACAGAATGTCAAGTCCACAAAGAGTCACCTGGGCAGCGTGACATCAGCACAGGCCAAGTTCAGCTGGTATGGCTCAGCAGTTGAGCATCGACCCAGAAACCACGAGGTCACCAATCCGGGAACATGCCTGAGTTGCAGGCTCAATCCCCAGGTGTGCAGGAGGCAGCCAATCAATGATGTCCTTCTCTATCCCTCTCTCTTCCTCTCTCTCTAAAAATAAAATCAATAAAAACATTTAAAAAGACACTTTAAAACAGAGGCCAAGTTCAATTATTCTCAAAGTACAGGAGGCATTTGTTGTTTTCAGTTGACTAGCACCCACTCCTCATTGTTCTGATCACAGCACCCCACTTTCTTTTGGGGAAACCACTTCTCCCCTCTGTGAACAGTGTGGTCATAGTGTAAATCATAGTGTCATGAACCCTTCTCCACATCCAGGAGGCAGGCATTAAGTCCCTAAATCAGACATGACCCAGACCCTGGAGGATGCTGGAGAATCCTGAGCCTAGCAGGCTTGACCACGCGTCCAAAGTTGACAAAGCCATGTGCCCTCTGAGGTGAAACGGAAACATCCCTTTCCGAGGTCTGCCGGTTTCTCATTTAGCGAGAGCCTTTATCCCACACGGCCGAGAGCTTCCCTGTCTTTGTAAAAAATTCTCACACCATGGAACCCATTTGGAACTTCTTTCCTTAACATTGGTCCTTTCCTTCGTCCTTTCCACTTCAGAGAAGTCTGTTGTTTTGACAAATGTCCAGATGGCTAGTGATACATTTCCATCTCCTTCCCACGTCTCACAACCAATATCCTGCTTATCAACCGGCATGTTTTGTTTGGTTTTTCCCCCAGAGGAAAAGCTTCTCAAACTTGGCTCATCTTGGTGTCAATCCCTGCGGGGTTTTCTTATTTGCCTGCTTGCTTGTTTTGTGGGAAGAAAACAAGAAAAGCATGAAGTCTTGATATTTACACCTGCAAATATTACAAAACCTATTTATTTCCATTCTCCCCCTTTTTTTTAACCCTTTCCCCCTTCTTTTCCTTGTTATTCTCCTAATCTCCAACATAAGGGTGTTACACAAATAGTAGACATAAAGAAAAGAAAGGACGGAGGGATGACGGAGGAAGAAAGTGAGGGAAGTGAGGAAGGGACCAAAGGAAGATTCTCACACTCTCCAATCCTTCATAATGTAAAAACAACAACAAAAAACCACTCACAATACATTTCCTATACTTGGATGCCTGGGTTTTCTGAGTCACCCAACATTTGGACACTGAACTTGTCTATGTCAGGACTTGATCATTAGCCATACCACTGCTCTGGGAGACAGGAGGGAGCAGAGCTGCAAGGGTGCTAACCTATGGGTGCACCACCTCCAAATGAGTAGCAGATGTGGATTTCAATATGAATCTTGGGCAGGGCGAGGTTGTGGGTGGAGGCTGGGGGGGGGCGGGGCAGGGGAGTGACCAATGCGGTTATTTCAGGGTTACAGAGACACCAAGCGCCAGAACCCTAGGCTCCGCTCTCTGTCCCACCCCTAAAATCTGAGCTTACAGGACAAGATGAGTGGAGGTTGGTGCCAGATGATGAGTGTACGAGAGAAAGGAAACAGCAAGGGAGAAGAGAGGTTGTCGTTACCATCCATTTCTCTGAAGTTTGGAGCCACAGACAGGCTTCCAACAGGGGAGGGAGATTGCTTAATTTCCTACTCACTGAAGACATTTTCAGCTCATCAAAGATTTATCGAGGGTCAGTGCCATCTAGGAAGGCAAAAATGCCCAAGCCCCCAAGTTTCTGCCCATAAACAAGCCAGGGAAGAGGCTGCCCTGCCCTCACCAAGGCCATAACTCCCGTTGGTGCTCCATAACGTTTACAACCAACGGTATGTGCCGCACCCTTCCCCGTGCATGGCCAGGTTTGGGTCCTTGGGCCAACATTATGGGGGTGCTTTTCCCCTACACCTGGAGTTCTTATTGTTGCAGTGATTTCTGTGTGATTCATGTTGAGCTGAGTGGGTTATGCAAGACTGTAGAAAATGGAGTTGAACTTGAGACAGTAAATACTAGTGTGTATAGCATCATATAAAGAGCACCAAGAAAAGCTATCATACTTCTGGATTCTTGCTACTCAAAATGTGATCGCCACAGCAGCAGTATGGGGGTGACCCAAGACTTTGGGAAATGCAGGCTCTCCGCCCCCACCTCCCCTCAGACCTACAGCATCAGAGTCTGCATTTTAACATCATTCCTGGTGATTCACATGCATGTGAAATGCAGTAACTTAGAACATGGAAGACCTTTCTCAATGAATGTGTAAGAAAATTCAGTCCTGACATTAAACAAGCCAACTGACATGCAAGAGTTTTCCCCAATGACCTGTAGATAGGGTTGAATAGTGGTGGATGGAATAAAACCCGCTCCTCTGAGCTGCCACAATTTCTGATGCAAAGAAGGACAGCTGAGAATTAGTGTGCCCTACACTTCCATGACAGCATCCCCTTTGGTAGTGACCACAACCCTGCCAAGTAAGTTGGACAGGCTCTGGGGCCAGCCCCATTTCACAGGTGGAAAACGGAGATCCTCTGAAGCGAAGGGGCGGTGGGGAGGCCCACCTGGGATGTGATCAGAGACTGCCTGGTTCCAGGAAGGGGTTCCTTCTACTGCTGCTTCTGAACCACGCGATAAGGACCGAGCTGGCTGTGTGACAGAGATAAAATCGGTGTGACTTACACTTGTAAGAAAACAGGATTTCTCTAGTGGGGAATGGGGAGAAGCAGATAAGCTGACACGATGCTGGGAGCTTCAGATATCAGGTCCCAGGTGTCTGCTCCACAAAGAATCCACCTTCACACTCATATCCTTCCTCGGACCCAGGTGAGGGGGTGTCAACAGGCCACCCCACTGAGACCCAGAACCCTCCAGAGGAGGAGCAGCCATCAAAACTAGGACGGGTGCCTTCTTTGGGTGATAATGGCCTGTTTTTCTGCTCAGCAGGATGACCGAACTCTTTCCTTCCTCTCCAAGTGAGGCTGGAAAAAAAGCCACACAGATTTAGGGCTTCTTGCTGATATAAACTAACTTGAACGGAAAACCCATTGTTCAGCCTTGTTTCCTCAGCCACCTGCCTAACCTGATTATAGTCACTTAGAGAGAAGTTCCCCTCAGAGAAACTGAACAGTTTTGCTTCAAGTGATCAGCAGAGGCCCTGGAGCTGCTGCAGACCGCAGGAGGCGGTTCAGCAGGGGCATCTGAGTACCTGGTCCTCCAGTCCTGTTCACTCCTGGTGTCGTCGTTGTCGTTGTCGTTGTCGTCTATAAAATGCTGGGTCCTGACGGGCTTCCATAAAAGGGCCATGTGATTCTAAGAAACAGGTCAACTGGGGCGAGGCTGGGAGCTAAGGACATGCGTAGGAAGATCACCATTTTGCGGGCAGTGTAGCTGAGCTCTGATCTTGTCTGCCTCCTGGAGACACTAACTTCGTGTGGAAGGCCAGGGGAGGAGAGAAAGAAGCATTTCTTCATGCTTCATTTCAACCTATCTTCATGATAAACGGGAAAGCTGAAACCCCAAGAAAAGGCTTAGCTCCATTACCTGGCACCCAAGCATCGACTAGCTATGTTCAATGCATTGTGATACAAAAAAAGAAGAATTGATAAATATAACTTGGAAGTGTCCCTGGGCTGGCAGGACTAAGATTGGCCCATGTTCTTCTCGTACATCAAAGTGGACAATTTCTCAGTGTTCTCCTCCCCACACCCACCCCAAGATCAATGGCTTCCTCTGCTGGTGTTTCAGAAGTCAATAGGATCAGCAAAGCAGATGTCACTCTAGGTATTTCAAACAAAGGAGTTAGATGCAAGGCTTTGGGGAACGCATGGAAGAGCAAACAAAAAAGGGAGTCTGAGAGCAAAAGGAAGAAGGACTGAAAACCAGAGACCAGAAGCAGCTGACACCTCCAGCCTGGATCCATAGACTGTACCTGATGTACACAGGCGCCGCCTCTGCCTGGGGTCCTGGAGTCTGGAGTCATTCCACTCTCCTGCTGCTACCACAACAGAAATTTCTCTCTTTTCCCACCTTCTGATTTCCAGTTATTGCAACCCAAGAGGAAGCCAGGTGGCAGAGGAGCCTGGGAAATGGGGTGTGGAAATTCCCAGCCCCAGCAGTACTGAGATTACAGAAGGGCAGGTGCTTACCGCCAGCACAGCTGAAGAGCTGTCCTCGGTTGACAGTGCCACCAGGTGGCCATCACTGGAAACAACATGCGTGACCGCCACCTTTTTTTTTTTTCCCCTCTCTCTTCAGGTAAAGGAGAGATAGGTAACCTGCACTTAGCTCCAAGCTCAGAGTTGAATTCGGATTTGATCCACATATGTTCTGAGCCTCAGGCTGAAGGAGCAGCAGCTACCTAAGGTAGGCTTTTCTGCAGCCGTTTATAAGAGTGCAGGAAGGTGAGCCAAAACACAATGTGAGGCATCCATTTGCATCAGATCCACAAATGTTCCATTGGCCACAGCATGTCACAGGACCAACAATATCTCACCATTCACTGGGTGTCAGGCTGTGCTGCAAGTTAGAATATAACATGAGTGAGGGCAAAGCCAAAAGGCAGAGAAGGATCACCCAAGGAAGAGACCTCACTGAAAACTGACCACACACACACAAATACACACACACACACACACACACACACACACACACACACATACACACACACGTATACACAAGGGGCTCAAGTGGTTTGGTGTTTACTTGCAGAAAGAGAAGAGAGAGAGTGCACAGGGCCAGCGCTGTGCAATGCCTCAGTCCCCCCTGGCCAGCCGGTCCACCCCAATAGCTAATGCAGCATATACCCGCTTTGGCTGCAGCAGGAATACCCCAACCCTTCCCTCTGGGGTCTGAAATACAGAACACTGGGGGGGGGTGTCAGGGCCATTGATGCACTGAAGGAGAACAACGGCGTACACATCAAGCCCAGAAAGAAGAAAGATACTCCTGCACAAGACGAGAAGCCCAGCCCAGACTGAGGGTGCTCTTTATCTCCCAGTGAGGAAATACTCCAGGCCCAGGCCCATGCTCCTGTGGCCAAGCCAGGGTCACAAGAGTCCGCCTCTCCCAACCTCCCAACATCTGGGGGAAGTTTACTCAGCTTAGCTCATGCACTGCAAGGTCATATGGCAGAAGAATTGTGATTAATAATCCAGTTACCACAGAAGGCAGAAAACAAACCATCTCTTTTATCTATTTCTACCATCTAGTACCAAGACCAAAGCAAACAAACATCAACCAGTGACTTTTGAAGCTCATTGATTAGTAATGGCCTGGAGTGGGCTGAGACATATAGATAATGCAGTGGTTAAGAACATGGACTTGAGACTCACGGGATCTGAGTTCAGTGTAAAACGGACTCGAGATTCACAAGACCTGAGTTCAGTTTTAAAAGGTTGGTAGTTTCTTATAAACATAAAAATATCGTTAAACCCAGTAGTTTCACTCCTAGGAATCTACCCAAAAGAAATATAAACACATCCACACACAGATTTTCACAGAATGGTCATTGCATAATTGTTCAAAACATCTAGGAAATGGCCGAAACTGGTTTGGCTCAGCAGACAGAGCGTCGGCCTGTGGACTGAAAGGTCCTGGGTTCGATTCCAGTCAAGGGCATGTACCTTGCTTGTGGGCACATCCCCAGTGGGGGGCATGCAGGAGGTGGCTAGTCAATGTTTCTCTCTCATTGATGTTTCTGACTCTCTACCCCTCTCCCTTCCTCTCTGTAAAAAATCAATAAAATATATTTTTAAAAAATCCAGGAAATGGAAATAATCCAAATGTCTGTTGGAAAATGGATGAACAAAATCCAGTACACACATACAATGGAATACTATGCAGCAATGAACATGAGTGAACTACAAATACACGCAACATAGATGTACCTCTGGCTAGATAAAAGAAATCAGATGAAAAGACTGCATATTGTATAGTCCTATTTATATGAAATGTCCAGGAACAAAGTAAGTTTGGAGAGAGAGACACAGTAGATTAGTGGGCTGTCTGGAGCTGAAGATGGAAATGAAGATTGAATTCAAATGAACACAAGGGACCTTTTGAGGGTGACAGAAATTTCTAAAACTGGATTATACTGATGGATGCACAACTTTTAAAATTCACTAAACACCGATCAAATGTACATTTAAATGAGAGTATTTTGATATAATTAAAGAGGATCTGGGTTTAAATCCTGACTCTACCACTTACTGTCCATGTCACTTAGAGTAAGTCCTATTGTGAGTGATGTAACCTCTGTGAGCCTTAACGTTGCCATCTGTAAAATGGGGACAAAACAGAGGACTGTTAAGGGATTGGCAAAATAATGCATATTGTGCCCTCAGCACAGGGGCTGATGGGTGCCTGGGAAGCTGTTATGAACTCTCCAGCACCCCCTGCTTTTAGGGATATCACCTCCAGCCAAGTCCAAGGTCTAATCCCCATTTTTATTTAACCTATTTAATTAATAGGTGTCTAGATACTCTTGGAAATATGTCAGTCCCTGCCTAATCCCCAAATCTCTGATACAAGAATTACTCAGAACATTTTGGGGACAGAAATAAAAGTACTTTCATTTCACCTACCAGCTCCAAAAACTGAAACTTTTCCAGAATCAGGTACTGAAATGAAGAGCTCCTGGCCAAATACAGGTATTTATTCTCCACTTTTTTTTTTTTTTTGAGACAAACACACTGTGGCTTAGCTGGTGAGAGAGCTGCAGGAACTGATGGGTTCTCTAAGTAAGTTGCTGGACACGCGCCAGCCTTGGCAATGAACCTTGAGGGAAGGAGCCGCCCGAGAAGTGATTCACTCCTCTGACAGCTTCCTGATGAGGGCTCCAACCGGCTGGAGGCTGGTCAATTTACAACTTCACAGAAGACTCAATAAAAGTCATAAATAAGAGGGCATGTGGGTGTGAGGGCACTGCACCGAGCCAGCAGGTCCCAGAGGGCGGAACAGAAGGCCAGCAACTGCGCTGCGGCTCAAGGTTTATCACCCACGAGGTGAAGGCTACAGACCCCGTGTGCCGAGGATGCTTGTCGTCAGGGGGAAATAGACTGGGCCCAGGACCAGGGCGGTCACTGCTCAGACTCCTGGCCGCGGGTCTCTGGGCAGTGGGTGAGGGAAGGCTGCCTTCTCGCATACCATAAACCGTGGTGCCTCTAAGGCTGACGGTGTATGAAGGCTCTCCAACCAACCGAGCCACACCGGCCAGGGCAACTGGATGTCTCACCTTCTAAACTGCCTGACTTCCCACATTTGACACTGGATGCTGGGTCGTCTAATACAATAGGAAATATTTACAAAACTGATCCTGGGCTCATGTCCCTCCTGAAATAATACGAGCCTCAAGGCACTGCTGCGATGGAGAGTGTTAAGTGAGGAGGAGTTAAAAATAAACCAACTCCAGCACATGCCCTGCACACATGGTGATCCTCCAAAGATGTAGGTATTTGATTTCTTACTATCTAAACCCTCCCACATAAAGGATTTAAGACTCACACGTGTGTTATTCGTATTATTTTCATTATAATAAATTACACAAGTATTAATCACAGTTATTAACCAGTTTTGTGCCACACACAGTTCTAGAAGTTCTGGGGTCTTTCCCACATTTGAAGATGCAGGACATAGATTATACGTATTTTACATATATAAATAATATTTAGATGTACATGCTATATTTATGTAGATTATATATGTTATATATGTATATGTTATATGTATATATTATATATGGGGTTGGGACAAAAGTAGGTGTATAGTTGTTTGTATGGAAAATAATACAATAATTAACAAATGATGATACAACATAAATTCTGTTTCTTGTACTCACAATTGGAAACCTGCTTTGCCCCACTCTGTATATGGTAAAGAGTACCTGGTAAGAGGACAGCGGTAATGGGCTGTGAGTGGTCGGGAAAGTTCTCCCTGATAAAGTGAGATCTGAGCGGAGTCCTGAATGAAGTGAGGAGTGGGCCTTGTGGCTCTCTGGAGGAAGTGGGGGAGGGGGGCATTCCAGGTCATGGGAACAGCAAGTGCAAGGCCCCAAGCTGGGAACCAGCACGGTATACTTGAGAGCTGCCGGTCACCAATGCATGGGAGTTGAGTGCCCAGGGCAGCCAGGGGGGAATCACCAGGCAGAGTCCAAAGTCAGGAGCCAGCTCCTACAGGGCCTCCTAGGCCAAAAGAAAGAGTTTGGATTTTGTCCCAAATGTGGTAGAAAAGCCAATGAAGGGTTTTCAGCTGAGAAGGAACAGGATCTGATTTACCCACTTAAAGATCACTCAGGTAGCCCTGGCCGGTGTGGCTCAGTTGGTTGGAGAGCTGTCCCTTGCACCAAAAACTTGTGCATACCTAAGTTATGGGTTCGATCCCCAGTAGGGGCACGAATGGGAGGCAACCAGTCAATGTCTCTCTCATTCTCCCTTCCTTTCTCTGGAGTCAATAAACATATTCTCTGGTGAGGATTTTAAAATAAAGAGCTCTCAAGCGACTATGTGAAGGGTGGGTTATGAAGAGGCGAGGAAGAACAGCTAAGAGGTACTGCAGTCTAGACAGGCGATGGTGGGGGCCTGGGTTAGGGCCGTGATCACAGACAGAGAGAAGAGGGTGGATCTGGGCTATGCTGTGGAGGCAGAACCACTAAAACCAATAGAGGCAGCCAAGGATTGGATTCGGTGGAGGGGTGGGAGCAAGAGGAGGGAGGAAAAGAGAAACATGGTGACTCCTGGCTCTTTGACAAGCACCGTGAGAGGAACATGGTACCTTCCACTGATTGATAAAGACACAGAGAAATATTTTTGGGACAAAATTATAAATGTAAAATATTATGAGTTTGGGTCACACTTTAAACCTTATCAGTCATTTACATCTATATGTGAATAATGGCATCTCCTAATAATTATGGCTTTTTAGTTCACAAGAAACTCTCATCTCTACTATATTATATACTAGAGGCCCAGTGCACTGGTGGGGTCCCTCGGCCTGGCTTGTAAGAGCAAACATTTGAAACCGGCTCTCTGACATCCCCCAAGGGGTCCCAGATTGCAAGAGGGCGCAGGCCAGGTCAAGGGACCCCACCAGTGCACAATTGGAGCTGGGGAGGGACCGCTGGAGGGCTCCAGGGTGTGTCCAGCCCATCTCACCCAGTCCCAGTCTGCTGGACCCCAGCAGCAAGCTAACCTATCAGTTGGAGCATCTGCCCCCAGGTGGTCAGTACACATCATTGCGACTGGTTGAATGGTCAAACACTTGAAAGAATGGTTGGACACTTAGCATGTTAGGGTTTATTATATAGAATGGCACAGTACATAGTATATAGTATTATGTATTACATATATATAATATAGGTATTAATATAGATGAAAGTTGCTTATAAACTGTATATATTATAGACCAGTGGTCTCCAACCAGTGGCCTATGGACCGTTGTTATAGACTATACTATATTACATATACTATATATGGTAATATAATATCATATTATATTAGCATAGTGTCTATATTATATATATATATGTAATATATAGCATATTACATATTGTACTAGCATAATATATTATCCTCAATAATCTATATAATAAAGAGCTAATATGCTAATTAGACCAGACAGTAGAAGACCTTCCGGAACTACCTTCCAGAATGACTAGTGGGATGGGGAGTGGGGAGGGGTGAGCCACAAGGCCACGAGGCAGCCAGAGCTGTGAAGGCCTACTCTTGCATGAATATCATGCATCAGGCCTCTAGTAGCATACAGTACCTATATTATAGTAAATATTGTATGATGTACATATCATATGTTACATAATATTATATAATATAGTATTAATAGATATTTAAATACTATAAGCCCTAGCTAAGTAGCACTGTTGGTCAGTGTCATCCTGATATGCCAAGGTTGTGGGCACATACAAGAATCAACCCATGAATGCATAAATAAGTGGAGCATTAAACTGATGTTTCTCTCTCCCTTTAAAGTCAATAAATAATTTTAAAAGAATATAAACACTATATGCCATATATATTACATAGTAGGGATGATAAATAGGGCATATATATTACATATACTACCTAGTGTGTATTATATAATGAGTTACATATAATATAGTATAGTGAGCATTTCTTATATATTAGTATTTATAGTGCACATAAAATATATACAATAGTACATTTTGCCTAGTATATTAATCATACAGTATGTTATATAAAGATTTATTATTTACTATCCTTTGGGGCGTAAAAGTCCCTCCACCTCCCCCTGGTTTCTCTTCGTGCCAAAGTAGAGGAAACCGAGCCTCAGAGAGGGGAGTAAGCCTCCCGACGCCCAGAGAGAGAGCTCTGCTGTGTGAGTTTCAGGCCCTTTCACAAGGAGGTTTTGATAGTAAGAAATGTTTGGTCTTACCTATAAAATGTACATACACTTGCGATCCTATGCTAGGAATTTCTAAATTGCATCGCATTTACTCCTCCCCACTAACACTGCCCAGAGGATACATGTTTGCATGGTCATCTTTCCACAGTTAAGAAAACCGAGCTATGATATATCGGGGAGATAGCCTAAAGTCAAGGCGTGGGATGGAGGAGTCCAGATGCCAAACGCCAGTCAAACTGTTCAGCTACTAGAACTCAGGTGTTGCTTCCGCTGAGTCTATGGAAAGAAATGTACAATTTTTCTGTGACATTTCCCTTCCAAACTATTTGTCTGTAGTGAAAGAGACTTCCAATGTGGGTGTCAGTACATCAATTACGTTGCAAAGTTAAACCCTCTTCCATGGGGGAGGAGACAGGGAGGAGAGAAATCATTAAAATTGAGCCTGAAAAAGAAATGATGAGCATGCAGGCAGCAGATTTGGAGTTGGAGTCTTCAAAGACGGAAATTACACAAATAGCAGCCTAGATTCCTAAAATGTAGATTTCTCCTATCCAGGTTCCTCAAAAGCTCCAGATGCTTAGAGGAAAATCCTCCTAAATAGACATTTGTTACTTATCTTTCTCTTGTTGCCCTACAAACTCATCCTCCTCTGCGACACATTTCTCTTATCTTCTTTCTCAATTCTTCATCACATCAATTGCCCGGAGCCCATCTTCCTCCATTTTTCATCTCTCAAAATTGCACATAGATTCCCCAAGCATTGCCTGCTGCCTTTGCTCATGTATAGTTTGATATACTGACTAGACTGGGGAAGGAGATGAGAGGGTAAGAAGGCAGAAGAGAGCAAGAGCCTGCATCTTGCCCACAGAGACCAGGAAAATGAGCATTTGCTCAGGTGGGTCAGTGTGTGGGTTGCAGGAATTTTAAGGACCGTGTAGCAATGCCTCTTTCTAGGAGAACATGGTTCACCTCTTGGAAGTGGCCACAACAGTTCTCTCCCACATATGTGAATAGAAAGCTTCCAGCTCTTGGCAGTAAAAGATATCAGGAGCTGACGTTTAATGAGCACCTACTATGTACCAAGCACACATTTCCCTAACCCCTACAGCAACCCTGACAGAGGGATTATATCACCTCCTTTTATAGATTAGAATAATAGGAGATTGTAACCACCATAATAGCAGGATCTTGTCTGAATTGTTTGCCCACATTAGCAGCAGAGGGCTTAGCACCTAGTAGATGCTCAGTAAATATTTGGTGAATGAATGAATAAGGAAACTAAGACCCACAGAAGTGTGACATGTAGGAGTAGTAAAGAACAAGACATTGGAGCCCTAGCTGGTTTGGCCCAGTAGATAGAGCATCATCCCATGGACTGAAAGGTCCAGAGTTCTATTCCAGTCAAGGGCATGTACCTCGGTTGAAGCTTCCCCAGCTCTGGCCAGAGTGCATGCAAGAGGCAACCAATTGATGTATCTCTCTCACATTGATGTTTCTCTCTGTCTCTCCCTCACCCTTCCACTTTCTCTAAAAATCAATGGAAAAATATCCTTGGGTGAGGATTAGCTGAAAAAGAAAGAAAGAAAGAAAGAAAGAAAGAAAGAAAGAAAGAAAGAAAGGAAGGAAGGAAGAAAAGAACAAGACATTGGAGTTGGAGAGACCTGAGTGTGAGCCCAGCTCTGTTATTTACTAGCTGTATGATCTCCACACTTCATCTACTAAATGATCCAACAGTGGATCCTAGGTCCTGGAGTTCTGGGGAGGTTTAGATAAGATAAGGGAGGGATGGGGAATTCTGGAAGGATCTACTTAAAGAAGTCAGTAGTCCTTGTTTCTGGGCAGTGGGAGTATTAGAAATGTGTATGTGCTTCCTACAGTGACACCCATTGTTTTCATAGTTCATTTCCTCCTCCTCTTCTGGTACCAAATCCCTCCTTCCTATGGGAAACCTGTTGCTCCCTAACGTGACCAATCACAGCACTTCATTCATAACCACAGGGATTGGCTGAAAAATTCACATGTAACACACATCCAACCAATCAAGTCTGTCCCTGAGGCTTTACTATCTTTCCTTTCAATTGGATCAATGAATTGATGGGGATTCGTCTGGTGGTGACAGTATCCACCTTTTCTCCACCTAGAGAAGGCCCATTGGAGAAATGGATAGAGAGAGAGCAGGATGGTACCTTGTCAGTAGTGTTGGAGCTGGGATTCAGCCATGCCTGACCTTGCCCTGAAATGTCCTTGTTGTATAAGTATATATTCTCTCCAATCGCCTCAGCCAGTCTGAGATTGATTTCTGACTCTTACAGCTACACAAGTTCTGACTTTAACCCTTCTATTTTGTTCCCCTCTATTGTCTACATTTTCCACAAGGAGTCTGTATTACATGTAGAACAGGTTTCAGATTTAAAAAAAAAAGAAGAAGAAAGAAAGAAAAGGAAAGGAAACCGCAGAGCAGCGTTTGTCTGCAGAGGGCTGGCGCCTGGACACCTTTTCTCTGAGGCGTGGGCCAGGCCTGCCTGAGCTGGCGGGGGCCGTGGGCTGCCTCTGGCTCCATGATCCCGCTGGTCCCTCTGAGATCTCCAGGCCTGACTCAACACCTCCCACGAAAGACTTCACTCAGGAGCACTGCCAGATACACCTTTTGCATCACCTCTCCCCGTTGGTCGCTGCTTTAAAGTGATAATTAATATAAAGTTGGGTGTCTTTTTCCCTCTGGGAGAAAAAAATTATTTAACAGCAGGAAATAGAACAGAGTGGGTGGATTTAACAAGGAGGTAAGGAAGCTTGTGCAAGTGGCATTATTATATAGGATTATATTGACGAGGTAAGAGAACCTCACTCCTACTGGGTGTTAAACTGCTCATTAAGTTTGGGGCTTTCATGAACTAAATGATGAAGAAAAGTCATGTCCTCCCTCCCTCACCAACCCCATAATAATACCAACACTTATTCAGCCTTACTGTGTTCCCCTGTTCTAAGCTTCTTCCATATATTAAGTCCTCACAGCAACCCCATGAGGGGAGTATCATTATTATGCCCATTTTACAGATGAGGAGACAGTTACAGAAAGATTGCATAACTTGTCCAAGATCCCGTAGCTGGAAAGTGGGAGAGCCAAGATGCCAACCCCTGCTGTTCAGCTCCCCACGTCCATATGCCAAACCTCTCCGATAAGCCAACACCAGAGCCACATACAAAATCAACTATCAACCAGTCAGATCTCTCCGTTGGTCAAATACACTGTAAATTACTCAGTGAAGGGCTTGGTTTGGTTTTGGCTTTTATTAGATTGACTTCCCAGCTTTTGCAAACCCAGACTATCAGGAATTATTAGACAGTGTTGTGCATATAAGGCAGAGGGTTCAGACCGGCAGGCTATCCACCCAATTCAGGCCACGGGTGCATTTGCTTTGGCTGGAACATGTTAGTTTTCAACACTGTTTAGGTGGGGCATGTGTTGTCTATTTTACCACAGTCCCCACCACTCCCTAGGTGTCTGACACCTGGTCCACTAGACTCATTTACAGGAATCTGAGTTCACAATCTGGGATGTAAGGCATGCTTGGTATCAAAAGGAAAAGGTCCCAATAGGCCTGGCTCAGTGGTTGAGCAACAACCTATGAACCAGGAGATCACAGTTCAATTCCAGGTCATCAGGGCACATGCCCTAGTTGTGGACTCAATCCCCAGCAGGGGGCGCGCAGGAGGCAGCTGATCAATGATTCTCTCTCACCACTGATGTTTCTCTCTCTCTCTGCCTCTCCTTTATCAATGAAACATTTTTTTAAAAGGAAAAGGAAGTTTTATCTTATTGGCTTCAAAAGAGCATTTGGGTAATAATAACAGCTAACTTGTGATGATGGTTGCACGAGGCCAGCTCTTGGACAGAATGCTTTACATGCCTTGTCTCTGGGCCGCAGCAGCCATCCTGTGAGAGGGTAAGTGGTGTGGTGGCCGTGAGAGTGCACCTGCTGAATTCGAAATCCATTGCTCCTGCCAGTGACAGCCCAGAAACCAGAATAATATCAACACTTATGCAGCCTTACTGTGTTCCCCACCTTGCTCTAAGCTCCTTGCATATATTAAATCCTCAGAGTAACCTGGAGGACCCAGGACTCTTCTGATAGCTTCACTCAGTCCCTAATCAAGGTTCACCTCCCTAGCGAGTCCCTGACCCCTCCCTACCCCCTATCAAAAGGTTCCCTCTTCAGGATGGCCAACACCTCCCAGTTTGCCCTGGACTGTCACAGTTTTAAAACTGAGAACCTCCTCATACACCCAGCAAGCTGACAGCTGCTCCCTCTAGGGTCCCCACCACATAATCCTGCTTCCGTCTTCATCTCATTACATGTTCATCTTTGCTTTTGTGTCTTTCTTCTCCTTCACTGGACCATGAGTTTCACAAGGACAGGGAGTTGGAGATGTTTGATTCCCGGCTGTTTTCCTGGCACCTAGCACAGTGCCTGGCATGCAGCTGCCATTTAATTAATATTATCTGACAAAAATATCAAAGCCATGCTGAAACTGGTTTGACTCAGTGGATAGAGAGCCGGCCTGCGGACTGAGAGGTCCTGGGGTTCGATTCCAGACAAGGGCATGTGTCTTGGTTGCGGGTGCATCCCTGGTAGGGGCCGTGCAGGAGACAGCTGATTGATGTCTCTCTCTCTCTCTCTCTCTCTCTCTCTCTCTCTCTCTCTCTCTCTCTTTCTCTCTCTCTCTCTCTCTCTCATCGATGTTTCTAGCTCTCTATCCCTCTCCTTTCCTCTCTGTAAAAAATCAATAAAATATATTTTTTAAAAATATTTCAAAGCCATGACCCTCACAGCCCCTTTAATCTGTTGTTTACATTTTAGTTGTCTCTACTGTTTGGCTGCAATGAGTAAAGATTTTTCCAGATTTCGAATTATGTCCTTGGGCTAAATTACCAGAAATGGACTTATTAGGCCAACAAGAATGCCCATGTTTAAGGTTTTTGATACCCAGTGCCAAACTGTTTTCCAAAAGGGTGAGACCCCCTAACCCCCACTGTGCCAGGGTTCCATTCCACTCTGGCCAAGCCAGCACTGCCATTGTTAAGATCCTTACTATGTGGAAATGTAGCTGTCTGTTGTTTTAATATCCACCTTTTTTTAATATGCATGTCTTTTATTTCTAGTTAGGCTAATCATTTCCCAGTGTGCTAGAACAGTGGTCGGCAAACTCATTAGTCAATAGAGCCAAATATCAACAGTTCAACAATTAAAATTTCTTTTGAGAGCCAAATTTTTTAAACTTAAACTTCTTCTAACGCCACTTCTTCAAAATAAACTCACCCAGGCTGTGGTATTTTGTGGAAGAGCCACACTCAAGGGGCCAAAGAGCCGCATGTGGCTCGCGAGCCATAGTTTGCCAACCACGGTGTTAGGGTAATTGCACTTCCTCTTTTCCAGTTGTCTGCTCACACCTCTTTGCTTGTTCTACCCAGTTTCAGGACTTTTCATATTGACTTGTTTGAAGTCATTGAAAAACAAAGATATTAGCCCTTTCCCCTCACATGCTAAAGGCTTAATTCTTTGCATTTCCGGATTTCTTCATCCAATTGTGTCCCTTTCCTATTTCTTTATTCTCTTTTTATATGTTTACACTCCATTTTGCATTTCTCTTTTTACCCGGTTTTAGATATCCCTCCCCTCCTCAATTAATTATTGAATAAATACTTAGAAAAAGCCTCTAAGTGCTTCCCATCTCAGAGTACAGATACATTTCTTAAGCTCATCTCCAAGGCTCTCCATGATCTGCCTTTCCCACCTCATGCCCCATATTTCCTCTCTGGCCTCAGGTCCTACCATTCTGCCCTCAGATCTCTCTGTTACAGACATTGTGACTTCTCTGCTGATAATATATATATATATATATATATATATATATATATATATATATATATTATTGATTTCATAGAGGAAGGGAAAGGGAGAGAGAGATAGAAACATCAATGATAAGAGAGAATCATTGATTGGCTGCGGCCTGGATGCTCCCTACTGGGGATCAAGCCCACAACCCAGGCATGTGCCCTTGACAGGAATCAAACCTGGGACCCTTCAGTCCACAGGCCAACGCTCTGTCCATTGAGCCAAACTGCCTAGGGCTCTGCTAAACTTCAAAGACACCAGCGACACTTCCACCTCAGGACGTCTGCACATGCTTGTTCCTCTGCCTGAAAGGCTCTTTCCCCAGGTATCTGCATGACTCCCTCCTTCACTTCCTTCAGAATTTTACTGAACTGTCACCTCAATAAGTCCCTCTCTGGCTACCTCATCTAAAAGTTCAGTCTCTGTGGTAGACAGAATAATGGCAACCCCTCCTCCACAAAGTCGTCCACATCCTCATCCCAGAACCTGCAAATATGTTGCCTCACATCACAAAAAGAGGGTTGCAGATGTTGCAGATGTAGTTAAGTTAAAGGTTTTAAGATAAGGGGATTGACTGGGGTGGGCCAAATGGAATGATAAGGATCCTTATAAGAGAGAGGCAGGAAGGTCAGAGATGATGTGACAGCAGAGCAGAGGCGGAAGGGATGCAGCCAGGAACTAAGGAATGTGAGCAGACTGCAAACACTGGACAAGGCAAGGAATGGATTCTCTCCCAGAGACTCAGGGGATGGCAGCCCTGTGACCCACTCTACGCTTCTGACCTCCAAAACTGTGAGATAATAAGTATGGATTGTTTCAAGAGCTTACAATTGTAGCACTTTGTTATGCAGCCATCAGACACTAATACAGTTCCCAGTACCTCCCATTCACTTCCTTCTTTTTTGTTTTTTCTTAGCTTTCATCACTAAGTTTCTATAATTTTGTATTTTTTTCTTTTTTCTTTTTGCCTCCTGCAATGGAATATAAATTCCACAAGGACAGTAGTTGTCTGCTTTGTTCACTGTTGTATCCTCCCTCAGTAGAACAGTGCTGGCACACATCAGGAATTCTATCCGCTTTGGAATGAATGGACACAGGAATGGGAAGAGTGAAGGAGCCTTTGTTCCCCTGTCAACCATAGAAACTCTTGGTCGGCTAAGGTTGCTGGAAGGTATTACATCCAAAGGGCCACTGCAGTAGAAGAAGGTCTAAGAGAAGATACCGGAGGAAGGTCCTGGAGGAAGATGAGTCTGATATTCTAGGGAACTCCCCCATTCTCCACCCTCCAACAGAGGTGGACGGCACACCTCTGCCCTCAGGGGGCAGACGTATAAAGCAGTGGTCAGAAGCCTGAGCTCCAGATGCAGACTCCCTGGGTTCATATTCCAGCTCAGGGCTGTCCCATAGAATTGTACTGCAAACCAGTTAGGTCATTTTAAATTATCTAGTTTAAAAAGTGCTATTAATGTCCTGGCCAGTGTGGCTCAGTTGGTTGAGCTTCATCCCATGCACGAGAGGTCACTGGGTCAATGTCTGGACAGGGCACATGCCTGGTTTGTGGGCTCATTCCCCAGTTGAGGGCGTGCAGGAGGCAACTGATTGATGTTTCTCATTAATATTTCTATTTCTCTCTCCCTCTCCCTTATTCTCTCTCTCAAATCAATTAAAAATATATTTTTAATGTTGTTAAAATAAAATACATAAAAAACCATAGGCACTAAACTTACAGACCTTGATCTCAGAGGGTCTTTATGAACTTGGCCCCAAAAGCAAAGGAAGTACTAAAAGCAAAATAAGTGAGTGGGAATACATCAAACTAAAAACTTTCTGCACAGCAAAAGAAACCAGCAACAGCCCTACCTAATTTGGCTCAATGGATAGAGCGTCGACATGCAGACTAAAGAGTCCCAGGTTCAATTCAAATCAAGGGCACATGCCTGGGTTGCAGGCTCAATCCCCAATGGGGAGCTTGCAGGTGGCAGCCAATCAATGATTCTCTCTCGTCATTGATGTTTCTATCTCGCTCTCCCTCTTCCTCTCTGAAATTAATAAAAATGTATTTTAAAAAAAGAACCCAACAGCAAAATGAAAAGGCAACCAACCAAATGAAAGAAGATATTTACAAATGATACCTCCACTAAGGTGCTAATATCCGAAATATTAAAAAAAAAAACTCATGCAACTCAACAACAAAAATAATTTGATTTTTAAATATTTTTCTAGACAATGAATAGATACTTTTTCCAAAAAGACATATAAATGCCCGGCATATGAAAAATGCTCAACTTCACTAGCTATAAAAAAAATACACATCAACATCACAACTAGATATCACGATAAAAATGGCTATTATCAATAAGACAAAAATAAGAAGTGTGGAAAGGATGTGAAGAAAAGGGAACTCTCAAACAGTGTTGGTGGGAAGGTACATTGATACAGCCACTATGGAAAACAGTATGGAGGTTCCTCAAAAGATTAAGAATAGAGTTACCATATGACCCAGCAATTCCTATTCTGGGCATCTACTTGAGGAATTTGAAAACATTCCTTCATAAAGATATGTGTACCCCTATGTTCATTGTAGTATTATTCACAGTGGCCCAGAACAATTGAAGTGTACTTCTCTATAAAATTGGATGAAGAAGATGTGATACATATATACAATGGAATACTACTCAGCCATAAAGAATATGAAGTAAATATTGCCATTTGTGACAATACAGATGCATTTTGAGAGTATTATACTATGTGAAATAAGTCAGGCACAAAGGACAACAACCAAACCATTTACCCAGGTGTGGGACATGAAACAGAAAGCAATGAACATATCAAGCAAACATAAAGCAAACTCATAGACACAGACGACAGAATGTGGTTACCAGAGAGGAAGAGGGTGGGGGGAGGAAAAGGGATAAAGGGGGTCAAATACATGGTGATAGAAGAAAACAGGACTTGGAGTGGTGAGCACACAACAGAGTATACAGATGCTGTGTTGTAAACTTATACACCTGAAACTCATATAATGTTATTAACAATGTCATCCCAATAAATTTAATTTTAAAATTAGAAAATAAAATAGAAGTATTGTGAACAGGTAAAATTAATGTAAATGATGTTTTATTTGGCTTAACATTTCCAAGGCATTTTAATTTCAATATGTACAATAAAAAATTATTAATAAGATATTTTCTTTTTTCTATCTGCTAAGTCTTTAAATAGGCCTGTGTATTTTATAACAGTTCCAATTTGGACATTAAATTTTCAACAGTTAAAGAGAAATGGGATCCCGCTGAAACAATCAAGCTGTTTTCACAGAAAAATAATGTTACTGCTTCAGTTTCTAAATTAAACGTAAATTGGTTAAAGCTAAGTAAAATCTAAAATTCACTCCCTTCTTCACACTTGGCCCACTTGCAGTGTCCAGCAGCCACCTGTGGCCAGCGGCCACCGCTTTGGAGAGCATGGCCCTGCAGTGCGAGCACTCATAGGCTGTGACCTCATGCACATTTTTAACTTCTCTGAACCTCCCTCCTTCATCTACAGAACAGGCCATGGTAATACTAGCTATTTTTGTAGATAAAGTAACTGGTATACAAGAAACATTTTATAAATTGTGGCTATGGTTACTCTGGGACAATTTTTTTAATTTAATAAATCTTTATTGTTCAGATTATTAAAATTGTTCCTCTTTTTTCCCTCCCATAGCTCCCCTCCATTCTGTTCCCACTCCACCCTCTGCCCTTACCTCCCCCCACCCCACTATATTCATCCATAGGTGTACAATTTTTGTCCAGTCTCTTCCTGTGCACTCCACACACCTTTCCCCCTGAGAATTTTCAGTCCAGTCCCTTTCTATGTCCCTGATTCTATTCTATTCACCAATTCTGTTCATCAGATTTTTAATTCACTTGATTTTTAGATTCACTTGTTGATAGATATATATTTGTTGTTCCTAATTTTTATCTTTACCTTTTTCTTCTTCTTCCTCTTCTTAAAGAATATCTTTCAGCATTTCATATAATACTGATTTGGTGTTGATAAATTCCATTACCTTTTTCTTATCTGTGAAGCTCTTTATCTGACCTTCAATTCTGAATGATAGTTTTGCTGAGTAGAGTAATCTTGGTTGTAGGTTCTTGCTACTCATCACTTTGAATATTTCTTGTCATTCCTGTCTGGCCTGCATAGTTTCTGTTAAGAAATCAGCTGACAATCATATGGGTGCTCCCTTGTAGGTAGTTAACTGTTTTTCTCTTGCTGCTTTTAATATTCTCTTTGTCTTTTGCTCTAAGCATTTTAATGATGTGTCTTGGTGTAGTCCTCTTTGGATTCCTTTTGCTTGGGTTTCTGTGCACTTTCTGGACTTGTAAATCTATTTTTTTCACCAGGTGGGGAAAGTTTTCAGTCATTATTTCTTCAAGTAGGTTTTCAGTATCTTGCTCTCTCTCTTCTTCTGGCACCCTCATAAATCTGATGTTGGTACGCTTGAAGTTGTCCCAGAGGCTCCTTACACTATCTTCAAATGTTTGGATTCTTTTTCTTTTTTCTTTTCAAGTTGAGTGTTTTTTGCTTCTTTGTATTTCAAATCTTTGACTTGATTTTTGTGTTCCTCTAGTCTGCTGTTAGGTATCTATAATATTTTTATTTCAGTCAGTGTATGTTTAATTTCTAGTTAGTCCTTTCTCATATCCTCAAGGATCTCACTAAATTTATCCATCTTTTCTAGGAAATTCTTGAAACACCTTATAACTGTGGTTTTGAACTCTATATCCAGTCATTTGTTTTCCTCCATTTCTTTTGTTTGTGATCTGTTTCTTTGTCTCCACATTTTCACTGATTCCCTGAGTTGGTAGAGTAGCTTTGTGTGCTAGGTGTCCTATATGTCCCAGTAGCTCTGCCTCCACAGCTACCTGAGGTAGACACTCTTGGTGCACCCTTTGGTGGACTGTGTGTACAGCCTTGTTGTAGTTAAGTCTTGATTGTTGTTGGTATCATTGGGAGGAATTGACCTCTAGGCCAATTGGCTGTGAGGATCAGCTGTGTCTATGCAGGGAGAAATTCTGTGCTGGAGACACCCTTATGAGAAAAGATTTGCAAAATTGCAAAAGCCTCTGTGCTCGGCTTGGATGGGCGGAGTCTCAGGGCTGAGCAGAGAGCTTTGGCTTCCCATCAGCCCTGCCTTATGGGGCCCCTGGGTCTTAATGTCCCTCGGTAATCACTGTAGTCCTTTCTGTGCACAATCGCATGCGCACCTCCAGACCTCTGCCTTTTGCAGCTGCCCTGAGTTTCTGTGAGCTCCTCTTTTTTCCTGACAGTCCAGACTCCTCACATATGAGTGTGGGATCCCAGGTTCTAACCCGGAACTGGGGTTCAGTGCAGTTGGAACTGGAGTTCAGTGCAGTCGGGAGTTTCCATCTCTCTCTTGCTAGAGAAAGCCAGCCAGACACTCAGCCGCCTATCTTCTCCGGGCGCATGTCTCTGTACCTCAGCTTTTTGCAGCTCCTCTGAGTCTCTGTGAGCCCCTCTATTTCCTTCTAGTTGTAGAATTTCCACTCAGCCAGCTTTCCTGTGGTTCTGGATGATGTCCATTCTGTCTTTTAGCTGTAGTTTTGAAATTGTTGTGCGAGGCAGCAGTTTAAGTCTTCACCTGTGCCACCATCTCTCTGGGATCATTTCTTATTTTTCCAAGGGAGAAGGCCCTGGTCAGAAAGATGGAGCATTGACTTGTGCCAGCCATGAACTTCAGCTGTTCCATCTCAAACTTGCCAGCAAGCTTTCACCATGGAGTTGCCACCCACACCTGGCCCACCCCCCTGAACTGCCTCACCCAGGCTGATGGCCAGTCTCCCTGCAGGGTGTAGGAGGGTGGCTATTTAACAGGCACCTTCTGGGGAAATGCTGCTGTGCCATTCAATTACCTTCAAGTGGTTGAGCATCAACCTAAGAATGAGGAGGTCATGATTCGATTCCTGGTTAGGGCAGATATGTGCCCAGGTTGTGGGCTCAATACCCAGGGGTGGGGGGCACAATGATTCTCTCTCCCTCTCCCTTCCTCTCTGAAATCAATGAAGATATTTTTAAATTTTTTTAAATATATTTTTATTGATTTCAGAGAAAAAGGGAGAGGGAGAGAGAGATAGAAACATCAATGATAAGTGAGAATCATTGAATGGCTGCTTCCTGCATGCTCCCTATTGGGGATTGAATCCACAACCTGGGCATGTGCCCTTGACTGGAATTGAACCTGGGACCCTTCAGTCCCTAGGCTGACACTCTTATCTATTGAGCCAAACCAGTTAGGGCAATGGAGATATATTTTTTAAAAAGGCTGTCTATTGGTCTGTACACTCTCCTTCGGCCCCTCTTCCCTCCCAAAGTCCCATTCCCTCCTCCTCCCTCTCTCCCAGGGCTGATCTCCCTCCTTTGTCAGAAGATCCTGGGCTGCTTTTCCAGGGTGCTTAGAGCACACCACAGCCTTGTCTCGGGGAGTTTCCCATAGTGTTTTTATCCCCATGAGGAACAAGTGACAGCAGATGGCGGCTCGAACCCACTCTTAAACAGGGAGGGCTGCCTCCCACAGGCCCCTCTTAGTCTAGACTCCAGCTTCCTGAAACATGAGTAATGAGAGAAACCAAGCAATGAACGCACAGAAAAATCCAACTGATATCCTCAGCTTCTAAGATGACCTTGCAGAAGATGGGCACAAAGCTCCTGCCTTGCCTGAAGGTCAGGGTGGAAAGAGTTTGGATGTTGGGATCTGGAAGCCTGGGCTCCCCATCTTAACTTCATGGCCTTGGGCAAGTTGTTTAGTCACTCTGAGTCCAGTTTCTTCATCTGTAAAATGAGCACAACAATCCCCTCCTGAGAGATCACTGTAAAGACCAGTATAAACATCACCCAAGCCTTGCCCAGCACATAGTAAGAACTCAGTAAGTGATTGTTTTTACTTGGCAGCCAGCTACTTGGGGGCAAGAATCATGGCTGTGAGGACCTCACAACTCCATCCCCAAGCCAGAGCGGCACTGTAGATGTTGCACAAGTATACAAGTATATGTATGTGTGTGTGTGTGTGTGTGTGTGTGTGTGTGTGTGTATGTAACTATATATCTGTATATATAAAAACCTAATGTGCAAAGTGTCTTCTCAGGTGTTTGACCAACCAGGAGTTTGACCACTCACTATGACGTGCACTAACCACCAGGAGGTGGCACAGAAAAAAAGGAGGGCCGCAGCCGGCAGCCAACAGCTATTAGGGACCCTATCTATGCACAAATTTTGTGCACTGGGCCTCTAGTATTTAATATAACAATACTGAGCCATCCATACCCCACGACCAAAGGAAATGTGTGTTGCTGCCTAAGTACCAGGGCCAGGAGTTGGGGGAGGTCGGTGAGGCACCCTCCTTGAGTGTAAAATTTAAGGGGGCACCAAAAAACCAAGTCATCAAGATAAATAATAGTTTGCTGCAATAATCAAAAAAAATCCATCTAAGTACTGTTCAAGATATAACCATCTCATCCTTATAACAAGCCTGTGGCATAAAGTAATTCACCTGCTAACCCCCTCCATCCTTACCATATCCCTGAGATGACTACTGTAGTCACACTCAGTTTTCAGATAAAGGAAAGGAGGCCGGGCAGGTGAGGGCACTTGCCCAGGTAACTCAGCAACTACGGGGCAGAGCTGAGACTGGGACCCAGGCAGTCTGATCAGAGGCCTAGCTCCTGACCACCATCCTGGCCTGTCTGTGGCACAGCTCTGCCCACTGGATAATATAGCATCAGATCATTGCTCTGGTCAAAGCTTTGTTGGTTGAGCAGAGCCCTCACTCATTCCCATCACAGACATGTGCCACCCCTAGACTGGCTTCTGCAGACACAGACATGGCTGCAAAGCAGAGCCTGTCCTTCAGGGCCGGGCCTGCTCCGTGAGTGTGTGCTGGTACTGATGCTGGTGCTGGTGCTGAGGCTGGTGCTGGTGCTGGTGCTGGTGCTGAGGCTGAGGCTGAGGCTGATGCTGGTGCCGGTGCTGGTGCCGGTGCCGATGCCGGTGCTAGTGCTGGTGCCGGTGCTGGTGCTGATGCTGATGCAAGCACTGTTAGAGGCTTCAGGCACTCATGAGGCTGGAGGAGGGCGGACAGACGCGGCTTCAGCCATGAGGGCACTTGAAATGCAGAGGCAGTTGCTGCCTCCCACTCCTGTGACAACTGACGCATCTTTGAGAGCCGAGTGAGATGAGAACACAAAGCAGCCATGTCCCATTTGATATAGACAGAAGCAGCTCAAAGTGGTTTTTCCAAAGGCACGTAACATAGGTCACTTTCTGTTCTCCTTGGGTTACCCAAACTCTTTTCTCAAGATCCTCCATGGGCAGCATGATGAAAAGTGTTGAGTCAGACACTGTGCTTTCTAAATTGGGTGACGTTAGGCAAGCCACAATCTCCCTGAGCCTGTTTCTTCATCCATTAAATGGGGATAGTAATGCCAACCCCAGAGTTGTGGGATTAAATGTAATAAATGTAACAAAGTGCAGGGCAGTGCCAGGAGTGGATTAAGCACTCGGTAAGTGGTAACCACTGCCATTTTTTTTTAATGAGTGCAGTGTCCACGGCCAAATGGAACCTGCGTTGATGAAACAATCCAGCTCCTGGACATCATGGAGCAGTAAGTTCACTGAAAGACTCCAGGGCAGAGATAGCATGACTTGCTCACTGATTCACAATTGTGATCCCCATTAGAATTCCCCATACCCCACCCCTGGGGACTGAGGGTCGTTGGTCTAGATCAACTCAGCATCTTTACCTTATAAAGTCTTCCCAGGTGATCCCATGGGCAGAGGGGTGAGAACCTGAGAGAGGGGGAGAGAAGGGGCTACTTTGGGGAAGGGGTTCTGGCAGATGGAGGCGTGGCTGTCACTGATCTAGTAACAGTTGCATGGGTGTTCACTTGATTCATTACTCATTTACAACATTTCATGTTTTACGTACCTTCCATATGAATGTCACAGTTCATAGTCTTAACTTATTATTTTTAATATATTTTATTGATTTTTTTGCACAGAGGAAGGGAGAGGGTTAGAGAGTTAGAAACATTGATGAGAGAGAAACATTGATCAGCTGCCTCCTGCACACCTCCTACTAGGGATGTGCCCACAACCAAGGTACATGTCCTTGACCAGAATCGAACCTGGGACCTTTGAGTCTGCAGGCTGGTGCTCTATCCACTGAGCCAAACCTGTTAGAGCCATAGTCTTAACTTATTATGGGGAGTTGCAAGCATGCCCTAAGTAAACAAACCAGCACAACGCAGGTTCCTGTGCCACCACCCAGATCTCCTGCCATCGACCCACCATCAGCCCTGCCCTGTCCACACTGCACTCCACCAGCACTAGTATTCTGAAGCCAGTGCCAGACAAGAAGTCATTTCATCTGTAAGCTTTCCAGGGGGGACTCAAAAAGGTAAGAGCTCTTTTTAATACAATGGCTCTACCAACAGAACACCTAACAATGTCAGAACTGCTTATTGTCCTCGAATAGCCAGTGTGTCCAAATTGTCTCATGCATCTCATACTTTCTTTAACTTTTTTCCAGGATTTAAATTAAGATCTGCACTTGGCGATGGGCTGGTTTGCCCTCCAGGTCTCTTATTTCAGTGCTTCTCACATTTCAACATACATGTGGACCTGGGGATCTTGTTTAAATGCAAATTCTAGCTGAGGAGGTTTGGGGCAGGACCTGACAGGCTCCATTTCTGACTTCGACCCAGCAGGTGATGCTCAGGCTGCTGGTCTGTGGACCACACCTAAAGTGTCAACGCTCTGTTTTATAATAAAAGGATGTTTTTAAGTAATGTTGACATCTTTGGGCAGAACCAGCGATTTGGGAAAGAAATCAGTGTTGGCTGAGAAGGGCCATCACCTTCCCATGAAGTGCAATTGATAATCACACCGGCTGTGGGTATTTAAATGCCAAAGATGATACCTGAGCCTCCAGAACTGGTCCCTGACACCCTGGCCATCCAGGTGTTCGCCAGCAGGGCCTGGCCCTCTGGGAACCAGAGATCTCCTCTCTGAGACCCTTGAGCTCTGGAAGTGCACTGATTTGTTCAGTGTCTGGCAGGCAAACAGAAACACAAGCTGCTGAAATGAGGCAGTTACCTTTTCTCGCAGCTATAGGTTTAATTAAAAAGCCCCATGCTGCCAGATTCCAAGCACCCTCCACTGATCTGCGAGACCCATTGATTGCTTGGCTCTCCCCGCAGACACAGCAGAGAGAAGACTTTATCTTCCTTTAATCAGCCCTGTCTCCCTCAGATCCAGTTCTGACAGCTGCTCCTGGCCTGCTTCGGTCACCCACACTGAGCCAGCCCCAGTGCAGCCGCCACAGCGAGATGAGGGGGGTCTGCGCCCCAGGGAATTCCCCACCTCACCAGAGAGGCAACTTCACCATCATCACCTGGTCAGCACAGATTGAGCCTATGCTGAGTGCCAGGCCCTGTGAATCCCAAACTTATCTAATAAAAGAGTAATATGCAATTGACAGTCACTCCAAGACACAAGATGGCCGCCCCCATGTGGTCAAAGACAGCTGCCCCCATGTGGACCCAAGATGGTCACCACAAGATGGCCTGCAAGGGAGGACAGTTGTGGGCAGTTAGAGGTGATTGGGTCAGCAGAGAGGGGCAGTTAGGGGTGACCAGGCCAACAAGAGAGGACAGTTGCAGGGGATCCAGAGGAAGGCATTTGGGGGGGACCAGGCCTGGAAGGGAAGGTGGCCATGGGCAGTTAGGGGTGACCAGGCCAGCAGAAGAGGGCATTGGGGGTGACCAGGCTGGCAAAGGAGGGCAGTTGGAGGAGACCAGGCCAGCAAGGGAAGGCAGTTGGGGGTGGGGGACCAGGCCTGTAGGGGAGGGCAGTTGGGGGGATCAGGCCTGTAGTGGAGGGCAGTTAGGGGTGACCAGGCCAGCAGGGGAGGGCAGTTAGGGGTGACCAGGCCTGCAGAGGAGGACAGTTAGGGGCAATTGGTCCAGCCAAGGAGCAGTTAGGTGTCGATCAGGCTGGCAGGCAGAAACATTTAGGGGCAATCAGACAGAGGCAGGCTAGGGGTTGGGAGCCAACAGTCCTGGATTGTGAGGGGGATGTCCAACCACAATCCCGGGATCAGGCCTAAACGGGTGGTCAGACATCCCTCAAGGGGACCCAGATTGGAGAGGATACAGGCTGGGCTTAGGGACCCTCTCACCCCTGTGCACGAATTTGATGCACTGGGCCTCTAGTATATTACATTTTTCCTGTGTGTGATGATTCCCGATTGCTGATCTCATGTTGCCTGCACCAGGCATGTGTTCTCTGTTATATGGCCTATTTCCTCCATAGCCCTGAGTAGTGCTGAAGAACATATTTCTTTGCCTTCTTGTTCACTGTCTCTGCCCTGGATTGTGAATGCCATGAGGGCAGGGATTTGCTTCTCTCATTCAGTACAGAGTCCTCAGCATCTAAAACAGGACGATACAAAGTTCTCAGTAAATGTTGAGAAGGTACGTCTGTGTTGCTGCATATTACAGGATTGCCTTCTTCTTTAAGGCCAATAGTATCCCATTGTATGTGTGTACTACATATTCTTTATCCAAGTATCTGTCAGTAAATTTCTCAGTTGTGTCCACATCCCCACATGATGGGGAACATGACTGCAATGAACATGCAAGTACAGACATCTCTTTAAAATCCTGATTTTGGTTCTTTGAGATAAATACTCAAAAATGGGGCTGCTGGACCATACAATAGTTCTGTTTTTAATTCTTTGAAGAGTTTCCATCCTGTTTTCCATAGCATTCTCAACAAAGGTGTACAAGCTTTCCAATTTCTCCACATCCTGGCCAAAATTTATCAGCTGTTTGTTTGTCAGGAGAGTAAATCTCATGTTAAATGTACTTACCAACCACACACACACACACACACAAATATAATTTTAAATAAATAAATGTGTGCTGAATTTAGCTTATCACCTTTATCCCTCCCACAGCTCTTTGAACTCACTAGTTTTACACCCACTTTATAGATGAGGAAACTGAGACTAGGGGAGGAAAAGCAGTTTACACAAATGTACCCGCACAGGAAGCTATGGAGCAGGGACTGAAACCCAAGTCTATCGAACTCCCGCGTGGGCTCTTGGCCTGGGGTCCACGAGCATGTAACCTAGGGTCGGTGAACTTGGATGGGAAAACAATTCTCTCCTAATTACCCTAAAGCCTAACTGAAATGCAGCAGTTCCCTCCATTCCGAACATAGACAACAAACTGCAGACATGTCAGCAGCCCCCGAGATGCTGTCACCAACTGGAGTCAGAGACACTTTCATGTCCCATTACCTTTGGTGCAGATATCCTGGAATATCACTTACACTCATCACTGACTTGAAATTACAGTCACAATAATGCAGCCTCCTCGCCACCTGATCTTGGTACACAGTGTGTGAATAAAGACCCGCATGTGTTGCTGTGCCACAATTTGGCTTTGTAATATTTGGTTCACTATGCTGCAGTATAATTGGCTGCCTGACATAAGCCAGACAGAGAAAGATCCAGTACTGCAGTACTCCTTATCTGTAGAATCCAAATAAATAAGTCAAACTCATAGAAACAGCCGATGAAAAAGTGGTTGCCAGGGGCTGGGGGGTGGGGGAATAGGGAAAGGTTAGTAAAAAGGCACAAACTTTCAGCTGTAAGATGGATAAGGTCTGAGGATCTAATGTAAAACATGGTGGCTATAGATGATAACTCTATTGTAGAATGAAATTTGCTGAGAGATTATAACTTAAATATCCTCACTAAACAAAGGTAAAATGAGAGGTGATGGAGGTGTAAATTAACTTGATGGGGGGAACCTTTCACACTGTAAACGTATATCAATTCATCACATTGTACACTTTAGCCATATTATAACTTTATAAGTCAGGTATACCTCAATAAAGATGACTATAGAGAGAGAATTGTGTATATTTGGTTGCCTTTGTAATCCTATGGATCTTAATATCTAGAAACATAACTCTGAGAAGGGGCCCAAGCATCAGAAATATTAAGAACCAGCCCTGGCTGGTGACTCAGTTAGTTGGAGTCTCATCTTGTTCACCAAAAGGTTATGGGTTCGATTCCCCGTCAGAGCACATACCCAGGCTTTAGGTTCAATCCCTGGTTGGGGCGCATATAAGAGGCAACCTATTGATGTTTCTCTCTCACATCAATGTTTCTCTCTCTCCTTTCTTCTCTCCAAACATATCCTTGGATGAGGATTTTTTTTTTTAAATAAAGAAAATTAAGCACCATGCTCTCTGACTACCCGGCTGGAAATAGCCTGTGACTTCGCCTGGAGGTGAGGGTTAGAAGTAGTATGGCAGCCGTTCTCCCGACAAAGGTGGGATGCCAAGGCCTAGCACAGGGACTGGCCTGGCAGCCACACAGGGAGGCAGGGTCTGGTTCTCAAGTAAAATCCAAGCTTCCCTGCTCCCAGCCAGTGCCTTTGCAGCTGGACCACACTGCCATCTAGGGGCAAAAGTGTTTCAAACCTGGGGCTCTGGTTCACCAAACTGCAGACTACAGCTCACTCGTTCAAACAAAACAGTCATTATCCACTCACACACTGCTGGCGAATCAGTCCCGCCACCTTGAAAGGCAACTGGGCTGTGCCTCGTACAATGGGATTGTGCATCCCATTTGGCAGACTGATTCCATTACTTAGACATACACACATACATACATACACTTGTACAGAGGGGACAGTGGGTCTCAACTCTGGATGCACAAACTACCTGGGAAGCTTCTAAAACTGCTGGGCTTGCCTCCAGACAAATCAGTTAAGACTCTTTGGCCCTACCCAGTTTGGCTCAGTGGTCAGAGCGTTAGCCCTAGGACTGAAGGGTCAAAGATTCCATTCCAGTCAAGGACACATACCTCACTTGCAATCCCTGGCCCTGGTCAGGGCACGTGCAGAAGGCAACCAATCAATGTGTAGTTTTCACATCAATGTCTCTCTCGTTATGTCTCTCCCCCTGCCTTCCACTCTCCCTAAAAAATCAATGGGAAAAAATACCCTCAGGTGAGGATTAACAATACAAAATTTAAAAACAGACTCTGTGGGTGTGGGGCATTGGAGGGATTGTTAAAGCTTCCAGATGATTCTATCTGCAGTCCAGTTGATAACTGCTGTCGTCCTGTAGGCATGAGGAAGACCCATACAGCACACTCACTGGAGCACTGTTTGCAAGTAGAGCAAAGAATTGGACACGACTAAAAGTTCACCAACACAGGAGTCAGTTGAAAAGAGACAAGGACTGATGAAATGCTCCACAGAAGCTAAGAGACGTTAACTAGCTCTGAATGCTTATCAGCAGGGTCAGTCTCAGAAACACACTGTTTGGGGAAAAAAAAACAAGCAGCAAAATGCACACTACAGCATGGTACAGCTTTGGGTTTTTAAATTACTAAAGATGCATATAGATGTATGTGAATGGATTTAAAGTCAAACCCTCTCAGGACAAAGCTCCCAAGCATCAAGGTCAAAGTCCTAGAGTAAAAATGAAGGCATGGCTATATGGCAGACTTAAGAAACGGGTCTTTGAGTTGGACTGGAGGAAGTAATGAAAGATGAGACTGAGAAGTGGGCAGGGGCCAGATGGTACGGGACCTCTTAGGCCATGTTAAGGATTTGGGTCTTGAACCTCAGGGCAATGGGAGCCATTGAATTACATTGAGCAGGGACTGTCACCATCACACTGTATCCTCTTGGGTGAGGATGAAGGAGGGGAATAACAGAGGAAGCAGAAGCCAGGTAGGCAGCCACTGTAGTCACCGGTGAGAGTGATGGTGCAGTGGAGGTGGAGAGAAGTGGACAGAGCCAAGAGATGCTTTGGAGGCAAAACTGATGGACCGGGTGACAGAGTCTATCTGAGGAGTAAGAAGTCCAAGCAGCTTCTGGCCCTCTGGGATCCAGGCTGATGGCCCCATCCCAGGTCTCTATCCCTCACATTTTCCCTGGTCCCACACCCTCTGAATCAATAAATCTGACTCAATAAGGATCAATAAATGGCTCCAAAACACATTATTCTACATGTCATCCAATGACAATTATTGGGACATTGTATAGACAGCTCCCGATTGGATCTAATTTCTCTGACATGGATCAGCATGAATCAATTACTCTGAGCAACTCAACTTTAACACCTTGACATTCCACCCTGGGAATGTGCCTCCTTCTTTCCACATATACTTCCTTCTCACTGAATAAATTGTGAGCTGTTTGTTTATAGGAACCAGGATATTTTCATTAGTGATTCAAGAAGCAGGCCTGCTCACCCTGTTAGCAGTGAGTCACAGGTGACTTCCACGGGGATAGGAAAAGGTTGAAATGAAGAATCCCAACCCCCAGGTATTGATCCCAGACACAGTCCAAGCAGTGGAGGTGCCACCATGGGTCCTAGGGACCCACAAAGTCAGATCCTCTCAGAACAGAGCTCCCACCCATCAGCCATATTAGACATACTGCTTCGGCCCCAGCTCTGAGGCAGGAACTCCCACCCATGTTTCCCTCATTCAGGAATAAGTACCTGGTGCCTGCTCTATGCCAGGCACAGTTCCAGACTCCCCACCCTCATGGAGATGACATGCATGTGGAGAGACATACACAAGAAACAAAAATATATAGTATGAAGTCCTGGAGGAAATTTTAGATAAAGAAGCAGGTATGGACTCCCAGGAGGAGGGGAGGAAGGAGGAGTGTTGCAAATGTAAGTAGTGCCATCAGGGACAGTCTTGTCCAGAAGGTGACCTTTGAGAGCAGCCTGAAGGACATGAAGGAGGAAGCTAGGAGAATGTCTGGAAAAAGCATCCCAGGCAGGGGAGGGAGCAAGTGCAAGTGTACTGGGGCAAGAGGGGTTTGGTGTATGGGAAGGACAGCAGGACTCTGCTGCTGGGGAGAAGGAGGTGAGGTCAGAGAGGTGATGAAGAGCCAGAGGGCAAGGTGCCTCCTAGGCCAATGAGAAAATACAGCTTTGACTCTGAAGGAGATGGGAAGTCATTAGAGGTTTAAAAGATAACTTTGGCTGCTGATGGTGGTGGTGGTGGTAGTGGTGGTGGTGGTGGACTTTCTGGTTGTGTTGGAGTTTTTACTTTTCTTTCTTTTTTATTTTGTTTGTTTGTTTTATCCAGCATCTAATTTCTTCCTCTTGTATCTTGGTAGTTCCTCTGGGAGCCCCCTCTTCGCCGCCCCCATCCCCTCGCCCATTATAAGTACCTTTGAGCTCTGACTTACTCCAAATGAATTTTAAGACCTTTTGATAGGGAACATCCCATTTATTCAGTGACTTCCAGCCTCACTCTGCAGAACACTGCTTCCTTTGCAAATTCTGCATTTCTCTCTATTTTAAAAAGAAAAACCTTACCTCCTTCTGCTTTTCAGTTAAGATAGAAATTGCTGGTACTTTCCAACTTCTAACCAAAATCTGTAACTTCCTGTGGTCCTAGGTGGACGCCACTCTCCTTCTCCTGCCTGCCCTTCTCCCACCCCTTTGTACAGGCCACAGAGGGCCGCCCTGACCAGGGCCTCTCATCAGCTCCTCCCTCCTCCAGTCTCAGGCCTGCATCTCCATTTGGGAATGTCCCCTGTCACTTCCTCACCTCAAGGCCAGCACCGGCTTGTGGCCCTACCCAACAAGCAGTGTTCTCTCTGTGGCACCCCCAACCCACCCCTCCCTTCTAGACTGAGCGCAGAGAGCTGAGTGAATCCTATGCTGGAAAGAACCCAGTACCAGGTTAGACACACCGGCTGGAATCTCAGCTCTGACCCAGTGAGCTGTGTGGCCTCCAGCAGTCACTGAGTCTGCCCTTTCAACCACTACTCCATATTCATGATTGGGTTTCATTAATATTCCAACAGGCCGTGAAAGGCCCCTTGGTGTCCCAGGTAGGAACATAAAATTTTAGATGTCTTAGATTTTACATGCCAGTTGAGGGCAAATAAATAGTCTGAAGAGAGTTCCTAATAGGCTCCAGCACCTGCAGGCGGGGTCCCCGCACACACATCTAAGTCTACTACCTGAGGGGAGAAGCAGAGCCATATTGCCAATGGGATGCTTGGTTCTCAAGTCCACTAGCCTCAGAGGCATCTGAGAAAAGGAAGAGCATTTCCCTAAGGCCTTAGATCTATTGGATGCCAATAAGAGCACCCAATACACTGCAGGCAGATGCAACAAGCCTTCCACAGGAGGCTAGAAGCTGGCCATGCAAAGAGAGGAAGGGGCATGGGCATTGCCAGCGCCTGGAGGTCAGAGGGCATGCACTTCCTAAGAGATGGGTTCGATCTCAGGGCTGCAGGCACCTGCTAACCAGTCCGTCTATCTCAATGGTAGACTCCTGACCCTGTGCTGCCTCCTGGCCTCTCCCCTGAATTGCAGACAGAGGATGTCTCACTGGGCAACACAAACTCAAAGTGGTCAAAGCCAAGTCTCCCCTCACGATGTTCCTTCTCCTCCCTCCCCCATTTTCTCATCTGGCCTCAGTTTGTATGTTTAATCACCCCCTGTGAGTTTCCAGAGAGTTGCTGCCAGCTGGCACTCTAGCCTCAAAACTCCCCAGTCCTCCAGGAGTAGGACTGGCATAATGGACAGGGAAGGACGTGGGGTGCCTGGAGCAAAACAGGCAGCCGGGCCGAGGTGAGAGATGAGGGAAGGTGAGCAACTGGAGGCATGATGAAGTCAGGAGTCTGAAATGTGATCCTTCCCAGACACTTTCCAAAAGCCTCCTGAGAGTCTGCTAACCTCCCAGAGGCCTGTGTGAATAATTCTCTGTGGTTGTTATTGCTGTTAAAACAAAAACAAAGATCGTGCTGTGCTGCAGGTAAGAGGCATCCCACCAGAAAACAGAGCCCTCAGAGCAGAAAAAGCCAGGAGTGAGCAGAAATTCTAGAAAGGCCTGGGTCCTCCCCAGAAATAGGATGAAGGCAGAGACAGAGGAAGGACATTAACAGAAATTTTACTGAGATCAGAAGGCACAAAAAGGCCCCCAGATGACATCTGGCTTACATTAAGAAGCAATGGGGCAGGGAATAATATTAGAAATAGGGTATTAACATTAGAAATGCTAGTAATAGAGGCCACTACTGACAAGTCCAAAGGTCTTTGCAATCAGCTAAAAAGATAAAAGTAATCTTTATATTCAATAAAAGGTAGTACCAGTTATTCTCATGTGTATGTGGGTGTGCATGTATATACGTGTATATGTATACATGTACAAATATGTCAGCATATATAATACTACTGGCCCAGTGTACCAAATTTGTGCACATAAAAAGGGAATTAATTAGAGGAAATATTTTAATGTTGTTATTTGCCCTTTCTTTATAATAGAAGTGTCAGAGATGAAAGAAAATTAGTAAAATGCATATGAAAATCTTCCTCTTCTCAGAGTCTGGGGTATGCCGCAGGACCCAGAGTCAAGTCCCTGCTCACCCGCATGCATCTTAAAATCACGCAAGACCCAGACCCAACCAGCCCCACCCCTGTCAAGCCCCGCCGGATGTGGGGGCACAGCCTCAAGTCCCCCATCAAGACCCACCAGGCAGGGGGTACAGCCTCAAGTCTCCCACCCCAGCCTGGCACCATGCAGCTTCAGGTCCTGCTGATCGCTCTTTACTACTTGCTATGGGAACTCCACCTCCACTGTGGGCACACCCATCTTGTGACAGCATGACCAAGTGAGGGTCAATTTGCATATAACCTCTTTATTATATAGGATATCAGTGTGTATATGTGTATATGATATTTCAGTGTGTACATGAATGTATATATGATGTGTATGATGTGTATACATTTATATGTATATCACACATATGATCTATATCAGTGTTCATATATGTATATGATACGAAATATGACCCCTCCCAGGACACTTCCTAAAAGCCTCTTTAGAGTCTGCTAAACTCACAGAGGCCTAGTGGGAAACATGTGAATAATTATTTCAATGTTTATGCATATGTATACATGATATGTATCGTATCGGTATGTGTATGGATGGATGTGTATACATTTATATGTATATCAGCATGCATGATATATATCAGTATATATAAGTATGTATACATATACATGTATATCAGCATATACGGGGTGGGACAAAAGTAGGTTTACAGTTTTTCATATGGAAAATAATATAACAATTAATTAATAATACTAGAATAAACTGTGTTTTGCATACTCACAACTGTAAACCTATTTCTGCCCCACCCTGTATGATATACATCAGTAGAATAACATCTCCAACTGGTTTCCTTAGAAACATCTTCTCACTGAAATTTAGAATAAATACAAATCATCAAATTCAGATCTCTGAGGTTTGTGAGGTTTCTCACAGGCCTGGGGGACTTTCCTTCAAGTTTAAGCTTCACCTTGCTCTGTAGAGGGGTGGATGGGCTGGTGCTTCCCTTGGACCCAGACAGGGCACCAAGTCCTCACTCAGTAACCACAGGGTTCAGCAGGGTTTGCAGCTCCTGTGAAGGGATGGGTGGGACTGGAAAGACACACAAACTGGACTCATCATAGGCCTGTGAGGTACATGGTTTATTACCCCATTTTGCAGATGGGGAAGCAAGCCCAATAGGCAAAGGGGTGTGCTACATACAGATGTTGGGGAGGGGGAGGGAGGGGAGAGAAAGGAGGGTTCTAAGTTAGGGTGCCCGCCAACCCAGTGAACTGCCTGTGCCTGTCTTGTTCACTGCAGCATCTCCACAGCCTAGCACAGGTACTAAAGACATTTGTTAGCTAAATGGATGGGTCCATGGACTGGGTACACCACTACTCCTGTCTTCCACATCTCAGGCCAAATCTCTGCCTCAAGTCCAGTGGCATGCCCACTTTCCTTCCTCCTCCTCACTCCTTCCTGCATTCTCCTCTCCCTCCATCCCCTCTTCGCACACCGTCCCTCCCCGGCTCCCCTGGCCTCCGGCCCAAACTCTCACAAGCTCTCTCAGTGTGGTCTGCTACCAATATTCCAGGACATTTGTGGTCATGTGCTGCCACCTACAGGGAGTTATGTGGTACTGCAGAGAGGAGTCCCTCTGCCCCACCCACCTCCTTTGACTTAAACCCTAAGGAACCGTCGTAGTCTTATGTTATTTCAGAAAGAGAAACTGAAGCTTGAAGAGACACTTGGCAAGGATTTGGTAAAGCCCACAGAAAATCGGAGGTGGGTTTAGTCGTAGAATTTTCTTTCAAAGGAAGAAAACACTGGGCTATGTCATATACGCTAAGCTCTGAAATATCAGACAGATATTGCAGAGGTGTAGGCAGAGCTGGAGAGAGTAGAAAAAGGGTACAATCGGAGACGGGAGGTGTATCTGTCTAGGACTCATTATTTCACTTCAAACCCTGCAAGGTGTGTGTCCAGTTAACGTTATTACTTAAATAAGAAAAGGGGATCTCTCGAGGCAATTAGGAAACTCTCAGAACAGAAGAGCAGGATAAAAAGGCCATGAAAAACAGGAACCAGGTTAGTGCAGGAAATCCCGACAAGAGGAAGCCAGGAGCTCCAAGGGTCTCAATGTCTTGCCTCTGAGGTGTTTCTAGAGAGAGGCCAACACTGCAATGAAGAGTCTGACTGGGACAGCCTGGGTCACATGGCCACCTCTGAGCTGGTCCCATGGCTGGCAGGCCCAGAACTGCAAAAGTGTCAAATATAAGTCACCGCCCAAAGCAGACATCTGAACAATGGTCCCCAAAGCAACAACGGTCCCCATTTCACAGGTGAGGCGCCTGAGTCGAAAAGGAGTTTTAATGGGCTGATGTGCCGGTTAGGTTCTTACAGGGTGCAAGGAAGGAAAACATGCTCAGGCTCATTTCAAGAAGTAGAAGGCCAGTGTTAGCCACCCAACCAGGCTTCTCCCATAGGCCAGATCAGCCTCAGGTTATGCAGTGGGCCTGTCCGCAGCTCTGAAACTCCATGAGAACCCTCTCAGATGCCCTCACCAGGGGATCCTAGTTCCACTCTGGGTCTTGGCTATTCCTCTGCTGTCCCTACTCACTCTCTATCTCAGTTTCTGCTGACTCACAGTCCCTGTTCATTCATGGCTTCTTCTCACCATAGCTTGTATTTAAAATATATATATATATATTTACTTAAATTGATTTCAGAGAGGAAGAGAGATAGAAACATCAGTGATGAGAGAGAATCATCAATCGGCTGCCTCCTGCACACACCCCCACTGAGAACCGAGCCCACGACCTGGGCATGTGCCCTGACCAGGAATTGAACTGTAATTTCCTTGTTTATAAGTTAATGCTAAAACACTGAGCCACGTGGGCAGGCCACCATAGAAAAGCTTCTACTTAAAACTTTCCTTCTGTCTCTCTGCTTCTGCCCTGATACAGACATTAATCTTTTCTCCAAGTCTCATATTCAAATCCACCAAATGAAAGGATCTAAATTGTTCAGTTGGTCCCCAGAATCCCTAGGGGTGGATTTCTCACATGGAGCGCCTCAGTCCTCTGACCAGCCAGATGTCTGACCTTAGGGTGGGTGTCCACTCCTTTCCAATCAGCTGTATTGAGCCCTAACGTGCAAAGTGGGGAAACTCGGAGTAAAGAACCCCTCCAAAGGGGCGATGGGTATGGCAGATATGTAGACATAATGGGCTCTTCTACAGCCATCGTGTACATGACAGGACCAGGGTTGGAGCCTGGTTCTCTGGTTCCAAGTCTTTCCCTGAGTACATAGGCAGCCCTACCCTGTGGGGTCAAGAAACAACAACTAACACTGATTAACACTAGATGCCAGGCATCATTCTAACTTCACAATGAGTAACTCAACTCACCCCCACCACATTCCTCTTTAATTGTGCCCATTTCCAGAAAACTCATTTAGAAAGAGCAAATACAGGCTCAAGGTTACACTCCGAGTAAGTGGCAGAAAGTGATTTGAACCCAGGCCTGTGTGAATTTGTAAAGGAGGAGGAGAAGAAGAAGACACAGAGAGACTTTTATTGGTAGAAATCTATGAATTACCTGGATTTGTATCTTCCACTATGGAAGCCAATAACCAAATGTGACTATTGAGCACTTGATATGTGTTTGGTCCAAGGATTATTACCCCTACAAAAGAATGTGAAATATCTCATTAATGTCTTGCATTGCTTACATCTTGAGATGATACTATTTTGGATATGTTTTAGTTAAACTTATTGGGGTGACATGGGTTACTAAAACCATACAGGGTTCTAATGTACAACTCAATAAAACATCATCTGCATACTGCATCGTGCGCTCATGGATATCTTGAGTTAAATTATGAATATTAATTTACTTCTTCCTTTTTACTTTTCTTTTTAATGATTTTTTAGAAGAGGAGAAAGGAAAAGAGAGAGAGAAATCACTGTGAGAGAGAAACATCAATTGGTTGCTATTCATACACACCCCAACCTAGGTATGTGCTCTGACTGGGAATCGAACTGGCAACTAACTTTTCAGTGCACGGACAATATTCCAACTAGCTAAGCCATATTGGCCAAGGGCTTTCTTTACTTTTTAAACTGGTTTTGTTGATATATAATTCACATACCATACAATTAACTCACTCTTTTAAAGTGTAAAACTCACTGACTTTCAGTATATTCACAAAGTTATGCAACCATCACCACAATCAATTTTAGAACATTTTCATTGCCCTCAAAAGAAACCTTGTGCCCATTAGCAGTCACTCCCCATTTCCTATTTCCCCCCAGCCCTTAGCAACCACTAATCTCCTTTCTGTCTGTATGGATTTGTCTCTTCTGGACACTTCATAGCCATGAGATCATACAATAGGTGGTCTTTTGTGACTAGCTTCATTTTTGTTTATTGCCAAGTAATAGTAATTGTATGGATGGACCACATTTGTTCATCCATTCATCAGTTGGTGACATCTGGGTTGTTTCCACATTTGGCTGTTGTGGGTAATGTTCTACATACATTCATAGGAGACATATGTTTTCATTTCTCTTGGTCTTTTTACTTCCCTAAATAGGATTGTCAGAAAAATTTTAACTACATACATGGCTAACATATTTTCATTGGCAAGCACAGGCCAGATCATCCTGGGTCTGATGAATGTGAAAATATACCAACCCATAAATATTCCACCACAGGGTACCCACCCCATGCTAATTCAGGCTCCTCCCCACCAAAGCTGACTTGCTCCCAGGATGTGTGTGGGCTAACAGAGAGCTGAGGCAGTTTCCATCAGTCCAGGGCCCGCCAAGAAATCTCAACAATTCCAGGGGTGAACAATATAACTCATATGTGACCTGTAAAGCAGAAAAGATTTATCTGTCTTTTACAGAAAAGGTTTGCCAATTCCTGCTCTAGGCCGGCTCACTTAGGTGCTGCTGTCAGAATGAATGAAACTCCCCTATCACTGCACCACTCTACACATGTTTTTAAAAGTACTTTTATTATTTTTCAAATATGGTGAGGCCAGCAGACAACGGCCATTGACAAGATAGTTTGTAGTGACATTAATAAGATGGCAGAGTAGGAGATGCCAGCCTTCATTCCCTGACCAAAAAAAACAACAAACAACTATTAGAAAACTATGCACAAAGGGAAATAATTGGAAGGTTCAAGAGTCCAATTAAGAACCTCAGCCTGGCCAGCATGGCTCAGTGGTTGAGTGACAACCTATGAACCAGGAGGTCACAATTCAATTCCCAGTTAGGGCATATGTCTGGGTTGTGGGCTCGATCCCCAGTGTGGGGCATGCAGGAGGCAGCCAATCAATTATTCTCTTTCATCATTGATGTTTCTATCTCTCTCCCTCACCTTTCTTCTCTATATAATAAAACCCTAATATGCAAATCAACCAAGTGGGGGAATAATCTGCAGAATGACCAGTTGCTATGATGCACACTGACCACTAGGGGGCAGACACTCAATGCAGGAGCTGACCCTGGTGGTCAGTGTACTCCAACAAGGGGAACACAACTCAGCCAGAAGCCAGGCTCATGGCTGGTGAGCGCAGTGGCAGTAGCAGGAGCCTCTCCCACCTCTGCTGCAGGCGGACAGTAAGGAGTAAGGGGTCCCAGCCTGTGAGATCCCCAGATTGCAAGAGGGATGTCTGACTGCCAGTTTAGGCCTAATCCCCCGAGGGATCCTAAACTATGAGAGGTCACAGGCCAGGCTGAGGGACCCTCCCAAAGTGCACAAATTTCGTGCACCAGACCTCTAGCAAAAATATCTATACTAATAAAAGGGTAATATGCTAGTTAGACTGGACATCTTCCAGATGACTTCCTGGAAAAAAAAAACATGGTGGTGGGGCTGAGGCAGATTGGTTAGGGGTAATCAGGCTGGCAGGGGAGATCAGTTAGGGGGATCAGGCCAGCAGGGAGAGCAGTTAGGGTGATCAGGATGGCAGGGGAGTGCAGTTAGGGGGATCAGGCCAGTAGGCAGGTGAGCGCTTAGGAGTCAGTGGTCCCAGATTGCAAGAGGAATGTCCAACTGCCAGTTTAGACCTGATTCTGCAGGGATCATGCTTATACCAGCAGTCGGACATCCCCCGAGGGGTCCCAGATTGGAGAGGATGCAGGCCTGGCGGAGAGACCACCCGGCCATCCCCCATGCACGAATTTCATGCACTGGGCCTCTAGTATTTTAAAAGAACCTACAGCAACACAATGGAGCAAAAAAGGAGAATAAACACACAGAAAGGATTACTTGGGAGAAGGGCTGGGCTGAGACATCTGGAGATGGCTGGGAACAAAGATGGGAAGAGGCTCTCTGGATCAGCCCCTCAGCAGGTGCCATCACAGTCCCAGAAGCCAGCCCTGCAAAGGACCTAGGCAGCTCTTGCTATAGAGGATATTAGAAGCCCTGCAATAGCACAGACTCCCACAGCTTTCATAGTAGAGGACCTTGTGGTGGTCATCAGCATGGACCCCAGCAGCCTGCTCTACAGGGACCACTAGCAGCTTTCACCATTGAGGGAAGCAATGATAATCACCACTGTATAGCCCTGGAGAGGGAGGTGCTCCTGGACACCTCCACTTGAGAAGGAGTGGGTGTGTGCTAGTGCCCCCAACCTCAGCACACCCTGAACCTGAGAGCTACAACTGCCCTATAAATCCCTCAGGACTAAGAAAGAGAGGGGCTGTCAAGATGGAAGAGCAGGTAAATGTGGTTCTCACAACCTCCCAAAATTACAACTAAATTACAACCACATCAAAATTACAACTAAATTCTGGCCCATGTGGCTCAGTGGTTGAGCATCAACCCAGGAACCAAGACTAGTAGAAGGGGCAGAGACTTGGAAGGAGCTGGTCCCACACCCATGGAAGGGATAATCTTCCCTGCAGAGGTCTCTCCTGAGAAGCAAGAGTTCCCAGCCCCACACCAGGTTCCCCAGCCCAGGGTTTCAGTCCCAGGAAGAGAGGTTTCATAACTTCTGGCTGTGAAAACCAACAGGGATGTGGCTCAGTGACACAGAGGCTGCTGGAGGTCCAGTCATCCTCTTTAAGGGCCCAAGCACAAAACTTACTCAGACTCGCTCACTGAGCTCCAGCATTGGTGCAGCAGCTCGAAAGGCTCCATAAGGAGAACTAAATTGTCTAGCATTAGGGTGAGGGCTAGATGGGGCAGCTTTCTCCCAGACAGATATGCTGGCAGAGGCCACTGTTCCTTTGCTGATCCCTCCCCACACAGAGTTGACAGGTGGGTATCACATCTGAATCTTCATCAACCTGGCTCACAGTGTGCCACAACCTGGATTCCCTGAGACCCTCCTCCACTCAACTTTCTGGCCCACCCAAGCCCCTTCCATGGGCTTTTCCTTAGGAATGGCCTGTCTTGGCTCATGTTTCAGACTTTCCTAAAATCTCTCCTACAAATATTCACTACAGCCAAGGTATAAAAACAACTTAAGTGTCCATTGGTGGATAAATGGATAAAGAAAATACCGTGTGTGTGTGTGTGTGTGTGTGTGTGTTAGAATATTATCCTGTCATTTGCAACAACATGGAAGAACCTGGAGAGAATTATGTAAGGTGAATAAGCAAGACAGAGAAAGACAAATACTGCATGGTATCACTTATATGTAGAACCTTAAAACACACACACACACACACACACACACACACACAAAAGTCAAATACATAAAAACAGAAAGTAAAGTGGTAGTTGCCAGGGCTGTAAGAGGTGGGGAAATAGGGAGATGTTAGACAAAACATACAAACTTTTGGTTATAAAATGAAAAAATTCTGGGGCTCTAATGTTCAGCATGGTGATTACAGTTAATAATATTATAACCAAGAAACCAAGGTGGCGGCATAGGTAAACACCTAAACTGTTGCCTTGCACAACAATATCAAAACTATAACTAAAAGACAAAACGGACACCATCCAGAACCACAGGAAAGCTGGCCGAATGGAAATTCTACAACTAGAAGGAAAGAGGAAAGCACACTGAGAATCAGAGGAGCTGCAAAAGGCTGAAGTACAGAGATGCATGAGCACGTGGAAAGGACCAGCGGCTGAGTGCACAGGCGCCTGAGTGCGTGGCTGGCTTTCTAAAGCGGGAAGGAGACAGAAGCTCCCGACTGCGCTAAACTCTAGTTCCAGGAAAGTTTCTGGGAATCCAAACATATTCAGGGAGAAACTGGACTGTCAGGAAAAGAGAAAGCACCCTAAGACTCAGGGGAGCTGCAGGGGCAGAGGTCTGGAAGCACATACACACAGAGAGGACTGACTGCTGAGTGCACAGGTGGCTGAGTGTGCAGCTGGCTTTCTAAGGTGGGAGGGAGACGGAAACTCCCGAATGTGCTGAACTCCAGTTCTAGGCAAGATACTGGGGACCCAGACTCATTAGAGGAGAAACTAGACTATCTGGCAATGGCTGAAACTCGAGGGTGGCTCTCTCTTAGAGGTGCTTACAGTGATTACCAAGGGACACTGAGACCCAGGAGCCTCAAAGGCAGGGCTAATGGGAAACCAAGTCTGTCTGCTCAGCCCTGAGATGCCCAGCCCATCCAAGCTGAATACAGAGGCTTTTGTAATTTGCAAGTCTTGTCCCATAAGGGTGTCTCCAATACAGAAGTTCTCTTGGCATAGTCACAGCTGATCTTCACAGCCAATTGGTCTAGAGGTCAATTTCTCCCAGTGATACCAACAACAATCAAGACTTAACTACAACAAGGCTGTACACACAGTCCACAAAGGGGTGCATCAAGAGTGTCCACCTTAGGTAACTGAGAAGGCTGAGCCACTGGGCCATATAGCACACCTAGCACACAAAGCTACTCTACCAACTCAGGGAAGCAGCGAAAATGCAGAGACAAAGAAACAGATCACAAATGAAAGAAATGGAAGAAAGCAAATGACTGGATATAAAGTTCAAAACCATGGTTATAAGGTTTTTCAAGAATTTCCTAGAAAAAAAAACCATTAAATTTAGTGAGACCCAAGAGGAGATGAAAAAGGACTAACTAGAAATTAAACATACACTGACTGAAATAAAAAATATTATATAGAGACCTAACAGCAGACTAGAAAAAACACAAGAATCAAGCCAAAGGTTTGAAATACAAAGGAGCAAAAAACACTAAACTGGAAATACAAAAAGAAAAAAGAATCCAAAAATGTGAAGTTAGTGTAAGGGACAACTTCAAGAGTACCAATATCTGAATTATGGGAATGCCAAAAGAAGAGAGAGAGCAAGATATTGAAAACCTATTTGAAGAAATAATGACTGAAAACTTTCCCACCTGGTGAAAAAAATAAACTTACAAGTCCAGGAAGCGCACAGAATCTCAAACAAAAGAAATCCAGCCGAGACCAGTTTGGCTCAGTGGATAGAGCGTCAGCCTGCGGACTGAAAGGTCCCAGGTTCGATTCTGGTCTGGGGGCATGTACCTTGCTTGCAGGCACATCTCCACTGTGGGGCGTGCAGGAGGCGGCTGATCAATGTCTCTCATCGATGTTTCTGACTTTCTATCTCTCTCCCTTCCTCTCTGTAAAAAATCAATAAAATATATTTAAAAAAAAAAAGAAAGAAATCCAAAGAGGACCACACCAAGACACATCATCATTAAAATGCCAAGAGCAAAAGACAAAGAGAGAATATTAAAAGCAGCAAGAGAAAAACAGTTCATTACCTACAAGGGAGCACCCATATGATTGTCAGCTGATTTCTCAACAGAAACTATGCAAGCCAGATGAGTGTGGCAAGAAATATTCAAAGTGTTGAATAGCAAGAAGCTACAACCAAGATTACTCTACCCAGCAAAGCTATCATTTAGAATTGAAGACCAGATAAAGAGCTTCACAGATAAGAAAAAGCTAAAGGAGTTCATCAACACCAAACCAGTATTATAAGAAATGCTGAAAGGTACTCTTTAAGAAGAGAAAGAAGAAGAAAAAGGTAAAGATAAAAATTATGAACAATAAATACATATCTATCAACAAGAGAATCTAAAAATCAAGTGAATAAAAAATCTGAATAACAATAAACTGATGAATAGAATCAGAGGCATAGAAGGGGAGTGGACTGACAATTCTTGTGGGGTGGGAAGAGGTGTGGGAGGTGCAGGAAGAGACTAGACAAAAATTGTACACCTATGACTGAGGACAGTGCGGGGCAGGGGGGTGCAGAGGGGTGGGAACCAGGTGGAGGGGAGCTATAGGGGGGAAAAAGAGGACAATTGTAATAATCTGAACAATAAAGATTTATTAAATTAAATATATATATATTATAACCTTGAAATTTCTGAGAGTAGATCTTAAGCATTCTCACAGACAAAAAAAGTAATTATGGAAGGTGATGAATGTGTTAGTTAACTCAATTGTAGAAATCTTTTCACAAAGTATAAATATATCAAATCACATGATGGCATAAGAGGAGAAAGGAAGGGAAAAAGGGTTAGCTACCCTCAAGAAGCCTGCAATCTGAGGGGACAAATGGGACCAATTAGAAAGAAAATTAATTGAACCTACTCTGTAGGCTCTCAGACACAGCCCCTCAACAAGCCTAGCAGTTTCACCTCAAGGGCAGGAGTTTTTTGGGTTTGGGGTGTTTTGTTTTTTCCTGATCAGCCAAGGCAGGGCACACTGGACCCTCTGCCATTCTGTTCCCTACACATTGTGTTTCCATGGACCCTAGGCCCAAGTTCTGCTAAAGATGTGGTTTGTGTGACCATGTCTGAAGCTGATGGATGGAAGAACAGGGAGGGAGCAGAAACTCTTACCCCACAGCTGATGAGCATGAAGAATTTACTCCTGGCTTGCAAGGTCAAAGTCTCCCAAGCTGCCATTTAGAAACTTCTAACCTAAGAATGAGAGAGTTTAACTTCCTGCACAAACAGACAAGGACAGTGGAGACAGAGGACATGAGAGCAGGATCAACTACTCAAGAGAATACAGACAACCTCCACCAAGGAAAATCCCACTTGTGAAAATAAGAATTATTGGGCTGTGAAATCTATTTAATAATTGAATAGGAAACTTATGCTGGTTCCCAAGGAAGAAGCCAGACATTGAGTAATGCAAATTCCCATTCAGCCAGGAGCCAAATAAGCAGAAAATATAAATCACCCGATTCTTCTCTGCACATAGAACTACATTCTATTTCTTCACAGGAAGAATACAGAGAAAATCAAGTTCTCTGACACCTGGATTTTGCTCTAACAAGCAGACTGCCAAAACAGGCTGGGGACAGTGCGGGGTGGGGGACGGGAGCGTAGGGAGGGGGAACTGCCACATATTCCCAGTCTCTACACCCGCGCCCTGCAGGATCACTGCAGATGACCAGCCAAATGCTGTGTGTTCCCCTGGGCCCCTCTCAGATCCTTGGAGAAGCTGGCTCTTGACTGAGCAGTTACACCGGTGGGGGTGGGGGGATGGCAGAGAGTCCAGGGGTTGAGGGACAGAGAGAGAGGTCAACTCACCTAGCTGAGTGGAGCTGGGGGCTGGGTCCAAATGAAGACTTAAGCAGATTTGACCTTCCACACAGCACACAGGTGCTTGCATTAGTTCAACAGAACATGTTGTTCCCCACTCCCAAATTTTTTAAACCTGGAGAAGGTGGCTGATTACACCAACACATCTGCCACTAGAGTTGAAAGAAGCCCCACCTGTGTGTTTGGACTCTGATACCAAGAACAGCTGCTACAATGTTCTGAACACTTGTCCTGTGCCAGACGCTCGACTGAGTTCTTTTTTAAAAAATATATTCTTTTATTGATTTTAGAGAGGAAGATAAAGGGAGAGAGAAACATCAGTAATGAGAACCATTGATTGGCTGGCTCCTGGAGGCCGCACACTGGGGATCAAGCCTGCAACGCAGGCCTGTGCCCTGACCGGAAATCGAACCATGACCTTCTGATTCATAGGTCTACACTTAACCACTGAGCCATGCTGGCATGGCTGGACTAAGTTCTTAACATGTTCTTTCATTTAATCCTTATGGTAAGCCCATTAGGCTAGGGCGGTGGTTAAGACAGAGCTCAGGGTTTGAATTGGTCTCCTCCAAATACTAACTGTATGACCAAGTGACTTGACTTCTCTATGCTCAGCTTCCTCATCTGTAAAATGTGTTTAATGATAGTACTCACCTAGTGATACAGACATGAAAATTAGATGAGTTGTTATCTGAACATTTTCTGGGACATAGAATGCACAGTGTAAGTATGGCTACCATCATCCCTTTTCACAGATGAGGTGACTGGAGCTCAAAGGCCAAGCTAATTCCCCAGAGTCCCACTCACACAGCAGCAAGGTTACAAGCCGCTGTCCGACGCATGCATCTACTCCCTGCTTTGGGAGCAGTCACTGGGCATGAGCATCCTCTCCCTGAGCACCTACCCAGCAACGCCCACACCATCACCTCCTGAGTGCTCTCCCCAGTTCTCCCTTGCCATACTGTACGCTTTTCTACAAGACATGCAACCCCATCCCACTCCAGCCTGTGTTGTTACTTTAACAGCAAGAGAAAAATATATGAAATAGTGGTACCCCAGGGTCACCACACATGTGTAAATCTATCCTAAACACATTCCCATCCTCTTGGCCCCAAAACAGGCCTCTATTTTTTAATGAAGAAAGATGATGGGAGGAAGACATCTGGTGATTCAACTATTTTGGTTTTTCTCCATGCTATTCTTCCTATTTCCATCCACAAAGGAGGAAAACACATGTTGGCTGTTAGATATTACACAATTTAATAGCGTTCATTTATTCAAAAATTATTTCTTGACAACCTTCCACGTGCCAGACACATGCCAAGGCCAGGGCTCCCCCTCTACTGACAGGAGTGGTTTCTGCACGGTTTAAATACAACAAAGATTTATGATACAACCAAGATTTTTTGTTATCAGAGGCCCTACTATCCATGTAATTTGAATTAACCTTAATAATAATCACTCATCATCTTACTGGCCCATTGCCCTGCTGGTCCCCAGGGGTCTAGACTTTCTGTAAAGTGCTTAGACTAGGAGTCTCCACATGGGGCCTTCAGGGAAGCATTGCTCCAACACCACCCCTCGCCCTCACCCTGTCTGAGGCCTTCCTGTCCATGGCCTAGGAGTGAGAGAATGCCTCTTCTCTTCTGCTTACACTCTTGAGAGGGTTCCCATCAGAGCTATTGGGCCCTTCATGTCTTATAAATTTTAGAGAACAGACTTTCAATGTTTATGCTCAACTCCTCTGCTCAGCAACAGATCTGGATATGTCTCCAAAAAGGGTTGCACCAGAAGACAGGAACATACTCAGAAACATCTCTCTTCATGTATTAGCCAAGGTTCTCCTGCTTTTTCTGGGACCTTTGATGGTCCCACCCTTCCTCCATTTGTCAGACACACCAAGACATGTGTTGTTGTTTTTTAATTTTTAAAATATATTTTATTGATTTTTTTTACAGAGAGGAAGGGAGAGGGAGAGTTAGAAACATCAATCAGCTGCCTCCTGCACACCTCCCACCGGGGATGTGCCCACAACCAAGGTATGTGCTCCTGATTGGAATCAAATCTGGGACCCTTCAGTCCACAGACCAACGCTGTGTCCACTGAGCCAAACTGGTTTCGGCATGGGTTGATTCTTGTATGTGCCCTGACAGGATCAAACCCCCATCCTTAGTGCACCACTGGTTGGCAAACTCATTAGTAAACAGAGCCAAATATCAACAGTACAATGACTGAAATTTCTTTTGAGAGCCAAATTTTTTTAACTTAAACTTCTTCTAATGCCACTTCTTCAAAATAGACTGGCCCAGGCTGTGGTATTTTGTGGAAGAGTCACACTCAAGGTGCCAAAGAGCTGCATGTGGCTCACGAGCCACAGTTTGCCAACCATGGCTCTAACCAACTTAGCTACCTGGCCAGGGCCCCTCTGCAAATGTATAAGTAAGTACCTGGTCTTTGTTGTTGAGTTCTAAGAGTCCATTCTATATTATTGATACTGGGAACTAACCAGATATATGACTTACAGTATTTTCTCCCATTCTATAGATTGTCTTCTCATTTGCTTGAGAGTGTCCTTTGATGCATAGGGTTAAATTTTGGTATAGTCCAATTTATCTATTTTATTGTTATTGTTGCCTATGCTTATAGTGTCATATTTAAGAATCCATAGCCACACCAAATCCAAGGTCATGAAGTTTTACCCATTTTGTTCTGGCTGAGTGGAAATTCTACAACTAGAAGGAAAGAGAGGGGCTCACAGAGACTCAGAGGAGCTGCAAAAAGCTGAGGTATGGAGACACATGCGTGGAGAGGACGGATGGCAGAGGGCCTGGCTGGCTTCTTCTAGTGGGAGAGAGACAGAACTCCCAACTGCACTGAACCCCAGTTCCGAATGCACTGAACCCCAGTAACGGGCGAGACCCATATGAGGAGAGTCTGGACTGTCAAAAAAAAGGGAGGAGTGCACAGAAACTCAGGGAAACTCAGAGGAGCCACGAAAGGCAGAGGTCTGGAAGTGCGCACGCCGGTGTGCACAGAGAAGACTGACTGCTGATTGTGCCACTGGCTTTCTCTAGCAGAAGACCGAACCCCCCAACTGCGCTGAACTCCACTCCCGACTGCAATAAACCCCAGTTTCAGGTGAGACCCTGGGACCCCAGACTCATACAAGTCCCCCGAGTGCACGGAAACTCAGGGGAGATGCGAAAGGCAGAGGTCTGGAGGCACACACACCAGTGTGTGCAGAGAGGACTAACTGCTGATTGTGCCACTGGCTTTCTCTAGCAGGAGGAAGACCAAACCTCCCAACTGTGCTAAACTCCACTTCCGACTGTAATGAACCCCAGTTTCGGGTGAGACCCTGGGGCCCCAGACTCATGAGTCCCCAGAGCACACGGAAACTCAGGGGAGACGTGAAAGGCAGAGGTCTGAAGGCTCATGCACATGCACACAGAGAGAGCTGCAGCAATTACTGAGGGACACTGAGACCCAGGGGCCACGTAGGGCAGGATTGACGGGAAGCCAAGACTGTCTGCTCAGCCCTAATACTCCACCCTCCACCCCATCCAAGCTGAACACAGAGGCTTTTGCAATTTTGCAAGTTTTGTATCATAAGGCTGACTCCAGCACAGAAGTTCTCTTGGTATAGACACAGCTGATCATCACAACTAATTGGCTTGGACCTCAATTCCCCACAGTGATACCAACAACAATCAAGACTTAACTACAACAAGACTTTACACACAGTCCACGAACAGGTGCACCAAGGGAGTCCACCTCAGGTAACTAGGGAGGCAGAGCTACAGGGCCATATAGGATACCTAGCACACAAAACTATCTACCAACTCAGGGAAGCAGCGAAAATATGGAGACAAAGAAACAGATCACAAATTAAAGAAATGGAGGAAAACAAATGACTGGATATACAGTTCAAAACCACGGTTATAAGGTTTTTCAAGAATTTCCCAGAAAAGATGGATAAATTTAATGAGACCCAAGAGGAAATGAAAAAGGACCAACATACATTGACTGAAATAAAAAACATTATACAGACACCTAACAGCACACAAGAGGAACACAAGAATCAAGTCAAAGATTTGAAATACAAAGAAGCAGAAAACACTCAACTGAAAAAGCAAAAAAAAAAAAAAAAAAGAATCCAAAAATTTGAAAATAGTGTAAGGGACAATATCAAGCATACTAACATTATGGGGGTACCAGAAGAAGAAAAAGAGCAAGATACTGAAAACCTATTCGAAGAAATAACAACCGAAAACTTCCCCTATCTGGTGAAAGAAATAAACTTACAAGTCCAGGAAGCGCACAGAAACCCAAACAAAAAGAATCCAAAGAGGACCACACCAAGACACATCATCATTAAAATGCCAAGAGCAAAAGACAAAGAGAGAATATTAAAAGCAGCAAGAGAAAAACAGTTAATTACCTACAAGGGAGCACCCATTCAATTGTCAGCTGATTTCTCAACAGAAACTATGCAGGCCAGATGGGAGGGACAAGAAATATTCAAAGTGATGTATAGCAAGAACCTATAACCAAGATTACTCTACCCAGCAAAAATATCATTCAGAATTGAAGGTCAGATAAAGAGCTTCACAGATAAGAAAAAGCTAAAGGAGTTCATCAACACCAAACCAGTATTATATGAAATGCTGAAAGGTATTCTTTAAGAAGAGGAAGATGAAGGAAAAGATAAAGATAAAAATTAGGAACAACAAATACATATCTATCAACAAGAGAATCTAAAAATCAAGTGAATTAAAAATCTAATGAATAGAATAAACTGGTAAATAGAATAGAATCAGGGGCATAGAATGACAATTCTCAGGGGAGAGGGGTAACAGGGGTGCAGAGAGAAACTGGACAAAAATCATACACCAATGGATGAGGACAATGAGGGGGAGGTAAGGGCAGAGGGTGGGGTAGGAGCCTGGTCAAGGGGACCTATGGAGGGAAAAAGAGGAACAAGTATAATAATCTGAATGAAGATTTATTAAATTTTAATAGAGATTAACTGACCATAGATGTATGGGTTCCTTTCTAGACTCTCATTCTATTCTACTGATCGATGTTTTGCCCTTACATCCATTATGGGTGTTAGTATGCTTCCTAGTGGACTATAGGTCTCTTAGGCTATTTGTTTTTTCTTCATTCTTTTCTCTTTCTGCTTCTCAGACTGAATAATCTCAATTGACCTGGCTTTAAGTTCACTGATTCTTTCTTCTGCCTATGCAAATCTGATTTTGAACCACTCTAGTGAATTTTTTCATTTGTTTTTATACCCTTCAACTCCAGAATTTCTATTTTTGTTTCTTTTTAATATATGTTATTGATTTTTTGCAGAAATGAAGAGAGGGATAGAGAGCTAGAAATAACGATGAGAGACATTGATCAACTGCCTTTTGCACACCCCCCACTGGGGATGTACCCACAACCAAGGTACATGCCCTTGACCAGAATCAAACCTGGGACCTTCCAGTCCGCAGACCAACGCTCTATCCACTGAGCCAAACCAGTCCCGGCTATTTTCGTTTCTTTTTTAAAAAATATCTATCTCATTACCCAGCCAGTATGGCTCAGTGGTTGAGTGTCAATCTATGAACCAGGAATATAGGGTTCAATTCCCATTCAGGGCACATGCCCAGGTTATGGGCTTGGTCCTCAGTATGAGGTGTACAGGAGGCAGCTGATCAGTGACTCTTTCTCATCACTGATGTTTCTATCTCTCTCCCTCTCCATTCCTCTCTGAAATCAATGAAAATATATTTTATTGATATTCTCTAAATGTTGAGACAACAGTCTCTCGGTTTCCTTTAATTCTTTGTCCATGGTTTTGTTTAGTTTTATTTAAGACAATGTATTTAAAGTCTTTGTCAGGCCAAGACCGGTTTGGCTCAGTGGATAGAGTGTTGGCTTGCGGACTGAAAGGTCCCGGGTTCAATTCCGGTTGGGGGCATGTACCTTGCTTACGGGCACATCTCCACTGTGGGGCATGCAGGAGGTGGCTGATCAAAGTCTCTCTCTCATCTGATGTTTCTGACTTTCTCTCCCTTCCTCTCTGTAAAAAAATCAATAAAAATATATTTTTTCAAGTCTTTGTCAGTGGGACCAATTACCTGGGCTGTCTCATATAGTTTCTACTAATCTTTTTTTTTTGAATGGCCATAATTTGTTTCTTTGCATGGCTTGTGTTTTTGTTGTTGCTGTTGTTAAATACTTTAATTTAGAATTATGCGGTAACTAAAGTTCAGATTTTCCTTCTTCTCCAGGGTTTGTTGTTACTGTCTACGTAGATGCTGTTGTTTGCATGTTTAGTGACTTCTTATAAGACCCATAATCTTTGCCAGTAGTCTGTTCCTTTAGCTTATTGGAAAGCTAATTTTTTAAATATATTTTATTGATTTTTTTATAGAGAGGAAGGAGAGGGATAAAGATTAGATGAGGGAGAAACATCGATCAGCTGCCTCCTGCACACCCCCTACTGGGGATGTGCCCCCAACCAAGGTACATGCCCTTGACTGGAATCGAACCTGCGACCTTTCAGTCCACAAGCCGACACTCTATCCACTGAGCCAAACTGGTTTCGGCAGGACAGCTAATATTTTGACAGTTACCTTAAATGCTAGGAACCAACAAAAGAAATCAGAAAAAGGTTTTGTTTTGTTTTTTTTTAATAAGAATAATATTTTCCTGGTCATTACAAATTGGATCTCTAGCAGGGCACTCCTTGAACACTTGGCCAGGCTGTTGACAACTCTGCCTTAACTTCAGTCCCTACTTACAGAGCCTGAAGGCCAGCAAGAGATGGAAGTGTAGAGTCTTCTTAAACCTTTTCTGAGTATGTGTCTCAAGCTTGGCTTTTTTGATTTCCTGGCACACATGGAAGCTTTGAAAAGCTCTATTCCCACACACATCTCTTCCAAAATCTTCTTTCCCGGGCTTCTTGGTCTATTACTTGTCACAAATGTTGCCTCTTGCCCCTTGCTGCTGAGGCCAGTAGCTGTGCTTATAAATCCTTTCAGCAAAAGCCACCTCAGCCCTGAATGAAGAAGTAGAAAGCCTTTCCATTTGTCCTTGAAGGAACCACCAGACAGGTTAACATTTACAACCACATCTTTGAGAATAAGTTCCTGGCACTAGCAACCAGTGCCAAAAGTCTGTGCCACCGCATGGAATGTGAGGGATGGTGGGTTCAAATTTAAAATGCCACAGTGCTCCTACCATAAAGCAACAGTTTCTCTCTTCATCAAGTTTCCCTTGGTTATTGTAAGTTTTGTTTTGTTTTGTTTTGTTTTACCAGACTCAAAAGCTGATTCTGACAGACTTTTGCCAGCTCATTATTTCCCTATTCCACCATTTTTGGTTGCTCAGCACCCTTTATGCACTCTTTCTGTGTAGAGGGAAATTCTTATTTTATGAGTCTAAAGGTCCCAATGAGAAGCCCAGGACTTGTTTTCTCAGTCTGCCTTACAGCCAGTAGTGCACAGCAAAGGTTGCCCTGCATCTTAGAAATACATCAAGAAATAAACTCATTAAGGAACACAAGTGTGCTCTTGTCACCCAGAATCATATGCTTAGCACTGGCTCAGCATGGTCTGTAATCCTAAACCTCCCATTTCATAACTAACAGTGCTTACAACAGTCCTCATTTCTTGTCTTAAAACCTCTAAACAAAAGGCAATTATATATGAATGGCATAAAGGTGTAGGATTGTGGCCTCTGCCAATGCTGCAGACAGACACTGCGCTTCAGAGGATGAGAAGAACTTGAGTGTGAAAACACTTAGGTGAGAGAAAGGACAAATTAACTTCTTAATTAACTTCCTCTTCTCAAGTATCATGCATGCAATAGGTTCCAGCCTAACAAGTACCATTTTGCAGCCACGCTGAGCCCCATTTTTCTGATTCTTTTCATACTCCTAATTATTGTAGCTGACCTTGGGTCACTGGGGGGGTGATCAGGCCAGGATTGGATAGCAAGGTCTGCTGGGGGTAAGCATACCAGCAGGGGGGACAGTTGGGGGTGAGAAAGCCAGCAGTGGGGGTCAGTTGGAGGTGATCAGGACAGCAGGGGGGGCAATTTGGAGTGAGCCAGCAGGAGAGTAGTTGTGAGCAGACCAGTGGGGAGAGGAGGTGGGGTAAACAGGCCAGCAGTGGGGGTCAGTTGGAGGTGATCAGGACAGATGGGGGGGAGGCATTTGGGGGTGAGCAGGCCCACAGGCAGAGTGGTTAGGGGCAATCAGGCAGGTAAGCAGCAGGAGCCAACAGTCTCGAATTGTGAGAGGGATGTCCAACTGCTGGTTTAGGCCCAATCCCTGTAAACCAGCAGTAGGACATTCTTCGAGGGATCCCAGATTGAAGAGGGTGCAGGCCAGATTGAGGAACACGCCCTCCACCCCCATGCATGAATTTCATGCACTGGGCCACTAGTTTTATATAAAAATATATTCAAATTTTTGTATTCTGAAACTACATCATTACCTTTTATTTGTCCTTTGAATGATTACTGCCAATAGAACGTAGATTATGCAAACTTTTATCACAACGTATATAATGATTTCATGAGAATAAAGGCAAGAGAAATAAGTTTATGGATAATAAATTTGTAATAGTTCTTAAGTTATAAACATTTTTATTTCTCATCCAGATACTGCTGGCCCATCAACTTTTTCTGATATAATCAAATTCCATTTTCTTTGATATTTTGCCAACTTCAAAACCAGATTTCTTTGGGGATTTGTTGTTATGAAGTTGTCACGTAGAAAAACATCTTATTAATCAGCTTATCGGCTTGATTTATAACTTTTAAATATATAGATATATGGCACTGACCTCTTGCCTTGACACTGTCAGCTTGCAGTTAGAATATAAACCTTGAGTCCAAAAGAACAGTGCTTCTCGATTTTGCCCAGCAGGAAATTTGGAGATGTCTGGAGATATTTTGTCTCACCTTGCATCTAATGTGGGGAGACTAAGAATGCTAAACATCGTACAATGCACAAGATAGCCCCCACCCCAACAAAGAATTATCCAACCCACAATGTCATTCTAGTAAGGGCAGCAGAGAAACCTCAAACTTCCAGAAACAGCAGGGTCAGGCACTCAGGAGCATGTTAGTGACATAGGATCACAGAGGGGAGTTGTGGAGTCTAGACCTAGCTGACAGCAGTTTTCCAATGAATGGGCCAGACGGATAATGGAAATACATTTCCAGCTACCAAGCCTCCAAACTAATTCTCTGGCCCTTTCTAATTCTGTTACCTTATATCCTTCAATAAACTAAACTAGCTAGAGTGGTTTGGGTTTCTTTACAACTAAGAACTCTGATACGGCAGGATAGGACCAATATCCTGGCCCCCATTTGACAGGTAATGATGAGTTTGATCCCCAAAGAAGTACCAGAATAGATCAGTGAGTTTAAGTCGTGTTAGTTTGCAACTGACCATAATATAGCTCAAACTAGAAAATTTGAATTCAGCTTATTTTAAATTTAAATCTGGCTAAAACTAGTATTTTTTAAAAGAGGGTGTTTGTTATTCCTTGCTCACAAAATAGACATGGGAAGGGCAAGGATATAGATGCTCCTCAGGAACAACTGGAAGCCCAAACAGAAGCACCATAAGGACCTGATCCGTCTCTCCTGTGCTGTTCATAAAACATTCCTGTTACCCTTGTCTTTGTCCACATGGCAATTATGACAATCAGTAGACTTCAAGATTGTTATCTTAGAATCTCTACCATTTTAAAGAGATAACCCTCACCTCTCCCAAGCTCAAAACATCCTAAGGTATTTTCATCAACATGGTTTGATGCAGGTGTCCCATCCAAGGACTGAATATCTGTGCAAGAGGGCTGGGAGTTTGGAATGTTTGAGAACCTTGTGGCTGTATGGAAGGAAAATGGAATGTAATGGAGAAAGCCACACTGAGAACAGAGAGTGTGATGGAGTCTCCTGACATCCACTCAAAGGCCAATGCCTTTTACTTCATATCCCACCCATTTCCTTTTTGTAATTTAAGCCATTACTAATTTCAGAGACTGTTCTAAGCATTTGTATCAGGTTAATAACAAATCCGAATCCACTGGTGACTAATCTTGCTTCTTCTACATTCTCAGTGCTGGGTGGTTATATCTCTGCATGGTCACCCTAGACCCCAGGCCAGGGCTAACAGGGCAGCTATTCTCTGGCACAGAGCCCATCACCACAGCAGAAAGACCATTACTGCTCACACCAGCCACTAAATGCTTCAGCATTGGCCAGAATTACATGGAAAAGTGCATGTGCCTGGCAGGGAGAGAATCTGAGTAGTATTTGCAAGCAGCTCTACTTTAATTACCACTTGAGCAGCTCGCAATCATTATATCTAATCTTCACAACTACTACAGGAAGTATTACTATCATTCCTATATTAAAGGCGGGTAAATTGACACAGAAGCAACTGGCCCCAAATCACACAATTAAGAGACTAATGAATAAAGCCAGCCTGACTCCAAAGTTCGTTCTCTTAATTATATATATATATATTTTATTGACAGAGAGGGAGAGTGATAGAAAGTCAGAAACATCGATGAGAGACATCGATCAGCCTCCTCCTGCACACCCCACTGGAGATGTGCCCACAAGCAAAGTACATGCCCCCGACCAGAATCGAACCTGGGACCTTTCAGTCCACAGGCCGATACTCTCTCTATCCACTGAGCCAAAATGGTCTCAGCTTAATTATATTTTTTATCGCCTTCCTTAGCTTATCTTCTAGGTCCGTGGTCAGCAAACTGGGGCTCCTGAGCCACACCACGGCCTGGGTGAGTCTAGAAACCTAAACTTAGAAGTTTAAAAAATTTGGCTCTCAAAAGAAATTTCAATGGTTGTACTGTTAATATTTAGCTTTTATTGACTGAGTTTGCTGACCACGTTCTAGATGTTCTTTAGCACTTCCACTGCCTATTCAATCACTTAAAACATAAAAAGGGGAAACTGGGTGCCAGAACTGTATAACTTTGAACTGAATCCTGCCCACATTCCACTCTACTCCGTGTTGCCCACTCTACTGATATTTGGGTCCATTGAATTCTGTGGGCTGAACACTATAGCACTGAATAGGACTGCGGGGGTTGGGATGAGGGCATGCAACAGGAGGTAGGGAAGGTTGGGGGAAGGTCAATGGGGGAAAAAAAAGGAGATATATGTACTACTATGTAATACTTTAAACAATAAAGAAGAAAAAAAAATAGGACTCTGCTTTAAAAAGCTTGCTCTCCCACCATGAGGGTCAGAGATGACTTTAAACCTGCAAATGTCCCCTTAGATATACTATATGTGTGGATAGAGATGAGTAACAGGGTTCCTGCTGTGGAGGACTCCAACTATCTGATTAATAAGCTCTAACCAGGACAGAGATGTTTTTGCACTTGTGCCCAACCCTAGTGCCTGGACATACCTAACACTAGTGAAAACAAAAATGCATGATAGGACTTACTAAATGCTGTTGTTTAAAAGCATTTAAAGCCTGACGTTGCCACTTTCTAGCATAGTGAACCAACTTCACAGCTCTGTACTTCATTATTTTTCTCCTGAGAAACCAAGGTAACAGTAGCCATGATAAAGAATTGTTAAGATTAAATGAGATACTATAAAGCTTACTTAGTCCCATGTCTGACATAAACATTTTACAAGCACTGTTGTCTTAAGGCATTTGTATATTTAAGAGGGGAAAAAAGTACAAAACATATTCCTTTTGAAGACTGATGGTGGAAGTGACCTTTAACCTGGCTCTTAGGGACATTTCTCAGGAAAAAGCATTTCCAGGTGGGGTGAGTGTAAGCAAAAGCTTAGAGGTGAGACACACAGTGTTGAAGATTTAGGACTAGCAAGTATGTTTTGGGAGGCAGTGGATGTAACCGGAAAGGCAAGTGAGAAACAGATTTTGTCTTCAGGGTCAAGAGTAGAAAGTAAACTTCCTAGCCTGGGATGAAGGAAAATGGAGATGTAGGTTGCAACTCCACCTTGCCTAGAGAACAGAGTGCTCTTCATCCAGCACTGCAAACTGAGGCACCAGTCTCCAAATGAGACAGCATGCCCTGCCATGCTGTGTGGTGTCCTTGGCAGTGTTTTTTACCTTTTAATTTCCTTCAGCCTGTTCAAAGGCCCTATATATAGAATGTCTCTCCAGAAAAATGCATGGATATTAATTTTGCATGTATTTTCAGAAAGTTGTTTCCCTGACATCTACCTATGGATGCCAGGGTCTTAATATATGCTAAGGTTCTTTTAACACTGACTTCAAGTGCATCCGGTGGGCCCAGATGATTGAGATGCTGTCACATCCCAAACCAACCCCTAGGTCTGCAGCAGTAGCATGTGGAGGAAAACTGGATTCCCATCGCAGTAAGTACAACTGGCTTGTGCCAAACTATCCCGCCAGCAGGATCCTAATCTGTCTCAACTCTCAATACCTGAGTCTAGCTAGCCCCAGACAACCAGCCCCATGTCATGTTAGAATTCTACTTTACTGTCTCAGAAACATGGACTAAGGAAGGCCATCTGCCTTCTCATTAACACAAAAAACATGTTATTTAATCAACTGGTCACCCAATTTTCCCTACCATTTTTCCATCCCTAACCACATTTAGGATTGATTCCCACTATATCTTATGGCAAAGGGAGCTATTTTCTTGCCTATTTTAATATTCATAGTCAGTGTCCATTAAGAGGATTCTTTCAACTCAACATGTACTTATTGAGGCACCACCTCTAGGCTAGGCATCATGCTAGGAACCAGATACAAGTCAACAAAGACATGGTCCCTATCCTTCCATATTACATCCTTAAGAGAATCAACAGCTCTTTGAAGATTCTTCTGGATTCACCTCTGTGCCGGACAAACACAACTGTATTTATGAACGTCAAGTACTTGGGGGCCTTTCAATCAGAGCCTCAAACTCAGACACTGTCTCTAAATGCCCTTCTTCTAACATCTAAACAAGTGGAGCCTAAAAATGGAATTACTTGCCACATCTGTTGGTCTTGGTATTCCTAGCTATTCCCCACATTTCCAAGTCGGCCTTTCTTTCAGAAGTTCTGTTACTGAATGCTGGCCCTGGGCCGTTTTACATACTTTCACTTATCGATCCCATGAAGAAGGTTCTCCCTTTTGACAAGGGGACTCAGCTGTCACTTGTGGGAAAAATCACCTTCCACCAAGTCAGTTGTGATTAAACATCTCCATCCAGGCTGAAATAGTGTTCATTGAAAACTGTCTGAACCATGTTAGTCAGAAAGTACTAGCCCTACAAAATAGTCACTAAAATAATCTCAATGGGTGGAATGGTTAACAGTGAAACCACCTTTTCTGAAGAGAGAAAAACAAATGTATACATCCAACAGCTGTTGCACTTAACATCATGTCCTATTAGGATTACTGGATATTTGGTAAACTAACCTGCAATGTGGCAGCCATTGCTCTCTCTACTTCGGCTCCCTTGAGGAAAAGGCAATTAAGAAAAAGTAGCTGCCATCTTGTTTTATAAGGCAAATATAGCTGGCTAGGTGCACAGTATCTAGCTTTCTCCTTGGCCAGACCCAAAGGACTACCAAAATATTGAGGCTAATCCAGACTGTCCAATATGGAACCACTAGCCACATGTAGTTAATTAAAAGTGGCTCATCCCAATTAAAGTGTGCTTTAAGTGTAAATAAATGTACAATATACATGATTTCAATGAATTACAGAGAGTAAAATTCCACTCTCTTCGTATTACATATTAACATTTTAACACTCTGAACACAAATTGTTATAAAAGAGGAGTGGAGCCCTCATCTATTTCACAGAAGTTAGCCTGCCCTCTTTATATCCATTTCCCAGCAAACTCATTCACTCAATTCCAGGAATACAGTTGTGACAGGTTTACAGAAAAACTAGTTAAAAATACCATTTTACTAACACATTGTGCAAATGCTACTGACATGCCATCCAAATTTACTTTGAGAAGGGTCTTACTCAGCAAGCTGTGGGCTCAAGCTGTCTTCCTGCCTGCTTCCTTAACCACTTACATAGTTAACCAACCATGTATTTTCAGGGCAGTTAACAACAGTGCCTGAAATGAGCACTACTGTCAAGCTAAAACAGGAAAGGCACCTCTCTTTCCAAGGTTGACATAAGACTCCAAAGGGACAGCTTCACCGCCTGGACCCCAACCCAGATGCAACCATCGAAGGCCAGACACCATCCTTTGCTGAGCATGAGTGTGATGGGTGAGTAATCACAAGACTTTCTTGATCACTTCAGGGAAACAGCATTCACCAAATAACACAAAGGCTGCATACCGCCGCAGGAGCTCCTGCCACTCTGCTGTCACGTTCAAAACGACTGAGTGAAGCACCAGAGTCCTTTGAGGCATTTTATTTCCACATATGTAATACACCCCTAGAAAAAGAATCCCAGGATTTTCCCTCCTGTGTGTTTTCGTCTTGCTTCTTCATGGTCCATGATGCCCGCTGAGGTTGTCAGTACAATGAAACTATGGAGAGTTAAAAAAAAAATGGTGAGTTTTTCCTAATTAGTTCAACATAAAGCCAATTTCTGGTACAGAAAGGCACCAACATTCCTAAAGAGATCTTCCTGTAACAGACACAGAAACTAACACTGCCTCCACAAGCTGGCCATGCACAGGAATGCTTCTGGAAACAGAAGACTCAGATCCAGCCCAGCCAGCATGGCTTATTGATTGAGCCTCGATCTATGAACCAGGAGGCCATGGTTCGTTAGGGCACATGCCCAGGTTGTAGGTTTGATTCCCAGAGTGGGGTGTGCAGGAGGCAATCGATCAATGATTCTCTCTCATCATTGATGTTTCTAGCTCTCTCCCCTCTGCCCTTCCTTTCTCTCTAAAATCAGTAAAAATATTAAAAATAATTAGACTCAGATCCAGAGACCTCAGCCACACTCTGTCCTAAGCGAACACAGAAACAATGCTACTAAGCATAACTAAAAGCAAAGACTGCATTCCTTATTTTCAAAATGTCACTTTCTGCTCTCTGGTAAGGAGACATGGAGTTTAAAGCATCTAAGTATTGCTATAAACTTGATGGACTTGTTCCTGCCACTTAGTAATTCGGCCATAGGAGGGAATCACAAACATAAACGAAAAGAGCAGACATTAATGGGGACACAAATCTGCCGACTCTCAAGCCTCAGCTCTCATGTGCCTCTCAGAATCTGAATCCTACCCCTAACACAGGTAATGTAGCTACACATGAGCCAAGTCCTTGAGTCAAGCTGTTTGGGAATGTAGACAATTTCTACTGCTGCAACAACAACAAAATTGAGTTCATCAAATTTCATCACAGCAATCCTTAGAGTCTTATTTTAAGTGAGGAAAACTGACTCACCCAAACTGACGGGACGGAAGCAAGTTGTTCTGCCATTTTTCTAGATCTTTGAGTTGCACATCAAATCTGGGGCTGATGACTCCGCACTGTAAAAACATAACATAAAACATTGTTCATATTTAACCAATAATAGAAAAACAGTAACACAACACAGTATCTATAATGGCTTAAATAGTCATATAAACCAATCAACTCAAAATTTAATGGATAACTATTCTGTACATTATTTGATATAAATGTCACTTGAAAAATATACAGAATTATTATTATGCCAGGCCAGTGAGAAAAAACAAAGTATTGAGCAAGTCAATAAAAGAACACAAGGCAACATACATGGCAGTGCTAAGTTACCAGTGTGCACCATCCCCCCACAGGCTGGAAACTGTCACAGAACAAATTCTTAGACAAAAAAAGTCTAAACTTTTCTTTTCATAGTAAGGCATGAATATGTAGAATCTTAAAATCTTCACTGATATGCTAAATGTGCAAAATTAGTATTTCATTATATATATATATTTTAATTGATTTCAGAGAGGAAGGAAGAGGGAAAGAGAGATAGAAACATCAATGATGAGAAAGAACCATTGGTGGGCTGCCTCTTGCACGTCCCCTACTAGGGGTCGAGCCTACCATCTAGGCATGTGCCCTTGACCCGAATCGAACCTGGGACCTTTCAATCCACAGGCCAATGCTCTATCCACTGAGCAAAATCAGCTAGGGCAAAATATTAGAATTTTTAAGAAACAAACTCCACAGGCACTATCCTAAAATCTAAGAACACCTACTGCTCCACACCAATAAAGTACCACTAAACATTTCTGAGGCACACTATTCTACAATCCCAAGCAAACTTTTCCAAACTAATCTGACAAAATGGATGGGAAGCAGAAAGAGCAAAGTTCTTAATGCTATCCCAGATACACATTTACTACTGAGACAGTCAACTGTCCTACCAGTACAAGCTCTCCAAGAGCCAAAGTACAGTATTTCACACAATCACATACAAATCCTAAAACACAATATATGTTCAAACCTCCACTACCAATCTACATGAATTTGCCTGTAGGCTCATACAAGATCTCTGACTAAATCATCTGGGTTTAGAAAATGGAAGCTGGAGAAAAGTCTCTTTAATAAGAGCCCAATATGTCTCCCTGCTCAATAAATCACCAGAACACCTAAAAATATCGATGCAGGCAGGCTCCCACTACTTATACACAAGAAACAATGTGAGAATTAGTATCATCAAAGGATTAGTATCATCAAAGCATAAACTCCAGAGGACTAAGAAAACAGGTAGACAGTTGTTCGCACACCCACACAAGACAATCATTAAAAAAAACTCTAAGATTCTTAACAGTAAACTAAAGGAGATTGAGGTTAGAAGAGCTTATTAAAGTTTTGGAGGAATTCCACTTTCCCGGCTAGTGATTTGAACCCACAGAAATGGAAAACGGGCTCTCAGGCCTCTGCTAGGAAACCTGCTCAAATACTCCTTTCATATCCTACCAGCTATGTCACTTGATTGCCAAGGGCAACCCAGACTGAATGGCAAAAATACAGTAAGAGAGAAAAATCAGTTCTCCAAGCAACCTACAGCAGAATACCTTTCTGAGCCTCCACTCCACAGCACTCAGGCTTTTTTATTCCAGAGAAAAGTTGCTCTCATTCAGCTAGTGGAATTAAACTACCAGCACACCCTTCCCTAACCAGATGAATCTTGAGAAACTGATACTGGTTTTGCTTAGCCAGAAAGCTAAGTGGCAGGACCTGGATTTCAACTATCTTTTAGCCAGAATTTGTCAAACTAGTATATCACAGAACAAGAATGCCACAAAGGAGTTCCATTAGGGAAATGCTCTGTTCAAACTTACTTCTCAAACTATTGTGTACAGTGAAATGTTCAAGGAGAATTTGGAATGCAGCATTTCTCCAACATAGAGATTTTTTTGTTTTGTTTTTTGTTTAATTTTATAGAAATGTAATCTTCTCAGGACAGTTTTAAGATATGCTATAAAACTGTCTCCCACTGGTTACTAAGTAACTGAGACCTTAACAGAGCTCAGATCCCAGCTTCCTTAACTCCTAAAAAATAGAAAAAAAACAATGACATACCTTCTACTTCAAGAACACACTGTGAATCTTCTACTTCAAGAACAAAGAGTGAATCTGAATCATACTTTAGGGTTGTGGTCTAATGATTACAACTAGAATCAAACAAGATATAAAGTCACTCTGGACAACTCTTCCAATCTCTCATAAAGGCTTCATATCCAGAAGTTTTCATCTAACACTAAGTATCTATCCACACATGAAGCAAGTTCACTCTATAAGGAGCAACTTTGTAAAAAGAAATTTGGATAAGGAAATAACCTTACCAATCAATCTGACCTCTTCCTCTAACCAGGATTCAATTTTGGGGCCCCATACCCCAATGTATGTTGGACTACAGAAGTTCAGACTCCCTGCAAATCTGAAAGCTACAAACATGAACACAAAGCAGGGTAGCAGCTCAGGGACCCTGACTAGCTTATAGACACCTGCTCCCAAAATACCTGCAATCAGGTAAACCACAAACCAAATAAATCAAATAGATCTATTAGGTTGTGCTAACTCAAACTGAAAGAGAACACAGACCTCAGAGCCACATAGAGCAAACAGAGAAGTAGTAATATTAAGAGAGAGCCATATTCTGTTTAAAAAACCCAACACAATCACCATGAGAGGAAGGCACAAAATTTGTTTACACTGACAGTGACAGCATTAGTGGCCTTGGCAACCCAAGTTCAAACCAGTGAGGCAGGCACTTAACATTCAACATTCAAATACCAGTACCACCAGTTTCACCTCAACCCTCCCAAATCTCCCCTTTAGACAGCCCAGGGTCAACAACTCTACAGCAAGTGCAATCCTGGAGATCAAATGGAAGTAAAAGGTGATATAAAGTAATAGTCTTCAACTAACTAGGTAAAACAAGCACACCACCAACTAACTATTCAGTTTCACAAGGGCAATTACAAGACATCAAATGTTAGATAATTCTTAAAGGTGGAAAATACTAAAATTCTTACCTTGTTCAACCTGCCTGTGAGGTTCACAACAATTTTCCCAGCTCTGTGGTCATCAATAATTTCAAATTCGCCAATGTAACCTACAGAACATAACGGACTGTACTAAATGCCAGATTATCAATTTGCAAGACCTAAATATTTACACTCTACTAGTATTCCTTCTGTGTGCCTACTAGATTCTTTTCCCCCATCTCAGTTACCATTTCTCTAAAAAGCTTAGGGAAAGGGAGTGGCTCTGTATCAGAACTAATCTTTACAGCTTAATATTTAAAATTCAGGGGGCAGCACCCAAAACCCAGCCTACTATTCTTCCAAGTGGATTATTTCCCCTGGTCCCTTCAGACTTTCCCACTTCCAAAGGCAACCTTGTGCCCAAGACATGCAACTCTCCTTCCCATCCCAAGGAACACTTGGATGAGCTCAGGGGCCCTTGCAATGCCACATCGCAGGTGAAGGACCATTTTAACTCCCCAACACCTAGCAGAGCAAGTCACAAACTTCACCTCTCCTTCCGACAGTCCGAACATCCTCAGTGTTTCTTCAACAGCATCCTCTCCCCAGACACAGCCCAAGTCCATTGCCAACAGTTAGTTCCCAGGTACACACAGCACAGCCACTTACCATGCTTCATCATCACAGTCAGAAACCGGACGATGACTTTAGAGCACGGCCTAATGAGAACCTGGCGTTTGCCTCTCTTTTCGGCATTGTTGATACTCTTCAGAGCATCAGCCAGGACGTTCATGCGCACCATTGTGGCTGTTCGGGGAAGACAAAACAAGAGTCACTGCTAACAGGCACCCAGTCGCTTCACAGGCTTCTTTCTGCCTCTGTCATGGCGAGGTTACCCCATTTCTAAGAAGTGTTGTTCCCCAGCGGAATAGCAGCTACCTGAACGGAAGTATCAGACGTGGTCCGTCAGTTACTCCGCACGGGAGCGAGAGTCACCGACAGCAGCCCCTGTACTAACATTGTCCTTTAATCCCACTAACCCCATGTCAGCCTTGTCCTATTATACCAAAAAAAAAAAAAATACTACTTTCCATCTAACACCTATATCTATTAGAGATAAAGCATTGGTCTTTGTGCCACAGAACGTGTCAACATCAAGTATACCACAGTGGCAAACAGTGCACAAGAGTGGACTCTATCTCCCCGGGCACAAACTGCAAGATACTTTAATGAAGTTTTGAAAAGTTAGGATGGAATCCAAACCAAGCTTCCAGCGCCAAGCAGGTTAGTAGGGATCCAATGTGATGGCGGGGAAACCCTCAAGCACTGGAGCTCCAGGCTAGTTCTCAGCAAACTGCCACCCCAGCAGTCCTCAGCCTCACTAGCTTCCAGCGCGATCGCAGCAATGCACGGCCCACGGCAGCCCCCGTAGAGATCCTGGCGCTGCCGACCGAACCGGGACTACCACCCATCCAGTTCCCGCCAGCGCTGTGCGGCCTGGGACCTACAAGGCAGCTCCCGGGTACTGAGCGTGGGGCACCGAGCACTACTCTTCCCCACGCCTGCCCAGGCTCCTCAAGGCCCGTATCCCCGGCCCAGATACGGCCCAGCATCCTCGCAGATCACAGAAGTCGAGTCTCAGACTGCAGGATGGCGCCAATAGCCGACGGATGACGCTGGATTGACCAGACACAGGTACTCACCGGCACAGACCGATGGCGGAAAGAGAACGGGAGGGGCGAGCGCACGGAGTTATGGGAAGAGGGCATGATCTCGCGAGATTTTCAAAGCACCACCCAGGAGCGGCGGGGAAAGACTGTGGAAGGAGGGTAAAGGGCGGAGCCTCCTCAGGCATGGGCAATAGAGAGTAGATAGAATCGACCTTACCAGGCGAGGCCATGGGTAGGCAGGTAAGATAGAGAGGTAAGGCATTGGTCAGTCGGAGGTTCCATTCCCTTCCAGCACTTAATCTGTAAAATAAAAAAACTGACAAGGGCCTAGATATTTGCTAATTTTTATTGCAATAGCTTCACCATTTAGAATAAATTTTAATATTGCGTATTTATAGCGTCTCTGGAAAGACCTACAGAATTCGGTTATTACTTCTGAGGAGGGGCATTAGGCACTGGGATGGAAGACTTGATTTTCTCCCTATACAGTTTGTTTTGTTGTTTGAAACGTGTGTATACATTACATTTTCAAAGCAGTCAAAAATATTTTTTGTAATCAGTTGTTCCTCTTTGTCTTTCCCTAAATCTTAGAAATTATTTAACTAGGGCTCCAGGAGTTTCTTGCGAGTTCTGGGGAAAATTTTGGAAGTCACAAATGTTTCTAAATAAATACAGGATTCGGAACCAGTGGCTTTTATCTGCCCGTCTGCACTGGGATAAGAACCAGTTTGTATATCTCTTATCCTCTCTGAACTTTCCCCAGATACAAACCAAGGATAATAATAATACCTGCCTCTTAAAAGTTATTATGAGGTTTCCTAGCCGGTTTTGCTCAGTGGGTAGAGCATCTCCCTGAGGACTGAAGGGTCCTGGATTTTATTCCTGGTCAGAGCACATGCCCGGGTTGTGGGCTTGATCCCCAGGTAGGGGGCGTGCATAAGGCAGTCCATCAATGATTCTCATCACTGATGTTTCAATCTCTCTCCCCCTTTCCCTTCCTCTCTAAAAATCAATTTAAAAAATATTTTTTAAAAAGTTATTGTGTGCCGAGACCGGTTTGGTTCAGTGGATAGAGCGTCAGCCTGTGGACTGAAAAGGTCCCAGGTTCGATTCCGGTCGGGGGCATGTACCTTGCTTGCGGGCACATCTCCAGTGGGGGGCGTGCAGGAGGCGGCTGATGGGTGTCTCTCTCTCATCGATGTTTCTGACTTTCTATCCCTCTCCCTTCCTCTCTGTGAAAAATCAATAAAATATATTTTTTAAAAATTAAAAAAAAAGTTATTGTGTGGGTAAGTCAGATGAGATAATGGTGACAAAGGGCTCACACATTTGTTGCATCTGTCTATAGTAGATGCTCAGCATATTTTGGCAACCGAAAAAAAGCAGGGAGTTGTAACTACTGCTTGAAGTCCAGATGTCTTACCATCGGGAGGGAGTGAATTCTACCTCAGCTGCTCCCTAGAGCTCTTCATCTCACTGCTTCCACCCTTCTCCCACCCCCCACCATCCTTGTCTGAAGGCAACCACTAAGACATTTTCAAAATGGAAATGTCAGATCATTCACTTTCTAAGGCTCCCATCAAATACAAATTCCTTACCACATTTACAAAGTCCTCCCTGAAGTGCACACATGCCTCCTTGAACCGTGCGCCAGATCACAGCCCCCATCATTCTTCCCTGGCTGGCTTTTCCTCAGACAGTCCAAGCACACCCTACCTCAGGGCATTTGCATTTGCTTTTCCTTCCAATTTGAACATTTCTGCCGTTAGCCAGGTCACACACATACAGCCTCCTCCTAACAGTCCCCCCAAACCTGCTTAATTTTTCTTTATAGCAGTTACTACCTGAAACATTGGTGTATTTATTTTCTGTTCCCATTAAGTTCCAAGCAAGCAGAGAATCAGTTTTGTTCACCACTGTACTCATAGCTTGGAAGCTATCTGGCACACCATAGGCCCTGGAGATATATATATACTAGAGGCCCCATGCACAAAATTCGGCACACAGCTTGGCCCTCATAGCTGTGGCAGCTTGCTTCAACCCTCGCAGCCCCAGCTTTATCCTGGAATGTGTGTATGTATATACACTGAATGACCAGATTATTATGATCTCTGAACGCATAATAATCTGGCCACTCAGTGTATATCCTATATAATAAAAGGCTGATATGCAAATTGTCCCCTTGACCAGCAGGCAGGCCAGCTAACTGCCCATGTCTCCTCCCCCTGTCCAGGCTGGCCGGACCCCACCAATGCACGAATTCAGGCTAATAAGTTTCCCCATCTGTAAAATAGGAATAATACTACCAATCACTTGAAGTTGCTGTTAGGAAAAATGAAATAATCCAGCCTTAGCCAGCTTGGCTCAGTGGATAAAGCATTGGTCCTTGGACTGAAGGGTTGAGGTTTTTAAATTTGTTTTGTTTTTAATATTTTTATTGATTTCAGATAGGAAGAGAGAAGTAGAGAAAGACAGAAACATCAATGATGAGAATCATTGATTGGCTGCCTCTTGCATGCCTCCTATTGGGGGTTGAGCCCACAACCCAGGCCTGTGCCCTTGACCAGAATCAAACCCAGTAACCTTTAGTCCCCAGGCCAACGCTCTATCCACTGAGCCAAACCAGCTAGGGCGAGGATTTGATTCTGGTCAAGAGCATGTACCTTGGTTGTAGACTTGATCCCAGACCCTGGTGGGAGTGTGTGTGGAAGGCAACCAATAGATGTGTGTCTCACATCGATGTTGGTTTTACCCCATCTTTTCCACTCTCACCAAAAATCAATGAAAAATATCCTCAGGCAAGGATTGATAACAGCAAAAAAGAAATAATCCAGTGAAGAAATTAATATAAATCTGGCAGAGAGTGCTCATAAACATTAACATTCGTTAGTATAAAGCCTCTAACACACACCCACTTGTCAAATCCTAAGTGAACCGCAGGAAAGCAAAGCTCCCAATTTGGAGATCTCAGGGATATAGAATTCTCTGGTTAAATATATATTACAAAAGGACCATTTGCTTTTTAAATGAACATTTCCTTGAAGAACTGGTTCCTCTGTGCTTACAGACTTTGCTAAAAATGTGGAATTCGCCTTGAGAGCCTTAGCAATATCAGGGAGTGAATAAATTCACTTTAAAAGCTTTATCGTAAATAGAAAAATAGCTACATCCACTATCTCTTTATACACTTAATTCATTCATCCATTCACTTAACAAGTATCAGGATATCATGTACCAGGTAATGAGGGGACAAAAATATGTCCCTGCCATAAGAGAGACAGAAGTCTAAATAATAACACAATACCAGACAATGTGCCCTATAGTTTGCCAATATGAAGTGCTGTGGAAATACAGAGGTGGCCTGAGATGTTGCAAAAGCTTTCACAGAGGAAGTGCAATTTGATGTGTCATGAAGTCTAACTTCTAATTCGTGACTGTCACTAAGTGCTTCCTGTAGATTATTGAATCCACAAAACAAATGGGGTCATATTCTGCCCCTTTGAGGTCTATACTTTACCCCCATTTTACAAATGAGATGAAGTTCAATCTTAAATTGACTCAATCTTAATTTGTTTTAAAAGTCAAAGGAAAAGGAAAAAAAGTGGGTTTGGATCTAGGTCTACTTGACCCTAAAATGTTAGGGTGAATGAACAGCAGATATTCTAGTTTTACAACAGCTCCAAGAACTTGGAGGGCATGGAATAAAGATAAACAGAAACCTCAAAATGTCTGGGCTGGAATTGGGAAGTAGGGTAGAGAATTGGAGCAGCAGGCCAAGTATAATAAAGTTTGTGATTTATGCTGTAGGCAAACTGAAACCTGCTGAGGGCTTCAAATAGGATTTATCATGATCTGATTGTTAAATGACAACTAGACCTGACTGGGTAGTTCAGTTGTTTGGAGTCATCCCATACACCAAAAGATTGCAGGTTCCTTTTCTGGTCAGAGCATATACCTAGGTTGCAAGTTCAATCCTCAGTAAGGGCATATATGGAAGGCAACCAATCAATGTTTCTCACACTGATATTTCTCTCCTCCTTCCTCTCTCAATAGACATTTTCTCAGGTGAGGCTAAATAAATGGCAATTGTGTGGAAGATGAACTGTCATTAAAACACCTGTCCTAAAAACTACCAAATCTTTACTCTTTTTAGCACAACTATCTCCAAATAGCCTCCTCTTAACGTCCTGAGAATCTGGTATAATAGAACCAGCAGTGGAGGTAATGCCAAGTATCAAAATGGGACTTTTGCTGTGGCTAGAATTGGCACAAGTGTAGCCAGACTGGTGTGGGAAGGAAGTCAGCCAATGTGACTGGCAAGCCTGAAATGTAGTCACAGCTGCATGGTATAAATACAGCAATTCAAGTATCAGGCAACCATCTATGATGATTTTGTGTTGCACTTCTCTGTTTAGAACTTAAAACAAATTCCCAAGAGGCTCCAAAGGATCCATACATTTTTTGGGGGGGAGGGGGAGGGAGGGGAATGTAGGCCTCAGAATTTGATTGAATCTGTTCCCAGGATACTCTAAGTACAGTGAGGTCCAATGATAAAACATCCAATTTGAGCTCTAACATTAAAAAAAAAAAGTTTCAAGTACAGGTAAGTCACCCACCACTTATTTACTGAGCAACTCATGTACCCTGGGGTACAGAGTTGCCCATGGCAGGCATTCTCCTGTTCACCCAGGTTGGCCTTCTCACACATCGTCTTTGGTTATCACTTATTCATTTCCTTTTGCATTTAGCATTTTGCCTGGATGTTTATGTTTAGGCATGTATTGATCATGCAAGGATAGTTTATTAATCAGATCCATAAATCCACTCATATAAATATTGTACTGGCTAAGGTAGAAAGAAGCAGGACACAAAAAGGGATACCAGCTTTTATTTTTTCCCCTTTTCACAAAACAAAGTAGAAGTAATACAGAATTAAAATCACAAAAGTAGTTGGTAGAACATGTATACACACAAAAAAATCCAGATAAGAAGACAGGCTTATTTACAATGAGGAAAACACATGTAAATTAAGGTAGCTTGTAGTTTTCATATGAAACAAAAAAACTCAAACATATGCTACATGGGTGTCACTGTTGACAGCAATATTGAAGGGGCGAAAACAACACTTATTTAGAGACAGATATAGCACAAGATCCAGGTTTTACAGCATCAGTGCAATAAATTCACAGAACTATATTACAACTAGTTAATCAGAGTTAAAGAATTGTTCCCAAATATGTCACATTTTCGGCCCTTAAAAGGTTCACTCCACAGATTTCAACTACTTTAAACATCTAGCTACTGAGAGGGAAAATGATTCTAAAACACTTTCCAAGAGTTAGAACATCGTTATAGACATAAGGCCATCTATCATCTACACAAATTTGCTCTCACCAACAGCCCTTATGGTCTTTAGAGAATATCTAGGAAAAAAAGTCAGACGCAAGCATAGTCACCACCTTCTAGACCAAATCTATGGGGACCAAGCAGCCAACATTACCATAAAATGAGAATTGAAAAATGAGTGGGAGAAAATTATTTTCTAATGAATCTTGATGAAACACAGAAAGAAGACTTTTGTCCTTTATTAGCTGGTCTTAAGAGTAAAAGTCATAGGCACGAGTCTTCATCTCTTATGTACTTTAGTTTTAGACAGCTGAAAATCTGAAACTAAAAGTATGTTAAAATCCTAAATTCAAGTTTTTGGAAGCCTGCTATTAGAAAGCCTTTAACTTGAAAGCTAAGTGCAATGGGACAAGAGCTCTAAAACTGTCAGGTTCCCCATTTCAGAGGATCAGTTGCTCAGTTTTGCACGAAGGAGAAACCAACACAAGCTAGAGCATGTATTAGTTTCATTTTATTTCGTGAGGATGCTTCTCCATAGTATATAAACAGAATTGGTCTCTTCATTGAAGTGGTAAACTTGGTCTCTATATTCTTAAAGCTGGAATTTTTTTAAGCAGACGGTATAACTAGTTTCCTATAGCCACAAGCCACTATACCTTGTATCTAGCTAAAGCAAAGATCAACTTGAACAATTATCCAAAGCCATTTGTTAACTGTACTAACGATTGAAGTTCATCTCTGTATTATTTTAAAGGAAGCTGCCTGTAAGAAATCAATTAACCCTGCATGAGAAAAATCAAAACAAGTTGTATTCATGAGTTGTCCATATAAGGCCAACTGATGAGAATGCACCCAGATACACTTGACATGAAGACACTATATAAAGCCTTGTGTGGCAAGTCTGAATTTCTTCTAGTAACTAAGGGCAGAAGGTGTGAAAGCAAAGAGCTACTTCTGTAACACTTTAGTATCCAGGTAATAGAAACTGTCCCCACACACAATGTATACTCCATTAATCACACAGAATAAAGAAGATGCGTTACTCATTTTTCTTTTCTTTTTGCTTAAGAAGCTTGTTCATCTCCCTTTTGGCCATTCCAATGTACTTCGAAATGATTCCATGTTGGTTTAGTCCAGGAAGCAACAGTAAGAAAGTCACTTAAAAATAAACAAACAAAGTTATGGAGACAGTAATTCACTTCCTAAATGTTAATACATTCTAGAGAAGGTAGTTTCCCGGACCATTAGGCATTCTATTGGGAGGCAGCAATAGGAAATCAATTACTTCTGTTGATATTAATATCCCAGGAACTTTGACCATCATACCTCCCAACCTCAGATGACACACACTGCTTATTTTTATCTCCTGTACATTTCTTTATATCTGGTCATTATGTTCTTTGTCTTAATTTCCTGGAAGACCACAAATTTCCTACAAACAAGGACCAGGGTTTCAGACATCTTTCTAGACTACCATAGTTCCTTGATGAGTGCCTTAAACTTGGTAAATACACATATATCTGTTTAAGTTCATTAGACTTCATTGCCCAGAATGTGCCTGTGTCCTCAAAGACTTACCGATCAGGTAGGTGAGAAGAAGGTTGTGGACCTGCTGTCCCACCCAAGCAACCGCAGCAAGAGAAATGATCATGGTCATGAAGTACTAATAATGAAAATAATAAAAATGTATCAACTCCTAGAAACAGACCTAAGAAAGTCGTTTTAAAGATTAGAAAATGATTCAGTTTTTATCACCACTTTTCTTTAAAAATGGTTTGTATCTTTATATAGTATATAAAACCATAGAGCCTGGCTGGCATGGCTCAGTGGTTGAGCATCGACCTAGGAACCAGGAGGTCATGGTTTGATTCCCAGTCAGGGCATGTCTGGGTTACAAGCTCAATTCCCATTGCAGGATGGGCATGCAGAAGGCAGCCGATCAATGATTCTCTCTCATCATTTGTTTCTATCTCTCCCTTCCTCTCTGATATCAATAAACACACACACACACACACAAAAGTTAGAAAACTCCATTAGATTTGGTTTTATAGAATTTGGATCCATCATAGAACTATTATAATTCTATATTTAAATTAAATAGTATAGAATATAAATGATACAACTTTTACAATTAATAACTTCACACAGTAACCTCATATGAAGCTGAATTAAGAAAACAAATGCTAGCCCTGGCTAGGTACTCAGTTGGTTAGTGTCATGCCGATACTCCAAGGTTATGGGTTCAATCCCCGGTCAGAGCACATACAAGAGTCAACCAATGAATATATAAATAATTGATTGGCTGCCTCCTGCACGCCTCTTACTGGGGATCGAGCCAGCAACCTGGGCATGTGCCCTTGACTGGAATTGAATCCAGGTTCTTTCAGTCTGCAGGCTGATGCTCTATCCACTTAGCCAAACCAGCTAGGGTTTTTGTTTTTCAAATATATTTTTATTGATTTCAGCAAGGAAGGGAACAGGAGAGACAGAAGCATCAATGATGAGAATCATTGATCAGCCACCCACCGCATGCTCCCTCCTACTGGGGATCAAGCCCACAACTTGGATATGTGCCCTCAACTGGAATTGAACCCAAGACCCTTCAGTCCACAGGCCGATACTCTATCCACTGAGCCAAACTGGCCAGGGCTCAATAAATAAATTTTAAAAATAGAAAACAAATGCTTTCTAAGTATATGTTTATTTCAGTAAGAAAAAAGAAAGATTTCACTCTACTTGAATACAAATTAAATGTAAAATGTAATTTTAACTTCTAGTGGCTCAGTCTAATACATATATGCATTAATGAATACACTCAAAAGAAATTAAAACAATGGATGATAAATATCACACTATAACTATGCAAACAAAAAGGATATTATTATAATACACTGAAGTAAAAACTGACTCAACCTTAAAATTTTGCTTTACTTGAATAAGGCAAAACAAAAAAGTACCATTTTCGGCTTTTCTTCCTTTAGTGTAAAGAGGCGTTTCCACCAGCCCACAGTTCTGCGACGAGTTTTTACTAGATTGCTGCAAATTTCATGGAATCTTTGCTGCTGCTCAGTGGTCCTAGAAAAAGAATTTCCCCTTAACTATAAGCATGTCTCTATAGTAAACTGAAATACACCATCCTCTCATATTTAAAAAGCTATCTTCTAAAGAAAATCTAAATAGAAAACAATGATTCATCATTACTATAAAGATGAAAAGTTTTTGTACCATTAAAACACCTCTAAGGAGACATATGTAAAACTTTAGACAATTAAAAAAAAACAATCCACCTCTGATAGCACAGGAATAAGTTTTTATATAAATATACTTGTACATGTGCATGTACAAAGTAATGGTACTCTATGGTTCTAAAGCCACATTTGGTTAATGATAAAGACTCAAACTACTATAGGCTGTGCAGAAATCACAGCCTATAGTACAAGTTAATTTCTCTATTCTTTATTATTTTCCAGATCCTAGTGAATCCTAGGTTGTAAGCCCACCTGAGTCCCACTGTTTTGAGGAAGATGTGAAGTTTCTACCAAACAACTGTAGTTAAGCACTTTCTAGTGAGATAATAACTACCAGCATTCACAGCACAATACCTTCAACTGGGCTTCACACATTTGATGCCAAGACAGCAACACACATCTCAAATATAAGTTTAGTCCCACTGGGAGATAATAAAATCATAAACAAAACAGTAGTAAAATTACAAAAAGATCCTCCAAGAAGCCCTTTTGTACTTAGTAAAATTGCCAGTTTTGGCTCAGTGAATAGAGTGTCAGCCCAAGGACTAAAGGATCCTGGGTTCAATCCTGGTCAAGGGCATGGACCTTTCCTGTAGGCTATCCCTGGTCAGGGCTTGTGTGGGAGGCAACCAAACAATGTCTCTCTCTCATATCAATGTTTCTCTCTTTGTCTCTCCCTCTCCCTTTTAAAAATCAATGGAAAAATGTCCTCAGGTGAGGATTAACAAAAATAAAACAAAAAATTGCCATTATACTGTCTTTATTATACAGATATAATGGCTGCTATTAAAAAGCAGACCTGCCCTGGCTGGTGTGGGTCAGTGGTTAGAACACCAAAAGGTCTTGGGTTCAATTTCCTGGTCAAGAGTATGTATTTTGCTTGCAGGTTCAATCCCTGGCTCTATTAGGGGCACATGCAGGAGACAATCAGTATCACTCACATGTCTCTCTGTCTCTCTCTCTATCTCTCTTCCTCTACCTCCCTCCCTCCCCCTCTCTAAAAATCAACAGAAAATATCCTCAAAAAAGCAGGCCCTAAACTGGGGGATGTATAATCTTCTCTCCTCTAGTTCTCATCCCTGTGAAACTGCAGTTAGAGATACAGTAGGAGGATTTCTGCTGAGCCCTGGAACTTCTTGTAAACAATTTCCACCTTAAATGTTGCCTAAGGTCAAGGCTAGATTGTGGTCATGCAACAGTGTTCTCCCTTCCCTACAAAGGTCAAACAATAAAACTGCTCTGTTGATAAGTCAGAGCCACGAACTAATTTACCATGAAACTCAGTGTTTTTTCCTAAAAACTTTTCACCTGGAATTATGAATTAGCAGATTAAAATGCCATCTGGCTGATAAAGTCAAGGTCAGAAGCTGATTTCACTTGTTAAATTTTAATACAGCATTGTTACAAACTTAGACCAAAACATAGCAGCATAATTCACTACTTAACGTGAAAAACAATTCAATTCAAAGGACACTTCCTAATATTCATCCATTCTGCTATGGGACAACATCTTTAAATAAACATCAATTATTCCATAACGTAAGCAAACTTCCTCAAAAATGTCTTAATTTTTCTCAAAGACCCAAGGGCTTACATTTAGAATTCTTCCTTTTACCAATTGTTTAATAATTTGCTATTACCTGGGGAACAAAAAGCTAAAAGCACAAGTAGACTACTAATTAAATTAAAATAAACAATTTTGAGGGAGAATAGCAGCTAGGAGGAAAAAAATATATTCCAATATCTAGTTTTGCTCATTATTTTGGTCAAAAGTGAAAATTGGCCCTCACTGGTTGGCTCAGTGGATGGAGTATCGACCTGTGGACTGAAGGGTCCCAGGTTTGATTCCAGTCAAGGATGATCAATGAATTTCTCATCATTGATGTTTCTCTCTCTCCCTCTCCCTTCCTCTCTGAAATTAATAAAAAAAAATTTTTTTAAAGTGAGAACTGAACATTACAGAGAGATGTTGAAATTCTTTACTATGATCCCTAACCACTTAACTATATATGTATCTCTTGGGAACTCGTAAGTAACTAATTCAAAGAATGGTATAAATGAAATTAACAACCCACTTGTATATACAACTTGAACCTATTCTGAAATAATTGCTAGGCATTAAGCTAACTACCACTGCACTACCTCAATATATCAACCTTAAACACAAGACCAATCTTAAAATCAAAATATTTTGCCGAAACCGGTTTGGCTCAGTGGATAGAGCGTCAGCCTGTGGACTGAAAGGTTCCAGGTTCAATTCCAGTCAAGGGCATGTACCTTGGTTGCAGGCACATCCCCAGTTGGGGGTGTCCAGGAAGCAGCTGATTGATGTCTCGCTCTCATCGATGTTTCTAACTCTCTATCCCTCTCCCTTCCTCTCTGTAAAATATCAATAAAATATATTTTAAAAAAAAAAATCAAGCTGAAACCGGTTTGGCTCAGTGGATAGAGCGTCAGCTTGTGGACTGAAAGGTCCCAGGTTCGATTCCGGTCAAGGGCATGTATCTTGGTTGCAGGCACATCCCCAGTAGGGGGTGTGCAGGAGGCAGCTGACCGATGTCTCTCTCTCTCATCGATGGTTCTGACTCTCTACCCTCTCCCTTCCTCTCTGTAAAACATCAATAAAATATATTAAAAAAAAAAAGAAAAAGTCTAAATATTTCATATCACCCAGAACAGTGCCTAACATAAAAGTAGACATTCAATAGTTGCTAAATGAATGGACAAAAATCTACCAGTTACTGTTTTTGTATTCATTCAAAATTAACTGGTGAAATTAATATACTATCTTAAACATCACTGGAAACAAATATAAAATGTGAAGATACTACTTTTATGGAAAGCTCATGAGCACAATCCTTGATAAAATATTTTAAGTAAAATATTTACCTAAAAATGCCCCCTCTCACTTCAATAAAAAGGTCTTTTAAAAAGTCAAAAAATAAATGTCAGACCACAAAAGACCTATCTATCTATATAAAACCGAATATACAAATTGACTGAACAGAACGACTGGAGGAATGGCAGGTCACTATGATGCACACTGACCACCAGGGGGGCATACGCTCAATGCAGGAGCTGCCCCCAGCCTACAGGCCCCAACTAGCTGCAGTGGTGGGGAGCAGTGCCAGGCCAGCCAAGGCAGGTGTGAGCTGGGGCCTCCATCACCCCATTGGTTGCCCCATAGATCAGCCCTGATCACCAGCCAGGTCTAGGGATCCTATCCATGCATCAATTTCATGCACTGGGCTTCTAGTGGAGCTATATAAGTACTGGAAATTAATGATTTATATATGAATGAGCTAAAAAAACCTCTTCATATAAAACCAATAAATCTAACCCCTAGGTATCTGATGGTTAGACACTTCTCTATGATTAGTTACAGAATACTAATCACAGCCAACAGGGTTAATTTCTCAGAAATTAGAATGCCAAATTATGCCACCTACCATTTATTGGAGCCAAAAATTCTAGGCGCCAGGATGGGAACAAGGTAGTCAGCCAAGCACAAAAACATAACAAAACAGGAAACACCGGATAGAACAGATGGATCTAGATAATAGATATTCCTGTTTAAAAAAAAAAAATGTTAGAAAAACATAGCCACTTTTCCTAAGTGAAGATGTTTATTCACTTATTCCTCTGGTTCGCACAGATGTTATTTGCCCTTTTCATTCTAATTTTCTTACAAGTGGTTTTCTGGAAGCTTCATGACATGATGGCATTATAGCTGCACTGTATATTCCAAGAGAATAAGGCTCTCTGTGGTCTTCCTTATTTTGTGGGAGTGTAAAGGGTTCTGAGGCCAAACAGTTTGAGGCACTGATTTATTCAACTGCATTATGTTACTGAGTTCACAAAGTACTACAAATTCTAAACACTGGGCAAACTGCTCTAAGAAAAGGCATTCTTTACAGATTAGGCATTACAAAAGATACTTCCATAATGGAAGCTGTGTATTACCTGATTCCTTACTAATAACAAACACAATCTTAAGTAATTGAATAGCTCACTTACAGAAACACCAAGGAAACCACACCCATGATGGCAGGTGGAAACCAGGCTCTTTCCCATCGGAGGACTTTATCAGCCATCAGCATCACCTCTCCCCATCCTTGCAGCTGCTCTTCCAGACTTGCAGTCTCTGCAGCCTATACACGACCAATATTTAAAGCCATCATTTACTACTCTCAACATTTCTGAGAATTAATCCTAGAGAATTAAACTCTTCTAAGACATCAAATATATAAAACAGCTGTAAACCAAATCACTATTTTAAACAAATTCGTTTCTAAAAAAAAAACAAAAAACAAAACTAGAATTTTGTTGCCAATGACAAAAATCAGTGGAGAGGGGGAAAAAAAACCACTTAATGGTCACTTTCCAAATATATGAACTGGGCTACTCTTCACATAAGGGAGAGATAAGACCCATTTTATATTAAAGAATGATTAGCCAACTTTCTCAAAGTCATGCACTACCAAGCACAGTACCCAGAGTATAAAATTAGATCTTTATATAAGATCATTTCAGGTGGCTAGAATTGATTTGCTGTTTTGTCATTTCATTGATTGAAACCGCAGCTTCTCAGTCCATTAGGATAGCAGCCTTTCCCTGAACAGCACTCAATAAAATTCTCAAGTAGCTCTTTGTATAATGGAATCATTTAGATATTGACAACATTTGCACAAATAAGGAAAACTACTTTTACCAAATTATAAATGTGTATGTCTTCTACAGTGCTTCTTAAACTTAGGACATTTTGGTTAGACCTCAAATGTCTCTGAAAATCTGACAAGTCGACTTCTAGGATGAGCTAATGTGGCACGGCAAAACGGTTTGTCCTTGAAGTTACACTGCTCTGCTGGAAAGGTATTTGAGCTCCAGTCCAGGACCTATCATTTCAATAGCGGTGGGAACTCGGGCAACTCTGCGCTTGGATCAATCCTCTTAAAAGAAACCTGGTAGGGGCTAACTATAGATGTAGGTAGGCAGGAAGAGAGAGGTGTGTGTGTATGTGTGTGTGTGTGTGTGGTGTGTCATGCATTTCTAAAAACAAATGTGTGTGTGGTCATGCATTTCTAAGTGTGTGTGTGTGTGTGTGTGTGTGTGTGTGTGTGTGTGTGTGGTGTCATGCATTTCTAAATACAAACTACCCTGCAAAGGCTCTTAATCCTTCACAGCACCTGGTCTATTGGAAAACCAAACGCCAAAAATTAAATTACTTGCTCCTTCTAATCACTGTGGTTGTGGTGTATGGCCTGCTTTTCCATGGGGAAAAGGAGACGTAGAAAATGCACCGGTTTCTCTCGTTTTTGACCAGAGCGTGCCGTGAAATCCAGAGTGAGGTCACATTTGTCCGCCTCTGATACAACCTCCCTCCAGTTCCTTCGGAGCCCGGCTTATTCTGAAATCGTCCTGCGGCCCCCAGACTTAAACCCTCCAGACAAACGCCTGGACCTCCCCTTGCACTGTCCTTCCAGCCGGACTCCCACCAACTTCCCCACCGTGAACTCGCTGCCTCCCTGCCCTGTTCAGCTCTGACCGACATTTTCAGCAACAGCCCTTTGGCCCTCCACCCATTGCCCCGGCATGGGGAAAAAGAACCAAGGGGCATCCTGGTTAAGATCAACGCGGAGAGATCCCATACAGCTGGGTCCTAGGCCCCAAAAGCTCTCGGCAGGCCCCTGGCGGCCCTTTGCCTGAGGCTACACCCAGGCTTGCCACGGTCCCCCTGTCCCCCCTTCTTCCTCCAACCGGCGGAGCGCCCTCCTCTCCCCTTCCCCAGGGGGTGTTAGGAGTCTGCACGACTAGACATCGCCACGAAGAAACTACCCGAGAAACCCGAGGAGCAGACGTTGTCGCCAGCACCGGGAACCCCGGAGAGGGCCGGGCCGCCGCGGGTTATCAACACGAGGCCGCAGCCCCGCGGGGCGAGCCCACCGAAGTCCCGAAGCCCCGCCTGCCTCCCTTGTGACGGACGCCGGCACTCACCAGCAGGTTGGTGCTGCGATTATCTCCCTCGGCCATCGCCTCCCAGGTGCCGCTTCAGCGAGCCCAAGGCCGCCTCCGAACCAGCCTCCGTCCAGATCCGCACGGCGACCCCGGCGCGACGGCACGCCCAGTGAACTCCTTATATAGGCTGGCAGCCTTTCCCGACAGCCCCCGCGACGCTCGCTCCTCATTGGGCATCTCGAACTCCAGCTTAGGGGGAGCCGGGCCAACCGCTGCCCAGTGCACGGCTTGAAATCGAGGTCAAAGGAGAGCGAGGCGCGCAGGCCGCGGGGGTAGGCACACAGAGCGGCCAATCAGCGCCCAGCAGGGCGGCGCTGCCCCAAGCAGGCCTGCGGGAAGCGGTTGAACGGCTCCTGCCTGCGCCCGGCCTCTGCAGCTCCGGGGTTGGCGCCATCGGTTGTCTCGTCTCGGACCACCGTCTGCTGAACTTCAGAGCAGCTAAGGGGGCTGAAATGTAGCTCTCGAAGAAATAAGCCGCGCAAGTGGCAGCGGAGGGCATGCCTTCCTCATCTCGGACGAGGCTCCTCTTCCGCACGTGGCCGGCGCCCCTTGCCGCGCCCCCAGGCGGCCCTGCCCCCGCCGCCCGGCCCAGCCGCGGAGCGGTTTAGCCCGGGCCTGATGTAGACGTTCTGCCTGGTTCCTTCCCAGCAGCCAGAGGGCTGCAGCTTGGGAGCGGGAGGGGAGCGGTAAGCTGGACTCCAGTGTGAGAGCCCGTGGGGAATGCACCGCTTTGTAAAGCTGGCCTCTGGGGTCCGTGTGGGGCGCTTGAGTTATGAATCTACGACCTCCCTCTCCCGAAGTGCTGGTTTGGACAACCTTTCCTGCATGAGAAACCTTGCTAAAGGAAGAGGTGCACCTCACGAGCAGTGGGATTCTTAAGCAATTTAGGAACAGGATGGTCTTTTGAGGCGCTTCTACGTCTTCTCTCTCCCGGATTTCAAAATGAACTAACCAACGCCTTGATTTTCATCATTTCAAACAAACTCGTGCTAAATGTTGACCTGGTCAGATGTCTGTTTTAGGAAATCTCACCAAACGTTTAACTTACAGCTTTTTATCCATTTATTCTGTATTATGCTATCGGATTTAAATGTTTTAAAACATGTAGCTAACCACTAGGTTCTTTTAAAAGTTCAGAGAAGACATAAATGTGAGAGAATGTAGCGACAGACCACAGAAAGCCACGCGGCCAGAAGCATTATGTATTTCAAGAAAGGTTAGGACCCCTTTCACAGGGGTCTCCCAAGACCATCGGAAAATGCAGATATTTACATCACGATGCATAACAGTAGCAGAATTTCATGGTTGGGGGGTCACCACCACATGAGGAACCGGCCTTAGGAAGGTTGAGAACCACCGGGTTAGGATCTTTGAAAATCATCTGGCTCAGATATAAACACTAGATGCGGTGGGAAGGAAGCCTTTGCAAGGGAAAGGGACTCTTTAATAAAGTGCTATTTTGGAGGCTATTCTTGGGTGGAAAATGGGAAATGCAGGTAAGATGCACCGAGCTGATCTAGAGAGCCCATTTTGGGAGATTTTAAAGCTATGAAGTTTGAGAGCCAGGCCTTCCCCTCCCTCTTCAAAAGAAAATCAGTAGGCAATAATTACATTGAGCACCGAGTACAAAATTTTGCTAGCGGCACAGTAACACCCATTTCCAGATGAGAGGCCAGTTAATAGGCTTTAAAAAGTGACATTTCTAAAAAAAAAAAATGAAAACAAGAAATAACCCATTTCTATTTTGGTAACTACTTCTGGTTTTCACCCATTTCTCTATGTACAACTTAAGACTTTTCAACACCAACTTGTGAAATTGGGTAGGTGAAAAAAAAATGGGAGCAGCTCAAGCAGCAACAGGCTCTTCATGGAGTATTTTGATCCTGGAGGAATGTGTTCCCAGAGCTATTTGCAACTTTCACAACCCCAAAGCACTGCTATAAGGTCTCTCAACTTTCCAAACGGCTTAATTAAAATAATACACCTACTCTTAGTGTAGCTTTGTTTTTGTACTGCAAAAACAGGATGTGATCTTTCAAAACGTGCCAGATGACTAAACAGCTAACACTATCCAGCAGCAACAAATGCAGTCTGACTTCCAGAGAATAAAACAAGCTGGACATTTAAATTTTCCTTAAGGCTTTCATTTCCCAGGGAATGTACATGTTAATAATTTTTTGTGTGTGTTTTTGTTAATCCTCACCTGAAGATATTTTTCCATCCATTTTTTAGAGAGTGGAAGGGGAAGACAAACATCTTTTTGAGAGAGACATCAATTGGTTTGCCTCCCGAGTGCGTTACAACCAGGGCCAGGGTACTTGAACACAGGTACTTGCCGCTGATCGAATGGAACTTGCAACCCTTGAGCCCACAGGCTGACACTCTTCACCACTGAGTCAAACCAGCTAGGCCAGTGGTCAGCAAACTCACTAGTCAACAGAGCCAAATATCAACAGTACAACGATTGAAATTTCTTTTGAGAGCCAATTTTTTTAAACTTCTTCTAATGCCACTTCTTCAAAATAGACTCACCCAGGCAGTGGTATTTTGTGGAAGAACCACACTCAAGGGGCCAAAGAGCCGCATGTGGCTCGCAAGCTGCAGTTTGCTGACCACTGAGCTAGGCTATAGATTTTTTAAATATTGACAAAATTAAGCTTAATTGTATCTTGATAAGAACTTTCCCACTGAAGTAAAATTTCCACTGCTGTTCAAAAATACTATAGAACTTTGAAGGGCGAAAACAACTTTTAATTTCTAGAGATATTCATGCTTTAAAAGAAGCTACCTGCCTGGCTGGCATGCTCAATAGTTGAGCCATGGACCTATGAACCAGGAGGTTCAGTTCCTGGTCAGGACACATTCCCAGATTGTGGGCTTGATCCCCAGTGGAGAGTGTGCAGGAAGCAGTAGATCAGTGATTCTTATCATTGATGTTTCTATTTCTCCCTCTCCCTTCCTCTCTGAAATCAATAAAAATATACTATTAAGAAAAAAAGCTACCCACATTGCAAAATTAAGTTTTCTGGAATCTACTTCAGTTAATAAATTCAGAGCTTAAATGCTACATCTTTTTAATCTTTATTTTTTGAAAAACAGGTATTTCATACAATCTTTGCCATGGTAATGCAAATATGCATAAAATAGGCATGTATTTTTGTTTTCCAAACAATGCATTATGAACATTTTCAGGAAGCTGGTGTGATTTGTTCAACTTTTAATCTTAAATACAAACAAAATTATATCCATCAGGAGGCATTACAACCTTTTGTACAGAGAAGCCACTTTATACAATGTTTTCTAGGACAAGGAAGATTCAGTTCAACTCAATTAGCTCTTATAATAAAAGTAAATTAACAAGTATGATTTTGCCACTGACATTAAAGGTGGAGATAAATATACGGGAAATTTAAGGCAGAAAAATAACTGACACAAGAACTTTAAATAGGAACTGAAACTGGGATATCATGAAAAGAAGGGGGGGAAGAGGGAAGAAATCAGCCTGTTTTAAAGATAGAAAACATTCTACAAGTCTGTATTTCAGAAAAACATGCAATTCCTTGTTTACCATCTTCAAAAGTAGAGCTAATTGTATGACATTTTTACATTAGCACAATCAACAGTTTTTCCCTACTAAGCCCAAATTCCCACAGAAAGTAAAAGACTCTAAGCAGTTCATATTGTACAATCAACCTTTGAACCTAGAAAGTTGCTCTAAGAGTTCATTTGCCCATTTGGAAGAAAGGCATGGTGATATTGTTACCCAGGCCTAAAAAGAAAAGTGCAGCAAACCCTTAAGGGTCAAAAAAACAGTGAATTTCCCCTTTCCAATGTTTGGGAAACTTTGTAATGCTAGTTTTTCCCCATAGGAGGAATCTAATAACGCAAATAATGAAAACATCTATCTTCTTTAAATGAACTTTACATCACTATATCCTACCTCCTTGATTTAAGGGAGGGTGGGGAAGTTCTAGCTTTAAATTACTGGCAATTATCAAGCTCAGGAAGAGTAGGAAGGTCACTGGTTTCATATGCATCTAATTTTTTGTAAAACAAAGGTATTTTAATGTGCTAATAAAGCATTCACTGATTTTTGATGTAAGATGAAAAGGACTAACAGGCCAATTGTGGGTGTTTTTCTTTAATATGAAAAGAACTGCAAGAAAAAGACCAGCTTCTTACTGCCAAAACATGTAAGCCCCCAGAGAAGTCACAAATATGTGGAGGAAAATAGGCCAGGAAGACTTTTCAGTTTAAGTACTGCCTATAATACTCCAGCGTTAAAAGAACCTAAGATTGCACATCAACTCTAATATTTGGCTGTACTTGCATTGCCCTGCGTGGCATTTTTTAAATGGCTCTTTCCCTAAATTTCACACATCAAGAATAACCACAAAACAATGCAGAAATACCAAACATTGGACAATATTTTAATAAACTACATACTAAACTTAGTTAATAAAGGCAAGTGTTAAGGGCAGAAGTGATGAAAGTTTTTCTTTGTATTACAAACCCTCACCCTGAATCTGGGTTTAGGCTCTTAATAAAAATAATTTAAGGAAACAGATCAAGAGCTTGATTATCAGTTCTCAAAGAAATCTTACATATCTCAAAACTCACCACAGTGTCAGACACAAAAGAATCTACTGTCAACTAGCAAACTGTTAAGAACTCAGAAATACTGTTAAAACACACCAAAGAAACAGTAAAAGAGAAATAGACTTTATAAAACCATTAAGCCTCCACATCTTTGTAGAGAAATCAATATTTAGGCAATTCTAGAAAATTAAAGACAACAAACTTCAATTTCCAAGGGTACTTTGAATGATAGGTGGTAGGTTATTCTGTACCCCCTTAATCAGAGAAAAAAAAGAGGGGCAGACCCCTGGTTTTTCAGAGATATTCTTTATCATTAAAGATGTATGACTTCATAACTATAGCACTCTAAACTTTACATTATGTTAAGACAATCCCCAAAATATAGCCCTGACTTCTCAATCTGCTTTATCACCAGGGCATTTTACTGTTAACTTTCTAATTGTTGAGTTCTCTTACAGCAGTTTAACACAGCAAGGCTACTTGCAGAATCACTTCCCAGAGGAAGCCAAACTGTAGAGATTGGGGTCTTGTCCAGGGTGCAGTAAAGAGCAGCTTTTGAAGTCATCAGTTATATCTGCCCCATATCCAAACATATATATGCCACACTATTCTCTGAGGGACTATTTTAAAATGAAAGTGATGGGTAATTTACCAGAGGCACATGTTTTTGCTATAAAGCTGTTTCATTTTTGCTCAGATAAGGTGCCAGGTACCTCTGAAGCCAAAAATTCACAGGTGATAAAGTTCACCTACTTCATTTATCTTCTTTACCAAAGAGGAAGCAATTTTTTGACTACTACTTATAGGGACAAACTAGTAGGAACTGGTTTTATCATTTTGATGGAAAATTTTCCTTGTGACAATGTTGCTGAAAAAAAAAAACTGGTCAATCTTGAGGAGCAGAGGTAATCAAGTGATGAATGCAATAGCTCCCACAACCTCCAGGAAATAAAGCAGTGTGCAAAATACAATATGGCGTTATTATTCCAGATAGGTTGTTTTGATTGAGAAAGTAAGGTGTAAATAGACAATAAAATTTGATGCACTAGGTTCCTTAATCTTGCAAGTAGACACACACGGGTATTTAAAAAATACCACCTTTCTTGCTATATCTGTTGAAGTATTTAAAAAGCACTGATACTGAAATGTAGTTTGATGGGTATTTAATTATAGATTAATGCAGCACTCAGGATACAGAAAACGCCAGAGCTATATGGAATTTTTCCTTAACACTTCTTAAGTTCATCTGTGAGAACTGGCTACTAGAAAGTGATCAGACTCAATCAAGATTTTCAACTGTATTCTTTGTGTTTCATGTGATTTTAAGAATCCTAACCTGGATTTTATTTTGGATCAACAATTGAGTTTACAAAGTCAGTACTGAAATGCAATGCTCAATTTAACTTGATCATGAAATCACTATAATTAATGTGTTACTAAACAGCAAACTATTAAAATTATGCAAAAAGAAAAGTACTTCACAGACTCATTGAACTTAATAAAAGGTACTGGTGGTTCTCACTTTTGCTGATGTTTTCATGTACATGTCCTAAAATACAGGTAAACTAGAGCACTTCTAATTTACACCTTGTAAATTAAAAGTATCAAATGAGAAAACTGAATTAAAAAAACATTTCACTCTACCTTCAAGAGAACATCACTTTATTTTTTAATCTGTCATCAACAATGTAAAACTCTAATAGGTATTCTATCCTGGTTTTTAAAAAGGTAAAAAGATTACATTGGTTTAGCTACTTCCTATGAAAGAAAATACAGCAATCACAGAAGAGGGAAAATTTGAATGACCTCCAAAAAATGCACACTATAAGCAAAGGGGAGTGTACATGAAATCAAATGTCTGTTAGATTCATTACTTTTGAATGCACAGTGACAATTCTGGAAACTGTACATGATAGAATCACAGAAATGACTTAACCAGAATTACATTTTTATGTGATCATCAGACCTTCAAACAGTCCTTGAATTTTCCATGTTATCAGTGGTTCTAGAGAAATTTGTTTATCACTCCAAATATAAGTTGTGTAACAGCATCAAGATGGAAGTATATGAAACATAAGGATTGAGCAAAAAGTGAATTTGAAAGATGTCTAATCTAGATCAGGTAAAAGGGGAGTGGGTAGGTGGTAGGGTCTGGGGAGGATGATGATGAGTGGGTTTTTTTCCTTTTATTTCAGAAGTAAGTTCTTCCCATGTAGTGTAACTGTTACATAGCTCTCCATTTTCAGTCCATTTCTGAAATTCATATCACATAGCCTTTTTGTACTTACTGGTCAACCCAACCAGTACTGTTGCCAAGCAACAAGTGTTACACAAGAATCTGAATGCATCAAATCTTCCTTGGCTGTGATTTCTTCGCGGCCCCAGTTCTCTCTGTTTCTGAGCGGGGTTTGATTTTTCCTGGATTGTACACACAGGGTCAGGTGGAATGGAGTTCCAAATCACTCTGTGCTCCGCAGCATCCCGATTTCTTTCTGCAGCTAACCTCCTGACACGTTTGCAGCTGTTCTGAGGCAGAAAGACAATCTCCGTGTCCAGGCGGTGAGCTTTCTTTCCTTCACCCTTGACCCTAGGGTGGCAGGCCATGGTGTTGGGCGTATCCCTGAGTGCAGCTGCCCTGCAGGATTCCCCTCCTTGCGCACCGAGATTTCCTAGGTTTCCTCAGGGTAAGCCCCCAGTTGCATCACCACCGACTGTGGTGTGGCTTTGGATGCCTGAGGCTGAGTTGATTCTGGTGGATGTCTGACCTCGCTTAACCAGACTCATCTACTGTCTTGCCATTCACACCCAGGCTGTCCAACCTTCATACAGCTGAGCCAAGTTATCTAGATTAGTTGCTTCCTTAATGACATAGTCAACCTGTAAAAAATGGGCAGGACAGTATTTAAAGACATTTAAGACATGACATGGTTCATATATGAGTAATATGAGTTGTTTAATATTAAGTTTATAATCACCTAAATTACCCAAAGGAAGTGTAGTTACTGTGGTGGAAAGAGGTTAAGTAAGCAGAGCTTCCCTCATAATTGCACAGCTTACAAGATGGGTGTAGGGAAACTCACAGCCCCTCTGAACTTTATGAACCCTTAGATCAGCAGTTCTCAACCTGTGGGTCGCAACCCCTTTGGGGGTCGCCTAAGACCATCAGAAAATGCAGATATTTACATCACGATGCAAAACAGTAGCAAAATCTCATGGTTGGGGGTCACCACCACATGAGGAACTGTATGCAAGGGTAGCAGCCTTAGGAAAGTTAAGAACCACTGCCTTAGATGAACAGAGAGCCTCATGACCCCACAGCTCCTCTTAGAGTTAACATGTATAGTCACTGGAAAATGCTCAAATGCTATATAAAAAGTTCCCAGCAGATTCTGGAACACAGTTGGGTGCTCAACAAATGTCCACTAATTTTGACTCAGCTAAATTTTCTTTTATTGTAAGAGATACAGCCATCTCTATATCCAGAGCATCCATCAGGGTCCAATAACAAATGCTCACTATGTGGCTGAATTATAACCTATAAAAAAATTATACACAAAGAACTCTATACTTACCCCATTCCTCTAACCCTTAACTTACTTTCATATAAAATGAAATGACTATCAGAATAAAAAGTACAATAGCCAGGTCTCCTCTAAAAGATGAACAGAGAGCTATGATGGGACAGTCAAGAAAGCATACAATCCATTAACTCATGAGAAAATCAGAAGTAAAGGTAATTAACTCAGAGCATTGTCCACGTTTTTTTACAAACTTGATAAATTGTATCTAAAGAGTGACTTTTTAAAAAATGTATTTTTTTATTGATTTCAGAGAAGGGAGAGGTAGAGAGAGATAGAAACATCAATGATGAAAGAGAATCATTGATCAGTTGTCTCCTGCACGCCCTCCACTGGGGATCGAGCCCGCAACCTGGGCATGTGCCCTTGACCAGAATCGAACCTGGAACCTTTCGGTCTGAAGGCCAACGCTCTAGCCACTGAGCAAAACTGGCTAGGGCTCAAAAGTGACTCCTGACCATGAACAGTGCAAGCTCAGGTATTACACAGTGATTTAACAGTGTTTAAGATAAAAACTTCACTGTTGTTAAAACTTAATTATGGATGCCAAAACAGCCTATATAATAAAAACCTAATATGCTAAGTGTCCAGACATCTGTTCAACCAATCAAAGTGTAATATGCTAGTGATATGCAAAAGCCACTCAGCCACTCACTATGACGTGAACTGACTTCCAGGGGCAGATGCTTCAACCATTAGGTTATCTTGCTGCTAGGGTCAGCCAATTGGGACTGAGTGAGATGGGCTAGACACACCCTGGAGTTCTCCAATAATCCCTCCCCATCCCCGATCACGCACTGGTGGGGTCCCTCAGCCTGGCATTCACCCTCTTGCAATCTGGGACTCCTCAGGGGTTGCCAGAGAGCTGGTTTTGGCCTTATCCCGCAGGCCAGGCCAAGGGACCCCACTGGTGCATGAATTGGTGCACTGGACCTCTAGTTAGAAAATAATACTTTTTAAAAAAAATATATTTTATTGATTTTTTACAGAGAGGAAAGGAGAGGGATAGAGACTTAGAAATAGAAACATCGATGAGAGAGAGACATCGATCAGCCACCTCCTGCACGCCCCCCACTTGGGATGTGCCCGCAACCAAGGTACATGCCCTTGACCGGAATTGAACCTGGGACCTTTCAGTCTCCAGGCAGATTCTCTATCCACTGAGCCAAACCGGTTTCGGCAGAAAATAATACTTTTAAGCCTCAAATTTTCTACAGAAAAATTTACATCTGTAATGGAGAATTAAGAGCACTGCCCTTGACCAAGTGATCTAACTTGTTTCAAAGATGTGAAATTCTGAGAACACATCACTGACATAGCATTCCTGCCAAAATGGTGATCCTGAATCTAATTATAAGGGAAAAAATCAAATGCAGTTATATTCTGCAAAATAACTAGTCTGGACATATTTAAAAAATGTCAATGTCAAAAGAAAAATAAAAAGCTGGGAAACTATTCTAGACATTAAAAGAGACTAAAAATAGGAAAAGCACATAAAATACAGGCTGAACCTTGATTAGATCTTATAAGGGAGAGTGGGGATGGTTTAATGAGAGGACCTTTTGGGATAACTGGAGAAATCTGAATATGGACTGAATGTTACACAAAAGTCAATGTTATAAGATGAAATAGCAAAATGTTATAATATCATTGTTGTTTTCTGATTTGGTAGTTATATAATTGTAATTATATAATGTTTTATTTAAGACATGCTGAAATATTTAGACATAAAGTGTTATAATGTCTATAAGTAACTATCAAATCATTCTGAAAACTGTGTCTGCATCCAGACAGAAAATGTGAAGCAGACATAAGAAAATATTAACAACTACTTTCCCAGTTCTAGGTAAAGAGTTTATGAGCACCCCTACATTTCTATAGGTTTGAAAACTTCCAAAAGAAACAGCTGAGGGGAAAATAACTCATTTTCAAATTTCATATATAAAATTTAATAACACTACTGAGAAAATTTCAGAGGAATGACTTCAGATAAACTGATGTCCAAGAACACTTTATAGATAACATTCCTGTACCCAAAATGTCATCTTCAGTTCATATGAACCTTCAGAGAGTCTTCTTTCAAGTGCAAATTAACTGTCTTCTGGTAGAGAGAGAGGGAGGGTCAAGTCACACTTTAAATTTCTGTTACAAGAGGGCTGGGGAGAAAATAAATTGCTAACAAGGTAGGGTCAGAATAAAGTAGTGAATATTTGTTAATTCCAGAGCTGTTATTTAAAAGCTTCTGAATCTTAAAAACAGATTTTAAGTTTCTAATTTATTGATGAAGCCCCAAGTATAATGATGAAGAGATCTTTAAACCTCTGCTGTTTCGGCAGCATTAAAATGTGTAATTCAAGTTTGAAAAATGGTCACCTACCTGTTCAGCAACTGACATCCTCCTATTTGGATCAACATCTCGACCCTCTAACTTGGCTTTTACTCTCTTCCACACACTGACTGCATACGAGTTTCTCTCCTGCACAGCTATGAAGCAATGGAAACATAAGTTATTCAAATATCACCTCAGATAAATATATAAGACATCGTCATTTTAACTAATTACCTTTCCCAGTTTTAGGGTCTCTGATAGCCTTTTTAGGACTACAAGCAACACTCTTGCCAGTTCCAGGAACAGTGCTTGGTGGAGTATCTGCTGATGTAGCGAGATTTTTCTGAATCAGCTTTCTAGCATTCTGGGACATGACATCAGGCTGAGTCTTCTGGCCAGTGTTGCTTCGGACTGCTATAGAGAAAGAGTTAGTAGCTCAATTTACATGTAAACAGAAAATGGAAGAGGACAAAGAGGAGACAGCAGGGAGACACTCTCTCAATCACCAACTACAATGTACAGCCTTGAAAATAGGTGACTTTATAACCTTAAAGTCCTTATTTCTTGAAACAGAAATAATTATTCTAAAAATAACAGCCTAAATAGCTAGACACTCAGGTACAAATTTGTAGCTTTTTGTGGTATCAGAATACTATATTTTAACTGTCCAATAAGATTAATATACAATGGCATATTAAATATGGCTACTAAAAAATAAAAATAAATTTGGCCACTAAGTCATTATAAGAAAAGATTTTTAATTACAGGGAAATTACCAATATTAACAAAAGACAATAAAAATTACTTCACAGGATAAGAATTTATGAGTGTGTGTGTGTGTGCATACATACAAATAAGTCAATGAACAAACACAAAGTGATTTGACTTCTAAAACAGAAATACAAATTTTTCTAGATTTTTCTAATGAGCATATATTTTATAATCATGAAATAAATGACTAAAGGGGTATCTAAATGAAAAGTATTTTAAGCTCTCATATTAGCACTTTTAAAATTAAGCCAAAATTTGTTCAGTTTGGGATATGGCAGAATTTAGGGAAGCCTTTTAGATGCTCAAGACTTACAGTATAGTTAAATATCTTAGCTTCTATATACAGATTAACAGATCAAGATTCAGGTCTTTTTTGGAAGTAGGGAAGTCCTACCTGCAGCAAAAGAAGGCTGATACGTAGTAGATGATGTTGGACTTGAACATTCATTTGTTGCATCGGTGATTAAAGGTGATGCAAAACTCACTAAATTATTATAGATACTGAAATACAAAAGAAAATGGCTTACTTATGGGATGCTTTATCAGATTACTACTTATATATATAAAAAGACTGAAAACAATTAAATGAATTAAATAAACAAAACTTAAACAAACACCAGAGTTACATTTTACATTTAGGTGAGAGGTGTCCTTACCTCTGACTTTGTGTTTTCAGTTCTTTCAAGGTGGGTGTTATTTCCTGGAGCATTTCAACATGTTCTTGACTTCGGACCTGACCCATAGCTTGGACTAATGTAAACAGCACCGTCTGAATGTTATCCTGCCATGATTTATATTCACCCAAGAACTGCCTAACACTGTTCTCATAGGGAACATCATCACCATCTGCCAGAGCAGCTTCTTCATCCTAGAATCCATTTATTAACGACAAGGAAAAGGATGTTTCAGTAATTACTCTTGACCGCATCTTCTGAATAACAAGTGTTTTTCAAATATCAATGTGTTTAATCTGCTTACTGCTATTTAAGATGCCATTTCAATAGGAATTTTACTTCTAGCACAAAATAAAAATTCCAAGTAAAAATAAATCCTAAAATTAAATGATTTAGTTTTGTAATGATGACTAATCTAGCCTTTTCTCGGAGCTCAGTTTCCTTACTATTTAGATTATGTAAGATACTAGAAAGAAGAGACAATATTTCAATCATCTTGGAGGCAATCTTTGGAGTTCGGAGGTAATGGTGGGAAGAGAAATTGGAGATCTAAACATTCTGAAACGAAGTTCAAGTTTCAGCTATGTTATAAAGTATGTTACTTTGGTGAATCAATTTCCTTAACATTCACTTTCGTAGTGTACAAAATCAAAGTACTACCTACTTAAAAAAATAGTAATGAAAACACAAATTAACTCAGATACAAACTGGAAGATGTGACCTGAGAGAAATTGTTTTATGTTATATAAATAAAACTATGTAATTTTATAAAAGGGGGAGTGATTATATATTAATGTTATTAGTCTTACCTTAGCCATTGCTTTCAAGAGGTGTTTGACATCTCCAAGTGGCCGATTATGGCCAGTGAGCACAGTCTTTATATTATCAACCAGATTCTGAATTGTTTCACAGACCGTTTCTATCTGTTGTTCTTTCTCTGTCTGAATTGCTCTCTGAGCAGACATATCCTGGGTCAATTGTTTGTGTGCTGACAAAAGCCATTCAGAACTGCCAATAGGATGTTCAAGACTAGTGTCCTAAACAGAACAAGCATTTGATTTTAAGTTATCTGCTGGAATAATATAAGACTCTGTTCATCATCATCATCATCATCATCAAAAGGCATTAGTAACTCAAGTTGATACTAAGAACTTCAGTTGCCAAGTCATGTATTAATTACCCACAAAATACTAGGTTAAACAATGTATTTGAAATATAGGCTAAGATTTTTAATCATACAAGGAATAAACAAAGTTTATTAAAACCTAAGACATGTATCTAGAATAACAAAAGTGATCCATATCCAGGACCTCAAATCACTCTTTAAAATAATACTCGCCCTGGCTGGTGTGACTCAGTTGGTTGGAGCAGCATTACATACACTGAAAAGTCTCAGGTTTGATCCCTGGTCAGGATACATAGAGGAAGCAACCAGACTAATATTTCTCTCTCTTCCCCTCTCTTTAAAAATACGTAAAAAGTCAAAACAATCTGGAACAGCCTAAAGTCTCCCCACAAAATATAAACACCAAATTTATCAACTTGGTATTTCTGTACATAACTCATCTGTCCAGCATGTCTTTCACCAGCACTGCGTGCTTGCTACCCTATTGACAGTGCATCTGAGTCATTTGCTATCCATTATCTCTCTCCTTCCCTCTGAACCTCCATAGTACTCATAGTACTTTTTCATTCACTGTATTATTTGTATAAATAAGTCCCTTAGGGGCTAGGACAAGACTTAACCATCATTGTATTCCCTCAAAATATCACATATAAAGTACACATTAAAAAATGTAAATTGAGTGAATGTATTGATTTTTGAGGGTTTTACACTGCACTTATCATTTTAAGTACTAAGTTTCTATACTCCCAACAAGATTCAAGACTCACCACTCTCTGTAATAAACGAAGCTCTAACTCAGAAACCGAACTGTTAAACTGTGATGCAAATGAACACATTTGCTGACACCGTTTGATTAGTTCAAATAATGCAGCATCCAGGTTTAAGGCTTCAGCAGTTCTAGTTCGTAAACTCTCAAAATGAATGATATTGCTGCAGAGGAAAGTGACCTGTGAAGAGGCAAAAGAGGAAAGGAACCACCACAAGAAGTGGGGGCAAAAGGCAATTAATGACATGAAACAACACTACCTATTCATTTCCAGAATTCAGAACCAAAATAGGTTCTGAGAATGTATAAATTATGACTCTTCTGAAACACAGACCTCATCCTTATAAATTATGGCTGTAAATAAAGTGTACATTTTTGGTTTTTGATACAGTTAGGTGTAAAATGGCCAAAAGCACCTAAGTATAATTAGGTATATGTACTCTTCCGTGATTCTTTTTACATAAAAAAATTTGTTCCAAGAGAAAATTGTTATCATATTCAGCTGCAATCTGTACTATGTCCAAATTTCAATTTGGAATGTTCTCTTTCTGTTTCTACTCCTGCCTAACTTTACAATGAAGACCACAAAATGCTAACTAGATATTTGAAAATATTAAGTACAGCTTTTAAGGTAAATAACAGTATTGTGATTATGTTCTTAGTTCTTATTTTTATAGACACATACTGACATATTCACAGATAAAATTATATAATATGTGGGATTTCCATTAACAATGGGATGAGGAGGAGGAGTTAAGAGGAGAGAAGCCCAGCTGGTGTGGCTCAGAGGTTGAGCATCAACCTAGGAACCAGGAGATCATGATTTGATTCAGGGCACATGCCCGGGTTTCCGGCTCAATCCCCAGTGGGGACGTGGAAGAGACACCCAATCAATGATTCTCTCTTTTATCATTCATGTTTCTCTCTCCCCTCCCCTCCCTTTCTCTCTGAAAATTATATATATATATTTTTTAAGAAAGAAAGAGGAAATAAAATAGGCCTTAAGTAGCCTTGTCCGGGCACACGCCTAGATGCAAGCTTGATTCCACTAGGGGGTGGGCAGGAGGCAGAGAATCAATGTTTCTATCTTTCTCCCCATCTCCATTCTTCTCTAAAATCAATAAAAACATACCTTTTTAAAAAGTAGGCCTTAAATTGATAATTTTTAAAATTTGGTGATGGGTATATAGAATATTAGTCTAATTTTGAATCTGATTGAAAATTACATTAAGATGGGGGCTTTTTTGGTCCTCTCTGTCTCCCCAAACCCACTGATAACAAAGTTAATCCACCACACCTGGCAGAACTCTTAATCCACCACCCCTAGCAGAACACTAGGCCATAAGATATTTTATTGCCATCTGGAAAATACAATATGTAAATCTTTAGAGCACCTTAGATACATGTGGAATTAAACTCTCTATTTTCCAACAGAGGATGCTAGGATACTTCCAGTAAGGATCCAGGGAAATAACTGGCTGTGAGTTCAGCCTAAGGAATGTTGCCCCCACCCATAGCCTTTATTGGTCTTTCTTCCCAAAGCTTTGACTAGATACCCCTAGTTATTTAACACTTACCTTCCAATCCGTTACATAATCTTGCAACTGAAAACAGATGGCATACATGAATCACAATACCTGACTTGCTCTTTGGCTCTCCTTAAGGACAAGATTTCTTCTTTCGGCTATTGTTGCTTCAAAATCTTGTAGTACAGGTGCCAATGCAGGGTTGGCACCACCTGCCCACTTGAGTCGCTGTTCAATACTTGCTTCAAGTGCTGCTAGTTTTTCCTAAAAAAAAAACCCAGGAGGATCTCAGTGAATATTTGACACACTCAACTTTCTGTCTGTTGAGCATTTTATATAAATATGAGAGATTCAAAACAAGCAAGATGAGGCATATGCAATTTACAAAACATCTTTAACAGTCACCTTTGGAATTCATCTTGATTTTACTTTGAATGTTTAAAGCTCAACAAGTCTGGGGAATTAAGAACTGGCTTTCAGTTTATTGTTTAAAATTTGCAAAAGGAAGTTTCATTTTCAGTCTTTTAAAAACATTTTTTAATTTTATTTTAAATACTTATATGTCCTTTATTCTTTTCTAATTTTATTTCAGAGAGGAAGGGAGAGGGAGAGAGATAGAAACAGCAATGATGAGATAGGATCATTGATCGGTTGCTTCCTGCACACCCCCTACTGGGGATCTAGTTGCAACCTGGGCATGTGCCCTTGACAGGAATCAAACCCGGTACTCTCAGTCCACAGGCTGACATTCTATTCAACTAGAGCTCATTTTTAGTCTTTAAAACAAAAGACCTGCTATTCCAAATTTCTACTGCCCTGTTTGTGCTTTCTATAAGAAAATCCATTGTACTTTCTTTTGATTGTGAAAAATAAAAATTTTCCTGTTCCATAAATTCGAAAGTTTTAAAATAATGGTAAAAATCTATCTAGGTTATTATGGCAAGGAAGGTGTTATATAAAATGTTATTTCATTATTTATTCAACATTTCAGGAGGAGGAATTCACATTCTTTCTTTCTCCTGCTTCTCTCCCTCTTCCTCTCTCTCCCCCTCAATCCTCCTCTCTGTCTCCAAAACACATACACCTCCAAAATCAGGGAGGAAAAAAGGGCAAGAGTTTACTCTCCTAAGTTGAAAAGTAGGACTAATATGCCAAAGAGAAGAGAATAGTCTTCAAAGAAGTAAACTCCAGAAACTATTAATTAAAATTTTTAAAAATATTAAAAGAAGTGATTATACTTATTTTATCTTATTTACAAAAATAGAAAATGTTAGTTACTACTAAGTGAGGTTTAAAGATACACAATAAAACATGTGTGAGTGTGTGTGTGTGTATATAACTATCATCAAGACCAGTTTCTTATATTTAAAAAAGGGAGTTGATGTTAAATATGTAGCTAAGAAATACAATCAATATTTGGAAAAATGTTCTTATATGTACTTCAAAAAACAAATTAGGTATTCAAATTTTTCCAACCACCAATGTTCCCTTAATATATAGATGAATAGTAAGCATCAAATTTATTAAAAAACTGAAACATACTAGGATAACTAATGGACATGAACACTGGGGGGGAGGGGAGAGACTTGTCCTGGGTGGTAGGAGTGCCTAGGGAGGCCTCAATCGAGGTCAACTTGTACATTACCTCTATATAATAAAGAGGTAATATGCAAATTGACCCTCATGCCCTCACACAAGATAGCCACCCTCATGTGGTCAAAGAAGGCTGCCACAAGATGGCCGGCAGGGGAGGGTAGTTGTGGGTGATCAGGCCATCAGGGGAGGGCAGTTGGGGGCACTTAGGCCAGCAGGGAAGCAGTTAAGGCTGGCAGGCAAGCAAGCAGTCCTAGATTGTGAGAGGGATGTCCTAGATTGGAGAAGGTGCAGGCTGGGCTGAGGGACACCTCCCCACCAGTGCACAAATTTCGTGCACCAGACCTCTAGTGTGTGTGTGTGTGTGTGTGTACCTGATCTACTAGTGCCTAGCATATCTATATATATCTATATATATCTATATATATCTATATCTATATCTATCTATCTATCTATCTATCTATATATATATATATCAAGGGCCAGGGTTATAACATCCAAAATGACTGAAGGCTCGATTGAACACCAGGCTGCATGTGCAGCAGCGAGCAGGCTGAACTGCTGACCTTTCAGGGAGGGAGGGAGGGAGGGAGGAAAGGAGGGAGAGAGGTGGGGGGAGAGAGAGGGGGGGGGAGGGAGGAGGAAAGAGGGGAGGGGCTGATCAGCAGTGGCATCCAAGCCTCTCTTCCCCCCAGAGATCAGTTCAGCCTGCTCACCAGCAGCCTGGGGCAGCTTCTGATCAGCCCCAGAAGATAGGCCCAGAGATGCTGACTGACATAGAAACAGACCAATCAAAACCAAATCTGGGTGAACTGCAGAAGGAAAACTTAAGGTGAGAGGTGAGGAGAGCTTTTAAGGGCAACAGCTGTTTGGTATAAGGTGTAATAAAGTGATTCAATTTTTTAATAACTGGTTTGGCAGTATACTGCATATAGCTGGCTATCAGTCCAGATATAGGGATTATGTATTTTTGTCTGCCAAGAGCATCTTCTCCCCCTCGTCCCCACTTAAGCAATCCTATACTATATCATGTATCTATGCTAATAAAAGGGTAATATGCTAATTTAGACCAGGTCGACCAGCCATCTTCCAGATGTCCAACTTCCTTCTGGACAAAGCCATGGTAGTGGGGCCAAGACAGAAGCAGTTAGGGCAATCAGGCCAGCAGGGGAGGGCAGTTGGGGATGAGATCAGGCAGCAAAGAAGGGCAGTTAGGAGCAATCCGGCAGGCAGAGGCAGTTAGTGGTGATCAGGCTGGCAGGGGAGGGCAGTTGGGGGTGAGATCAGGCCAGCAAGGGAGGGTAGTTAGTGGTGATTATGCCAGCAGGGGAGCACATTTAGAGGGAAGATCAGGCAGGGGTTGTTAAAGGCACAGTTAGGGGGGAGATTAGTCCAGCAGAGGAGCACAGTTAGGGGCGATCAGGCAGGCAGGCAGAGAGGTATCAGGCTGGCAAGGGGGCAAGGCAGGGGCAATCAGGTCAGCAAGCAGAGGGGTTAGGGGTGATTAGGCAGGCATGTGTTAGGAGCCAGTCATCCCGGATTGTGAGAGGGATGTCCGACTGCCGGCAGGGGTCCCAGATTGGAAAGGATGCAGGCCGGGCTGAGGAACCCCCTTCTGTGCATGAATTTCGTGCACCGGGGCTCTAGTATGTAATACTTTGAACAATGAAAAACAAAACAAACCTGAAACATTTAGGATGTCTTTGTCTCAAAATATACTGCTACTATAAGATTCAATTATCTTGGAGGATAAGAAAAAAAAGACATAAGCTAAAAATAAAAGTGAAACATGCATAACCCATGGACACAGACAATAGGGCTGTGGAGGCCTGGGGTAGGAGATGGGGACAAACGATAAGGGGTCAATGGGAGAAAAAAGGGGACATATATAATACTTTCAACAACCAAGATTTTTAAAAATAAATAAAAAATATATAAATGAGAAGGGAGGGCCATGCTTCTGTGGCTTAGAAGCCAAAATAAGCATACAGATATATTAAACAACACAGCACTATTACTTCATTCCATACAGTCTAGTTTATTCCTAAAAGACGTGCTGGAAGGAAGATCTGACAAAAACATACCTGAACTGCTGCAATGGAAGTTTCAATTTGGCTCAAAGTATGGAGTTTCTTTTTCATGCTGGTTAGGATGGCAGACCGAGGGGGAGGTGTGACTGACATGGCTTGTGGTCTGTTGATAAGGAGATCTTCATGCTGCCACTATTCAAAGAAAAAGAAATGTAAAATGTTTAGATAAACAAGGGGAGCAGTGTTGGGACTGAAAGGGAAGACAGAGAAACCCAGCTGCAGCAACACAGGGTAGGTAGGAAGAGTAATAAAAGAAACATTACAAAAGGACCATACCAGGTACAGAATGCCTGATAAATTTCTTGGATCAGTGATTTGCAACACTGAACTAGTAATTTTGAAGACAGTTACTTATATAAAAGACTAGTACACAATCCCCCCACCTAAAAGATAATCTCCAGTTAAGAAGCTGAAACAGGTGTGGTGGTGGTGAGGGTTGTCCAGCATGGAGGCTAGTCAAGTGACCAAAAGAATGCAACAGTCACAAAAGAAAGAATTCTCAAAACAGAGAACCTAGAAGTGAGAAAAAGGAGTGGGCAACTTTTGAGAGAGGATGAAGTCATCCTGTATGCGGTAAGGGTGGCCCAAGAAGGCCCAGGGGATGTTCAGGGAACAATTTAAAAGCTATGCATTATGCTTACAGTTTAAATTGTGTTCAGATACAACTGAAAGAACTTTTACAATGTTTTCCATACAGTTGTTAATTTTTAAGGAAATAAACTCCAAATTTTTGAGCATTACATTTTTTAGAAATTAAAAAACATTCCAAAAATACATCCCAATGTGCTACAGGGACTGCTATTAAGTAGAATTTCTTAATTCAAATAAATTACTATTCTTAACTTAAGAACTGAGAAAACAGCCAACAATAAAACTGCAAGGAGAAGGAAATACACCGGGTTTCATGCACTGAGCAGAAACCAATTCCATTATTGGGAAGCAGCTTCAATATGAATGGTACAAAGTATTATTTGTGCCAAAAACAGATTCCAGGACAATGTAGTACCCAAATATTACTCCGTGCACAACTTGTTTGAAGCTATTGACAATATTGAAGACTATATTTGGAAGGAAAAAAAAAGAGGGTGTGGTAGAGGGAGGAGAAGGAGAAAAGTAGCTACAAATTTATTTTTATTGATTTCAGAGAGGAAAGAAGAGGGAGAAAATAATAGAAACATCAATGATGAGATAGAATCATTGATTGGCTGCCTCCTGCATGCTCCCCACCAAGGACTAAGCCCAAAACCTGGGCATGCGCCCTGAACGGGAATCAAACCATGACCTAATGAGCCACACTAGCCAGACATGCTAAATTCAAGTTCATAAATCTAAATCCAAATCCACTTCATTCCTAAAGCCTGTTCTAGTCATACTGCCTCTCAATAAGCAAAGACAAGCACAGGGTTCTAAAAGCAATTCCCAGATGAGACAGATTTATGCACAAAGCTGTTATCACATCAGAGCATCAGGGAAATGGAAATAACTTTATAAAGAACCTTTAGATGTTAAACAATACAGGAGGCATATCCACATAACAAACAAAAGCAACCATCAGAAATTATATTTACAAGGATTAATGACATAGATAATACGTACTAACCTTTACAACACTGACAGAAACCAATTCAAAGGACACAACTGTAGGTGCAAAATTATCTCAACTATATAAAAAAGAAGTAAGAATAATTGAAAAAACACCAAAATACTAAAGCTGGGTTTGCTCTTGGCTGGCACAGTTCAGTAGGTTTAAGAAGTTCTCTACTTTATATTGTTTTATATTAACTCCCCCAGTTTTTCAAATTCCTACATTGAGGGACAACACATTATAAAAAACAAAACAAAATCCTACCTGAAACATGGCAATATGTAGCTGAACACGCTGCAGGCTTGTCTTACAAGAGGAAATACTAGTTTCCAACCTGCGCACCAAGTCATGCTTCTTCCAGGCAGTGTCGTAGGAACTTGCTAACACAGTTGCCCTGTTCATGACCAACTGAGAGAACTTTCCAACCTGGATGTTGTGCTCCACAGCTTTCTTACACAGATCATCCACAGAAACTTTGCTTTCAGCACCAAAATCCTTTGCCTCCACTTGAGCAATGATGTCCACACCGAGAGCGCTGATGAAACTGCAAAGCGTGAGTCCCAGGGCTTGGTTCGGCAGTCCAATCAAGAGGTGTCTCACAAAGTCGGCTGTGAATGCCTTAATAGGTTTGGCCATCTGGTCTTCACTGAAGCAAGAGTTTCTAAAAAGGGTTTTCACATTAACAATCTGTACAGGCCCATTAACAGCATTCTGATCTTCCAGTGAACTTGATCCTAAAAGAAGGGAAATTGTCTAAAAGTATTTCATGCAATATTAAAATAAGATAATAATGCTGCTTATTTAAAAACTTAAGATCTTATGAGTGTTTAATTAATTAGGCCTACTCCATTCTACTCCCTTCCAAAAAACCACGTAACTAAATCCAGCATGTTTAAATGTGAAATATTACCTGACAACGTTTTAGAAAAGGTACCACAGAGCCTGAAAAACTCCTTAATTGTCTGTAGTCTTTTGAGAAAGAAAATCTCTTCTAGCACCTGCCGGTGATTATCATCATCAAAAAAATTGACTTGTGTACTTCGAGCTTCCCTTATAATGTCGATTTTTCGCCAAGCTACAGGAATTTCCATCTTGTTTAACTATATAAATGAAGAAGAAGAAAAAAAGTTCATCTCTCCACTTTTCCCACACTGAACAACTACTGTGATGCATATGCATTACAATTCAACATTTACCTTTTCAACTAATAAGCCAAAAGCAGTCTCAACTTGGGCAAACATGCCATCAAATGCTACCAAAAGCATCTGGCCAGCTGACATTTTTGGTGTCTCATCAACTGAACCATTTCTTGGTTGGATTAATTCACCATATTGAGCATGAAGTACTCTACAGAGAAAAAACAGGGAGTTAAAACTCTCAGTAAAGAGCAATATATTGGAGGGGGGGGGGCAATGGGGAGATATGTATAAAAAATTAATTTAAAAAAAAAAGCAATATATTTGGGGAAAACACAAATGATCAACAAGTCTCACAGCAGTATGCAGTCTAGAAAAAGTCTTTAACAATTATTCACGTGATTAAATTTTATATAAACCTGAATTATAACAATTTTAAAAAGACCTATAAAAAACATTAGTCTCACATTGCACACAGAATGTGAAATACAAACCCCCAATATTAAAACAAAAAAAGTCAAGAACCCTAAAATTCCTAAGTTGGTGGATCTAGCAAACACTGTCAAGTATGTTCACATTACTGTCATACAGTAGAGCCAACTATTGACCGTAAACTGAAATAACTGCTCATTTATCACTATTGAACTGACGTGTTTGTGCTATAACAATTATGCTAAATTTTTTTCTGCATAGTAAAACAACTACGAAGAAAAATGAGAAAACAGAAAAATCCTGAATGCAGGAGAACAGGAAACATTAAGGAATTGTTATTTTTGCTGAAATAATAGCACCAAGATTAAGAAAAACACGTTTATGTTTTACATATATATTTCCTGCAGTATTTAAGAAGGCAAAAATATTTGCTTCAAAACAATTGGGGCAGTACAACTTAAATAAGATTGACTAGGTACAGATAATTACTGATGGTGGTAAGATTGGAGTTCATTACATTATTCTCTCAACTGTCTTATATCTTTGAATTTTCCCTTAGGAAAGAAGTATGATGAGACAATTCATTTCTATTCCCTCAATTACATTTTCTGGAATGAACATCAGAATGCCAAAGAATGAGGTCTTGAGTCACCAGGTCTTGGGGCTTAGCTTTGGGTATAGTGCATGGCTAGAGATACTGCCTAATCTCTACAGATTCCAAAGTCTAATTGTTTTTCTGAATTTAAGAGCTAAGAAATACAGTGTTCAATATCCAAAGCAAACTTATAAAATTTAAGCTAACTTATAAGTATTGTTCTGAATTGTGGTGTATACTCCATTAGCTAAGTGAACTGGCTCAGATGCTTCCATGGAGTTCTAAGGAATGGCTGAAAAAATACTCACATTCCACTTTGCGCTGTGTGCGGGTATGGTGAAACTATAGCACTAGTAAGATATATGAAGGTATCTGATAAAACTACACGGAAGACCAGCCAGTGTGGCTCAGAGGCTGAACGTCAACCTATGAACCAGGAGGTTGGGGTTCAATTCCCAGTCAGGGCACATGGCCGGGGTTGCAGGCTCCATCCCTAGCAGGGCGAGTGCAAGAGGTAGCTGACCAATGATTCTCATCATTGATGTTTCTCTCTCTCTCCCTCTCTGATATCAATTAAAAAAATATTTTTAAAAAACAGCAAGGAACTACACACATTAAAAGTAAGTGTTTATACTATTGGTGAAATCTTTTTTAAAAATATATATATTTTATTGATTTTTTTACAGAGAGGAAGGGAGAGGGATAGAGAGTTAGAAACACAGATGAGAGAGAAACACTGATACCTCCTGCACACCTACTGGGATGTGCCCGCAACCTTGGTACATGCCCTTGACCAGAATTGAACCTGGGACCCTTTAGTATACAGGCTGAAGCTCTATCCACTGAGGCAAACCGGTTAGGGCTTTTGGTGAAATCTTAATAAGTTCTGGGGACTGTCCCGATGTCATCTGCATGGAAGTACTATTGTACTATAGGTATGCAAGATGCTAATACTGGAGGAGGGATGAAGCATGCACAAGACCTCCCTGCCCACATTTTTTCTTTTTATAACTTCCTGTGATTATAATTATTAAAAAAAAAAAAGTTTTTTAAAATGACATGTATATAAGCATTAGAAAGTAAATATACCTGTTCCAAAAGTTAAAAGTAAACTTACAGTAAAATTAAGAGCTCAAAATGCTTATCTGGCTTCCCTATCTATTTCAGAAGAAAACAGAGCACTTGCCTTGCAACATCAATGTAATGAGCATGTGTTTCTTCCTCGAGCCCCATAGCTGCATTTCTTAAGTAGGCTTGAAGAGATTCAACTAGAGTCTGGAGGGGAACGCCATCAGTTGTCTGTTCAATAAGACTGTCCAGTTCCTGAAGCATATTTTCTAATGTGTATTCTCCTTTCATTAAACATCTCAATGCTTCTGGAAATATGATTTGCCGGAAATTTGAATTTAATTCCTATAAATATGTAAGAAATATGATTTAACATTTTCTGAGTTTAGATAAGTGACACACTTAGAGACTTAATGCCATAATTTAAAAACAAACTTGATGCAAACGTAACTAAGTTAACCGTTATAAACCTCACACTGATCTTTAAGTGACTGCTTAAATAATATTAAAAGGCAAGTCAAATTGCTTTTCTGAAGTAAGAGATGAGAAGTACAATATTCAACATCTAAAACAAAATTCTAAAATTTAAGCTAACATAAGTGTTCACCTGAAGTGAGGTGTATACTCCATTAGCTAAGTGAACTGCCTCAGATGCTTCCATGGGGTTCGGAATGTCTAAGTCCTGTGGCACCAGGTGGCACTGCTTCAGTAACTGAACCAGACAGGTGACATTTCCGCTCATACTGCAGAGCTCTTCCAGGAACCAGGCTCCATCCCGGGAAGTCAGGTCGACCAGCTGCTCCCCAGCACTCGAAGCTGCACCTTCCATCATCAGATTACGCCTAAATGTAATAAATATTTAGCTAAACTCACCCACAAATGAGGATAACTCAAAATCTAAAAGGAAATAAGCAGCTGTAACATTGGGCAAGACTAATGAAAATTAAAAAAAAAAACACACAAAAAAAAACCTCAAGCTTCGGACTAAACAAAATACTCATGAAATCTCAGTGTTTCCAAGACAACAAAATGATCTCAACATGAGGTTAGCTACTCACCTTGTGAGGGTACAAAGGGCAGAAATAATAACACTTGCTAGACTTAAAGAACCTTCTTCTCCATTCTCGTGAAGGAACACTTTAATGCAACGTTCGATTTCTTTTAACTGATCTTCACAAACGGGCACAGTGACAGCTTCCTGTTTCAAGCGTTCCACTTGTCTAATAAGTCTGGTGTTTATGTCTGCTGCATACCGCTGCAGGGTCATTTCAGTGGCAGTGATGAACTGGCACACTGTTGGGGGTGGTTGAGGAGCATACTGCATTTCATATCTATATAAAAATAGAAAGAGGTTCTTGTTATACAACCACTCCCTGCTTATAAGTAAGTTTATGGTTTATAAAATACCATATATTGAATGTTACATTTGATACTCAAACCTTGAAGAGTAGGAATTATTCCATTTTACGGATAGAAAAAGTCTCGAGAGCCAAAATAACATCCCAAGATGATTTATTGGTAAGGGACAGAATCAATGTTTTGAGTTCAGCTCTCTTTACCCTGATCACATCCCTCTTACACTGGGATACATTTTAATAAATTAGAAAGACCCACTGTTTTATAAGGGAAAACATGACCTCAAATCCTCTTAAAATCAAGACAAAATATAATTTAACTCCAGACAAATCCCATTTATCATACTTTTCTTTCAAGAAAAATTAAATACTCTGCAATTAAATAATTGAACGCTTTTTCCTAAACCCAACAAGCAGTAAAGAAAATGAAGTGCTATAAACTTACTTCCTGTAGAGTTCTTGACAGCGCTCTATTGTGGTATTGCAGATGAGCTCTTCCATCCAGGTCTTCCACTGTTCAATTCGATGTTTCTGAAATATGGCCTTTGGATACTGTAGCGCCACCGTGGCATAGTGATGCAGCTGTTCCAGACAGCCTCGGAGCACTGAGCGCCTCTGCTGCAGCAACGCACCAACCTCTCCCTCCAGCTGTTCACACTGACTAATCAAGTGGGCCTGGCCAGCGTTCTGCAGAAAGGCTGTTGCTGGTACATAGCTTGGAGGACCTTGGAGTAAAAGTAATTAATAATCGGATTAAAACCATTTCAAATCAGCGGTCACTGCAAGGAAGCACAAACCAGACCCAATTACAAAACTCACATGCTCACATGTGTTACCTAAAAAAGTTAACTCATACCAAGGTCCATTTGTGTGCTTATCTCCTGAAGCAAACTTGCAAGTTGTGTGGCCTCTAAATTATTAAATGCAGCCTGATAATGTGTTATCCACTGTTCAAATTCATTCAGTTTCACCTGGATTGCTTCTTGGACAGCCCTTTGCTGAGTCTGTAGTTGGGTGTGTTCAGAATATCTAATAGAAGGGAAAAAATGTTTAAATTACTTTGTTATTTCTTCTATGTACTTCCATAACCCTGATTTTGCTCATACTTGGACTGCCTTGTAAGCTCCTTTTCAATATTGAGGGCATTGTTTAAATGTTGCTTACTTTTCTGGTTTATCCTGACCCCACAGTTCTTTCCAACTACACTCACTTTTTTTTAAAGCCTTAAAAAAACAGAGAAAAAAAAATACACATACATACACACACACACTTCTATTGATTTCAGAAAGGAAGACAGAAACATCAATGAGAGTATCATCGATTTGCCAGGCCCACCCCTCCACACACACCCAACTTGGGATCGAGCCTGCAACCCGGGCATGTGCCCTTGACTGGAATTGAACTTGGGACCCTTCAGTCCACAGTCCGACACTCTTATCCACTGAGCCAAAACAATCAGGGCTATACTCACAACATTTTAAGCATAATTCTACCACATCAGCCAGGTTCTGAGTTATTTAAAGGTTAAAAAAAAGACTTAATGTGTCTGTCCAGTATGGCTCAGTGGTTGAGCACTGACCTATGAACAAGGAGGTCACGGTCCTTGGTTGCAGGCTACATCCCCAGTAGGGGGGAGCCAATCAATGATTCTCTCGCTCTCTCTTCCTTCCTCTCTGAAATCAATAATATATATGTCTAAATATATGTATATGTATATGTATACATATATATACATACATACATATATACATGTAAGCCACGTGCAGTGTCTGGAACTTGCATATTCAACACTGAGCACCTGCTCTCTGCAAGGTTCATTTACTTAGATCACTCTAATTTAATGCTTAAAAAACTCAGAGAAGTAGATGAAATCATTGTCAATGTACAAATGAATAGAGATTCAAATACAAAGTATAGAGAAAAAAGTAAAACCTAGGTTTTTCTAAAGTCTGGTTCAGTGTTTTAACCACTATGCACACTTACCCTTAACATTTAAAGTAAATATAATAAAGCAAAAAAAAAAAAAAAAGTAAATTCTTATTTATTAACACTTTGAAACTGCAATCCTTGAAAAAGCTTTTGTCATTTGTGAGTTGCTGCAATAAATCTAAGTTGATAGTATTTAAACAAATATGCAAATTCTCATTAAAGGCATATATTTGGAAATGAGTTCAACATTGTTTTAAACCTGTGTTGTAGAGTGTGAGAAGGATGATCCACTTCTTCAGCTCCTTCCAGAAACTCTATTTCTTCCAGCAGCTTGCCCTGTAGTTTTTCCACATCTGTCAATTGCTCTTGCAAGCTTAGGTATTCGTCTAAGCTGCTGTCCAGCTTGGGAAGCACAACCAGCATCTCATCCCTATTCTTAAACCAGTTCACCTGTGAAAAATATTATGGTTAGGAAGATTCATATAGGGTCAACTATGAGACATGATGATGTCTCTCAAAGGAATCATGCTAGAAGGATATCTTGAGCAAATTATTCTATTTAAATCTCAACAAAACCCTGAGGGGGTGATGGCATCACCCATATTTTACAACAATAATGGAAGTATCCACATTCACAAAGCCATAAAGTAAGATTCAATTCTACTATCCCATACAGTTATTGTCAGATCACACAAAACAAGAGGAGCATCACTAGCTATGAGGATATTAAAACCAAGAACAAAAGGAAACTATCCAATTAAAATAGGCAATGGCAAACACATTTCAACCTATTTAAAAAGATATAATTTTCATATCATTGTATATCTTGTGTTTCCTAATAAAAAGACATCAAATTGCCCTCTTTCACTGCCATTTCAATATTATACATTACAGTCTTGCAAAAATTTTTAAAGAAAAAGTTTTACTGAACTTTTTTATAGATACTATGTTAACTCTATTAACAAAAAGATAACAATGACTTATCACTGGCTTCACCTTAATTTCAGCTACTCTGGAAGAAAAGAGGCTTCGGGTGATCTCCCGTTCCATCTCTCTCTTGCTCTGCTTGCTCTCAGCCTGCTGGCCACCTCCACCATAGACAGCACCAGCGAACCCAGCCTCGCCCCCAGCTGTCCAGTCCACCAGGGGGTCATACACAAAGGCTTCCAGCAATGTCAGCAGAGTCTCTCTGCCACGCCGCATTATGTGTAAAACCTGTTTTCAGAAGAGTTTAAGTTTTGCCATAAGTTTCCTCATGAAAATGTAGTTTTTCATCCACATGATTTGTTAATTTAAAAGGTATAAGAGAAAACAGCATACCTGCTCACATGAAAGCCTAAAAACACCTTCTACACCAGTTACACCCAGTGCTGTTTCAATGTTCTGTGTCATCCGAAAAGGTACTTTCTCAGGAACACGAAGGCTTTTACCTTGAAAAAACAAATATTTTTGTCCTTTCACCAAAAACAAAACCCAAAAAACAAAAAAAAAACATTTGACCCTCATTAATAAATGTAAAGTCCAAGTTAAATTTACCTTTTTCAAAGCAAACATTGTAATCTATGTGAACAACCTCTCCAGTTGTCATGTCTATGAGAACATTATCCAAATGTCTATCTCCAAGGCCAATTATGTACCCGACCATAGACATGACTGCAGTAGATCTGGCATAAGACTAAAGAAGAAGGGGTGGGGAAATAAGAAAAAAGAATTAGCAAATTTCCTTCCAACATGGACCAATGCTCTAAAACTCACCAAATTCCATGATCCTACTCCTTTGTTTCTAATTAAATAGCTAGCGCTCCTCAGGGCTGCTATGAATGGTCACAAAAGGATCTGCACTGAGCAGCTGTACACAACATGATGGTCCTCACTGGTCCTGCTTAAGTGATATCAGAATGCTAGGGGAGCTGGCCTAAGCCAGCAATTGGACATTCTCTAAGGGATCCCACAGTCAGGGCTGAGGGAACCCCCCCCCACAGTGCATGAACGTTGTGCACCAGGCTTCTTGTATCTTATAAGATTCAAATATAGGTCTCAAACTACTAAGTCTGGAGGAAAGCAGGGAGGAGGGACAAGACAGGAAGCAGGCAAAAGAAACAATACTGATTAAAATAAAAAACAAAAACATACCTGTGTGACTCTCCACCATTCATCAGGTGTAGTGCAAGATGACCAAAGCTCTTTAGCGAGGAGATTTGGGGGGGTGGCTTCCATTAACTCTTCTAACACTGCCTTCATCACATGAAGAGGCCAATCCCGTCGGGATACATCCAAACTAAGTCCAACTGCTTTTAAAGCGGGGCCAATTTTACTGTAATAAAGTTCACTAGGACGGGGCACAATTCCAGGATTCTGAGGGGTTTGGTAAGAATCTTGGGCCTGTAAAAAAATTATTTAAAAAAGATGAACTTTATTTAAATAAAGGTGAAAGATTACTTAGAATGCAAAGTAGTATTTTTAATTTTTTGTGTGTGTGTGGCATTCTCCATCCACCCAAGTGAAACTCATGTACCAAACAGCATCTTTCTTACAATCTAATATCTTTCTCAAAATTGGGTACTACACTTACTATTATTATTACTTTTTAAAAAAGTTGGTCTACTGTTACATTTTCTTTAAGTACAAGTCAAGCTCAACATCCTTTTAACATTCTTTATAATGTATAATTCTGTTTAGACTTTATCATTTATATACAGATTTCATTTTCATCAGCATGACAATCAATAAAAAAATTAATAGATAGCCTATCTCTGGTTCCCATATCTAAGTTACCTTTCAAATATTGTTCTGCAGCCTCCTATGCCTACTTTATAGCTTGATTCCTTTCAAATTCTTGTTCTTTCCCATACCTACCAATCATGAAGTTGAGACTGTATAAAAACTATCTTTCTATCCATAGCACTTAGTACTACTGTTCCTGGCATACACTAAGCACTAAGATACTTAGCTAAAATATATTCTAAATAAAATTCCTATTCTAAATCAAGGTATAAATTTCACAGGTACAAAACAGTGACTAATTCTAAAGTTGTTTCTTACTTACTATTTAATCTAAAAGAACCTGAATCAAAGCTATCTATTATGCACACATTTAATTTAAAAGACCCTAGAAAACACCTAGAGTAAGCCTAACAAAAATCACTTAAGATGTGATCATGAAGTTACTAAGTATTAACCACACTAGCATCCTATCTCCCTGTATTTGTCTAGAACAGTGGTCGGCAAACTCATTAGTCAAACAGAGTCAAATATCAACAGTACAATGAATGAAATTTCTTTTGAGACCCAAATTTTTTCAACTTAAACTTCTAATGCCACTTCTTCAGGCCGTGGTATTTTGTGAAAGAGCCACACTCAAGGGGCCAAACAGCCGCATGTGGCTCGCAAGCAGCAGTTTGCTGACCACAGGTATAGAAGTTTAACCAATGTCATTATTTCTATTACAACTTTATTTTTATAAAATGTCCCTCAAAAAACACTTTCCTAGGTACCTCAAATCTGTTCCTTCTTTTAACTTACAAACTTACAAAAATGCCCCAGTGCAGTAAAGCCTGCAAATATTTCACATATAACAGCAGCAATTAATATAGTTGTTTAGGCACATCCAAATAGAGACGTATACTTGAATTTTTATCAACCTTTTGTGCTTGTAAGGCAGCTTCCCGTTGTTGCCATCGTTTGTAAAGACCAAACAAAGGAGTGGCTCCATCCACCCACTGGATCAGCCCTGAACGTGTTCCTAGTGGTGTTACAGAATAGTGCCGAGCTTGGAAACGGGGTGTTTCCTGGCGATTGATTGTAGCAAACATAGTATTCACGATAGATAGGAATTGCATTATTCTCTCATCCAGATGTAAATCCTCCAATCCTATGGAAACAAAATTAAAGCAGGTAGGGTAGGTGACCAAATGAGATAAAGTATAATAAGACAGGGTGGAAATATATCACATTTGTGTGTCCTTCTCAATTAATAACAACACTAAATAAATGACAGCCAAGGAGGCACAATGCGAGCTTTAGAGAACTTTCAGTTTGGTCATAAGACATTAGATAATATCATTATTAGATGCACCTCAGTTGTCCTGCTTATACAAATCCATAAGCAGAGAGAATGGGACTGAAAATTTTTACTCCTCAGTATCCAACTACTTCCATTCAAAATCACACAAGAGATAGGATACTCTTGGCTATTTATGACATAGAAATTAATCTAAAACAACTTTCTTTTTCACACAGAAAGCATTAATAATCAAATTAATATCCTTCTTTTATATCTCACCTTTGAAAAGATAAGGATAGCTCTTCCCATCTGACCCCAAAAAGAGAAGTTTTTTTGGCTTGGTTTTGGTAGGTAAGATTGTGATGGTTCCGCCCACACTGTGGATTGTGACAGTGTCTCTGGCTGAGACTTCTCCAGGAAGAGCAATTTCAGTATTAGTCATAGCAGACAGCCACGGGCTGATTTCTTCAAGACGCAAGATGTAACTTGCACGTTTCTGTGCTCTCTGTTGCAAACTCAGCATTATCTACAAGAGGGAAAAAACAAGTTTAAATTATCCTTATGACCCCTATTTTCTTCCACATTTAATCTGGCATAAAAGTAAGCTTGAAATACCAATACTTCTTGCTCTAGTAGTTTCTACATTTAATTTGTTGTTATATGTTTGGGTATTCCTAGAAAGGAAAACACTGCTGTAATGGTATGCTCTTGGTGGTTTTTACTTTGTTCAAACCCTTTCCTCCTCCAATCCAAATAAGCAATGAGATCACAGCAGATGGAAGAAAACCACTGTTGTGATCACAAGGGCCCATCCATTGCTATGTCAATGACAAATCAAATCAATTCAGTCCTTGCAATAGAATAAGAAATGTTCAGTGTTGGCTGTCAGATGGACACATCTTTAGGAAGCCACTTGAAAAGATGGTAACAATTCAGAACTCTGATCTCTTGAAATAAGCAAAAATATACCATAATCCCTTCTAATAACTGACATGGAATGGGTCACGTGAATAGTTGTGTTCCTACTTGTAGCTAACTCAATAATCTGCATCCGAATTAATGAATTGCAGGCTCTGCTTTCCTGTAAAAGCCTTTAAAATCAATCCTTAGGGAAAAACCAAGATGGCGGCATAGGTGAACACTTAAACTGCTGCCTCCCACAATAATTAAAAAACTACAGCGAAAAGACAGAACGGACATCATCCAGAAACACAGTAAAGTTTGCTGAGTGAAAATTCTACAACAAGAAGGGAAAGAGAGGGACTCACAGAGACTCAGAGGAGCTGCAAAAAGCTGAGGTACAGAGACACGTGCGTGGAGAGGATGGGTAGCGAAGTACCTGGCTGGCTTCCTCTAGCGCAGTGGTTCTCAACCTTCCTAATGCCGCAACCCTTTAATACAGCTCCTCATGTGGTGGTGACCCCCAACCATAAAATTATTTCCGTTGCTACTTCATAACTGTAATTTTGCTACTGTTATGAACTGTAATGTAAATATCTGATATGCAGGATGTATTTTTATTGTTACAAATTGAACATAATTAAAGCATAGTGATTAATCACAAAAACAATATGTAATTATATATTGTGAAATATTTATTTCTAATTACAAATAAATGAAATTTTGTCTTGAATCGTGGTGTAGCATGGGTAACAGTCTTCATATGACAACAGTAAATTACATTGCTACACTTTGCTACACCCAGGAGCGGTCTGTTGGTTTTCCACTGGTCTTAGGCGACCCCTGTGAAAGGGATGTTCGACCCCCAAAGGGGTTGCGATCCACAGGTTAAGAACCACTGCTCTAGTGGGAGATGGAAACTCCTGACTGCACTAAACCCCACTTCTGACTGCACTGAACCCCAGTTCCGGGTGAGACTCATATGTGAGGAGTGGCCAAAACCGGTTTGGCACAGTGGATAGAGCATCGGTCTGCGTACTAAAAGGTCCCAGGTTCAATTTCGGTCAAGGGTATGTACCTTGGTTGCGGGCACATTCCCAGTAGGGGGCGTGCGAGAGGTAGCTGATCGATGTCTCTCTCATCAATATTTCTAACTCTCTATCCCTCTCTCTTCCTCTCTGTAAAAAAATCAATAAAATATATTTAAAAAAAAAAAAGAGGAGTGCACGGAAACTTAGGGGAGCCGCGAAAGGCAGAGGTCTGGAGGTGTGTGAGCACAAGTATGCACACAGAGGACTGACTGCTGATTGTGCCACTGGCTTTCTCTAGCGGAGAGAAGACAGAAACTCCCAACTACACTGAAATCCAGCTGCGACTACACTGAACCCCAGTTTTGGGCGAGACCCTGGGAACCCAGACTCATATGGGTCCCTGGAACACACAGAAACTCAGGGGAGCCAGAAAGGTAGAGGACTGCAGGCACACAAGTGCAAGTGCACACAGAGGGCTGCAGCAATTACTGAGGGACACTCAGATCCAGGGGCTGTGTAAAGCGGGGCTGATGGGAAGCCAAGGCTGTCTGCTCAGCCCTGAGACTCCGCCCATCCAAGCTGATCCTCACAACCAATTGGCTTGGAGGTCAATTCCTCCCAGTGATACCAACAACAATCAAGACTTAACTACAACAAGGCTGTACATACAGTCCACAAAGGGGTACACTGAGAGAATCCACCTTAGGTAACTGGGGAGGCTGAGCCACTGGGCCATATAGGACACCTAGCACACAAAGCTACTCTACCAACTCAGGGAAGAAGCAAAAATGCAGAGTCAAAGAAACAGATCACAAACGAAAGAAATGGAGGAAAATGAACAATTAGCTATAGAGTTCAAAACCACGGTTATAAAGTTTTTCAACTATTTCCTAGAAAAGGCTGATAAATTTAGCGAAACCTAAGAGGAGATGAAAATGGACCAACTAGAAATTAAACATACAATGACTGAAATAATAAATATTATACAGAGATCTAACAGCAGACTAGAGGAACACAAGAATCAAGGTAAAGATTTGAAATACAAAGAAGCAGAAAACACTCAACTGGAAAAGCAAAATGAAAAAGGAATGAAAAAATGTGAAGATAGTGTAAGGAGCCTCTGGGAAAACTTCAAGCGTCCCAACCTCAGAATTATGGGGGTGCCAGAAGAAAATGCTGAAGAAAGCAAGATACTAAAAACTTGTTTGAAGAAATAATGACTGAAAACTTCCCCACCTGGTGAAAGAAATAGACTTACAAGTCCAGGAAGCTCACACAACTCCAAACAAAAGGAATCCAAAGAGGACCACACCAGGACATATTATCATTAAAATGCCAAGACCAAAAGACAAAGAGAATATTAAAAGCAGCAAGAGAAAAACAGTTAATTACCTATAAGGGAGCACCCATATGATTGTCAGATGATTTCTCACAGAAACTATGCAGGCCAGATGGAAGGGGCAAGAAATATTCCAAGTGATGAATGGCAAGAACCTACAACCAAGATTACTCTACCCAGCAAAGCTATCATTCAGAATTGAAGGTCAGATAAATAGCTTCACAGATAAGAAAAAGCTAAAGGAGTTCATCATCAAACCAGTATTATATGAAATGCTGAAAGATACTCTTTAAGAAGAGGAAGAAGGAGGAAAAGGTAAAGATAAAAATTATGAACAACAAATACGTATCTATCGACAGTGAATCTAAAAATCAAGTAAGTAAAAAAATCTAATGAACAGAATAAACTGGTGAATTTAATAGAATCAGGGGCATAGAAAGGGAATGGACTAACAATTTTCAGAGGGAAAGGAGCGAGGGGAGTGAAGGGAGAGACATGAAAAAACATACACATATGGATGAGGACAATGGTGGGAGATGGCAGGGGGAGTGAGGGCAGAGGATGGGAGGGGTGGGAGAGCCAGGTGGAAGGGAGCTATGGGGAGGAAAAAGAGGAACAATTGTAATAATTTGAACAATAAAGATTTATTACATTAAAAAAATAAAAATGAAATAAAGTAAAATCAATCATTAGCATGTCGTTATTCATAAAAGATAAACGACAACTGGAAAACTTAAGTGCTCATGGACAGAACAATGGATAAACTGTAGTTTTCCCCCATAATAGATCAATATTCTGCTACACACAAAACATGAATGAATCGTGATGAAAATAAAACAAAAACCCTAAGGCTATTTCAACAATAATGGAAGTAGTAAGTACAGACAGATATATGCCATATAATCTCAATTATATAAAGTTAAAAACAGGCAAAAACTAAATAACACACCATGTAGAAATGCATCAATAAACAAGAATTACTTTTTTAAAAGTGGAAATCAATTGTTAAAAATTCAGAACAGCTCAGCTGATGTGGCTCAATGATTGAATGTAGAGCCACGAACCAAGAGGTCAAAGTTCAATTCCCAGTCAGGGCACATGCCTGGGTTTCGAGCTCGATCCCCAGCAGGGGGCATGCAGGAGGCAGCCAATCAATGATTATCTCTCATTATTGATGTTTCCATTTATCTCTGCCTCTCCCTTCCTCTCTGAAATCAATAAAAACATTAAAAAAAAATTCAGAATAGTGGCTGCATAGAGGAAGATAGAATTAGGTAGGGACATGTAGTACATGTGGTATTTCTTTAGCTAATTCTATTTTTTTAGCTGCACTACAGAAAAAAGGGAAGGGAGACACAGGTATCCATTTTAATTCTTAAGATTACTCTTTAAAATGAAGACAATCATCAAAAGTTTTTTTTTACTTATTTCATACATACACCCACACCCCACTTGTTTTTAAAAAGCAATCCTTATGTCTCCTCCTGCGGGTTTCTTAATTTACTGAGGATGATATAAAGAAGCAAGAAACTGCTTTGGAAAACAAAGAAACAAGGTTTGGCTAGACCACACAAAATAAGTTCTATCTTTCATATTGGTGTTATCTTGTTGCTTCTAGCTATTTCTTTTCAATTTAGCAGCTTGCATTTATTAAAATTATGTGTACTTTTTGTTTCTACCTTGTACCTTTTAGTAGTTTTCTCATTACTAAAGTAAGGAAATTAGATAGAGACAATAAAGTAAGCCATACAGAAAAAAGGGACAAGAAAAAAAGCAAAAAAAAAAACAAAAAAAACAAGAAAAAGCTACAAGGTGCCCTAGCCAGTTTAGCTCAGTGGATAGAGCATCAGCCCAAGGACTGAAGGGTCCCAGGTTGGATTCCAGTCAACAGCACAGCTTAGGTTGCAGGTTCAATTCCCGTTTGAAAGGCAACTAATCGATGTTCCATTGTGTCTCCCACCTCTACTCTCTAAGAATCAATGGGAAAAAATCCTCAGGTAAAGGAAGAGGAGAAGGAAGGGGAGGTGGGAGGAAGCAGCAGCACTACAAGATGATAGGCTTCCCCAACTGATAATGCAATTGCTGGAAAAGATAAAACCAAAGAAAATATAGAATTAAGGGGATAAAAACTTAAAAGGATTCTCAAATATTGGAATATACACTAATCATCTCCAAATGGTCTACACAGAATTGATTTCAAAAACAGTGACTTAGAAAACCTATACAATTAAAAGATTAAATTTCTTAATCTTCCATGAGAGTATCACAGGCACACAATATTCAGTTCAAGGCCAGAGCCCTATTTTTAGCTCATCTTTTAAATTCCTCCTTGGTGCAAACCTTTGTAGATGAAAGTCTGCCACCCTAGGCCCACTCAAAATAAAGAAAACACCTTTCTCTATATTTCTTATAACTGGTCACAGGCTGCTTTCCATGGGCTTACAAAATCTTCTCTTGTGTTCCCAGTAAGGAAAGTCCCCTTATTTAAATTTTGTATCTCACAGAGAGGACTTCCCATTTTAGAAACATTCTTGAGATTTCTCAGTACCTCTTTAAATGGAATCCAGCTGCTTCCAGGTTTTGCAGGGTTCAATGGTGTCTTCAGTTTTTCTAGGGCATTTTCAATGGCATCACCATAGTTATCCTGAAACCATTTTTCATGAGGTGTTTCTGCAGGGGCAGCCGTGATGCTCCTTACATGCTCCAAAGCAAACACAATAGGCTTCATCAGAGCTGTATGCTTCTCCCGCATGATTGCAATTTTCTCTTCTCTGACCAGGAAGACACAGAGTTTGGTACAAATAAGGAACAATTTAAATATATCAAGTATAAATAAACAATATAAAAGAATAAGAAAAAATAAAGTATTAAAATATTAGTAAAGTGCCCAGCAGATGTGGCTCCGTGATTGAGCATTGACCCTGTAGCTAAGTAAGAGATCATAGTTTGATTCCTGGTCAGGGTACAAGCCCAGGTTTTTGGCTTAATCCCCATTTGGGGGTTGTATAGGAGGCAGCTGATCGATGTGTTCCTCTCCCATGGATGTTTCTATACCTCTCACTTCTTTTCTCTTTAAAAATCAATAAAATTAGTGTGTGTGTGTGTGTGTGTGTGTGTGTGTGTGTGTGCGCGCGCAAAGTAACCATCTGACATGACATTGTAACAAATCCAGCAAATTAACAAAAAAATCCAGCATATAACCGAGATCGGTTTGGCTCAGTGGATAGAGCGTCGGCCTGAGGACTGAAAGGTCCCAGGTTTGATTCCGGTCAGGGGCACAACTCCAGTAGGGGGCGTGCAGGAGACAGCTGATCTATGTGACTTTCTATCCCTCTCTCTTCCTCTCTGTAAAAAATCAATAAAAATATATTAAAAAAAAAAAAAAATCCAGCATATAAAAGAGGCAGCTTCCCTTTGCAACAATAGGTGCTGGGAAACTGGATAAGCAATTGCAAAAGAACGAAGCTGAACTCTCATACTTTACACTATAAGCAAACAAAACAAAACAAAACCTCAAAATGAGTCAATTACCTTAAGAGCTAAGACTTTCAAAAGAAAACACAGGGAAAAGGCTTCTTGACACTGGACTTGACAATGACTTCTTGGACATGGCACAAAGCATGGGCAAGAAAAAATAGATAAACTGACTATATCAAAATTAAAAACTTATATGTACATCAGGCAATGGCCAGGTAGCTCGGTTGATTAGAGCATCATCCCAAAATGCCAAGGTTTGCATGTTCAATTCCCAGGCAGAGCACCTACAAGAAGCAACTAATAAATGCATAAATAAGTGAAACAATAAATTGATGTTTCTCTCCCCTTCCTCTCTTTTCTCTAAAAATCAAAAAAGAAAAATGTAAAAAAAAAAAAAAAAAAAAAAAAAAACACATACATATGTCAAGACATTACCAAGCAAATGAAAAATTTCTTTTTTGCAAGTCATGTATCTGATGAGTGATTAATATCCAGGATATGCAAAGAGCTCCAAAAACTCAACAACAAACAATCCAATTAAAAAATGGGTACAGGATCTGAATACGGCATTTCTCCAAAGAAGATATTGGTCAACAGGCACATGAAAAGATGCTCAACATTATTAGTCATTAGGAGATGCAAACCAAAACCACAAAAAGATACCACTTCACACCCATTAGAATGGCTATTATCAAAAACCCAGCCAGCACAGTTCAGCAGTTGATGCTGACCTATGAACCAGGAGGTCATGGTTCAATTCCTGGTGAGGGCACATGCCTGGGTTGCAGGCTCCATCCCAGTGTGTGGTGTGCAGGAGGCAGCCAATCAATGATTTTCTCTCATCATTGATGTTTTTTTCTCTCTCCTTCTCCCACCCTCTCTGAAATCAATTAAACATATATATATTTTTTAAAAAAGAATAAAAACCAAAGAGAAGTAACAAGTACTGCCAAGGATATGGAGAAATTGGAATTCATGTACACTTTTAGTAGAAACTTAAAATGATACAGCCAAAGTGGAAAACAATTTGGCAATTTCTCAAAAAGTTAAACACAGAATTACCATATGACCCAGAAAATCCACTGAGTCATACACAAAATAATTCAAAGTAGGGACTCAAACAAATATTTGTATCTCAATGTTCATAGAAGCATTGTTTGAAGAGCCTACAGGTAGGAGGAGCAACTCAAGTATCAACTGACAGATGAGTACATAAACAAAATGTGTCATATCCATTCAATGAAAGTTTCAGCCATAAAAAGAAAAATCTGATATACACTACAACATGGATAAAATGTCAAAACATTATGCTAAGTGAAATAACATAGTCACACAAAATGACACTGTATGATTCCACTTATATGAGGCACTCAGTGTAGTCAAATTCACAAATACAGAAAGTAGAACAGGGATAACTAGGGGTTGGGGTTAGAGGGGGAAGCGAGGGGAGGGTACTGTTTAATGGGTACAGAGTTTCTGTTTGGGATGATGAATAAGTTCTGGAAATGGGCAGTGGTGATGATTGTACAACACTGTAAATGTAATTAACGCTACTGAATTGTACACTTAAAACTGAGGACAAAATTTTATGTATAGTACTTAAAAAAGGCAAACTGAACTAACAAGAAAAATAAAGAGCAGGCTGACCAACTCTGGGGTGGGTAGGGAAGGGAGGAGACGTGGAGGATTTGAGCAAAAAAATAAAAAAAAGGGGAAAGAACTCATAGACATGGACAAGGGGAGGAGGTGAGTGGTGGTAAAAAAGGGTATACGGGGGGGGGGGGGTAAATGGTGATGAGAAAAAATTAAATTTTAAAATTTGTTTTAAATTTTAAAAAATAAAGAAAAAACTGCTTCATTTTTGGAGTATATGTATGAAAACGTACTTGCGTAAAGTGTTGTTGTTCTGGACTCTCTTCACCTCATCTTCAAGCTGCTGGATTCGTCTCAGGACGTACATGTGTTGCTGTAACAAAACTCCCAACCAGAGCTCATCCCAGAGAACAGTGACCCTGCGCAACTCAGCCACGAGCATCTGAACCTGCAGACACAGCACATCCAAACATGCTCATCTACAAGTCCATAGAGAGCACAGCTCTGGAAACTGCAGGTTAAATGTGGTTTTTTTTTTCATGATATAATCACAAACTGCATTAGTGATTCTGCTTATCAATATATATTTGTAAAACCAATTTTGATTATTATAAAAGCTTTGTTCCTCAAATATTCCATGACAGTTTCTAATGGGTTTTGTTTATAAGTTGTGTTTTGGGGGAGAATGGTTATAATAAAAATTGTTTTAAAACATGAGTTTTCTGTACCTGTAACACCATAGTTGGATTTGCAGAGGATAACTTATCTACAATTTTGCTGTAGCAATCCTGCATCATGGCTTGGTCTTCATTTAATCCACTCTTGGGTTCATCTTTATTGCTCTCTTGAGAAGCAGGAGGGCTTCCTCCCTCACATTCAGAAACCAGCAATTCTTCTCCTTGAATATTACCAAGTAGAGTTGGAATTGAAGAGGAAAACTTATTTCCTATAATAAAATGGGAGAATAAGGTAGACTTTGGATGTTTCTCCCAAGGGCATATGTCAAGTGAGGAAAAACAACTCCAGAGCACTCATTTAAATAACTGGCATTCTGTACACTAAAGTGACCAAACATCATGGCTATTCTGCCTTTTTACAAACTGAGCGATTATATTTATTCATATTTCAAGCTAACAGAAGATCAATGAGGCGGGGGGGTGGGGGGGGAAGGGTAAGAAATAAGTCTCAATAAATAAAGTGTTCTACCAGCCAGAGTCTAGAACTTGGGTTTCAATCCCTATCTACCGGTTTACTCAGCTCAGCAAACAATTTCCCATGGTTAGTGGGTTACTATGAGACTGAAGATAATGTGTAAAGCACATGTCCTAAGGGCCAGCACAAAGCAGTTATTCTCTCAATAAATGGCAATTATTAATTTAAAAGCTACAAATTCTATCAACTCTGGAATATAAAGCTTAAAAAACTTTTATCTAACATTATTTGTAAAAATTTATACTCAAATTAGCAGCATTTTAATATTCCATACCTGAAGCCTGTGACTCACTACTAAGCGATATGGTACCCACTATTGCAGGATACAAGATGAGATGTGGAGAATCTTGAGCCACCCGGATGAGAAGGTTACAAATACTCTGGCGCACATACACTTCAGGGTGGTTTAACCGTGAGAAAAGCTGTGGAATAATTCCTTTAGGAAAGAAGAAAGAAACATTTTAAAGTTATTAAAAAGTGTCAACATAGTGGATGCAAATGGATAGAACCTAATGTGCCAGCATCACTCCTAAGGGCCTCAATTTCTCCTTGTGATAACAAAGACCTGTACACAAGTTCTTTTGTATTTTTAATCCTCATCCAAAGATATTTTTTTCCATTGATTTTTAGAGAGTGGAAGGGAGGGGGAGACACAGAGAGAAACATTAATGGTTGCCTCCCACACACATCTTTTAAAAAAAAAATATATATATATATATATTATTGATTTTTTACAGAGAGGAAGGGAGAGATATAGTTAGAAACATCGATCAGCTGTCTCCTGCACGCCCCTTACTGGGGATGTGCCCGCAACTAAGGTACATGCCCTTGACCGGAATCGAACCTGGGCCCTTCCGGTCCACAGGCCGACGCTCTATCCACTGAGCCAAACTGGTTTCGGCTGCTACACATCTTAATGAGCATCAGGTATCAAGCCTGCAACCAAGGTACATGTCCTTGACCAGAATCAAACCCTTGAGTCCTCAGGCTGGTGCTTTAACCACTGGGAAAGACTGGCTAGGGCTATACACAATACCTTTTGCTTCTCATTGTGGTTAGGGTATAGAGTTATAATCAAAATCTAGAGCAATTCAAAATTATTCTAGAGAAATGTATTTTCTGTAAGTGACTATAAAAGAAGATCGAGATAATTTTTACAAAGGGTTTAGGACATTCTTTTTTCAATTACAGTTTAATACTTTCAATATTGTTTTGTATTAGTTGCAGGTATACAGCACAGTAGTTTAGACCAGTGGTCAGCAAACCGTGGATTGCGAGCCACATGCGGCTCTTTGGCCCCTTGAGTGTGTGGCTCTTCCTGCAGATAAGCATGTACAGTGCGATTGAAATTCCGTGGTCCATGCACAGAAGTCGGTTTTTGGCCTGGGCAAGTCTATTTTGAAGAAGTGGTTGGTCTATTTTGAAGTGGTTCTAACATCGAGCCACACTCAAGGAGCCAAAGAGCCACATGTGGCTTGCAAGCCGCAGTTTGCCGACCACTGGTTTAGACAATCACATATTCTACAAAGTATTCCCTCCAGTATTTCCAGAATCCACCTGGCACCATACATAGTTATTGCAATATTATTGATATTGATTATACATCTCTGGGACTATTTTGTAACTACCAATTTATACTTCTAAATCCCTTTACTTTTACACCCAGAACACCCCTTCCCTCTGGCAACCACTGGTCTGCTCTCTGTATCTATGTGTCTATTTCTATTTCATTAATTTATTTTGTTCTTTAGATTCCACAGAGCATATAAAATTTTTTGGAACTTAATTTTAACCACTATCTCCAAAATTCATTTTGTACATAATAAGCTTCTGCCTTTCAGTCTTCCATTCTTCTGAAAGGTGAGAGGGAAGAGGTGTAACAGCAACTCAGGGTGTCATAAGAACTAATGTATCCATTCTATAACACTAGAAATAATAGATATAAAGAAGGAACTTCTATTTTTTTATTGCCTTAGCTATCCTACCCAGAAATAATTTTTGCTGAGACATTTTTTAGACCATCACCTCTCCATGGAGCAGTAGGTGTTGTTTCCAAGCCGTGTTCTAGATATTGCCTAAGCTCGCCAGCATGCTTCACCAGCAGCCTGAGCAATCGCAAGGTGGCCATCACGATGACATCATCAGTGCTCTGCTCTACTCTGTGACTTAAATGTAGCCTTGGATCATCTTCATCTAAAGGAATCTAGGGTAAAAGACAAAAGGAAGAAATAAGTAATTCAAAATATTGTTTTTTTCTATTAGGAAAATAATTTCAAATAAATTTTGCTAAAAGAGAAGACTGTGTGACCAACCTGACCAGCATTGAGTTTAAGGAAAGTAAAATATGCACTGCAAGACAATTTGTACAGGCTGAAGATTCTATCCACAACTTTCCTCCACACTTTAATAACTCCTTCTGTTGCAGTTTCATCAAGTTCAGACAGCCATGGGCAGCTCGATATTAACTGACGCCAGATAACATCAACCATGTCATCTTCCTCATTATCTTCACTTTCTGTTATCTGAAGTGTTATATCTTCATCCTAAATAAAAATTGGACATAAAATGCTATTTATAATACAAACTGAAAAGGTACCTGATTTTCCTGTCAAATGAAAATATTTTTTCATTACGAAAGACCAAACTACTTCATATTTAGCATTATATAGGCTAAATGTCAAAATGCTTCTCCTTATGGTATATTAATGTAGCTAAGAAGATATAAGCATCTCCCAAAAATTAAAGACTGATTTTTGGATTTTATATGTTAAAGTCTAGGCAGGAGTGGAAAACCATTTTTCTGCCAGTGGCCATTTGGATATTTTTAACATCATTCTCGGGTCATACAAAACTATCAACTTAAAAATCAGCCTGCTATATTTGGTCAAACATTTAATTAACTCATCCCCAATGCCTTGGCAGAGCGAGACCAAATGATTTTGTGGGCCTTATATGGCATGCAGGCCAGATACGCCCCCACCCCTAGTCTAGAGTAAGAACAGAATCAATAAAATCCAAACTCTTAAAGTTTGCAACTAAATACTTAATAGTCATAACATAACTTTTGAGGAGGTAAATCCTACAGATAATCTAATCCATTGGTTTTCAACTCTGGTTATATATTAAAATCATCTAAGCTTAAGTATACATGCACACATGTACATGCATACATACATTCCATCCAGAATATCTGGGCTGGGGCTCAGGCACCAGCATATTTCAAAAGCTGTCAAGTCTATGTTAAGATCCTAATTTCTAAGCAGAACTACATTTCAAGAATAATCAACTTTATGTAAAATGAAATTTCACCCTAATTTTTTAAGAGGACTCTTAAGAAATTGCTTTGATTTCTCAAGAAACCAGAAAGCTATTAACTCACTTTAATCTTAAAAACCAAAAATTTATTTGAAATAAAACAACACTGAGCCAAAACAGGTTTGGCTCAGTGAATAGAGCGTTGGTCTGTGGACTGAAAGGTTCCAGGTTCGATTCCGGTCAAGGGCATGTACGTTGGTTGCGTGCACATCCCCAGTAGGGGGTGTGCAAGAAGCAGCTGATCGATGTCTCTCTCTCATCGATGTTTCTAACTCTCTATCCCTTGCACTTCCTCTCTGTAAAAAAATCAATAAAATATAAAAAAAACCACACTGAATCAATTATATGTAATCAACCTCAAAACGAATGAATTAGAACAGTGACCTTGACACTATTTCCCCAAACACTATATTATGTTTTCCTTGCCTGAATCCCTGCTGGCCGACACACAGCCTGACCAAGAATAGCATATATTCTCTCTTTTTCTTCTTCAGTTATGGTGTCTGGAAGCAGATTTTGAACTTCAGATTTTTCTCTAGGCAGCAGACGAACACCTTCTCCCTGACTATAAAAATAAACAAGTAATTGGTATTTCAGCTACCAAAACTTCAGCAGTCATTTTAAACCTCTATTTTGCAATGCATTAAATAAATTATACATTACAACATACATACCTGGCATTGTCAACCACTTTTCTGCCCCACCTATAAGCCCAACTAGCCAAGGCTGCCCAGGATTTGGCTACTTCGGGAGCCTGTACTGAAGATAGGTGATACAACTGTCCCAAAATGAAGTCAGGTTCTCCAACTCCAATATGTACTTCCATGAAGAAAAAAATAAAGAAAGCAATCAGCAATGTTACATTCATAAATTCTTTTAACACTAAAACCAGTAAGTTCCACAATACTGTAGTACATAATTTGATAAAGCATTTATTTGGAATTTTTTTTTTTCTTAAAGGCTAGTATGTTGAGATGAACCACTCAACTTCGCAAGTAAACAAATTATAACCATGTAGCCTAGCTGGTGTGTCTCAGCGGTTGAGCGTCAACCTATGAACTAGGAAGTCACGGTTCGATTCCCAATCAGGGCACATGCCTTGGGTTGCAGGTTGGAGTTTACAGGCTCTATCTCCAGTAGCAGGCAAAGTTGATCAATTATACTTTCTTATGACTTATGTTTCTATCTCCTTCTCACTTCCTCTCTTTGGAATCAATAAAAATACATTTTTTTAAAAATCCTACCAAAATTTTAACTCTGTAAAATATGTTCATGTCTTTCATGATACTAAAATTGAACACCTTTAAACAGTCCAGGTGTCAGATATATTGTAGAATGTCTTGCATTCTGGATTTGAATGGCTATTTTCTTATGATTAGATTCAGCTTAAACATTTTGGCAAATGAATATAAATAAAAGGTGATGAGTATACAATCTCATTCAGAGATTCATGAGGTGAATATCATTTTTTGTCAGTAAAACTATTTATTTTCATAAAAAGAATTCATTATACAAACAACACTTTTAACAGAATATTAGCTGTCATTATCCATTTTAAGTGAAGTATGAAGTATCTGCAACAGTTAATGCAAATAGTTCCATCTCTCTAGACCCTTCAAGCAACTTCTTTACATTCTTCAACTTCCCCAAATTCTAAACAAAGAATATAAGTGAGGTGAAAATCTTTATTCCCAGTTTACTTTTTTTTTTTAATATCTTTTTATTGATTTCAGAGAGGAAGGGAGAAGGGAGAGATGGAAACATCAATGATGAAAGAGAACCATTGATCAGCTGCCTTCTGCACTGGGGATCGAGCTGGCAACCACCGGCATGTGCCCTTGACTGGAATCGAACCTGGGACCCTTCAGTCCATAGGCTGACATGCAGTCCACTAAGCTAAACCAGCCAGGGCTTTATTCCCAGTTTAAAAGTAAAAATATCGCCTGTTCTAGTGTCATTTGCCAATGTGAAGATTTATAAAGAAATATCCCTTATGAATATCAAGACCCTATAAAACCCTCATTGTAAATAAAAGACTGTTAAGTAATTAAGATGCTAGGCTTCACAGTAAAAAAAATGAAAGTAGATTCTCATGTTCAGCAAAGAGGTTAATTACCTCCTAATCCATAAAAATAGGACAATGGTACCACTCAAATGTTGAATGAATTAATTATCCTACCTGTCAGGCACTTTTCTGTTATTAACTCTAGTGTCAGGATGTGAAACTTGAATCTTTCTGTAATTCCTGTGCTCTACCAGTCAAGCTGACCACAAACTACTATTTTATATCTTTTTTGCTTCTTGTATGACAAAAAATTTTAGTTATCCAGGGCAGAATCTGATTGCCAGCAAAAACTTTTAAGTTCATAAAAGCACTATGAATCGGGAAGGTGGAGAGTATGGCCTGGGGGGCAGAGTTCAATGACTTCCACAGTGGCATAAGATATTAAAGAAACGTGTTTTAGTTACTTTTAGGCAATATAACATATTAAATTTCCAGAGACACTTTTTGTGGCCAATTACAGTCAGCATAACATTGTAAACTTTATTGATTTTAGAGAGGGAGGAAGATAGAGACAGAAACATCGATCAACTACCTCCTGCATACCCACTACTGGGAATCGAGCCCACAAACTGGGCATGTGCCCTGACCAGGAATCAAACTGGTAACCTCTTGGTACATGGGTCGACACTCAACAACTGAGCCACATAGGCTGGACCACTAACATTGTAAACTTTAAAACAAGGGGCACAATAAATTTTAAAATTAATATTTTAAAGCTAGCAAGAGAAAGAAATCCTACCTGTAGATTCACTCTCAATCCGAGGATACTCTTCATCCACTGTATTAACCGATGATAGTTCTATTAGAGTGAGTATGTTTTTAGACAAAGTAGAAAGACCTGTGAAGTTCTGCTGTTGCTGAGCTCTGTAAACCTGTTTTAGCTGCCCTGAAATTTCTTTCCATTCTGCCTGGATCCATTTAGCTAGTGTCAGAATTGACTTGGCAACTGCATATTCAGCTTTGGCAGACTTGCAAAAAGATATAGCACAGGAACTCAACATTTCCATTGCGTGCGTTGACTGGCCTATAGAAAACCAAAAAACAAGTCCTTAGAAGCCTTCGAAGCAAACAAGGACATTTTGGGGTTCATGAACTTTTAAAAACATGTAAATTCAGTGATAACCAATAATCTCTTAAAGCAGGTTTTATTTTAATAACAAGTAACAAAAGTACTAAATCAAAGAGGTAAGTCAATACACATAAATTCTTATTTACGACTCAAATGTTCGGCAACAGCTGGGGGGAAAAAATCAACATTTCTGCTACTATCTAACACAATACACAGTAGTTGTATTAGATACCATTATCATAGTTGGGTATTTAGCATAATTCATTTTTACTAACCTGCTGTATGTAGCAATTTGGTTTTTTCAATGTCAAGTTCAGGACCCCATTTTTCGTCCACTTGACCTTGAGTTGACAGTTTTTTAAAATGCTGGACTAAATCCTGTGCAGTGGTGGTCTTTCCTAAATGAACCTCGCTACACTGTGCCAGCAGTCTTGTTGCAAGTGACACATTCCCCCGTTTTCTAGCAAATTTTGCTGCTGTTAGACCTAATTCCATGAGATGACTTCTAATTGGAATTGTTTGTTCTGGAGAAAAGAAAACATTTTATTAGTCCCTGGCAGGTCTAGTCCCAGATTTCACAGAAACACAACCAAAAAATTCTTCCCCAACTCCTGCCTACATAAATAAAAATTCATTTTTTTCACCTTCTTTAAGTCCCTAGCAGTCAGCATAGTGCTTGGCATACAATAAACAATAAACACTTGTTGAAATTAACATACACAACAAAGTAGACAAGAGTAAAAATCATTCACTATAAAAAATTCAGCCTTTTAATTTCTGAATTTTTAAAGTAAAGAACCTAGGCCAAAGGGTGAGGGATGAGGGTAAGGTTAGACCTTCCCTCCTATATAAGTAAGTACACCCACTGCCATTCTCAACTGGTTTATTCCTACTTTTCTGAAGAATCCTTCTCCTCCATTACCCATCCATGCAAGTTGGTGTTCTTCAGGTCTGTCCTAAAGCATTCTCCCCCTCTCACTCTATAAACACTCCCTGAATAAAAGTACCTGCTCCTATGGCTTCAATTACCATACCAATGGTGATGACCCTTAAATTTTTATCCCTAGCCATACCAGACATCTCAGTTCCACTAGCTTACCAACACCTACAATCAGATTTTTCAAAGGCATTTTAACTTAAGTAAAATCCATTTTCCATCTTCAAACCTTTTACTTCCTTCTTGTCTCAAGGAAAGGCACATGATCAACTTGGCTACTTGAGCAGGTACGGGCAGTCATCTTAAAACTTTACTTTCAACCTTCATATCACATCTACTTTTTCCTGTCCCTAATGCTACCTTTGGTCACCTTTGGCAGCAACTTCAGCCAAACTGGTACTTTTGCCTTCAGTCTTACCTTCTTCTAATCCATTCTCCAACCTCCAACTAAAGCAATCTTACACAGAGGGAAGTTCTGAACACTTCCTGCCTCGCAGTGCCCTTCTAACAAAGCCAAAACTAAATGTGGCATTTAAGGCACTGATGCTTTGCTTTCCATTCCAATCTCAACTTCATCCAAATTCATCTCTCCCTTAGGTCATCTAAGCATCTTTAATTAATGCTACAACCACTGCATTACTGACTTTTCCTTTCCAATTTTAAAACATGTTCAGTAAGGATAGAAAAGGAGATATTTAGAGTACTATTATATGCCATGCTCTGTATGAGGGCTTTTATATACATTGTCTCATCTCCTACAAATCCTTACAAAGAATTACATCAGTGGGGCACAATCATCATAACCAAAAAGAGAAAGTGACTCAGAAGTTTAATGACTTGCCCTAAGGTCCTCCAATTTACAAATGATGGGCTAAAGATCTAAACCCAGGTCTCTATGACACTAATGATATGAGTCATTCTTACCAATAATCACCCTGCAATGCAAGTGCATTCCCCAGCATTAGCTTAGTTGAAACTTAACATTCAAATTTACTCAGTAATCCCAGCTACCATATTTTCAACTAAAATTCGACATGTTTCTGGCAAGTTTTCCATTTTAGAGCAGTAAAAGTAAATTGCTGTCATCCCTTTAATAAAATAGACATTCTTTCTTAGAAATGATAAATTTTTCTTATTATTCTTTCTTAGACATTCTTTCTTAGAAATGATAAATTTTTCTTATTATTCTTTTGGAGTGTTTAAACTTAACATTTACAGTATATTATATATGACAAAGAATCTATACCCTAGACACATAAACAAGTCTTATGACCATTAAAAATTGACCAGATCTAAACACTTTACAATATAAGATATAAGATAATAGAATATAAGATATACATTGGCCACTATGCAAATGAAAAGATATTCAACATCATTACTCAGCAGAAAAATGTAAATACCACAAGATACTATTATATACACACACTGCAGAGACTAAAATTAAAGACTGACAACCCCAACAATGCAATGCCAGAGGAATGCAATATGCACAACCAGATTATAAGAAACTACCAAACTATTTTGAAAGTTAAACCATATGACCCAACAACCATACTCCTAGACCTTTACAAGAGAAATACAAACACATATCTACCCAAAGACTTGTACATGAAATTCACAGCAGTTTGGTACATAATAGTCCAATTTTGAGAAGTCAAAAATCCATTAAATTGACAACAGATAAACAAATTGTGGTATATCCATACAATGGATTCTACTCAATAGGAAGGACCACACTGATTCTTATACTATGGTTGACCCTTAAAAATAAAATACTAAGCAAGCAAGTCAGACACAAAAGAGCTTATTTTATTATTCCATTTATATAAAACTAGTCTATAGTGATTGAAAGCAAATCAGTGGTTGCCTGGGATGGGCAGATGGGAGAGATAATTGGGAAAAGACATGAGGAGAAACCAAGATGGTGGCATAGGTGAACACCTAAACTGCTGCCTCACACAACAATTTAAAAACTACAGCTAGAAGACAGAACGGATATAATCCAGAACCACAGGAAAGCTGGCTGAGTGGAAATTCTACAACTAGAAGGAAAGAGAGGGGCTCACAGAGACTCAGAGGAGCTGCAAAAAGCTGAGGTATGAGACACACACGCGGAAAGGACAGGTGGCTGAGGCCTGGCTGGCTTCCTCTAGCGGGAGGGAGATGGAAACTCCCAACTGCACGAAACCCCAGTTTCAGGCGAGACTCATGGGGGTAGGGAGTAGCCTGGACTGTCGGGAAAAGGGAGGAGTGCATGGAAACTCAGGGGAACCGCAAAAGGCACACCTATCGATGAGGACAGTGGAGGAGAGGTAAGGGCAGAGGGTGGGATGGGAACCGGGTGGAGAGGAGCTATGGGAACAATTGTAATAATCTGAACAATAAAGATTTAATAAATTAAAAAAAAAAAGACTAAGAAACCTTTGAGTAAATAAATGTTCTATATTTTTATTTTATTGGTGTTTACACAAGAGAGGATGTGTTAAACTCAAAGAACTTTAACTTATAATGTGTAAATTATGTCTCAATAAATCTATTTGTTAAATAAACCTAGTTACCTTTTATTTTATCCAACAACTGACTCTGGTACATGGTATATCTTAAGGCCTGCATCCATGGCCTCACATCATGCTGTTTACATGAACGCAAAGCTTCACTGAAGAGTGGAATCAGACAGTCCTGCCAGGGAAAAACCAAAACTTCTTAATGGAAACAGGCTCCTTATATGTTTGTAGACTGAGTTTAGTTATACCCCCATAGGACAGCTACTGCAGCTCTACTCCAAGTTTATATACATTAAACTCTCCCCTTTCTTCACCGTGTTTTCTAATCATAGGAGGAAAAGATACTCTAAGAGAAAACTTTGTTTTACGCTCCCCCAAAAAATTATTTTTCAGAATGTAGTAAATCCAAGTTATCAATACAGTACACAATTTTTAAAAAAATAAATAGCATATTTACTGCAAAGCAGAAGCTAAATTACAGAAACATATAAAACGATTTCTCCATAAACACATTTTCAAAGATTACTAGTATAATTCCCTTGGGAAGAGCTTATCTTTAGTTAAACTTTAACCTATCTGGGAAAAGGAAGGAGTGTCTTCATTTTAGTCAAATCTAAAATTTATATACTCTGCCCAAGGGAGATATAGAATATTTATGTACACCAACATCTTGTCCAAAGCAAAAAAAAAAAAGTTCAGCGATTATGTATCTTAGGTTTTTCTATCTGCCTTACACACTTCTCAAATAAAGATATACCTAAAAAATGGCATTTTAGATTTCTATATTTGCTAGCTTGTCCAACAAAACCCACAAATGCTATTTTAAAAATTGAAAAATAGTCTTTGCTCTATATTAGTGTCTACTGATGATTGAAAGAATATCCTGGTAAAAATATACACACCTCTGTAGAAAGTCTGTTAGAAACTGTGTTCTCCAAAGCAAAAGAGCAATACAGCTGTAAGGTACTCAGAACTGGAAGAGATTGAGAGACTGTCAAAGTAGAAAGTCTCAGTGGTCCAATAGCTATACGTGAGGTTTGCTTCAAGTACTTTACCATGTTTCTGAAACAAAATATTTATTATTAATTAATGAATGAGATTTCTCAACTTGTAACCACTAAAAGGTATGAAGCAATTCGATAAGATGCTTCTATATTGGTATCCAAAGTGAAGAAAGGAAAAAGAGCTGGTCTGCTCTTCAGTAAAATGACATAAACAAGTCAAGGCATTTGCTTTTGGGAGGGGGGTGTTTATATTTTATTTACTTTCAACTTCAGTGTATGTTGGCAAGTGGCATTCACATATTATACAACTTCTACAACTATATGAAGTTATCACGACTAGCACTGTAGTGCTCTGTTAACTGCCTCACCCCACCAGAGTACATGCATTTGTCATGAAGTATACATACAAAATGCACCTTCGCCTCCTTAGGATTCAACTTACTCAGTGATAGACTGCCACTTCTGATCTTGTTCTAGATGGTTTAAAGCAGTTGCCAAACAAACAGAGCTTCTTAACAACTGAACTTCAATGGATTTCTGGAGTTCCCTTGGATCTGGACTCAACATGTTAGGAAGCAGTTTTTTCATATCTACATAAGTTAAACAGATTCCATTAAAAGTTAATTCACTTTTAATGTACGAGTAATATAAGGTATTAACAGTGTTAAGAAATTATCAATTAATACCTCCTTTCATATTAGTTTCAAACAATTAAATACTACTTCTGATACCTATGAAAATTCTTTATATAAAATTATAATTTAGTACTCCCCCAAATCAGTACATTTCAAGGCTCGGAAATCAGTAAATCACCTATTTATAGAGGTTAATCTAGAGCTACTTCGGCAAATCTTACTGAATCTAGAAAATCAATGCTACTACACAAATTACTCAATATACATTATACAAAATCTTTCAGTTGTGATAAAGAACTTAACGAACCACATCAAGATGTCAAGCACAAAAAATATTTAGCTTAAATACTACTCATATTTTTTCAAGCAAATTGGCTAGATAAATTTGAAAGTATTACTATAACTTTTTAAAAGTTTGCTTAATTTTAATTAAACTATTTATTTGCCAAATAATCAGAATAGTCCTAAATTAGCTGATTTGCATGGAACTTTGTCCCAAAGTTAATATATAATAACTTCCCAGATTTCCCAGTAAAATATCCTAAAAGCCAAACATTTTGAGCAACTTGTGAATAAAAATACTTTATTTTCAAATTATCTCAAATACCTATTTTTTCTTTTGATCCTCCAGCAAGTAGATTGATATTTTCTCCTGGTAACAATTCTAATTGCTCAGTACATTCAACAAATTCTCCAGACTCAAAACTGCTTAGTGATCTGTAATTAAAATATTGGTTAGCTTGTATTACACCCTATCCAGCCTGTGGAACCATTAAAAAAAAAAAAGAACAAATTCTAAAAATATATATATAGCAAAATTACAAAGCATTTTTTAAAAATATATTTTATTGATTTTTTACAGGGAGGAAGGGAGAGGGATAGAGTTAGAAACCTTGATGAGAGAGAGACATCGATCAGCCGCCCCCCACACGCCCTCCACTGGGGATGTGCCCCGCAACCAAGATACATGCCCTGACCGGAATCGAACCTGGGACCTTTAAGTCCGCAGGCCTGCGCTCTATCCACGGAGCCAAACCAGTTTCGGCACAAAGCGTTCTTTTGATGAAGCTCTTTCCACAGAGGCCACCATTTCATTTTTATTTTGAAGATGTGACTACTATCTTAATAAGCACTAAAATTGGACTGGCAAACCAGTAAGTCACAGCTTTAGACATTATTCAGTTTAGCATGCTCACCCCGCCATGTCACCTTCCTTTTTTTGCATGAGCATATTTTCATCGAGGCCCCTTAACAAACTGGCGGTGGGCTTCTGCAAGGCAACTTCAACATCTACTTCTCCTCAAGCTATTACCAGACATCCTACAGGACCTCACCCATCATCTAAAGCCCAAGATCCTGTCTCTATTATTTCGATCTTACTAGTATATCCTAGTTCTGCCTTCATTCACGGCTGACACCCCTCCTCCCTCACTCTACCTTCCCTACTATGTTTCATTAAACCTGTTTCACTTCTTTTAAAATAAGTCTTCCTTTGCATCTCCTTCCCTTATCTGAAAAGGGTGAACCCTCTGAAACTCCTCCCTCTAGTCCTGGAGCAGTGGTTCTCACTCATCCTTTCCTGTTTTACTCACTGCATTGCCTCCCTTACATCTCAGCCTGAATCCAGGCCTGTAAATGGACATCACTTGACTGTACCTGCTTCCATCTTAATAAGCCCCACGCCTACTAGATCAATGTAATCACCAGCTTCTCAGGTGAGCCGTATGGCTGATGAACTGTCAATACACTTACTCCTTCTGCCACTACAGGGTCTAAGTCTTCTCCAGTGGCAGGTTCTCCCTGTGCCCACTATACTCTACAATGCCCTCACACTCAGCTAATGACTTGCTCCTTAGGAAAGAAAAAAAAAAAAAGGAACAAAAACCACAGGGTTTAATTTGTCCAACCCTTACCCAATCTACCAACCACTCTCCCAACTATCTGTATCTAACTTTAACTGGTTTCCTTGAGGCACAGAAAAGGTGGGATTCAGTTAATCCTTTAATCAACATTCTTTACACTGTTTCTTCAACCTCTACTTTCTAGTCTCTCCTCCCCCTTAAGAAACACTTAATCTCACGAATATTTAAAATAAACACAATATTCTACTTCAGCCACAGCTTCTTACCCTAGACATCAAGAAAAACTCACTACTATTCTAGCTGATTGGGTTCAGCGGACGGAGTATTGGCCTGCAGACTAAAGAGTTCCAGTTTTAATTCAGGTCAAGGCACACACCTTGGTTGCAGGTTTCCCAGTCTTGGTCGGGATGCATGCAAAAGACAACCAATTGATGTAGCTTTCTCACATTGATATTTCTCTCTGCTCTCCCTCACGTTTCTACTTTCTCTAAAAATCAGTGGAAAAATATCCTCAGGTGAGGAGGGAAGGAGGAAGGGAAGGGAAGGAAGGAGGGAAGAAAAACTCACTACCCAATTAACCTACCTAAATCTTTTCACTTTCAAATTTCTCCACCAACAGAATTCAACCTGGCTATTTCTCCTCTCTCTACAAAGCTCTTCTTGCTTGCATTCTGGAGCTTCTGACAAGGCTGACTATTCCACTCTGGCTTTCATCTCCCACACTTCCTTTCTCGATGTCCTTGTGTTCTCTTTAATGGCTCCTTGTGTATCCCTTAACAGATGCTCAAAAGGATTCAGAGCCTTCTTTGGTACACTTCCATTTTTATTCACTCTTCCTCAGAGCCTTATCTGTGGTTGGTGGTTTATAAGGGCTCCCGAGTATAGTCATGCCTTTAGTCATTACCTATATGCTAATGATCCCCAGATGTCTCACTAGCTTAGATTTCCCTCCTCAGTTCCAAATCCAATTGTTAACTGCATACTTAATCTCATCTGCATGATTCACAAACACTTTTCTTAAACATGCCTCATTGTTCTTTGTACGTTCTTACTTCAATTAATAGCTTTTCTCCTCCACTACTTTTGCTACCACAAATTAATGGTCTACATGTTATCCTTGCCCCACATGTCCAGTATCTTTACAACACAGCAGAGTGAACCACTAACACAGATCATAACATGCCTTTCCTGCTCAAATTCCGCCTAATTTTTTTTTTTTTTTAGATTAGGGATCAAAGTCCTTTTCACACTTCTTTTTATTACTAATTTTTATTTGGTTCTTATTTGTTTTTATTAACCTTTCAAAAATGTTCATTTATGCCAATGTTTAATATTAGAAGGGTTTTGGTTCTTGACTTATAAGTTTTATGCTTTTGTGATCAGAAATATGTGATAGGAACTCAACTTTTGTATTTAATTTCTATATAATAAAAGCCTATTATGCAAAGTGTCCAGTCATCCATACAAACAATCTAAGTGTAATATGCTAATGATATTTGAAAGTCGATCAACCACTCACTATGTATGATGTGCACTGACCACCAGGGGGAGACACTCTGGCCAGTAGGTTAGCTTGCTGCCGGGGTCCAGCCAATCGGGACTGAGCGAGATGGGCTGGACACTCCCTGGAGATCTCCCACGGTCCCTCCCTGGCTGGACAACCTCCTGTGTCCCTCTCCACCCTGATCATGCACAGGGCCTCTAATTAGCCAATAATAAAATTAGTTTCCTTATATGTTATTTCACTTCACTTAAAAGTCAATTTCCAAGAACTATCAATGACACTAGTGAGGATTTACTGTATTCATATCTAATTTAGAAATAAGGCCATCAAATATGATCCTTTCTAAAGCAGTGACAAATCTTTCTTTGTAGTAGTCCCTCCCTTATTCACAATTTCATTTTTTTTAAATATGTATTTTATTGATTTCAGAGAGGAAGGGAGAAGGAGAAAGAGACAGAAATATCAATGATGATGGTTTCCTCCTCCATGTCCCCTACTGGGGATTGAGCCTGCAACCCAGGGATGTGCCCTTGACTGAAATCGAATCCAAGACTCTTTAGTCCGCAGGCCAACACTCTATCCACTGAACCAAACCAGCTAAGACATTGGTTTCACTTACACAGTCAACAGTGGTCCGAAAATGTTAAATGGAAAATTACAGAAATAAACTATTCATAAGTTTTAAATTGTGCACTGTTCTGAGCAGCATGATGAGATCTCATACCATCCCACTTGGGATGGGAATCATCCCTTTGTCCAGATACTCACATGTATACACTGTGACCTGCCTATGTATACTTAGTAGCCATCAATTATCAGTAGGTTATAAGATTAGTTATGAGATGAGTCATACCACATTCACAAAAGCCTTATAACAGTATATTATTATAACTGTTCTATTTGATTATTAATTACTAGTAGCCTGGTGCACGAAAAAATTTATGCATGGGGCAGGGGGTCCCCCTCAGCCCAGCCTGCATGTTCTCTGATTGGGGACCCCCTTGAGGGATGTCCAACTACCAGTTTTTGAGAACCCAATGGCTGCCTAGGAGGTGAAGCTTTTGACGCTGACTGGCATAGAAACCAACCAATCAGCAGTCAGACATCCCTCTCACAATCTGGGACTGCTGGCTCCTAACTGCTCACCTGCCTGCCTGCCTGATTGCCTCTAACTGCACTCCTTTGCTAGCTTGATATTGCCCCCAACTGCCCTCCCATGCCAGCCTGATCTCGCCCCCAATTGCCTTCCCCTGCCAGTCTGATCACCCCTAACTGCCTCTTCCTGCCTAATCACCCCCAACTGCCCTCCCCTGCAGGCCAATTTGGTTCTGATTGGTCGGTTTCTATGCCAGTCAGCGTCAAAAGCCCCACCTCCTAGGAAGCCATTGGGTCCTCATAGTTCACCCAGATTTGGTTCTGATTGGTTGGTTTCTATGACAGTCAGCATCTCCAGGCCTGATCAGAGAGGTGGGGCTGCTCAGTAGCTCACGTGGAGGCCTGGAGAGAATTAGAGGTGCAGCTGCTGGCAAAGCCCAGAGAGAAAGACCCTGCTTCTCTCTCGGCCTGATCCACAGTACCCTTGGCAGTCAATGCTGGGTCACCAGAGCAACCCAGCATTGATTGCAGGATTGACTTCTGGTATTTGGTCGAGCCTGCAGTTGTTTTGGACATTATGGACCCTGGGTTTTTATATATTAGGACTGTTAAGCTCTTACTCTGCCTAATTTATCTTTATCATAGATTATGTATATATAGAAAAAACTTAGTATGTACAGGATTTGGTAATATCTGAAGTTTCAGGCAACTATTGAGGTCTTGGAAAGTATGCCCTATAGATAAGGTGTGAGGACAGTGGACTACTCTATATTGTTTTATTTTAGAATAGGAATAGGCTCTGAGAATGATACCAAATAACTGTTTCAATAATTATGAGTCAGTTTTCGCAGAGCATGAATGCCCTCCTCACTTCTAATGTTGGTTTTTCACTATAGTCATTTTTAGAACACAGCATTAGAGCTATAACCATCTTGCAATAGTAGATATGACCAATTTCAACGTTTTTCTGTCAAAGAGGAAGTCTTTAAAGTTACTGAAAATTTGTTTAATGAAGTTAAGTATCATAATTTACAACTGAAAAAAAAAAATCCTTACTTTATATAGTTGAAATCTGCTTTTAGGTTCAGAGAAGTACTGCTGGTACTCTTTTTCAAGTCATGGATAGCATTCTGCCATTCCTGTACAGCAGACCAATCAGCAATTGAAATGTAGCACTCACATGCTTTATTTCCCAAATAATTTATAACTTCGGGGGAAGAGTCAGGTGGTTTGGACAACAAAGATTTCCTGGAGTCACCTGAAAGTATTTTAAAATACATATAAAGAGATCCAGAGCAGTTATGAATATTTCAGAGTGCAAAAATTTAAAAGCATGTAGTAAGATCATCAGTATAAATTATTTGATGACTATTTTTATTTAAATGTTGACTACTCACCGTTTAGAGAATGTTTTGGGCTGGCACTATTTCGCCCGGCATTGGCCAATGTAAGAACAGATTTGTCGAAACTGGATATGCAGCAATCAACCCCTGTCATAGCACACAGATGCTCCTGGTACTCCACAGAGGCCTTTTCAAACCTTCAATGCAAATTGAGTTACCCTTATTTTTAAATTATCCACATATTCATTTCCATAAAAACTGTAAAGAATGAATCACTCATTAAACGGAGTTAGATAATTAGTTGATTATTTTGCAGAGGGCGTGCAAAAAATTGGATCTCTTCCTCCCAACAACTGAAAATAAATTATGTTGTTAAATGCTGAAAAAAAGATAGCAAAAAATAACAGAAAATATTGGGATAAATATCTGATCTCAATGTATGCAAAGGCTAATAGAAGAATAAATACAAGAAAAGAACCTATAAAGTAACAGATCTAATGGCATAACCTGAAACTTCTGGGTATAAAAAAACACCACTAGAAACATTAAAGCAAATTACAAGTCAAGAAATTAAATAGCATCAATAATCTTAGTATATATTAAAATTTCACAGATCAATAAAGAAAAAAATGAGAGGCTATGAAAACTTAATCTGGGTTTTCAAAAATCACAAAGGATCAATATAACACAGGGATAAGTTTTACTACCAATCATTAATAAAGCAATGTAGCCCACGTAGTGTGGGTCAGTGGTGAGAGTCCACCCATGAACCAGGAGGTCATAGTTCAAGAGCACATGCCTGGATTGTGGGCTCGAATCCCAGTAGGGGGCACACAGGAAGCAGCTGATCAGTGATTCTCTCTCATCACTGATATCTCTCTCTCTCTCTCTCCCCACCCCCGCACCCGCCACCTATGCCTCTCTCCCTTCCTTCCTCTCTAAAATCAATAAAAAAAAATTTTAATTAAAAGAGATAAAGCAATGTAAAATAAAACAAATACTTTCATTGAGGATGGTGAACAGGTTTTTGTTTCTCAGTGACCCTCAGTGTTCACAAAGATTCACAATTACTCTATTGTTAGGAATTTAAATTGGAATAAACCTTTCTGTAGGGTAACTTAGTAAGAGTATGTATCATAGCCTTTCTTAGATCCATAGCCTTTCTTCTAGTAAATCAGTTTGTAGAAATGAATACAAAGAAAATAATCATAACTATGAGCAAAGAGCTAAATGCAAAGGTGTATTAAGGCCCAGTAAAGCCCTAGTTGGTTTGGCTCAGTGGATAGAGTATCAGTCTGCAGATTGAAGGGTCCCAGGTTCTATTCCAGTCAAAGGCACATGCCACAGTTGCAGCCTCGATTCCTAGTAGGGGGCATGCAGGAGGCAGCCAATCAATAATTCTTTCTCATCACTGATATTTCCATCTCTATCTTTCTCCCTTCCTCTCTGAAATCAATTTAAAAAAAAGTATATATATATATTTTTTATATGAAGGTGTAGCCGAAACCAGTTTGGCTCATTAGATAGAGCATCGGCCTACAGACTGAAAGGTCCCAAGTTTGATTCCGGTCAAGGGCATGTATCCTGGTTGCAGGCACATTCCCAGTTGGGGGCGTGCAGGAGGCAGCTAATCGATGTCTCTCTCTCATCGATGTTTCTGACTCTCTGAGATTCCTCTCCCTTTCTCTCTGTAAAAAAATCAATAAAATATATATTTTTTTAAAAATGAAGGTGTAGTAAAAAAACAAACAACAGAAACAACCTTATTGCCCAACAACAGGGATGTTAAATTCGAGTATATTCACATATAAATATAACTATGACACTAAAAATCATATTATAGAATATTTTAACATGGCAAAGTATATTTTAAATATTGCTCAGTAGAAAAAGAAAAACCATGTGGTTAGCAAAAACACTGCTATTTCTGTGTAAAGAGGGGCGAAAACAACATGATTAGAAAAAAGAACAGAAAGGCATATATATGAAAACTACAGTTACCATTAAGGAGAGGGAATTATGAGTAGTTCTTTTATTTTTCTTTTCTACATTTTACAGATTTGATCAAAGTTGTATCAATGCACACAGATTATGGTACATGTTCATTTATCTAGAGAAATCGAATGAGTCTGAATGTTGAGTGTACAGGACTAATAAGCAATTACTCTGGCCATAAAGGATAATTTGTACCAGACTGATGTGAAAGGTTATTAATTAAGGATCACGTTAAAAAATATTTATAAACCAAGTAATTGGCAGATCTTGTTTTAAGAAAGAAATCCTATTAATTCACAAATAAGAAAGATACCCAAGTTTTGCTACTAAAGACAGACTGAAGATGTGCCCTAATACAATGATTTATAAGCAAGTTACAACTGCTAAAACTCATCAAAACTGTTTTAGCATTTAAATACAATGTTAGCCAATAATACAAATGATTTAAACTTAAAGAAATTCTATTACCCATTTCCTTCCATCCAACTTACCTCCCTTCGGCCTGTTGGGCCACTGAATTAATCCAGAGAAGATTTTTCCCAACAATGGAAGATGACCAGACAGCAATTCCCTGTATTGCTTCAGGACAATGAAGTTCACACAGTGCTTCCACCACCATCATGATGGTTACTTCCAATTCATTCCCCTGAAAATGGCACTCAGAAAAATTAAACTCAGACATCAATACATTTAAAATTCAAATCTATTCTAAATTTACAACTATTGGTCATACATAATCAAAGCCTATTTAAGGTCAAATGTACGTAACAATTATTTTAACAACCATGATATTACATTATTTAGGTTACAATTTTTAAAATATAATATATAATATAGCTACAAAAGGTGACTGACAGAACCTTAATAGCATATAGATGTTAATCTTTACAAAATAAAGTTTCCCAATATTTAAACTATGGCATCTTTAGGAGTAAAACATGAAGTAAATAAAAGCCAAATTAAATGTAAACATGAATTAAAAGATGATTTATTTCATGTCTCTGAATATTATCTGACTTTACTTTCATTAGTAAACATTTGCTATATTTGGATCCCACTTACTGAGTCCACTTACAATCCAACACTTTCCCCATATATTGCAACATTATCGTACTAGAGGCCTGTTGCAGGAAGATTCCTGCAAGAATAGGGCTTCCTGCGGCCTTCTCTGCCCCACCTGCTTCCCTCCTATCTCCACCACTCCGCCTGCTTCTCTCCCTTCTCCACCATCCCATCTGATTCCCTTCCTTCTCTGCAGCCCTGCCTGTTTCCCTCCCTTTGCCGCCTCCCTGTTTGCTTCTCTGCAGTTTTGCTCCCTTTTGCAGTGCTTGGCTTCCTTCGATGCCATCTTCAGTCTTCGCTCTGTGCCTATATATGCAAATCAACCTCCATCTTGTTTGGGTCAATTTGCATACTTGATCCTGATTGGCTGGTGGGCATGGCTTGTGGGTATATAGTGGAGGTACAGTCAATTTGCATGTTTCTCTTTTATTAGATAGGATATACTTTTGCATACATTATAATTTACATATACTTTTCTATGCACTATACTATTATCATTATAACTTATAAAACTTATTTCTCCTATAGACAAATTTCTTAGAATTTATTACCTTTAATGTTCCAAACCTTATGTATAAGTAATGCATATTTTGACATGTTCTAAGTCCAAAATATGAATAAGTGACTTTGAAAGTTATTGCATTTATGAAACATTAGATCAAAAACTTTGAAAATGAATAAAAGTTTTCATTTATTTTACCCATGGATTAAATAATAGAAAAGAAATTAAACTCAACTTTTTCCAATCAACTTATTTAAAATTAACTCCAAACACACCACACTTTACCTGAGATAGATTTGTCTTCATTTCTGAAAGTAAGTCAAAGCCATGTCTCACTGTCACAGCAGGCTGACCTGCCAACAATCCAACTCTCATGATGGAGAGTCGAATCCGAGTCAACCAGTCTTGACAAGTTTGACGATTGGTATAGAAAAAAGTTCTAATGACCTGTAGAATAAAGAAAAAACAGGTTCAAATATCTCAGACTCACATACAACAAATATACAAGTCTACTGAAAAGATGGCTCTGCATACAGCATCAGGTTTGACCATGAAACTGCAACAAGCAACACTTAGCTCATTGAAACTAACCTTGGGAGGGGATGTTAGTGCATTAGCACATCCCTCATATGCATTATACATTAACTTTTCCAAATTTTCCAAATACTGCAGAAGAAGAACAAGTCTAAGCTGGTTGCTACTGTGGCCTTCATCATTGTCTGCAGTTGTCCACTGACTAACATCTTGATCAGGATTTAATGTGTGAGCCGCGAGACTTCTAATAATACCTAAAAGCAAAAACAAGATTCCATATTTAAAAGAAAACTTTAAAAAGTGGAGAAGTACTTGGAGATAATTTCACAAATTCACATTTATCAAGTTTCCTCTGTAGAGCCGTAATTTAAAAATAAAACTCTCTAGAAACCAAGATAGCGGCATAGGTAAATACCTAAACTGCTATCTCGCACAATAATTTCAAAACTACAACTAAAGACAAAACGGGACATCATCCAGAACTACACGAAGGCTGGCTGAGTGGAAATTCTACAATTAGAAGGAAAGAGAAAAGCACACTGAGACTCAGAGGAGCTGCAGGAGGCAAAGGTAATGAGATGCGAACACACGGAGAGGATTGGCAACTGAGTACACAGCTGACTTTCTCAAGCAGGAGGGAGACAAAAGCTCCCCAATGCGCAGAACTCCAGTTCTTGGCAAGACTCTGGAGACCTAGATTCATATGGAGTGAAAATGGACTGTCGGGAAAGAGAAAAGCACACTGAGACTCAGAGGAACAGCGGGAGTTACCGAGTCATGTGTGCAGAGAAGGCGGGCAACTGAGTATGCAGCTGGCTTTCTCAAGAGGGAGGGAGACAAAAGCTCCCGACTGCACTGAACTCCAGTTCTGGGCGAGACTCTGGGAACCCAGACTCATTCAGGGAGAAACTGGACTGTCTGGCAGCCGTTGAAACTCGAGGGCGGCTTTCTCTCAGAGGTGCTGACAGGAATTATCACAGGACACTGAGACACAGGAGCTTATTAGGGCAGGGCTGACAGGAAACCAATGCTCTCTGCTTGGCCCTGAGACTCTGCCCTATCCAAGCTGAGCACAGAGGCTTTTGCAAGTCTTATAACATTGTTTCCAGCACAAAAGTTCTCCCAGCATAGACACAACTGATCCTCACAGCCAATTGGCCTAGAGGTCAATTTCTCTCAGTGATACCAACAACAATGAAGGCTTAACTACAACAAGGCTGTACACACAGTCCACAAAGGGGTGTACCAAGAGAGTCCACTTCAGGTAATTGGGGAGGCGGAACTACTGGGCCATATAGGACACCTAGCACAAGGGGGGGAAGGGCAGAAGGTAGGGTGGGAACCGGGTGGAGGGGAGCTATGGGATAAAAAAGAGGAACATTGTAATAATCTGAACAATAAAGATTTATTAAATTAAAAAATAAATAAAATAAAAACGAAACTCTCAATATAAAATAATTTATTTTGGGGGGAAAAGTATTTTCTTTAAATTAAAAAATATATATATATATTTGTCTTGATTTCAGAGAGGAAGGGAGAGAGAGAGAGAGAGAGAGAGAGACGGAAACATTAATCATGCGAGAGAATCACTGATTGGCTGCCTTCTGCACATCCCTAACTGGGGATCGAGCCCACAACCCGGGCATGTGTCCTTGACCGGAATCAAACTAGGGACTCTTCAATCCACAGGCTGACGCTCTATCCAATGAGCCAAACCAGCCAGGGCAAATCCCTTAAATTTTTAAACAAAAATAGATAATCATGTTGTTGCCCATATAATTATTCAATGAAAGCTTATTTTAACAAACATACCTAAAAAATAAACTTAAAAAAGGAAAAAAATCATATTCTCAAATTTTTATTTTAACAAAGACATTTCTTAATAGTATAAGGCTTGAAAGTATTTACATCACAGTGATTACAACATAACTAGTCAGTTACCTTCAATTGTCTGGAAGGTATCTTGAGCTCTGCCCAGTGGGGTTCTCAACTTAGAAAGGACAGTGAACTGTGCTGCTTCCCAAATAGCCCACTGCCAAAGGACGGCATCTGTCTTTAGAAGATTGCGGGGAATTGTTGATTGGTCACGCTTATCCAGTCTCTGGCAGCTATAGAACAATCTTTCTAACCAATTGTCCTTCCTGGGAAAAGTAGTTTTATATTTAACAGACAATGACAACTTCATTTTAATAATTATAAAAATTACAAAGGGAATGGAAGCAGGGAGCTACAATTTATCCTACTCCAAAAAGGCAAAAACTGCAAGTTTGAGAAGCATTATACCCCACCTCTCATTTTGAGGAGATCTATTACAGTCAAAACAGGATGGAGGTATGGTATGGATGGATGATTAGAGTAAAAGGCTCAAAGACAATCTGGCTATCAGGCTAAAACATTAACTCTAACTAAGCATCTTCAGAATGTCTATTCCCCTAGACCCCTGCTCAAAGCACTGATGACAAGTTTAGATCAGTTAACTGCCAACCACATTTCATCTCCCAGTTTCAAAGGCCATTTTTTTAATCCAGATGCTAATTTCAAAGCAATGGTTCCTCTACTGAAAACTAAAATAATCCATTTTATAATTTTATACACCACTCCTGACATTTTCTCCTCAAAAGTAGGCATAGAGCCAAGATATTCAAGTATATGTTACTTTCCCCAGTTAAAGAGCAAAAGAAATATCTCACCCTGTTCTATGAGAGTTTCCATATAAAATAAAACTAATAACATCAGAGAAATCTTGCGGGTGGAATGTATTACTTGGTGCTTTACTCATGTGACTTCTCAATGCTAAAGAAATTTCTTGAATTTCGGTGTGATTGTTATTGCTGTAGACAGAAAATAAAATCACTGTCATGCAAAATGTTTTAGTTAAAAGGTTAGTACATACTATAAATGGGTTATTTCCTTGCTAACTAAATTTGGAATTAAAAAATAAAATTGAAGCTTTAAAATACAGAATGTTATTACAACTCTGAAGTTTCTGGCTCTTAAACGTCCCAAATTAACTTAATCAAAACAATAATGATCACTGTTTAGTTTTTCAAATAACTGAACTACTAAGAAACATTTTGACACTACATAAATTACTCTACACTAATTATCGTGAGCTTATTTCTCTTCAATCACTGAGAAGCGCCATACAAGATGTGACATTAGTTCGCTAATAGGTGATTTATCTTTTCCTAAATTATATTAGGCAGTAAAAACAGTGGAATGTCTTTGTCCCAACAAAACTATTATACCTCAGGACAACATCTAAAGGAATTGACTTCAACAGCTTTCCAAATGCTTGTCGAATGCGAGTCCCACTGTGGACTAGCTGAACACGGCAAACATCCACACACCTGTGAAAAAATGGAACAGATGATATGGGTGTGGCAATATTTCCAAGTTATTAGGGCAAAGGGTAAAAGATAGGATCTTTAGTCCATACCTCTGTAAAAGATCATCCGGCAAAGAAGAGGACAATGCATGGAGACTGCTGCATGCTTGCAGACAGATATTCACATCTTCAACAAGAGCTATTAAAAATTAAAAGTTATTTCACTTGCCAAAAGAATTTCTATGCAGCATATCATAATTTTCTGACATTCAACAAACAGTGAGAGCCTACTATGGAGTAAGCTCTGCCTGTGCCTAGAATTCTCACTGGCACTAATATTTGGGAAAATGATACTTAAGAGTGGCTAGTCTTTCCCCAAATCTTTTTCTGAAGGAAATTTCAAAAGTTCATGAAGCATATAACATCACAAAAACTTTAAAATGTGACAACCACTTAAACACTTAAAATTACTTATTTTGACATAGTAAGAAGGAAGAAAAAAAAACAAAACAGATTATCCATTGCTCATTAAAATGGGGATTATACATTTCAGGACATGAAAGCACTTAAGTGAATATCTTTCTCCCATTACCAATAATCCCTTTTTAAGTGTTAATAAAATTAAAAGAAGCACAGAAACTTACTATTGGCTAAAAGGCCTTTGCAAAATTTATGGAAAGATGGGAGAGAGAATAAAGGTGCATATGTTTCGGACTTCTTCATTAAAACAGCCACTTCCAAAGCCCAAGTCATTAACAGTTTCCTGAAATACATAATATATAGTGATTTTACATTACAAAAGATAAACTCAAAGTTAAACATCTCTTCTTACATTAGTTTTCTTTTGTTTTTTTTAAATGTCTCAAGCAATAGGAAACAATTTAAACTTTAGAAATCCCTTTGTTAAAAATTGCATGCCTTTAAAAATATCTATCTACTGTATTCATCCATAAAACATTGGGATTCATATAATTCTTTTGAAAAATAAGAAATCCCAGATTAAACAACAACAATAAATTTTAAAGTGCTTCATAATGAAGACGTTGCTCTACCCTAACTCAAAAATCTTCATTCCTTACTCTCAAGCCATGAAGTCAAATTAATAAAAAGTGCTCTAGCCGGTTTGGCTCAAGTGGATAGAGCGTCAGACTGTGAACTGAAGAGTCCTCAGTTTGATTCCCTATCAGAGCACATGCCCAGGTTGCAGGCTCAATCCCCAGTAAGAGGCATGCAGGAAGTAGCCCATCAATGATTCTCTGTCATCATTGATGTTTCTCTCTCTCTTCTCTCTCTTTCCCTCTCCCTTTCCTCTCTGAAATTGAATAAAAATTTTTTTTTCTTTTAAATTAGGAAGTGTTAACATAAAATATTACTCAGTTACCTTGTGTCCTGGTTAAGATTATCTTTCTTAAGCAATATTCCCAAGAGATTTAATATAATTGAGAAATGTTTTTTTGTAGCTGTAGTTACAGTACTAATCACGGCTCCATCAAACAAAGATGGGGATGACGAACTAAGACTACTGGATATAAAGTGATCGTGCCTGGAAGACAAAGTTTGGATCATCTTTAGTTAAATCAGCACTTTTTTTTTTTTTTAACGGTACTTTAAAGGGCCTATCTAGCCCTTTAAACATTTTTTCTTCTTAAATATTTGTACATACAGTACCTGGTACAATGAGAATACAAAGTGTAAAGCACTGCATACTGAATTGCAGGGAAGTGAACAGCCAGGTCATCATGCACAATCATCAGATTCTTACTCAGGAGTGCAAAGACAGTTGGAGACAGCGCCCACATCTGAAGATGCATAAAACAAAGTAAGTGTTTGACTCTTCCAGTAAGTGTACCAAAGTAAATATGTCTATACATATTATAAAATTAAAATGACATTTAAATTTAGAAACAATTTACTACACTGAACATGAGGTTAGCAAACACCTTTTGTTAAGAGAATAATCTTAAGACTCTGGGGCCCATATAACACTTCTATTGCAATGTCCAACCCTTCAATTCTGCCAATGCAATAAGAAGACATACATAGACAAAACGAGTGGCTGTGTTTCTATCGAACTTTCTTTACAAAAACAGCTGTTTGGTGATAGTTGCAATCTGTGAATATACTACAATGCATTGACTTGTAATTTTAAATGGGAAGTGTATGGTATGTATATTATACTCCGATAAAAATTTTTTTTTAGAGAGAAAACAATTGGCCCATGGGCTGTAGTTTACTGATCGTGGCCTAAACAAAGCTCTCTGTACCCTTTATTGTAATACATTGGATTTCCTCAATTTTTTCATATATTGCAAATAGCAAAATGCCCTATCCACCAAGAAAAAAACATACTGCCACCCTTAGCGTTTTACATGCTAAATGCTCTATTCCACCTGACTGCTCTATCTCCTTCTCCTTGTTCCCAGAGAGGAGGACAGAAACCTATGCAAATCTGTGTCAATGTGATTTACACAACAAATTTTTTTAAGTGTAAAGAAAGGAAGAGTATACTGCAGTCTTCCAACATAAGCCATATCTGGTAGTGAGGGGAAAAATACCTATGGCAGAATAGAGAAGAGGCAATCTGATCTAACAATATGAACAACATGCAAGTTTAAACATACAAATCTTGATTTTCCCCTCCATTCTTTTAGCATAATCTTAATTACATGCAATTACTCTTTATTAGAAATTAGAGGCCTGGTGCATGAAATTTGTGCACAGGTGTGTGTGTGTGTGTGTGTGTGTGTGTGTGTGTGTGTCCGTCCCTCAGCCCAGCCTGCACCCTCTCCAATCTGGGACATCCCTCTCACAATCCAGGTCTGCTGGCTCCCAACTACTCGCATGCCTACCTGCCTGACTGCTTCTAACCACTTCAGCCTGCCAACCTGATCAGTCCCTAACCACTCCCCTGCTGGTCCAATTGCCTCTTAATTGCCCTCCCCTAATGGCCTGGTCGCCTCTAACTATCCTCCCCTAATGGCCTGGTCGCCTCCAACTCCCTCCCCTGCTGGCCTGGTCGTCCAACTCCCTCCCCTGCTGGCCATCTTTGACCACATGGGGGCGGCCATATTGTGTGTTAGACTGATAGTCAATTTGGATATTACCTCTTTATTATATAGGATTATTATATAGGATAATGTTTTTCAATCCTTCAAGGTCCACTAGGAAAAATATATAAGCTGTAGCAATAATTACAAAGAAAAAACAGGATCACTTCGTATTACTTAAAGGAAAAGAACTGTTATTCTTTCTCCAAAGAAATCATATATGAATATTCTTCAGAAGTGGGCAGTCAAAAAATGAGGCCATATGTAAGCACTGATGTTAGTAAAGAGAATGAGGAAAGTACTAAGGGAGGAAGGGGCTACACACAAAAGAACTATATAAATTTGAGCTGTGGAAAATGTTGATAACTTTTCTATAAGCATGTTAAATGAGAGAAATTAATAAAAAAGGGTTTTCTAAAAATTAAAACAAGTATTTCAGACATCTTACCAAGGAGTTGTCAAGGAAAGGAAGGGGAGAGAGCTAAACATAATGGCAAGAAAATATTCCTGTTAATTTAAATTATTCAGGCATGTCCTAAATATGGCCATTTGTTCCATAGGGATTCTGTAGGTGCACTAACATGACAGTAAATGAAATTCATAAATGTGGAATGAGAAGAGAGTTCGATGTAAATAAAGTGATTACAAGTAGAGACTCACCCCAATTAGTGAATTTTTGGCATTTCCAATTGTAGTCAGGGCACTAAGGTCAAATATAACTACAAATTTTGCATTGTCTACATTGAATACATGATTCTTAAAAGCCTCATGCTTTATTTCAGAACAGGCATCAGGAAGTTGTAGACTATGTAGCAGGTTGTTTAGGGCACAAGTCATTTCTCCCAAAATTAACTTATAGGCAGTCTCCAAAACAGGAATATTCTTCAGGCCGAGCACTGCTTGATAAACAGCATGGGCTGCAGCAACAACCTAAAAAAGAGAATTCAGGAAAGTAACAATTCAATGTAAAACAAATCTATAATTATATAGAAAATAAATTACTATACATACATGGTGATGAAGCAAATCAATTTAAGATTGATAAATTTACTGTATAGAGAACACTAAAGATCTTAATTTTAAAAAACCCAACCTTTTGGGAAACTACACACTTTAGTACGTTTCTTTGTAATAAATTTTTATTATGAAGAAAAGAAATTCTAAGTTAAAACTGGCCATATGAAATTTCTTAAAAGGACGTTTTAAAAAAACAGCTAATGTCAAAACACATATACAAACAATTCATTAAGATTGGTTTCACTACATCTACTTAAATAGTCTACAGCAGTTTAGATATGGAGTCAGTTGAGAAACTAATCATGAAGTTTTATGTATAATATACACAATAGTTCTCAACAAATTTAATAAAAACTAATGAAAATCTAACAAGAATATCTGGCAATCATCCCTCAATGTATATAGTACTATAATCTATAAATACCAAGTTAAAACAATCATTATAATCACTATATTCTAAATCAAGTATTTATCATTTCATTTATATAGTCTATAAACAAGATTAACCAAACTCTTCAATGACCTAAATTAAAAAGAGTAATTATGAATGTATTACTTACCTCTTTTTCTTTATGATAACGCAAAAACAGTAGTTTGGATGATGGTATAAACAATTTTTCTACAAATGATGATGGTAGTTTTGTATTGATCTGTTCAACAATCTAAGTGAATAAAATAAAATAAAAAACGAGCTATCAAGTCACAAAATGAGGAACCTTAAATGCATACTGTTAAATGAAAGGAGCCAATTTGAAAAGGTTACATACTGTATATTTCCAATTACACACTCTGTAGAAGACAAAAAAACTCTGGAGACAGTAAAAATGTCAGTGGTTGTCGGGGTCTTAAGAGGAAGGAGGAAGAGAGGAGTAGATGGAGCACATGGGATTTTTTTAGAGCAGTGAAATTATTCTATATATTATTATAACGGTAAATATATGGGACTATACATTTGTCAAAATCCACAGAATGTACAGAGAGTGAATCCTAAAGTAAACTATAAAATTTAGTTAGTAAATTTTCTGTAAACCGAAACTGTTCTGAAAAATAGTCCATTTATTAAAAAACACCAAAATACTATCTCATATATTTATATCTATCTATGCTATACATTTTTTAAATATAGTTTTTATTGACTTCAGAGAGGAAGGGAGAGGGAGAGAGATAGGAATGAAAGAATCACTTATCAGCTGCCTCCTGCACACCTGCTACTGGGGATTGAGCCCACAACCCAGGCATATGCCCTGACTGGGAATTAAACCCTGATTTTCTGGTTAGTAACTTAATGCTTAAGCACTGAGCAACACCAGCCAGACAATGCTATACATTAAAAAAAATTTTTAATTAATTTTAGAGAGAGAGGAAGAGGGGAGAGAGAGAGAAAGGAAGAGAGAGAGAGAAACATTGATGGGCTGCCTCCTGCATACACCTCTACGGGGGATCGAGGCCACAGCCCAGGTCTATGCCGTGACCATGAATCGAACCAGTGACCTCTCGGTTTATGGGCCAATGCTCAACCAAGTGGGAAATACTAGCCAAGGCTATAGAGCCTATACTTTAAATTTCAATTTAACATAAGACTTCTTTTTTATACCAACAAAGGGAAGTGCAGCTATGGTAAATGTATTCAGCAGAGTATTATCTAGAATTTGCTTTTAAAATAACTCAACTGTTGATGGAGGGACAGTAAAGAGGAGGGCAAGTCAAAGGTCTAGATGAAACTAGATGAGCCATGTGTTTTTAATGAAAGTGAGTATTATTAAGTATGTAGGAATTCATGATACTATTAATAATAAAAGATTGAGGGGGAATATTTATGGTTAACAATTAAAACTATAAAAGTTTCATATGAGAAACAAAACATACCAAGGTCTTTGAAAAAAGCTATCAAATACCTTCTCTTATATAGTATTTATCAAGATATTAAATAGTTTCATGTGAAGGATGATGTTTCATTAAAAAAAAAAAAAGGAATGTATCTACACTGAGATGAGCCATCAAACACCGAAAGTAAATAGATGCTAGGGGCAAAAGCAAACTAGATTATATAAATAAGACTAATGTACTCAAAAAAGCCCCCAAACAACCATAATCAATTTAAATTTTAGGGCCTGAATACACCAACATATTTAAAAGCAACAAAAAAGAATTCACATACCAATGTGAGTAAATTCAAGACTGAGATGATATAATCTGTGCCACAAGTCTGGCAATTCTCCAGTTGATCTAATCCATATGTAATGACCATGTCACAATGTATAGTCATGCTAGGATCCAAGCTGCCGAGCAAAACACCAACACACTCATTAGCAGCTGTCAACACAGCCTCAGAAAAAAACACTTGATTTGCAGCCGTCACACATCTCATTACTCTGTATAGAACCTGCAATGGGGAAAACAAGCAGCTTTTTAAAAAAATTCACATGCTTCCAGAGTAAAAAAATACTTTCTATTTAATGCAGTTTCAACTGTAAATTAACTGCCTGCCTTATCAGTAGTCTCTTAATATTCTAGTTCTGAGACTGAATAATAATAAGGGTATCTTTAGTATAATAAACAAAAAATGATTTTGCCCAAAAAATTCTAAAGTACTACTGTGACAGGAAATGGAATTTGCCATCCTCTATTTCCATTCTACCAGCTTCCTCTCTGACCAACAGCACTAAATGGCTGAAGTTCAGAATCTTTATAATCATGAAACACACCAGAACTTAGAACAGTAACAGTATTAAAAGCACTGGAATAACCTGCCATGAGAATAACTTTTTGTAATTTAGCATCTGGGCTTTGGACAATCAATACCAATACATAGAACTCCTAAAGACCCTTTTAAAACTAAACATTTGAGTCACTATCAACATGTTGATTTTAATTATCTTCAAGATCAGTCATTTCTGCTCAAATACACAATTAACTTACCAAGAATTACAAACATAATTAAGGTCCTATTTTATCTAGCAATATATTCAACAAAAGTAATGCTCATAAAAACTAGAATTTTGTCCCAAAAGTAAAATTTTTATTATTTACATTAATGTTTTTTACTGTATCACACAATTCTCCGTTCCTATTCAAGCAGAGTATAATAATGGGGATTCATGTCTCATTCTATTATGCTGACCTATCCATGAGACATTAATACAGTGCAGCTGATATTGGGGGCTGCAGAAATGTGGCAATCTTATAATTGCCTCAAATTTCTTCACATTTTAAGTCCTTATATATTTATATCCTTTGATGTCTGCCAGTCAAGTTGTTTCATCCTGTCATGCTCACAGAAAATTATTTTTTGAGGCTTTCTCTACAGTGTGCTATTCTTAGTATGTTGAAAACTAAAAGGAGCCTCAATAATTTAAAAGTAAAATAATACTTATTTATAAAAGGAAAAGAACTTAATGTATGTTCAAAACCAAGAAAAAATAAAGGCTCTCCTAACAGAAAAGTTCATGGACATTTTAAAATTCACAGTGGCCTTTTTTTTCATGGAGGGAAAGGAGGAAGTAGGAGTAGGATAGAATATAGAATTCTCAACTTTGTTGGCTATTTAAGAAAGCAGCCAAATACATACATGCTAAACAAATAAAGGGTTAATAATAGAATACCAGGTAATCAGAAAGACACTTACATCTGTTACATATGCCTCAGTAATTGGAGGACCCCGAATTGGGCTGAAGCGTTCCCCAATGCTCCTCACCACAGTACTAAATACCCTGAGAAGAGCTGCCAGCTTTGGTAATGACACTGAAGGAGGAGGTATGTCTTCATCCACTGATTCCCCAGAGGCCACATGGCTGAGGTCCTAGAAGTTAATTCACAGCATTCTAACTTAAGTAAGACACTTCAAATAACTTTATAATAGATTTTTTCAAATAAAGAGGTATTTTGGCCTATGAGAAAAGGAAACATGAATCTAGTTGTAAAAGGAGATTTTACTTCTAATTAAATAAGCCAATATTAACCTCAGTAGATTAAGGAAATAACCTCTGTACCAATTCAGATAGGTATTGAGAAAAAATTAATTGTAGTACATATATTATAGTTTTATGTTGGTATAAATGAAGCCAGAAACTGTTGCCATTCCTAAATTGTTTTTTGGTAAAAACTCATTCCAACTATACGAAATACGCAACTAAATAGTAACTACTCCACAGCAACATTATGCACACGAGAGGGGGGGGGGAGAGAAAAAGGGAGAGAGGAAGGAGGGAGGGAGGAAGAGGGGGAGGGGAGGAAGGGAATAGGGGGAGAAGAGAGGAGAAAGAAGGGGGAGGAGAGAGAAGGAAGAGGCAGAGGTTGTGAGGTAAAAAATATATAAGATCTGGTTTCCAGATTTATAAATAAAATATATTCAAAAGGAAAAGATCAGTAAAAAATGGGATAGTAGAACCAATATATCACTACTGATAATTATACAACCACATAATGAAAGAGAACTAGGTCTTATGGCTATCAAAGGGAAGAGTCTCTACAAACTACAGTAAGTGGCTTCAGAGAGGCAGATCAGCTTGAAAGGTGGGAGAGGAACAAAGACATTCGAGGTATGAGGGGGTGGAGGGAGAGCCCCACAAAGAAACATGAGGAAATAAAATATTCCCTAGCTTTTCTCTGAAAGGGGGCAAGTAGACTGGTACCATTAAAAGTAGTGAATTCTTTTCTGGCCAGCGTGACTCAGTGGTTGAGTGTCAACGTATGAACTAAGAGGTCTCAGTTTAATTCCTGGTCAGGGTATAAGGGTTTCAGGCTTGACCCCCAGTGTAGGGCTTGCAGGAGGCAGCCAGTCAATGGTTCTCCTTCATCGTTGATGTTTCTATCTCTCACTCCCTCTCCCTTCATCTCTGAAATCAATAAAAAAAATATTTTTAAAAAAGGTAATGAATTCTCATTGGCTCAAAGTAGCCAAGGTATAACAAAATATGAATCTAAATCTTAATGGAAGCCTTGAACACCAAACAAGAATTATTGTAGATCTGAGTAGGGAAGAAACCCAGAAAGATTCAAACGGATAACGGCAGGTTTAAGCCATAGCAGTAGGGCCAAGAAGGCCAAGAACCAGTAACAGAGACTTCAGCAGCACCCTTAAAGCTGCTACATAAACTCGTGCAGCTACAAGAGTGGAAACCAAGTCTTGTCCTCCAAAGTATGATCTTTGATCTCCAATCAGGTAAGAGACAAGTCCTTAGGGTTTTTATACGTTTTAACAATTCACCTCACTTTTTTTTTTAATCCTCACCAGAAAATATGCTTTTACTGATTTCAGAGAAGAGAGAAAAAGAGAAACATCAATTGGTTTCTCATACACACTCCCACCAGAGAAGAACCCGAAAACCGGGAACTTGCTCAACTGGGAATCAAACTGGTGGCCCTTCAGTGCACAGGACAACGCTCCAATCAAATGAAGCACAATCCGAGTTAAATGAAGCACACCAGACAGGCCTCACCACACCTTTAAGTCTCTTTTAATTAACAAAAAATCAGAAAGCGTGAACTACAGAAAATATCTTCAGAAAGCTACCAGCATCATTTCAAGCTTTGCAAAAGTAGGCCTACAATTTTTCTTTCAGTCTTTATAGTAATTCTGCTGGTAACTTAAAAATTCATCTAAGAAAAATAAAATATTGGCAATGATTCTATAATTTCTGTTCAAATGTCAGATGGTCTGACTTAGTTTAAAATATAGCACTTTAAGATTGTTTTATTTTGGTAGCAATTTATTTTTCCTTTTTATTGAATTTACTAAGGTGACATTGGTTAATGATGTGTGTTTTTTTTTTAATCAAAATTTTAGGAAATCATTTTCTATATACTCACCTCAGCATATGCCTCCATATCCTCTAGAAACTGACCAAGAAGAGTAGTAGAAAAAGCAAGATCAGCTACCCAAAATGGTTCCAGACTCTGCAACCACCCTGGGAATCATGTAAGAAAGTTGAAAATAAAAATCCAAATAACCTGGTTATTTATTCGAGGGCCACAGCTAGCCACCATATGTATGCACTGATTTCCCCAGAGTAAATGACACAGAACCAGATTCACCAGCATACAGTATTTTCAGAAGTATACTGCACCAAATAAGCTAAGAGAAACTGTTGCATTCAGAACAGGCTGAAGTGTCTAAGTGAGTTTTGCTAGTCATTCATTTAAACTCAAAAATATTTTTTCTCTATCATTTATGACAATTTTCTAAATCCATTTGTTTGTGTGTGTTTTAATTAAAAAAACAAAACACAATTCACAAATATCTAGGACCTTTCATTCTATATTTCAGAATATGACAACTATTATTGCCCCTCCTATCAGCACATGCCACAAAGGACTTAGTTAAGTCCCTTCAATTTCTTACTGGAGCATTATAATCTGTACTTGGACTCTCCCTATCTACTACAAAGTACAAAATTTCCTTTTGAAAAGCTAACAAGTAATGTTCATTTATAATAGCAGAACTGTATCAGTGAGACAATTAATCGCTGGTCTTTGAGAGATCAGTGCTCCTTCCCACAATAGTTACATAACTGGTATATGCTGCACCACTTACCAGACACCTGCTGTGTGAGCGAAGGTTTCTGAGTATGATCTATATGCCATCCAACTAATATATCAACCGTATCCTGGATGGGAAACAGAAAAGGAAACCAAGCAATTTAAATTTAAGGTCTTAGTATTATTCTACTTTTGAATGATTTCAGAGTAAGTGACCCTAGAAAGGACTAAGGGAGTTGAAAGTGAAAAAGGGAGTGCCAGAAAATAATGTTTTTTATAAAAACATTAATGCTGCACCATTCAATCCTGGATCCTTGAACATCAGTTAATTATACTCAAAGGATCAGAAGCTTTGTTTTCTACTTGAGTTCCCAGGACCTTATACATGCAATCAATCTCTCTATCATCAGAAAAGAGAGGATTGGGGAACTTACCCTAAAGTTAGTGCTGAAAATATGAGGGTAGCATCGAGCTACCAAAAGAATGCACTTAACACATTTGCAAAGTAATTCTGGTGTATCCACATTTTCAAGAATGGACTGCAGGCTGGTCATTACAAGCTAAAAAATAAAAATTACAAACCATGAACATTCAACAACACAGGATGAAAACAAGCAAATAAGGTTCATTACTTAATAGTAACTGTATTCAAATCTGACTATAATACCAAAGAAAATAAATTCTATAATTTTAGCTCTAAAAAAGTTGAAAACATTTCATTCCACTAAGATATTAGGATGGAGACAAATTCTGTTTTCTCCTCTCTGATGTCTGTTAAAATTATTTCTAAGTAACATTTGCATTATTCCTAAGTGCTCTCTTTAATGTATTGAAGTACAAAAATGAATATGTGCTTAGGAATATTTTAAAAATACCACAATTACTTTCTACTTAAAAAAATAGAGCAGGGCGAAACCAAGACGGCGGCATAGGTGAGCACCTAAACTACTGCCTTGCACAACAATTTCAAAACTACAACTAAAAAGACAGAATGGACACCATCCAGAACCACAGGAAAGCTGGCTGAGTGGAAATTTTACAACTAGAAGTAAAAAGAGGGGCTCACGAAGACTCAGAGGACCTTCAAAAAGCTGAGGTACAGAGACATGTGCGTGGAGAGAATGGGCAGCAGAGTGTCTGGCTGGCTTTTTCTAGGAGGAGGGATACAGAAACTCCCGACTGCACTGAACCCCAGTTCAGGGCCAGACTCATATGAGGGGAGTCTAGACTGTTGTGAAAAGGGAGGAGTGCACAGAAACTTAGGGGAGCCATGAAAGGCAAAGGTCTGAAGGAGCGCGCAGAGGACTGACTGCTGATTGTGCCCCGGGCTTTCTCTAGCGGGAAGAAAACAGAACCTCTCAACTGCACTGAACCCCAGTTTCAGGCAAGACCCTGGGAACCAAGACTCATATGGGTACCAGGAGCACATGGAAACTCAAGGGAGCTGGAAAAGCAGAGATCTAGAAGTGTGTGCACGCACAGAGAGGGCTGCAGCGATTACCAAGGGACACTGAGAACCAGGGTCCACCATGAAGGACAGGGCTGACAGGAAGCCAAGGCTGTGTGCTCAGCCCTGAGACTCCGCCACATCCAATCCCAGCACAGAGGCTTTTGCAATCTTGCAAGTTTTAAGGCTGAGTCCAGCATAGAAGTTCTCCAGGTGTAGACACAGCTGGTCCTCACAACCAATTGGCTTGGAGGTCAATTCCCCCTAGTGATACCAACAACAATCAAGACTTAACTACAACAAGACTTTACACACAGTCCACAAAGGAGTGCACCAAGAGAGTCCACCTCAAGTAACTGGGGAGGCGAAGCCACTGGGCCATATAGGACACCTAGCACACAAAGCTACTCTACCAACTCAGGGAAGCAGGCAAAATGTGGAAACAAAGAAACAGATCACAAACAAAAGAAATGGAGGAAAACAAATGACTGGATATAGAGTTCAAAACCATGGTTATAAGGTTTTTCAAGAATTTCTTAGAAAAGATGGATAAATGTAGGAAGACCCAAAAGGAGATGAAAAAGGACCAACTAGAAATTAAACATATACTGACTGAAATAAAAAATATTATACAGAGACTTAGCAGCAGACTGGAGGAACACAAAAATCAAGTCAAAGATTTAAAATATGAAGAAGCAAAAAACACTCAACTGGAAAAGAAAAAAGAAAAAAATAATCCAAAAGTGTGAAGATAGTGTAAGGAGCCTCTGGGACAACTTCAAGCATACCAACATCAGAGGGTGCCAGAAGAAGAGAGAGAGCAAGATATTGAAAACCTATTTAAAGAAAAAATTACTGAAAACTTCCCCCACCTGGAGAAAGAAATAGACTTACAAGTCCAGGAAGCTCAAAGAACTCCAAACAAAAGGAATCCAAAAAGGACCACACCAAGACACATCATAATTAAAATGCCAAAAGCAAAAGACAGAGAGAGAATATTCACAACAGCAAGAGAAAAACAGTTACCTAAAAGGGAGCACCCATACGATTGTCAGCTGATTTCTCAACAGAAACTATGCAGGCCAGATAGGAGGGGCAAGAAATATTAAAAGTGATGAATAGCAAAAACCTATAACCAAGATTACTCTACCCAGCAATGCTATCATTCAGAATTGAAGGGCAGATAAAGAGCTTCACAGATAAGAAAAAGCTAAAGGAGCTCATCAGCACCAAACCAGTATTATATGAAATGCTGAAAGGTACTCTTTAAGAGGAGGAAGAAGGAAAAGGAAAAGATAAAAATTATGAACAACAAATACGTATCTATCAACAAGTGAATCTAAAATCAAGTGATTAAAAATCTGATGAACAGAATAAACTGGGGAATATAATAGAATCAGGACCAAAGAAAGGGAGTGGACTGACAATTCTCAGAGGGAGAGGGGTGAAGGGGGTTTAGGGAGAGACTGGACAAAAATCATATACCTATGGATGAGGACAATGGGGGGGAGATAAGGGCACAGGTTGGGGTGGGAGCTATAGGGGAAAAAAGAGGAACCATTTTAATAATCTAAACAATAAAGATTTATTTAAAAAATTGATGTTACTTTATAAGAGATTCCATAATAAATTCAATGTTTATCCAAAAAATAGAGCAGTTTATGCTTGAAAATATTAATATATGCTTCAAACTAGAATGACTTAAGAGATTAACATGGCCCCAATTCTTGAGTGATTTTTAGGCTCATATTACTACTCCATATTTCTTTTAAATAAATACATCGCATACTACTCATAGAATATTTTGCAGTTTTTTAAAGCCACTTTTTCCCCCCAAATGAAAGTCTGTCTTTATAAAAGTATGTTATAAAAATAGAAATGCTAGAATTAGAAAATATTTTCAACAGCCAATGTTATATAAACTATAGACAGAATATGAATGGATGCTAAAAATCAATGAAGTATTACTAATGTCATGCCCAGATTAATCACTAAATACAAAGGGAAAAAAAATAAACCTTCACAAAGGAAAGACCTAGTAGTCATCACCTCAACCAGGTAATCAAACTCTTCATCTCAGAGAAGACAACCTGAACTTATGTGCCTACTGGTGTGATGAAATAGTAAGTGTAAACTTCCTATGAAGTATTGGTGACCAAAATGTCTAAACTGAATCTAATCAGAAATAATAAGATAAGCCCAGAAAGTAGATCATTCTATAAAATAAGAGGACAAAAAGGTACAAAGAACTTTCTGAGAAAGATTAAAGAGGCACAAATAGAACACAATGCCTGAATCTTATGTCGGGTAAGACACAAGATATAAAAGACATCTTAGAAGTAACTGTAGAAATCTGAATATAGGTTGTATTAGGTAATAAAATTATGGTTTTGTTATATAAGAGAATAGCCTTATTCTTAGGAGAAACATTTCAAAGCATTATGGGATAAATTGTCATGACATGTATAATTTATTTTCCAATGATTCAGCAAAAAAGTTGTGTGTATGTATAAAAGTAATATAACTGTAGCAAAATGTTAATAAGTGACAAATCTAGGTAAAGGATATATGGTGTTCACTATACTCAAGTTCCTGTGGATTTTAAGTTTCAAAAATAAATATTTGGGGTAAAGTTCATAATACAAAAACTATATGATAGCCTGGCTAGCAAGGTGAAGAGGTTGAGTGTGGACCTATGAACCAGGAGATTACCGTTAGATTCCCAGTAAGGTCCATGCCCAAGTTGCAGGCTTGATCCCTACTGGGGGGTGTGCAGGAGGCAACAGATCCATAACTCTCTCTCGTCATTGATGTTTCTATCTCTCTCTCTACATCCCCCTCTCTCTCTGAAATCAATAAAAAATAATAAACAAACAAACAAACAGGGTAAGCCCTTCTGGTGTTACGCTGTTTAGTTACAGATAATTTTTTAATCTTTTCCCTAAAATGTTTTTCATGATCTCAAAAAAAAAAAAAATGCATCCTTTAAAAAGGCAGAATAGAATTAAGTAGGGCTGATATCAATTTATATAATCATTTAATATTACTTGGAATAAGAATATTTAATATATTATCAGCCAAAACCGGTTTGGCTCAGTGGATAGAGCGTCGGCCTGCAAGGTCCCAGGTTCGATTCCGGTCAAGGGCACGTACATTGGTTGTGGGCACATCCCCAGTAGGGGGTGTGCAGGAGGCAGCTGATCGATGTCTCCCGCTCATGTTTCTAACTTTCTATCCCTCTCCCTTCCTCTCTGTGAAAAATCAATAAAATATATTTTTTTAAAAAAGAATATTTAATATATTATCAAACCTAAAAAAGCCTAGAATGACTTGTGATGTTCAGTTTTTGTCTCCCTCAAAAAATCAGAAGCCCCTCCTATTCTATGAGGTTCACATTTAAAAGCTGCAAATAATTCTAATACTAAACAAATTCAAAGGAAAGCTTCTAAAAAGCAGAGGGGCAGGGGGGGAGAAGGGAATCTAACTTATTTTAAGGCTATCTTTAATGTATGTCCTTTACTCAAATTCAAACAGAGGCATATTACTTACAGCACATTTACTATCAGTAGATAGCTCTATTCTGTTTCCTTTTTTCAAGTTCCCCTCTGCAGGACATGTATTAAAGACAATTTCCTTTCCAATCACTCAAACGCCCCCTTCCCCCAATCTTACCTGCATTACAGATGAAAAGGCTTTCTTTTCTCCTACAGTCTCTAGTGCTTTGTAGGTGGCACATAAGTAGAGGAGTTTAACTTCATCTTTTGCAGATGAGCTAAATTTGCTAAAAATCCATTTGAAGATCTTCTCAGCCTCATAGCTCAGAGAAGCACAAAGAAGGCCAAGACAGCAAGCTCCTTCTTGTCTCAATTCCTGAAGCAATTTGCTACTGTTTATTTTAATGCAAACAAAACAAAATACACAAAAGTTTAAGCTTTCAAGGATGACAAGAATGACACATCTTTCAAAAGAATGTTTTAAATGATTTCTTTTTAAAATCTATTCAAACTACATAAAAGGTTGAGATTTTACTCACTTTAAATATTCTCTATTCTCTCTATCCTGTGGTACTCAAAAGCACCTTAATTAGACACTGGGCTTTCTTTTACAGATTCAATTACTTACAAACAGTAAGGAAAGACCAAAAAATACTAAAATTCATGCTTTCAATTCCATCTCAAGCCTCATTAAATGATTCACAGAAAAAGGAATCAACAAATAATTAGATAAAACACACTATAAGTATATTCTATTTAATAAAAGAGTAATATGCAAATTGACCATACCTCTGCTACACCCACAAGCCATGCCCACCAGCCAATCAGAACAAGTATGCAAATTAACCCAACCAAGATGACTAAGGCCACAGAGAGCCCAGGAGGGAAGCTTGGGTTGCCCCTGGCAATGGAGGAAGCCAAGCTTTCCACACACCCTGGCTGGCCTAGGCCTCCATTTAAGGCAACAAAGTTTCAATGGCTGTGCAAGCAGAAGGCTCTGCTCTGCTCTGCTCCAGGCTACAAAGTTTCAACTGTAGAAGATAAATAAATCCCAGATACCAGGGCCTCCACTTGGTCGCCAGGGGGTGTGGCCAGCCTGCAAACCATCACAGATCCCTTGCCCAGGCCCCCCCATGTCCCTAGGGAATGCCCACCCTGATCTGGGACACCATTCAGGGCAAATCAGCAGGCCCCCACCTGTGCACCAGGCCACTATCTTATCTAATAAAAGAGTACTATAGACTGATCATCACTCCAACACACAAGATGACTGCCCCCATGTGGTCAAAAGATCCTGCCCTCATGTGGACACAAGATGGCCACCACAAGATGGCCAGCAGAGGAGGGCTGTTGGCAGGGACCAGGTCTGCAAGGGAGGGCAGTTGTAGGCAATCAAGCCTGCAGCGGAGGGCAGTTAGGGGTGATCAGGCCTGTAGGGGAAGGCATCAATCAGGCTGGCAGGTAGAAGCTGTTAGGGGCAATCAGGAAGGCAGGCAGGTGAGCAGTTGGGGGCCAGCAGTCCTGGATTGTGAGGGGGATATCCAACTGCCCTCAAGAGGTCCCTGATTGGAGAGAGAGCAGGCTGGACTGAAGGACACCCCCCTCGCTCCTGTGCACGAATTTCATGCACCGGGCCTCTAGTATACTATATAATGTTCAATAGGTAAGGGCTATAAAAATAGGAAATTCATGTTAAATATAATAAACTTAAAAGAATAACAATACTCATCCTAATAATAAAAGCCTAATAAGCTAAGTGTCCAGACATCTGGTCGGCCACTCAACCAAAGCAAAATATGCTAATGATATGCTAAGGCCACTCAACCATTTGCTATGACACCACCAGGGGACAGATGCTCCAACCAGTAGGTTAGCTTGCTGCTGGGGTCTAGCCATGGAGCCCTCCGGTACTCCCTTCCTGACTGGCCAACTTCCCACATCCCTTCCTGGCCCAATCATGCACCAATGGGTTCCCCCGGCCTAGCATGTACCCTCTCAAAATCTGGGCCCCCTTGGGGGATATCAGAGAGCTGGTTTCAGCCTCATCTCTGCAGGGACCCCATTAGTGCATGAATTCATGCACTGGGCCTCTAGTTTAAGTATAATAGGTAACTGTATAAAATAAAACCACCATAAAACAGTAATAAGGTTCATGACCTGCTAAGATAAATTTTGGGTGCTTTCCAACACTACAATTCTTTGGAAGCCACCATACAAATTAATGACTGCATACCTTTGGAGAACCCCAGTAGACCCATAGACTAGGTTTGAGCTGCCCGTAAAAGGAAATCCATTTCACCTTAAATCTCTAATTTTGAAATTCAAAATCTCTAGTTTATAAACATTAACTGCATTCATTCATTCATGCTTGCATTAAAGAGTTTGTCACTCTATATGTCAATCCTCAATTATTCAGTTATGCTAACAAACTTTAAAAAATTATATTCCCTTTCAAGGATTCCATTTGTAATCAATCGTTAACATATAAATACTTTAACACAGCTAAAGATGACAAGAGAACCCAATGAAACATTAAATATATGTTCATAAATGAAATCAATGAGATTATCTTGTTTATTTTTTAATAATTTCAAAAAATATACATTTTTCATTTAACCATTATGTTACTTACCTTTCATTAAGCACATCATGTACAGCAGTCAAGATATTATCCAACTGTTTAACTAGTACCTTAAAAAAAATACATATTTATAAAAACTTCAAATTCCTGTACTTTTAAGAATAACATTGTATACTTTTTCTTGTGTCCCCTTCCAAATTATAACTGGACAACAGCTCACAGTCCCCAATTAGCATATATCAGAAATGTTGTAAATTTACTTTCAGATTATGAAAAAAATTTATCCATATAAAATAGTCATGATCATCAATGAAGGTTAAAACAAAAACACCTCAAAAGGTTTAATTTACTCTGAAATGCATTTTTTTAAAAAAAATGAATTGATGGGAATAGATGAGTATATGATAAAGCAATATGGTAAAATGTAAATAACAGAATTTAGATGTTGGGCATATGATGTTCACTGTAAAATTCTTTCAATTTTCTGTATATTTATAAATTTTCATAATAAAATTTGGGGTTTGGGGGAGAAGCTTGCTTTGAATTAAATACTATTTGATTCACCATACAATTTCTCATTAATTTTTCTCTTACTCCATATCAAATTCTTAATTTTATATTAGGAGAATTACTTGGGGTAGAGAGAAATATGTAACTGCTCCTGCATTTTTTTAAAAATATATTTTAATGATTTTTCACAGAGGGGAAGGGAGAGGGATAAAAAGTTAGAAACATTGATGAGAGAGAGACATCAATCAGCCGCCTCCTAGACGCCCCCTACTGGGGATGTGCCCGCAACCAATGTACATGCCCTTGACCAGAATCGAACCTGGGACCTTTCAGTCCACAGGCCAACGCTCTATCCATTGAGCCAAACCAGTTTCAGCAACTGCTCCTGTATTTTGTCCTTGAGAGTTTTCCCATTTATTTGGTGCTGGTCACCAGACCAAACTCACCAATAAACAAAATATGTAACCCCTACCCCAATTTCACATATGAAAAACAACAGATATTCTGTTCTGAAACAGAAAAAAAATTTGAGGATAACACAATACATGTGTTAAAAGCACTTTATTGCAGAACCAATGTGGATCCAACAATGGTATATAAATTACAGAAAGGGGCATTAAATTCTAGATCATCATAATACAGGCCAAATTTATCCAGAATAAGAAATTCCTATTATTGCTCCTTAGAAGCAAACCTTTTCTCTTCTTAAACAACTCCGGATAGCATTTACCTAGTTTACTATGGAAACACAAAAATTATTAACATTTCCAAGCATTCTATACTTACCAGTTTATTTTCTGGTTGCTGAATAAATTCCTTCAATTGCTTTACAGTAGTCAGTCTTCGGTCTCTGTCGTCTTCCCGGGTGATCCTCCGAAGAAGATTCGACAGTCGAGACTCATCAGAGTAAGACATCGATCGCTCTGTGAATATAAACATTTTGTTATCCAGTGAGTATAAGTAAGCGTAGAATTATATCTCAAATATTTTAAAGTACATCAAAAATCATAGCCTACTGGACCATGAAAGCAAGTTCCATCACACTTTTGTTCATCACTATATAAACCAAGTCCCAGCAGACAGCTGAGAATATGATAGACCCTCGTAAGAGAAAAATCTCAATAAATACCTCATTTTAGAGGATCAGCTGAGAGAGAATCAGAAGAGAATTCTGTTAAAATAAGATTAGAAGACTGGATAAGATGTTCAGGAAAGAATTTTTAAAAAGGGTTAGAAATTGTTTTCTTCAGATCTATTTCAAACTGTTTTCAACTTCCAAGTAAAGATCATAGATATGATAAAAGACTTTGATAGGTTAGGGTAAATTCTCAACCAGTTAGAAACAGTCTATATGTTTCTATTTCTCACCTAGGTATTCCACTGCAAGGCTCAGAGCCTTTTGTTCACATTATGATCATTTTCCTACTAAGTTTTGATGAATTTAAATCATGTTTTACCACTACCTACTAAGTGTAAGATATGTTGCTACTCAGAAAGTGGCAAATCAGAACTTTTTTTCCCTTTACTAATTTTTTTAAATACATTTTATTGATTTTTTTTATAAAGAGAAAAGGAGAGGGATAGAGAATTAGAAAGAGTGATCAGCTGACTCCTGCACGCCCCTACCAGGGATGTGCCCACAACCAAGATATGTGCCCTTGACCGGAATCGAACCTGGGATCTTACAACTGCAAGCAGACGCTCTACCCACTGAGCCAAACTGGTTTTGGCTTCCCTTTACTTCTTAATGATAAGAACAAGTGGGAATGCTCAACCAATGTTTGACAATAAATAAAGATGCATTTAAATATTAAAATTTTCTTTTGAAGTTTTAGCTGTGCTATTTATAATTAACCAATGTACATTAACAACCATACCAAAGGGTCTGACAGTTTCATTTCTCTCTAACACATGAAAGAAAAACTACAGAAGAAATTACAGCATATGAGACAAGAAATAAGAATTGCTGAAATCCCTCGCCCATTGAATATTTCAGTAAGAATGAATACAAAATATGTCATTAGGATACCAGGTTCTATTGGGAAAGCTAGGTTCTATTAACAATTCTGCCAACTGCATAACTCGGAGCCTGTAAGGAGAATTAGACTAACTTAGTGTTAGAGTTGCTTTCCAATTTCTATCACACATCGGTCTAAGACTTCAAACACTACTTAGAAATAGTACAACCTCTGATTTAACATTCTATTTCTGGAAACTTATTTTTTAAAAAATCATTTTCAAAAGCTAATGCACAAAAATGTTCACCAAGATCCACATAACACATACATACACACACCCCAATGAAAAGAGTCATAAACTAAATGTCCAAAGAGTAAACTCTTTCCAACAAAGTGTATAAATCAGAAATCTTGATTTCACATTCAGTTTTACCAATACAATAAATTTTCCTTTTAGGAAAAAAATTTTTTTTACCACTAACTGCATGTATTTTCAGGTACTTTACTGCTACACACTGAGGCTTGTGTTATAAGGCAGAAAATGGCATGGGTGTATTTAACTTCAGAAAGGGTCCCCTCCATGTATACCCATATCCCCCACAGGCATTAGGATTCAAAGATGTGCAGCAATAAAAAGCCCACTGTCCACATTCAATAGCCACAATCACAGGAAAACCTTTCTTTAAAATCTTCCTCAGTCTTCCAATCTTATTTTAACAGAATTCTCTTCTAAAAAGTATTAAAATCTTTCTATTAGGACTTTACTCTTAATTCACAGGAAAAGGAATGTAAAAAAATTACGTGCACAGGTTTTCAACTCAGAGTAAAATAACCAATTCACACATGTGGAAGGTATTAATACAAAGTAAGGTATCTAGGAGAAGAGGAGATACAGGTCTTTGTAAAACATTTGTGTGATCCGCAGTTTGTCCAGTCTTACCCTGTGATTTCCTCATGTCTTTGATGGCTAATGCACGACTGCCATGCTGAACACTGGTGAACTCAGGGGTGGTCACATTGTTAACCCTCAGCTCTTGCCCCAACGACTTCCGACCATAAGTATTTTCCCCAGATCCTCCATTGACACTGTAACCACCTAAAAACAGCAATATTTGTGTTAATTTTTTTAAATATATTTTATTGATTTTTTTACAGAGAGGAAGGGAGAGAGATAGTGAGTTAGAAACGTCGATGAGAGAGAGACATCGATCAGCCGCCTCCTGAACACCCCCTACTGGGGATGTGCCCGCAACCAGGGTACATGCCCTTGACCGGAATCGAACCTGGGACCTTTCAGTCCACAGGCTGACGCTCTATCCACTGAGCCAAACCGGTTTCGGCAATATTTATGTTATTTAAATAAGGCTCAATGAATTTCTGAGAGTTCAGGATCTTATTACCTACTCTAAAGTTCAACCAGCCTTTGTTTCTTCTTTTTTTTTAATGTTTTACTGATGTGTTACAGAGAGGAAGGAAGAGGGATAGAGTCAGAAACATTGATGGGAGAGAAACATTGATCATGCCTCCTGCACACCCCCTACTGGGGATGTGCCCACAACCAAGGCACATGCCCTTGACCAGAATCAAACCTAGGACCCTTGAGTCTGCAGGCCGAAGCTCTATCCACTGAGCCAAACCGGTCAGGGCCAGCCTTTGTTTCTTTTACCTGTCCCTGTGCTGCTGGCCTTGAAACCATTTTTTAATTTCATTTTAATATCTTCAATAGAAGATAAAAGGAATGCAAACTAAAGTCAGATTTGCAGGACACGAAGAGATTAACAAATGAATTTATATGCATACATGCAAAACCCATGGCCTGGGGAGGGGATTGGAACGGGATGAAGAAGGTCAAGAGGATGGGGGAGAGGGGCAGGGATCTGTAATACTTTCAACAATAAAGATAAATTTAAAAAAACAAAAAACTTTTGGGCCCTGGCTGGTGTGGCTTGGTTGGGCATTATTCTGAGCACTGAAAAGGCTACAGGTTTGATTCCCCATCAAGACACATGCCTGAGTTTTGGGCTTAAGCCCACTGCAGGGGAATACAGAAGGCAGCTGATCGATGTTCTGATGTTTTTTTACCCTCCCTCTCTACCTCTTCCTTCCTCTCTCTCTAAAAGGATCAATAAAAATATCTAAAAACAAAGAAACAAACCAAAAAAAAAAAAACCCCACAAAAAACCTTTTGGGACAATCCTGGCAAACCTTTTGGGTAGCTCAGTTGCTCAGCGCATCATCCTGATATGCCAAGGTTGTGAGTTTAATCCCCGATCAGGACACATCCAAGAATCAACCAATACCCTGCAGTGGTCGGCAAACTGCGGCTCGAGAGCCGCCGTTTGCTGCTCTGTTGACTAGTGAGTTTGCGGACTACCGACCTAGACTCTCAATTCCAATAATTACAGGCTGTTGTTTTTCCTTGTGATTAAGCCCCTTTCCCAGGGGTCGGCAAACTCATTAGTCAACGAAGTGTCTCGAAAGCTGCATGTGGCTCGAAAGCCGCAGTTGCCGACCACTGCCCTAATGGATAGAGCATCAGCCTGTGGACTGAAGGATCCGGGTTCAATTCCAGTCAAGGGCACATGCCCAGGTTGCAGCCTAAATCCTCAGTAGAGGCAGCCAATTGATTCTTTCTCACTGATGTTTCTCTCTCTCTCTCCCTTTCTGAAATCAACAAAATATATTTTAACACGTTAAGCGTCCACCCTGTTTTGTCTTCCTAACAGATGTCAGTCACCGAATAGTGTCAGTCATCGATGACTGACATGGGGCTTAACGTGTTAAAAAAATAAGGACCAACCAATGAATGCATAAATAAGTGGAAAAACAAATCTATGTTTGTCTCTCTCTCCATCCTCCTCTCCTCTCCCTTTCTGGCTCTCTAAATATAAATAAACAAAATAAAACAAAACACTTCTGGGAAGTCTAGAGGAGAGATGATAGATGACAGACTTCAGTCTTAGTGATACTGTATTTTTCTTTGTTGGCAAGAAAACTGCATTTCTGTATTATATGTATATAAAGAGTGTTTTAATTTTTTAAATTTAAAGGGATAAACTTATGAAGTTTCAAAAATCTCACTGTATTTTATATACATACTAGAGGCCTGGTGCACTAAATTCATGCACAGTGTGTTTGTGTGTGTGTGTGGGGGGGGGTGTCCTTCAGCCCAGCCTGCTCCCTCTACAACCTGGGACCCCTTGAGGAATGTCAGACTGCCCATTTAGGCCCGATCCTACTTGCAGTCGGAGATCTCTCTACTAGGACTGACGGCTCCCAAATGCTCACCTGCCTGCCTTCCTAACTGCCCCTAACCACTTCTACCTGCCAACCTGATCACCCCCTAACCACACCCCTGCCAGCCTGATTGATGACTAACTGCTCCCCTACCAGCCTGTTTGCCCCTAATTGCCCTTCCCTGTGGGCCTGATCACTCCTAACTGCCCTCCCCTGCAGGTCTGGTCACTCCCAACTTCCCTCCTCTGCTGGCGTGGTCAACCCTAACTGCCCTCCCCTGCTGGCCTGATCGCCCACAAATGCCCTCCTTTGCAGGCCTGGTCCCTCCCAACTATCCTCCCCTGCTGGCCATTTTGTTGTGGCCATATTGTGTCCACATGAGGGCAGGATCCTTTGACCACATGGGGGCAGTCATCTTGTGTGTTGGAATGATGGTCAATCTGCATATTACTCATTAGATAGGATAGAGGCCTAGTGCACGGGTGGGGGCCCCCTTGGTGTGTGGGTGGCCTGGGCGAGGGGCCTATGGTTGTTTGCTGGCTGGCACACTTCCCCTCTCTCCTCTTTCCCCCCAACCCAAGGAGGCCCTGGTATTTGGGATTTATTTATCTTCTACAATTGAAACTTTGTTGTCTTAAGCAGAGGCCTGGACGGCCAGGGTTAGCGGAAAGCTTGGCTTCCTCCATTGCCGGGGCAACCCAAGCCTCCCTCCTGCTTCTCTGTGGCAGTAGCCATCTTGCTTGGGTTAATTTGCATACTTGCTCTGATTAGCTGGTGGGCATGGCTTGGGGTATAGTAGAGACATGGTCAATTTGCATATTACTCTTTTATTAGACAGAATATTTTTTAAACCACCTAGTTCCAAAGTCCAGGGTTTCTTTCCTCTGTACCATGGTATACTGCCTATTATGAACTGCTGTTTACTTTGACATTTTATTAAATATAAAATAGCTATATTTTAAGCATATTAGAAGAGGTGCATAAGGGAGAAAATGGGAGGGAGGGATGGGTAGGTTAAAAAACATAAAAAACATGCCCCTACCAATAAGGAAATATATATACCCTTTTCGTCATTCTGTATGTCAACGTGGACTCTGGTATCATCGTGCCTTTGCCGAGACACCACAGCTGAATTCGAAGGTTGCAGTCCATAAGAGGAAGACCCACCCCTATCTCTGGATGAAGAATATTTTAAATTATCTGGGTCGGCTGATGCACTATCAGTTCTGTAAAGAGAGAAGAATATAAGATTAGAACTTTAAACAAATAATTCAATAGTAATTTTCAACCAGTGTGCTGCAAGAGGCACACTAGTGGTTCCAACAAGAATTTTTAAAACATGCAATGCCAGACTAGTCAGGAATACTGACCTCTTTTGTCTTAGATTGTCAAATAAAAAAATATGGCAACAGCCAATACAACAATAGCTATCCAGTGTGAATGAATCAAAATTAATACCTTTCTTTATTTCCCATTGATTTCTGGAGAGAGTGGAAGGGAGAGAGAAACATCAATGGGAGAGAGACATTTTAATCCGTTGCCTCCTGCATATACTCCTACAAGGGCTGGGAACCTGCAACCGAGGTATATGTCCTTGAATGAGAATCGAACCTATGACCCTTCAGTCCTCAGGCAGATGCTCCAACCACTGAGCCAAACTGGCCAGATCTATACCTTATTTTTTGGTCAGACTGGTGTGCCACAGAATTTTAGTAATTAGTGTGTGTTATGAAATGAAAAAGGTTGAAAATCACTGGCTAAGTATTAAATCTTTCTTTTATATAAGCCTCTCTTCTCTCCACCTTTTATATTTTTTAAACCATTACTCTTATAAATAAGCACTCCAGTGTCTACTAAGCCTCAACTGGGAAGGGTCTGTCAATGGATGAAATGCCCATTTTTCAGCTCCTTCTACTACTATTTTAAGAACCCATTTAGAAATATGAGTAACTACAGGATTAAGATTCCCAACTTATCCCACTTTGCTCAAGATTTAACTGATTTTAACATGAAGTCCCATGTCCTAGGAACTCCCTCACTCCTAGGCTAATTGGGACACTTGTCACCTGGTCTAGGGTTCTCTTCACATGACCTGATAAAAGTAGTTTCTTGGGGGGGGAATGCCTAAAAAAAGAGGCTTTTATCTGATTCATTTTTAGGAATATGGAAGGATTTATCTTCAGTTGCCCATTACCTTTGCCTATCGGGGAAGTGACCCTGTCAATTGTAGACAGTGGCATAGAGTGATATGGCAGAAAGAGGGCCAGAGTTTAGCATTCCGAGTAGCTCTTAGATCCTGCACTTCGCTGGGAGGACTCAGAACTTCCTGTTAAGACTTTAGAGGATTGTGATCCTGCTTTCAAGACTACTTGGTGAAAGAAAGAAAAAAATGAGACATATGTGCTACTATTTGTAATACCTTAAATAACAACAACAAAAAAGACTATTTGATGAAGGAGAGCTAATTTGAGAGCATAGCTAGAAGTGGATCCCTAAATTATAAACTCAGCGGAAGACATGGCCTCTGAAAGCCAAGGTGAAACCAAGGCAACCATAGAGTAAGTACTGCCTAGAGAGAGAGGAAGAGGGAGAGGAAGGAGCAGGAGGTAAAAGAAGTAGTTCTTTTTCCCAGGGGAGATTTAATCAGTGGGAAAAATTAATCTTCCCAGTTATAAAAAACAATGGCAACATATGAGCCAGTTGCAAAGTTTTACCAAATTATTATTTTTTAAATATATATATATATATATATATTATTTCAGAGAGGAGTGGGGGGTGGGGTGGGAGAAACATCAATGATGAGAGAGAATCACTGACTGACTTCTTTCTGCATGCACCACACTGGGGATCAAGCCCACAACCTGGGCATGTGCCCTGATCAGGAATCGAACAGTGACCTCCTGGTTCATAGGTCGATGCTCAACCACTGAGCCATGCCAGCTGGGCCCAAAATACTTTTATAGTACTGCCTCATGGCAATGTAGCATTCTCTCTCACTTGATTGTGTAACTTATTTGATGGAAAATAAATTATATAATGACATTTGAAAGCAAGTTCAGTGGGATATAAGGAAAGAACACATTAGATGCAAAGTAAGATTATTCTAATGAACTGCAATACTGAAAGCTCCACCGAAGATTCCTTAACTATAAAAAAAATCTAGTAAAATTCTAAAAAGTGAGGAAAATGGAAGATATCAGGAACCCAATAAAGCTAAGTTTGAAGGTTGCAGTTCATAATCTATATAAAAATCAAGCATTGTCAACTCTGGATGGGTAACTCAATTGGTTAGAGTATCTTCCTGATACAACAAGGATGCAGGATTAATCCCCAGTGAGGCACATGCAAGAATCAACCAATGAATGCATAAATGAGCAGAACAGCATATCAATGTTTCTCATTCTCTCTCTCCCTTTCCATCTCTCTCTAAATTTAATTAATATATATATATATATATATATATATATATATATATATATTTTAATCAAGCATTATTCAGGATAATCCTGGATACTTGAATATTAAAAAGTGAGGGGTACACTACTAGGGTAAAAATTAGTGTCCTTATCCAAGGATCAACTCTATGCCTCAATGTCCTCATCAATAAAATAGGGAAGCTAAGTTTGATAATTTCTCATGAACCTTACTCTTCCAAGCATTAATCATAAAGTATCAAGTAAGACAACACTACATATCATATGGCAACATTTTAAAACGTTTCTCTCCTGCTGATATTTCTTCTGAAAAGAACGGCCTTTTGGAATATAAATCACTTTTATGATACTTACTGAAAACACCTTCTGAACTCATAATTATTTGGAAAATTAAGAACACTGACAAGAGCAGAAGCTACTCTACTTCTCAACCCCCATGACTCTACCCCATTAATAAAAATGGCTGTGGTGTTTGTAAATATATTTAATTTAGTTATCATCCTTTCATTGCCCTCACCCACAAAAATACTAAACATGAATCTTTGCACAGGCTCAATCAGTCGGATACCTGATCTGTATTTCTGTAACCATTGTTAATATTGAATACAAACGATCAGTCCAATTAAACTTAGATACCTAAGAGTCATAAGTCTAAATTATTCTTAAAGGCTCTCAATTTGAAACTTGATACAATTCCATAACCCTAGCACACTAGAATAACTATAAGACTTCATAATAAACTATCTTCTTCAAACATTCAGGGTTCATTAATTGATAGACAAAGCTTAGTACTTTCAAAATATGGGAAAATAAAATCAATGAAATTTCAAGAAAAAATGTATGAGCATATTTTCTATGTATACTAAGTCTATAAGTACTTAAGTACTGTTAACACTAAATGGAGCATGAGGACTTTTAAAAAAAAACTAATGTAAATCATTCCCCATGTATCCAAAAATAGCACATTAAATATGCACCTATAATAATCCACAACATACTATTAATTTAAAGGGAACTGAAAAATAAGAGAGAGCATATGAGCTTTTCTAACAGGTTTTGAACTTTCTGTATGTTTAGCATCTAATACAACCTGGGAAAGAAAGCTATTAGGAAATGAATGAGTGAAGTAAAATACTTCTGAAACACCTAGATAAATGAGGTCTACTAATATTTAAATATCTAATTTCCTTTTCATTATGTTTATGTATCACATATATTTCCCTTAAGAGTTAAATATTTGTATTATTTTCTGGTAGCATACTAGTAGACTTAAAGCAGTAGAAAATACAGATCTAAAAAAAGATTTAGTCTCAAATCCCAGTTCCAGCACTGAAAAAGTACATATGACTTTGCACAAGATTCTTAATCGCCAAGCCTTGGTTGTCTCTGGCTTAAAATAGAAGTAATACCTATCTAATATGGAAGGTTGTTGTGAGGCTTACATAAGAAGATGAATTCTTAAGAAATACTCAGTTTACAGTGTACATATACTCTATTATCATAGTACTAAATTAACTCAAGGTTTCCAGTCTAACAAATAATATATAAGTAGTTCATGAACATATGAAGACAATATAAAAATAAGTTCTTATGCTCAATATATAGCAGATTCTAAATTCTTCATTAAAGAAATTAAGCAATCTAATCCTACCAATAAATACATTTCTGACTAATGAGTACTGATTTCAAACTAAATTGGAAACAAAAAACAAAAAACAACCACACAAGAAACAGGAGTGACTTCCAAATTTGTTAGAAATACAAGTTTTTAAGATTCCATTAGCTATGACCACCAAGATTCCCCTCCACCCCCAGAATTTGGGTTTTCAGATATATGAAACAAAATATTCACTAAGGTAGAAACACTGTCTAAAAACTCCCTAATTGCCAAGTTCTTTAATACTAACTCATTAAAACATTTCCAAACAGAATTCAAGTTACTGGTGTTCTGAACACAAAAGCACACATGGTTCAGCATTTACACAAGATCTCTATTTTATAATTTCTAGACTGCTTGGGTCTCAAAAAAAAAAAAAGTCAATATCAGCCTGTAATCGCCAACAAGATATCCCAGTCCAATAAACAGACAACTGTTAAAGAACAGAAATTAACACTTAAAATGAGGCAATCAGAGGCACACAAAATAGGAAATGCAGATTTGAACTCAAAGAGGCAGGCATAAATGTTAAACTAGTTATAAGGGCTGAAAAAGCTATCATTTGCCAGAATTAGTATCTCAATTTAGTGATAAAAGAAAATGTATCTTTTTGAGACTAAGAATCCTAGAGCAATCCAAAAATACTTCCATAGCCCCTTTAATACTCTAAAAATATTATGGAGAGAAAAAAAGAAATGCATAAATTTTCCCAAAATGATTAAACTGAAGTTAAAGCCTGATATACATGCCACACGAGAGGTAAGTTTCTAAAGCTCATACCTCAAAAATCGCATACTGTATAATATGGAGCCTTTGTGATGTTTTGCATCAAGTCAATCTGTAAGACAGTAGTTACAATATTAGTGAAGGCAGTGGGTTAAAACATTTGTTGTTCACACATGAAGCAAATATCACTCATGGATTAGGTGCTTTTAGTTAAACTATGGCCCTCTAGGTTTCATATGCTGAAGCAAAAATTGAAATGGAAAGCCACTCTGTGCCTCAGAGGATAGAGAGGCTTAAGCAGGCAACCCCCGCCCCAAAAAAAAGTTTAATATATAGGAGAATTTAAATGTTCCTTAAAACATACAAATCACATGCAATTATAGTTACCGCTCATTTTAGTGGTCTATTCTCAGTATATAGAAAATGTAACAAATCTGAGGAGTCATTCATTTTTGAATGACACAAATCCTCAGACCTCAAATCAACAATCCACCATGTATTACAGGATAGTATCTCCTGGATAAATGTGATCTTGTGGTCCAGTTCTTATAAGCATTATAAAGAATTACAGGGGAGGGGAGGGGAGAGGGGGAGGAAAAGGGGGGAGAGGAGGGGAGGGAAGAGGGGGAAGAGAGGGGAGAAGAGGGGAAGGAAGAGAGGGGAAGAGGAGGGGAGGGTAAGGGAAAAGGGAGGGGGCTAGGGGGAGGAAAGGACCATTCTGAAAGTATGAAGTTAGGGAATTCCCAGGAAACATTTCCATAAAGCACCCTGAAATGACTTGATGCAAACATCACACCTGGTGGTGCCAGGGGAATAAGCATCATATTGCTTCAAGTTGTTTTTAAGTAGGCTTATTAAGGGATTTTGCTCTCATGGTGAGATCTAATTTGTAATGGGTATCAACCAGAAAATAAGACTGTACTAAAGCCAATGAGATGGGAATGCATTTTTTTTTCTAAAGCAGGAGTGGGGAAGGTGCAGCTCACGGGCCATATAAGGCCTGGGAAATCATTTGTTCTGGCCTTGCCACAGTAACCACAGGTGTGACTTGAAATTTAATAAATCTAGAAGCTTTTTTCATAGCAACATAAATTTATATTAAGGGTATTATATTAAGTAAATGATGTTATAAATATCCAAATGGCCCTTTGTCAGAGTAAAGGTTCCCCATCTCTGCTAAAGCAATGGTACTCAAAGATAGTGTCACTGTTACAAAGCAAGTGTAGAATATGCTGAGTTTTTCATACTAACAGTTAATATCACTTGAAAATGATTTACCTTTTTTAGAAATAAATTCAAGATTGTCACCTGTGATGTCTCTTACTCACCTGGATTCAAACATGCTTTCATGAGGAATAAGAAAAAAGGTGAAACTATGCATAACCTTGGGCCTTGTGTACATCACTTTCACATTAGAAACACTACTCTAACATGAGTTCAGAACTAAAAATTTTATTTGGGATGCTAAGGGATTTCATTATATGAAACTCTTCTCATAGGAGAAAATAGTAAGTTCAAATTTAATGAAAAAGAACTGAACCATCATGCCAAACTTGCAAATGAAACATGTTTTACAATATTAAAAAAAATATTAAGTTTATATAAATTTTTGATAAAATTTACTTAGCTCCTTAAGTATTAAGTGTCTATAAATAGGTTCTTTGTTACCAATTTTTAAATATTACTCAAACTCTCAACTGAATAGCTATTATGGACTCAAAATAAAAAATACATTTATTGTAAACTTGTAAGACTTTTTACCTTTCCCAAAGAGAGGTCTATCTTTTACCTGGAAGGTAATCTCTAAACTCTTGGAATGTCATACCTAATAAGAGTGTTACTGTTCACCAGGGTTTAGGGCTACACCAGAAAATGTCACTTTATGGTAAAGGATTTCAGTCACATGAATCATCTTAATCTCCAGAAGGGCTGGAGACTAAATTCAGCCATGTGAGCAGTCAATCATGGAACCCCCAAAAAAATTCTGGACACCCATAACTGGGGTTAATACTCCACCCTTATTATAATGCATCAATACCAGGAAACTAATACTGTTCACAACTCCATAGGGAAACAACTGTATGCTCCACATTTACAACTTTCCTATACTGTCCTATGCACCTTTACCTTTGGCTGACTTTCATCTATATCCTTTAGCTGTAAAAACCTGTAACCATTAGTATAAGATTTCAATGAGTTCTTTAAGTTCTGGTGAATTATCTATCCTACCTAAGTATAGTCTTGGGGACCTACCAAATCGCGACTGGTGTCAGAAATAAAGGTGGTCTTATGGATCATGCCCCCTCTAACTCTGCACCTATATTTAAAACCACTGAATATATTTTAATCCATAAAAGACTAAATTTTGTTTTTTAATAATATCTTTAATAAACATAATAAAGAACTGACTTTCAGTGCAGGAAGTCCTCATTTAACACTGTCAATAGGTTCTGCAACTTTAAGTGAAATGACATATAACAAAACCAATATTACCTAATTGATATAAGATATAAGATCCTATGTATCTTATGGACATTATATCAAAACATTATTCAAGGACCTGCTGTAGTTTATTTCCCTTCCGAGGAATCTCATATTACCTTCTAATGGCAGACCTCTAATCAAACTAACCAGAGGGAGAAACAAAGCAAGTTAACTCTAGGAGGGTACTACATTGGATCTTAACCTTTGCTTCAGGTGCACAATTGTCTTCAGTGAAAAGGTTGGTGAACACACCACTCCCATGTAATTCTGACAACTATGTCTTCAATGCTGTGCACATTTCCCTACTTAGGGGGTCTCACCTTTCCAAAACAGTTTTCAAACTTTCTGTACCTTCCTCCTTTTCCAGCACTGTCTGTGAATCTCTGCTTCATTAGGAAACCCTTGGTGAACAAACCATTCTATAGCATTCTCAATTAGAGCTAATAATTTTGAGCTCCTACAAGTCTAGTAGGCAACTTACCAAGCAGTTTATACATTTATTATAACCCTTAACATAATCCTATCAGTTACCATCTTACGGATGAGGTAACTATTGTTCCATTACTGACCTAAAGGTGCACAGCTTGTAAATGGCAAGAGGAAGAACCTAAACTCAGGTCTAACTTTACAACTGCTGCCAACTTCTTTCCAATACAGCCACAAATTCACCGATATCTGCACACACAGCCTTTCTATCGCCCTTACATAATAGGACAGGTACACCTCGTAACTACAGCAACCCTCTGGATCCAGAGATTCTCCCTATCTTCTAAGGCAGTGATTCTCAACCTTTCCATCTCAACCTTTCCATGCCGCAATCCTTTAATACACAGTTCATGTTGTGGTGACCCCCAACCATAGCAGTTCTCAACCTTTCTAATGTCGCGACTCAGGTTGAAAACCACTGCTGTAGAGCCTAAGACCATCGGAAAACACATTTATTTACATTACGATTCATAACAGTAGCAAAATTAGAGTTATGAAGTAACAACGAAAATAATTTTATGGTTGGGGGTCACCACAACATAAGGAACTGTATTAAAGGACTGCGGCATTAAAAAAATTGAGAACCACTGCTTTAAAGGTTTGCTCAGACTCCTCTACCAATCCACTAACCTTGGACTTTCTCAAAGCTTAGGTCCTCTATTCATCTCCCTTTGTACTCTCTCTCAATACATGCCAATGGCAGTATTTATCACCTACCTGTATTCCATCAACTCCCAAACACAACTGGTGGTTCCTTTCCTCCCCAAATCCCCATTGTAATAAATAGTATAATCGTTAGCTATTTTCTAATAAATGGCACTATTTGATCAGTCAGATGTGTCCCCAACTCCAAGTCTCACCTCTTTCCCACCTCTTCTCCACATTGCAACAAAAATTTTTGTAAAACATAAATCTGATATCCCTCCACGCCCCCCCATGCCCTTATCCTATGTATCTCACTTCCTTTTTAAGCAAAATTTCTACCAACCACCCCTTTTATACTCCACACCCCATCATCCTAATATTTCAGTGCCATAGAAAGAACCACCTTGCCAGCCCATCTGCCTGGAACAGCCTGTCCTGGTCCCTCACAAACCCTACTAATTTCTCTTTATCCTTTAAGCTTCAGCTACCCTTTGGAAAGTTTCTAATTTCCCTGGAATAGGCTAGGAGTCCCTGCTATATACATATGCTACCAGTGAACCTAAGAGTATCCTTAGCTTTTACATTTGAAAAACTTATTTAAAACTATTTTCTGACCCTATCCCATTTTGTCCAGTGGATAGAGCGTCAGCCTGTGGAACAAAGGGTCCCGGTTTCGATTCTCGGTTTCATGTCAAGGGCATAGACCTTGGTTGCAGGCTCCTCCCTGGCCCAGGACCTGGTCGGGGCTCTAGCACGAGACAAACAATTGTGTTTCTCTCACTCTGATGTTTCTCTGTCTTTCATTCTCTTCCACTATCCCTAAAAATCAATGGAAAAATATTCTCAGGTGAGGATTAACACTATATTCTGCCAGATTATAAATACTAGATGGGCGGGCCCATTTGTTTGTTTTTTTAATAAATCTTTATTGTCTAGATTATTACAATTGTTCCTCTTTTTTCTCCCTATAGCTCCCCCTCCACCCAGTTCCCACCCCACCCTCTGCCTTTACCCTCACCCCCAGTCATCATCTATAGGTGTATTTTTGTCCAATCTCTTCCCAAACCTGCCACATTCCTTTCCCCCTGATAATTGTCAATTCACTCCCCTTCTATGCCTCTTATATTCACCAGTTTATTCTGTTCATCAGATTTTTTTATTCACTTGATTTTTAAAAATATATATTTTGATTTTTTTACAGAGAAGAAGGGAGAGTGAGAGTTAGAAACATCGATGAGAAACATTGATCAGCCGCCTCTTGCACACCCTCTACTGGGGATGTGTCTCCAACAAAGGTACATGTCCCTGACTGGAATCGAACCTGGGACCCCCAGTCCACAGGCCCATGCACTATCTATTGAGTCAAACTAGCTAGGGCTATTCACTTGATTTTTAGATTCACTTGATGGTAGATATGAATTTGTTGTTCATAATTTTTTATCTTTTACCTTTTTCTTCTTCCTCCCCTTCTTGAAGAATAACTTACAGCATTTCGTGATACTGGTTTGGCAGTGATGAACTCCTTTAGCTTTTCTTATCTGTGAAGATCTTTATCTGACCTTCAATTCTGAATGATAGCTTTGCTGATAGAGTAAATTTGGTTGTAGGGTCTTGCTATTCATCATTTGGAATATTTCTTGCCACTCCCATCTGGCCTGCATAGCTTCTGTTGAGAAATCAGCTGACAATCATATGGGTGCTCCCTTGTAGGTAATTAACTGTTTTTCTCTTGCTGCTTTTAATATTCTCTCTTTGTCTTTTGCTCTTGGTATTTTAAATATGATGTGTCTTGGTGTGGTCCTTTTTGGATTCCTTTTGTTTGGGATTCTCTGCGCTTCCTGGACTTGTAAATCTATTTCTTTCACCAGGTGGGGGAAATTTTCAGTCATTATTTCTTCAAGTAGGTTTTCAATACCTTGCTCTCTTTCTTCTTCTGATTTTGGTATGTTTGAAGTTGTCCCAGAGGCTCCTTACATTATCTTCACATTTTTGGGTTCTTTTCTTTTTGCTTTTATGGTTGTGTGTTTTTTGCTTCTTTGTATTTCAAATCTTTGACTTGATTCTTGTGATCTTCTAGTCTGCACCTAGATACTATTATTTTTTATTTCAGTCAGTGTATGCTTAATTTCTAGTTGGTCCTTTTTCATATCCTCGAGGGTCTTGCTAAATTTATCAGCCTTTTCTAGAAAATTCTTGAAAAACCTTATAACCGTAGTTTTGAACTCTATATCCAGTCACTTGCTTTCCTCCATTTCTTTCATTTGTGACCTGTTTCTTTGTCTCCGCATTTTCGCTGCTTCCCTGAGTTGATAGAGTGGCTTTGTGTGCCAGATGTCCTATAGGGCCCAGTGGCTCCGACTCCCCAGATACCTGAGGTGGACACTCTTGGTCCACCCTTTTGTGGGCTATGTGCACAGTCTTGCTGTAGTTAAGTCTTGATTGTTTTTTATATCGATGGGAGGAATTGACCTCCAGGCCAACTGGCTGTGAGGATCAGCTGTGCTTACAATGGGAGAATTTCTGTGCTGGAGACATCCTTATGAGACAAGAGTGTGTCCTTTATGGATCTGAGGAGGTGTAATCTGGATGGTCCCACTCTGACCTCTGGGTACACTGGCTCTTGGATCTCTAAGGAGGTGCTAATTTAGTCTCTGCCTGAGGCTACCCAGCACAAGCTATGGAGAGATCTACAGATTCCTCTTCTTTTGTTTGGGTTTTGGAGGTGCCCAGATGAGGCCCAGCTGTGAAACAATGCAAGCTGCTACAAGTCCTTGGGCCTTCTTTTGGATGTTCTGGGTGTCACTGACTCAGCTGCAGTTTGCTAGTTAAGTTCAGAATTCAAAGAACCAGGCCATTTATATGCAAAAGTCTCTGCAAGCTCAGCTTGGATGGGGTGGAGTCTCAGGGCGGAGCAAGCAGCAGTGGTTTTCGTGGGGCAGGATCTCAGGGCACTAGACTAAGGCAGGGCGCTGGTTGCTGTTATTGGGGCAAGCCTCTGGTGGTTGCTGAAAATTCTTTGCTCCCGCATGCTGCAGTCCTGCCCAGCACTCACAACTGCTGCCCGCACTGGCCCCACTCACACCCGCTGCTGGTGCCAGAGCCTCTGTTCACACCCACTGCCAGTGCTGGCCCCTCTTGCACCCATAGCTGGCACTGGAGTTGCCACTTGTACCCACTGCCAGTGAGTGTCACCAGCCCCAATCGCTTGGAGCCAACAGTGGGTATGAGCAGCAGCTGCTGGCCCTGATCACCCCAAGGGCTTCTCCACCTCCCCCTGCTCCTGAGGGCATCGGGGCAGCAGCTGCCGCTAGCACCCACTCATGGTGCCAGCCCCATTTGCACCTGCTGCTAGTATCAGCCCCAATCGCTCCACGCTGTCAGCGGGTGCGAGCAGGGCCTGCACTGTCAGTGCATGGGAGCAGCGGTGGTGGGAGCAGGGCTGAGGGCAGACAGGGGCCTGGGGACAGTGGCAGGAGGGGCCAAGAGGGGGCACAAAGGATGTTCTGAGACCCGCCCCTTGCCTACTGCAGTTTTGTGGCCACAGTTCCTTTCAAGCTGCATGAATTTGTGCACTGGGTCCCTAGTTCAACCATTGATACCTGCTACAATATGGATGAACCTTGAAAAGATTATGCTAAGCAAGAGGCCAGACACAAAAGACTATATATTGTACAATTCCATTTATATGAAATATGCCCAAAAGGCAAATCCATAGAGAAAGGAGTTGTTAGGGGCTGGGAAGAGGGGAGAATACAGTGATTGTTTAATGAGTATAGGTTTCCCAGTTAAGAGTGATAGAAAGTTCTGAAACCAGATAGTGGTGATAGGTGCACATCATAAATGTACTTAATAACACTAAATTATAAAATAGCAAATTTTATGTTCATTTACCACAATTTAAAGAACTTTATTTATGGCCAAAACCAGTTTAGCACAGTGGATAGAGCGTCAGCCTGCGGACTGAAAGGACCCAGGTTCAATTCCAATCAAGGGCACATACTGGGCACTCAGTAGGAGATGTGCAGGAGGCAGCTGATTGATGTTTCTCTCTCATCAATGTTTCTAACTCTATCCCTCTTCCTTCCTCTCTGTAAAAAAAAAAAAAAATCAATAAAATATATTATAAAAAAATATGATACCCTTGAAAAGATAAATTATAGGGGGGAAAAGATGATATCATTGGTTACCAATGGCTAGGAGTAGTAGTTGAATACAAAGAGGCACAAGGAAATTTTGGGAGATCATGGAACTGTTCTATAGTTCAGTGATTTTCAACCTTTTATGGCACACATAAGCTAATTACTAAAATTCTGCAATACACCAAAAAATTTATTTTTGTCAATCTGACAAAAAATACTCAGAAAGACATAATTTTTATTCATTCACATTGAAAGGCAAAAAACCATTTTTTTTTTGTTTTGTTTTTTTACAGTCTAAGGGAAAAGAGGTCAGTGCCCCTGACTAATCAGGTATTGCATGTTTTAAAAACTGTGGCACACTAGTTGAAAATTGCTGCTACAGCTTGATTGTAGTGGTCATGATTACAACACTGTATACATTCTTTAAAATATATTTATTTTTATTGATTTCAGAGAGGAAGGGAGAGGAAGATAGAAACATCTATGATGAAAGAGAATCATTGATTGGCTGCCCCTACGGGGGATCAAGCCCGCAACACAAGCATGTGTCCTTGACTGGAATCAAACCTGGGACCCTTCAGTCTGCAGGCTGATGCACTATCCACTGAGCCAAACCAGCCAGGGCAATAGTATATACATTTGCTAAAACTCAAAGAACTACATAGCATATAAATTGTATCTCAATAAACCTCACTTTAAAGGAAATACATTTCTTTACACTAAAGGTATAAAAGACTTGATTTTTAAAAAATAATTCAGTATTTCATGTCTTGTGTTGCTTACCATATTTAGCCATTCTAAATGGAAAAGCATAATGGTAGCGTAGCACTGGCCTAAAGTCACTGTGCTTTCCAATGAAACTGAAGACTGTTTAAGTGTCTGAATCAGTTATAAGAAGACCTATAATTTAAAACTTGAAAAGGATCATCTTAGCAAGATAGACAAAGAAACAAAACAGTGCATGTGTACCAGTGAAAGACAACTCTTATCTATATTGATAATAAATTCTAAATTTATAGCATAAGAAGAAATTTTACTCTGTACCAATGCCCAAGAAATATTTCACAGTCTTTTAGGACTTAATTTTATTTTATTTTTCTTAATTAATTTTTATTTATTTGATTTTTAGAAAGGGGATGAGAGGAGGGAGAGAGGGGAGAAGGAGGGTGGAAGGGAGCAAGGGAGGGAGAAACACTGAGAGTGTAGCATAGATCCGCTGCCTTCTGCACTCCCCCAATGGGTATCAAGCCCACAAACCAGGCATGTGGCTGGATTGGAGATCAACTGGCAACCCATTGGTGCACAGGAAGAGGCCAAATCAACTGAGCCACACCAGCTGGAGGTAGCACTTAATTTTTACAACAGAAATGCACCATATTTTATCGTTTACCCATTTTGATAAGCTTTCAAAATTGTAGCTGAAGTCTTATTAACTATCGAATGAGACAATGCAAAAAATTTAGGGTCAAAGCACTAAGGCTGGTAGGTTCAGAAAACCACTGGCTAAAACAAAGACATGAAATCCAATGCTAATTTAAGTATTAGGTCCTGAACCTCAACTGGCATAAATTTGTATCTTACTAAGTATCATGAATACTGGTAGTTATAAAATCTTGTATGCTTTTCATCTCCAATACAAATGTGAATTCAATGTTCAGTATTTAACAAAAAGAAACCTTGCTTAAGATTCCTTTTGCATTGCTTATCTTCCCCTTTTGTTTGCAAGTCCTGGAAGTACTTTAGAAAGATCCATTTCAGTTGGGAAATGGCCAAAACTGAAAGGAAATCTCTTATTCCATGACCTCCTAGCACAGGAAGACTGAAAAGACAAAAGCCAGGCTCTTCAGTTAAAGCCAAACACCTTAAGGACAGAGAAATCAAGAATCACTAAGAGCTATATAAACTACAGCAAGCATGTTTGAGATGCTTGCACTACTGGAATCCCAAAAGAATGAATCTTGAAACCTGACTGAGACTCTAGAATCAAGGAAAAGGCAAGGTTTTGTTAATACTGTATAAGAAACTAGAGGCCCAGTGCATGAACTTGAGCACCAGTAGGGTCCCTCAATCTGGCCTACGAGATCAGGTGAAAACTGGCTCTCTGACATCCCCTCAAGGGATTCCAGATTTCGAGAGGGAGGCCAAGGGACCCCACCAGTGCACAATCAGGGCTGGGACGAGACACGGGACGTTGGCCAGCCAGGGTGGGATTATGGGAGGGTTCTAGGGCGTGTTCAGCCCACCTCCCTCAGTCCCAATCAGCTGGGCTTCAGCAGCAAGCTAACCTACTGCTTGGCGCATCTGCCCCCTTATGGTCAGTGCATGTCATAGCAAGTGGTTGAGCAGTCTTAGCATATCATTAGCATATTACGCTTTGATTGAATGGCTGACCAGCAGACCAGACACTTAGCATATTAGGCTTTTATTATATAGGACTAGAGGCCCAGTGCACAAAATCATACACTGGGGTGGGGCCCTCAGCCCAGCCTGCACCCTTTCCATTCTGGGACCCCTCAGGGGATGTCTGACTGACTATGGGATTGGGCCTAAACCGGCAGTTGGATATCTTGTAATCTGGGACCGCTGGCTCCTAATTGCTCACCTATCTACCTGCCTGGTCGCCCCTAACTGCCTCTGCCTTGGCCCCTACCACTGTGGCTTTTTCCGGAAGGATGTCTGGAAGATGCCCAGTCTAATTAGCATACTACCCCTTTTATTAGTATAGAAGATAAATATTTGTCATATTATTCTTTACTTTTCTATATGAATTTAAAATACTCCAGAATATTTTAAGCAAATAAAAAAATGGTCAAGTTGCAGAAAAATAAAGTTTTGAAATACAACCTGGTAAGCTTGAAAGCAATAACATTTGCATAAAAGGGCCTAAGTTGCAATCAGTAACAAAACTTGTTTTTAGTTAATATTCTTTTGTTGGAAAGGCGTGTTTTGGGCAAAGGAGAAAAGGAAATCAGCCCTATAAAAGAGAATGTGTAATTGGGTCGTTGCCACAGCAGAGATGTGACAAAGGTTCAAGCTGTCCCACAGGTAAGGATTTCTGTGTGTATGGGACACCAAAGGACACCTGTCACACCTGAAACACAGTTTGCTAACACTCACAATTGCAGAGCTCAGGAAAAATTACTGTTTTTAAAGCTATTATTTCCCTGGTATATAAAATATATACATATAAATATACACTGAGTGGCCAGATTATTATGACCACCCAGATTATTATGACTACCCCATCAGTACTTCGTTGGGCCTTTTTTTTTTTTTAATATATTTTATTGATTTTTCACAGAAAGAAAGGGAGAGGAATAGAAAGTTAGAAACATCGATGAGAGAGAGACATCGATCAGCCGCCTCCTGCACGCCCCCTTACTGGGAATGTGCCCGCAACCAATGTACATGCCCTTGTCCGGAATCGAACCTGGGACCTTTCAGTCCGCAGGCCGACGCTCTATCCACTGAGCCAAACCGGTTTCGGCATTGGGACCTTTTGCCTTCAATACTGTGGTGATTCTTCTTGGCATTGACTCCACGAGATGTTGAAAGGTGATGTAAGGAATCTAACACCATGCCTGATGTCCAGTTCTGTGAGATTTGATGGTTGTGGAACCAGATGCCTGATGGCTCTTTTAACTTCGTCCCACAAATGCTCAATTGGATTGAGATCTGGTGATTGTGGGGGCCACCTAAGCAAGGTAAAGTCTCTCTCATGTTCTTGAAACCACTCCTACACAATAGGAGCACCATGGTATGGCGCATTGTCTTGTTGGAAGAAGCTATCTCCATTGGGATACGCCATCAACATGATAGGATGAATTGATCAGCAATGAAACTTAGATATGTTGTGCTATTCAGACATTGTTCCACACGAATTAAAGGGCCCAAATCATGCCAGGAAAACATGCCCCAAATCAAAGCATGCCCCCGCCGCCTTGCTTGAAGAGTTGTATTCATGTATGTGGGGTGCATGCTTTCATACTGTTTCCACAAAATTCTCACTCTGCCATCTGCATGATGCAAGTGGAAATGTGATTCATCAGACCACATGACTTTTTTCCAATGCTCAACTGTCCAATCCTTGTGTTCCTGTGTGAATTAGAGATGTTTTACCTTGGTAACTGCAGACAGCAAAGGTGTTTAAATGGGCCTTTGGCTTCCATATCCCATATGGTGCAATATATGACTAATTTGCCTATAAACATCAGGTGGTCATAATAATCTGGCCATGGACTGTTCTGAGCTTCCCCTGCCCTCCACTTAATATTTGGCTATGGCCTTCTTTTCATGTCAACAAACTGGATATACAGACATAATTTTTAATGGTTACGGTGTTATCCCTGACTGTTTGACATTACAATGGTTTACTTCACTAACCCTTTATTGTGGGGCAGGTTGTTTCCGGTTTTCCCTGGCATCAACAACTACAGTAAACATAATTGCCTATTTGATTGTTTACTTAGGACACATTCACAGACATGAAACTCCTGGCCCAAAGCTAATTCAATTGAATTTTGAACCATATTTCCAAACTGACTTTCTAGAAAGTGCTGTTTGTTTAGTCCATGGGTTTTAAAGCAGATTACATTCCCACAAATGGGGTAAAAGAAAACTGTTCAACGTGCCTTCGGCAAATCGCAAACTCTTGCTGAACTTAAGCGACTCCTTCCTAGCAGAGCTATCTGCACTTTTTAGGGCACTTTTGAAGGAAAAGGATCTGGCGCCCCTATGGAAAGGGACAGAGCTGGAAAAGCAGTTTCTCAAGGAGGTGGAGGCTCAGCGGGGAACTTCCCAGCTGGGGGAGGGGGTGTCCAGATGCCCCCTGTGCTCCGGAGCACACAGGGCGGGGCCAGCCCTGGGCAGGCCATGGGGCAGGGTGGGGCAGCTCAGCTATGGCCCCCTCTGGCTCCATTCCACCAATCCTGAGCAGTAAGAGACCCCTGGGTGCCCTTCCCTTTTCCCATCTCCAAGCAGGCGGCGGGTGGGAACAGTGAGTGGTGGGGAGACCACGCTATCACTCCCAGTCCTGACTCCCAAATCCCGCACACTGTGTTACTGAGAAACCTTAGGCAGGAACAGGCCACTGGGTGTGGGACCAGGAGGATCAGGGCTGGAGGGTGAAGTCTAGGGAATCGTGGCTGGTGTAGCTGAGGGCCCTGTCTGGGTGCGGGCGTGTGAGTATGTGTTGCTCAAGTTCATGTTCATGCACACATCCACACGCCTGCATTCCAGTTCTACACTCTCAGCCATCAGGAACCTCCAAGGAGCTTGCCATGAGCTCAGATGCATCCAGTCCCAGCACCAAGCAAGTTGGAGAAAGTTTCCCAGACTAACTCCCACCATGCCCAGGAGGCGGGACAAAAGACTAATGCCACATGCGCGGCACCTCACCTCCATTCACCTCCTGGTGACTTTTTGTTTGGTCATTTTGGACATGAACACACAGCTCCCTCCTGCCACCAGCCTGCTGTTTGGTCATCTGTCTGGTCGTTTAGGTCATGACGGCTCCTAGCTTTTGATAAGATGTATACAACTACTGTACCTTTAAAAAGTCTTGAAAACAGTCAACTGACAACTATGGAGTTATTGTGATACAATTCTTCTAGAAAACTGACTCAAGCATATCCCAAAGGGACTGGACATGCATGTGAGTTTCTCTAACAATTACATATTTTAAATTTCCTCTTTTTTAAAAAAATTTTTTTATTGATTTTTTTTTACAGAGAGAAAAGGAGATAGTTAGAAACATCAATGAGAGAGAGACATCAATCAGCCGCCTCCTACATGCCCCCTACTGGTGAAGTGCCCGCAACCAAGGTACATGCCTTTGACTGGAATCAACTTGGGACCCATTAGTCCAGCGGTTCTCAACCTGTGGGTCGCGACCCCTTTGGGGGTCAAATGACCTTTTCACAGGGGTCGCCTAAGACCATCCATCAGAAAATGCAGATATTTACATCACGATGCATAACAGTAGCGAAATTTCATGATTGGGGGTCACCACCACATGAGGAACTGTATGCAAGGGTCACAGCCTTAGGAAGGTTTGAGAACCACTGCATTAGTCCATAGGCCGATGCTCTATCCACTGAGCCACACCGGCCAGGGCTAAATCTCATCTTTAAAAAGAATTTTAAAGCCCTGGCCAGTGGCTTATCCTGTGCACCAAAAAGTGCCAGGTTTGATTTCCAGTCAGGGTACATACTTACGTTATGGGTTCAAAGCATGTGTGGGAGTGAGGCAATCAACTGATGTTTCTCTCAGGTGAGGCTTAAATGATAATCTTAAAAAGCACTGTGTCACCTTTAAAAATAAATGTACTGTGTAACAGATAATATCATTATCACTTTTTTTTTTTTTACAGGTGAGAGTGATCAGAAAAATGTGATTCCAAAAATCACTTGTAACACATTAAGAAAAAACAAATATTATGCAATTCAGACATAGGCACTTTTAAAGAAAACTAATAGCAAGCTAGGCACTACAGAGCCAAAAAGGTATAGTACACCATACAAATCTTGGGCAGTCAAGGTTTTGGGGCATTAATAAGAGCAATATTCTCTAGCATGCATCCCTTAACATGTAACACATGTTAAATAATGGTAAATATAGAAAAGACATTTAACTGAACTTCATATTCCATAACAGTGATTCTCAACAAAGATGAGCACATTACTAGAAATATCTTTAGGGAATTCTCAAATTAAAAAATAAATATACCTTAGAAAAAAAATCTAAAACATTCTGAGTTTCTATTTCTAACTCTGCTAATTAGTGTATTTATACTAAGGCAGTAATTGGATTTTTATTTTTTAAACAGACTCTGATTCCTTTCAACATTCTCAATAACTCCTACAGGACCTATGTCCTTAGGTATCTAGAGGTAGGAAATATGCTGTTAAATAGCAAATTGGTAAATAAACATACTATCTATAATCAAAGGTAAAATATGTATGGTAATTCCTCCTGCTTAAGCATTGGAATTTCTTTTAGAGGTGCTCCTGAAATAGCCATTTCCTACTACTGAACATGAAGAAATAAAAATATCTCATAGATAAATCTCAAAAGTTATGGTCTCCTAAATTTAATAGGAAAGATACTTTTCAGAATAATCACACTATTCTAACTATAGGAAAATGTGTTAAATGAAGACAATTTTTGTAGTTATTGAAATATAACTACAAACCAAGCAGCAACCAAGAGCCAAGAAGCAATGCTCAAAATATCACCCCTGGCTCGTTAGAGCATCGATCCTTGCACTGAAGGAACGAGGGTTATAGTCCCGGTCAAGGGCACTAACCTAGGATGCAGGTTTGATCCTGGTCCCAGTCAGGGCACATGCAGGAGGTAACCAATAGATGTGTTTATCTCACATCTATGCTTCTCTCTCTTTCCCCCTTTCCACCCTCTGTATATAAATCAATGGAAAAAATATCCTCAGGTGAGGATTAAAATTAAAAAGTATCAAAATCTCATGGTAGCTTAATATATATATATATATATATATATATACTCTTATAATAATATAAATCTCATTAATTCCTATTTGTTTAGAGGATACATGTGGGACTTTTTATAGTATTTCAAACTAGTGCACTGACATAGTATACCTTTTCCATGATTCCATGGATCCCTCTCTCTACTTATTCCCTTTAAAAAAAAAATGTACACACATACTAGACTGGGATTTGGGAAAAGCAATGTAGCATTCAAGTGGCATTCTTATAAGAATTAGTTTTCAAATTCCAATGATATAAAAAAGTTAGGAAAAGTACAAATTATCTTTTAACCTACCCTTTCTCTACTTAATTCCATTTGTACCTGCCCTCCAATATATGTACTCACAAAGATTATTTCCTAGGTTACAATTTCAAATGGTATCAAGTTCTTAACATGTGAATAAAAAAAATACAGAAGGGAAAAAAAAAGAATGATGGTGATCTATAGTCAAATTCCTCATTGGCCACTAGAAACAGGTTTTTAACCTAATGAAAGAATAGAAAATGTAGAAAGAACACTACTACTACACTGGAGAGCAATTAACTGCATCTTCACCAACATATTTTTTAAGTATGAATATGAACAATGTTACAAATGTCATATGCCATACTTAACAAAAACTTAACAATTATGAACTTCCACTCATATATTCTCTTCAACATAAATACCCTTTATGAAGTCTTTTTAAAATTATTTTTATAGATTGCAGAAAGGAAAGGAGAGGGGGAGAGAGAGAGAAAGAAACACTTATGATGAGAGAGAATCATGGATCAGCTGCCTCCTGCATGTCCCACACTGGAGATTGAGGCTGCAACCTGGGCATGTGACCTTCACCTGGTTCACAGGTCAATATTCAACCACTGAGCCATGCCAGCTGAGAACTTTATGAAATTTTTATAAGTTACTACACACACACACAATCACTCTACAAGTGAAAGATAAAATTTGAACTAGAGAATGAGTGTGTGCATGTGTAGATAATTCTAAAACTTTTTGAGGGGAGAAACCAAGATGGCGGCACAGGTGAACACCTAAACTGCTGCCTTGCACAACAATTTCAAAATTACAACTAAAATATAGAACAGACACCATCCAGAACCACAGGAAAGCTGGCTGAGTGAAAATTCTACAACTAGAAGTAAGGAGAAGGACTCATGAAGACTCAGAGGAGCTGTAAAAAGCTGAGGTATGGAGACACACTTGTGGAGAGGATGGGTGGAGGAGGGTTTGGCTGGCTTTCTCTAGCGGAAGGGAGATGGAAAATCTCGACTGCACTGAACCCCACTTCTGACTGCACTGAACTCCAGTTCCAGGCGAGACTCATATGGGGGGAGTCTGGACTGTTGTAAAAAAAAAAAAAAAGGAGTGCAGGGAAACTTAGGGGAGCAGTGAAAGACAGAGGTCTGGGGGTGCATGAAAGTACACACACAGCACTGACTGCTGATTGTGCCACTGGCTTTCTCTAGTGGGAGAAAAATAGAACCTCCCAATAACACTGAAATCCAGGTCCGACTGCAATGAACCCCAGTTTCGGGCAAGACCCTGGGAACCTGGACTCACACAGGTCCTTAGAGCACACGAAGACTCAGGGAAGCCGGAAAGGCAGAGTTCTGAAGGCTCGCATGCAGGCAAAAGGCAGAGGTTTGGAGGCACAGAAAGGGCTGCAGCGATTACCCAGAGGCACTGAGACCCAGGGGCTGCTATGTAGGGCAGAGCTGACAGGAACCCAAGGCTGTCCACTCGGCCCTGAGACTCTACCACATTCAAGCCCAGCACAGAGGCTGTTGCAATCTTGCAAGTCTTAAGGCTGAGTCCAGCACAGAAGTTCTCCAGGTGCAGACACAGCTGATCCTCACAACCAATTGGCTTAGAGGTCAATTGCCCCCAGTGATAACAACAACAATCAAGATTTAACTACAACAAGGCTATACACACAGTCCACAAAGGGGTGCACAAGAGTGTCCACCTCAGGTAACCAGGGAGGCAGAGCTACTGGGCCATATAAGACACCTAGCACACAAAGCCACGCTACCAACTCAGGGAAGCAGCAAAATATGCAGAGACAAAAGAACAAATCACAAACGAATGAAATGGGGGAAAACAATCCACTAGATATAGAGTTTAAAACCACGGTTATAAAGTTTTTCAACAATTTCCTAGAAAAGATGGATAAATTTAGCGAGACCCAAGAGAAGATGAAAAAAGACCAACTAGAGATGAAAAAGGACCAACTAGAAATTAAACATACACTGACTGAAATAAAAAATATTACAGAGCCGAAACCGGTTAGGCTCACTGGATAGAGCGTCAGCCTACGACTGAAGAGTCCCGGGTTCAATTCTGGTCAAGGGCATGTACCTTGGTTGCGGGCAAATCCCCAGTAGGGGTTGCGCAGGAGGCAGCTGATCGATATCTCTCACTGATGTTTCTAACTCTCTATCCCTTTCTCTTCCTCTCTGTAAAAATTCAATAAAATGTATTTTTTTTAAAAATATTACACAGAGACCTAATAGCAGACTAGAGGAGCACAAGAATCAAGTCAAAGATTTGAAATACAAAGAAGCAAAAAACACTCAACTGGAAAAGCAAAAAGAAAAAAGAATCCAAAAATGTGAAGACAGTGTAAGAAGCCTCTGGGACAACTTCAAGCATACCAAAATCAGAATTATGGGGGTGCCAGAAGAAGAGAGAGAGCAAGATACTGAAAACCTATTTGAAGAAATAATGACTAAAAACATCCCCCACCTGGTGAAAGAAATAGACTTACAAATCTGGGAAGTGCATAGAATGCCAAACAAAAAGAATCCAAGGAGGAGTATACCAAGACACATCATAATTAAAATACCAAAAGCAAAAGACAAAGAGAATATTAAAAGCAGCAAGAGAAAAACATTTAGCTACCTACAAGGGAGTACCCATTCGACTGTCAGCTGATTTCTCAACAGAAACTATTCAGGCCAGACAGGAGTGGCAAGAAATATTCAAAGTGATGAATAGCAAGAACCTACAACCAAGATTACTCTACCCAGCAAAGCTATCACTCAGAATTGAAGGTCAGATAAAGAGCTTCACAGATAAGAAAAAGCTACTACCTATAAATTACCCTCTTCCTTTAAAATCCCATCATTAACTATCCCCTTCTCCTTTGTCCAAAAAGGCATATACACCCAATTTTGCCAAACTATCTGAGAATTTTCATGCTTACATGAATTCTCCATGAGCACATATTGAAATTTGATTTTCTCTTGTTATTCTGTCTCTGTTAATTTATCAGACCAAGTAGAAGAATTTAGAAGGTGGAAGAAAAGGTATTTTTTTTTAAGCGGCACACTATCATAGAATCTGCCATTAGGGCAATGAAACTGAATTTCCAGGTTTAGAATCAAAACAAAGAATCAGGAAGTAAAGAAAGTGTTACATTTCAGACAAGACATTCCAGGGTTTATATTATCAGGAATATAAACCAAGAAGACTCTGAAGAGGATGAATAACAGGATTGCTTCAAAGAACTAAGTATTTCAAGATGAAAATTAAAATTTCAAACGCACATAACACAATTCTTTTAAAATCAGAAGATTAAAATGCTAACGAGGAAGGACACATTTTCAATGAATAAATTTAAAAGAGGGAAAAATTTTAATTTCAATTAAAAAATTACTTTTTGCCAATACTATCAAATATGAAGGAAAAACTAAGCTATGTTGATATAAAATCCAATATGTATGTACTAGTGGAGCCTTTTCCCAGAAAAGGCATTAACATATTGGATATAGTAAAAATAAATAACGTAAATAAAGGTGTAGTAAATATTTAGTTTAACAATTTTTAAAAATCTGTAGACATACATTAGTATACAATTACCTCAAGCCACTGTAGAGCCATTAGTAATTTTGGTTCTTTATTATGATAAAAAGGGTAAGGTAAAGGGGAAAAGTAATGTCTCTCTTGTCTATAAACAAAGGAAAAGCATAACTTAGGAAGTTCCACACCAAAACAAACAAACAAACAAAAAAAAAACACACCCTACAATTCTGATACCAGAAACCCCTTGAAAAAAATATTTTTAAATAATTAATAGAAAAAGCCTATGAAAGGTTTTCATCTGAACTTGAGGCTCTAGACATACTATGAATAATAATATGAATAAAAACCATAACCTCCAAAGCAATAATTTCTAACAGGACTACAATATATATTTTTTTAATATATTTTATTGATTTTTTACAGAGAGGAAGGGAGAGAGATAGAAAGTCAGAAACATCGATGAGAGAGACATCGATCAGCTGCCTCCTGCACGCCCCACAGTGGAGATGTGCCCGCATGCAAGGTACATGCCCCTGACCAGAATCGAACCTGGGACCTTTCAGCCCACAAGCAGACGCTCTATCCACTGAGCCAAACCGGTCTTGGCAATATCCTTTTTTGAAAGAATATAAAGATTAATATAAAACAAATAATTCACTGTTTAGAAATCTATTGAACCTGGAAATTTTGGGTTTCAATCCTTCCCCAATCAGGAGGCATACAACTGGCAAGTTTTGTTTTCTCAAGTCATTCTGATAGAAAGCCAGAAAGTTCAACTCAGCACTTAACTTTTAAATGATTAGCTTATTTAAAGATTCAATAGATACAGGATAAGATAATGTGTAAGAGAACTTTAAATATGATAGCAAGGTATTTTTTTCAAGATGGATAAAACTTATAAATCTTAAACCACCATATTCTTTCTTCTGTAAAAGATCTAGCCACCTCAGTCCACTAGAACACTGTTCCTTTGAACCTGTTCAATCAGCTTAAGTTGCTGTCCTTGGCTAACTGTGTTACTATACAAAAACAGTTTCCTCTCAAATTGCCTCCTACAGTAAGTGTTATAAATTATACAGGAAAAAACTTGAATTCCATTTTCAACTCCGTATTTACTTAAGAAAACAGAAACATACAAAATAGAGTATAAACTACTTGATGCACTACAGTAGAGAAGAAAGAATACAGAGGTAAAATGATTATACAAGATGCATGCATAAGGGGGAAGAGTACCCAGTGAAATGTTAGAGAATGCTGCTGCTTCTCACTGAGGGATGACATTTAGGCTGAGAGAGCAGGAGCGTATGGCAGGGTCAAGTATGCTAAGAGCAAACTGCAGTAGCATGCAGCAAGAACAGCACATGCAAAAGCCCTAGGGCAGAAAGGAGCTTGAGGAGTGCTTTAGGTAAGAAGACACAGAAGCTGGGGAGAATTGGCTCTTGCTCAGCCCTTAGGGACTTAAACTAATTGGAGAACACGAGATCAATCATTGAAGTGATAAGCACAGTTAGCTTTCATTGTAGATGTGTCCAAGATCAGAAAGGGATCACTGAGGGCAGAGGTAGCAGGTTAGGTAGGAGTGTTAAGGGTTACATTGCTGAGAGTAGTAAGAGTAGGTATGTAGAAGATGAAGAAAGGTACATGAACCTGTAGCTCACAGGAATAAACTTGGCCAAACAGAGGAGTTCCTCTGTATTCCAGGACACAAATGCCTGAAAACGTTATATCAGCAGACCCATCACCTAAAACTGATTTCATAGAGATCATAAAGTTGGTGATAAATTATAAGATAATATTCAATGACTTTTCTACCAAAAAGGAAAAGAAAATGAGGCAAAACCTACCTGTACACTCCACCCTTTTTTTTTTGGGGGGGGGGGGAGGGAGTATGTTGAGGGTGGGAATGAAATCTAACTGAAAAGTCATAGTGTAGCTACATCTTAATTAGGGCCATTGTTACACAGGTGTATACATTTGTTAAAATACACTGAAATTAAAACCTAAACATATATAAATCTTTATCAAAAAAAGATAATACAATGGAGTTAAAAAACTCAAAAGTACATACACCCTGGTCGGTAGCTCAATGGTTAGAGCATCAGCTGTGGACCAGTCTCAGGGGTTCCATTCTCAGTCAATGGTTGCAGGTTCCCCAGCCCAGGTAGGGGAGAATAAAGGAAGTGACCAAATGATGTCTCTCTCACATGCATGTTTCTTTCTCTGTCTGCACCCCCCTCCTTCCTCCCTTCCACTTACTCTAGAAATCAATGGAGAATATATTCTCAGGTGAGGATTAAAAAGGAAAAAAAGTATACTCAACTAATAAAAGATGGAGATCTATTTTAAAAACACAAACATCTCTACATCAAAAAATTATAGGAACTTAATGAGAAACACTCTACATTTTAAAACATTAAAATGTAGTAAAAGCTGGAATATTTCATATAGGAATTAAACCACAAAATGTCTGCAATCCTTACTTTTAGGCCTCTATATAAGTGGGTGGGTGTGTTTTATTTTGTAGTCTCCAAAATAAAATGGGTTCTGAGAAAACTTTAAGATAGACAAATAACCAAAATAATATGAGGAGAAACCAAATAAACAACAGCTTGTGTGACTTCATAAAGGGAAGTCCACTATAAGGAGCCCCAGAGATTTATTTTAGGTGGTTAGAATAGGAAAAGAAAAGCAAAGAAGCAAGTGCTACTATATGCCAGGCAGTGAAGGCAGGAAATCTTAAATTAAAAAGTTGTGAGAAGACAATGTTCCCAAAAGACACCATGGATCACAATTCCATTTTATGTGTATGACCATTCCATATATTGTAAGTGTCCTAACCTGAACTGAAGTGTGAGCAGAAAAAAAATATCACTTTAGAGACCATCCTCAAAATCAAATCCAGATAACAAAAGACTGGAAATTCACATATATTGGACTGAATACTTTTGTCTGAATTAAAATCATGAATTATGAACAGAATATTGAGGTCCTTAGCAGTGTCTTGTCCGGACTGTTCTACTTACCTACTTCAGTGTCAGAGCACCCTCCTCCCATTAATTTTAATCTTCCTAAATTACACCACTTTCCTGCTGGTAGAATGTCAATGGTTTCCTAAAGTCATCCCAAATAAACTTAAACTACAATTCAAAGGCCTACAATCCAGCTCCAAACCAACTCTTGAGCTTTATCTCTTACTAGAGGCCCGGTGCATGAAATTCGTGCATGGGGGATGGGGGGTAGGGGGTGGGGGGGGGGCAAGGGGAGTGGGTGGGTCCCTCAGCCCAGCCTGCACCCTCTCCAATCTGAGACCCCTCAAGGGCTGTCTGACTTCCCGTTTAGGCCCGATCCCAAGTCAGACATCCCTTGAGGGGTCCCAGATTGGAGAGGGCAGTCAGACATCCTTCTCACAATCCAGGACTTCTGGCTCCTAACTGCTTACCTGCCTGCCTTCCTGATTGCTCCTTACCACTTCTGCCTGCCAGCCTGATCACCCCCTAATCACTCCCCTGCCAGCCTGTTTGGCCCTAACTGCCCTCCCCTGCTGGCCAGATTGTGGTGGCCATCTTGTGTCCACATGGGACCAGTCATCTTTGACCACATGGGGGCAGCCATTTGTGTGTTGGAGTGATGGTCAATTTGCATATTATTCTTTTATTACATAGAATTAGATCGGATAGAGGCCTGGTGCACAGGTGGGGGCAGGCTAGTTTGTCTTAAAGGGTGTCCTGGATCAGGGCGAGGGGCCTGTGTGGTTTGCAGGCTGGCCACATCCCCCAGAGACCCAAGCTGAGGCCCTGGTATCTAGGATTTATTTATCTTCTATAACTGAAACTCTGTAGCCTTGAGCAGAGGCCAAGGCAGGCTAGGACTGCGGAATCTTGGCTTCCTCCATCATGTGGGGCAACTCAAGACTCCTGCTCTCTCCATGGCCGCAGACATCTTGGTTGGACTAATTTGCATACTCACTCCTGACTGGCTGGTGGACATGGCTTGTAGGTATAGCAGAGGTACAGTCAATTTGCATATTGCTCTTTTATTAGATAGGCTTTGTATTACTCCTCACAAGTACACCATCCTAAACTAGAAATGTTTTATCAAGGACAACTTATATTTTCCCATTTCCCTACTTTTGTGTGTATGTGTGTGTGTGTAGCATTCCTCTCTGCCTAGAGATTAAAAATGGTGGCTGAGTAGGTGGATGCTGCACGGACATGCTCCCAGGAACAAGCTGGAATTCCAACTGAAATATGGAAAGGCTTCCTGAATAATCAATGGAAAACTCATAGGAGAGAACCCCGATACCCAAGGACCAAAGGAGACTGCACAGAGACTGGTAGGAGGAGCCGAGGGGTGAAAGAGCTTGGAGGGCCCCACCAAGACAGCAACTGAAGTCCTAGGAGATACCTCAGCTGTCAGGGGGTGGGGGGAGAGTTTGCCACTGAGAACTGTGGGATCTAAAGATTCCTATCCCCCCCGCCCCCCACACACACACACCATTTACTGCCAAAATACATAGTAGATAGTAGATATCAACTTCATGGCCCCATTGCTTCCCCCACCCCAACTTAACCATAGCTTTCCCTCCACTGACTCCAGGTTTTAAAATCTGTTAATCACAGATAGAAATAATTATACCAAGACTTGTATCACAATTAATATCCATATAATTCTTTATCGTTTACAAACTCCTTTCTTGTCTGCTATACTGACATACTAAGTTTCAATTTAAACATACAATTGCCAATTATTTAATAAGGAATATATTTTATTTTATATTGGAAAAAATAAATTTCCCCCCAAAATTAAACACTCATACACAATTATCTGAAAAACTTTTGTGTGCTTGGAAACCTGTGTTACAAAATTGGCAATCATTAAATTATATTAAAACTCTACAGTTATTAAAAAAAAAGAGAGAGAGAGGAGGAATCCAAGATGGCGGCATAGGTAACCACCTACACTGCTGCCTCGCACAATTTCAAAACTACAACTAAAAGACAGAACAGACATCATCCAGAACCACAGGAAAGCTGGCTGAGTGGAAATTCTACAACTAGAGGGAAAGAGAGGGGCTCACAAAGACCCAGAGGAGCTGCAAAAAGCTGAAGTACGGAGACATGCATGGAGAGAGCGGGTGTCTAAGTACCTGGCTTGCTTTCTCTGGCGGGAGGGAAACCAAGACTCCCAACGGCATTGAATCCCTTATCCTACAACACTAAACCCCAGATCCAGCCGAAACTCATATGGGGGGAGTTTGGACTGTGAAAATGGAGAAGTGCACGAAAATTTAGGGGAGTCCCAAAAGATCAGAAGTCTGGTGGCGCGCACGGCACTGCGTGCAGAGGACCGACTGCTGATTGTGCCACTGGCTTCCACGAGTGGGCGGGAGACAGACCATCCCAACTGCGTCACTTCTAACTCCACTAAACCCTGGTTTCGGGCGAAACCCTGGGGACCCAGACTCATATGGTCCCGCAGAGCAGGGGAGCCAGAAAGGCAGCAGTCTAGAGGCACTGCGTCGCATAGGGACCGCTCCAGCGATTACCCAGTCATGTGAGACTCAGGGGCCGTGGAGGACAGGGCCGACTGGAAGGCAAGGCGGTCCTTTAAGCCCTGAGACTCCCTCCACCCACCCCAAGCTCAACAGAGAGGCTTTTGCAGTTTTGCAAGTCTGGTATAAGGTTGATCCAACACAGAAGTTCTCCCGGCACAGTGAAAATGCCGAGACAAGGGAAGAGATCACAAACATAAGAAATGGAGTAAAACAAACGACTGAATATAGAGTTCAAAACCACAGTTATAAGGTGTTTCAAGAATATCCTAGAAAAGATGGATAAAGTTAGTGAGACCCAAGAGGAGATGGAAAAGAACCAACTGGAGATGGAAAAGGTCCAACTAGAGATGGAAAAGGACTAACTAGAAATTAAACATACACTGACTGAAGTAAAAAATATTAGACAGAGACCTAACAGCAGACTAGAGGAAGGCAAGAATCTAGTCAAAAATTTGAAATTTAAAGAAGCAGAAAACACTCAACTGGAAAAGCAAGAAAAAAGAATCCAAAAATGTAAAGATAATGTAAGGAGCCTCTGGGACAGCGTCAAGCGTACCAACATCAGAATTGTGGGGGTGCCAGAAGAGAGAGAGCAAGATACTGAAAACATAGTTTAAAAAATAATGACTGAAAACTTCCCACATCTGGTAAAAGAAACAGACTTACAAGTCCAGGAAGCACACAGATCCCCATATAAAAAGAATCCAAAGAGGACTACACCAAGACACATCATAATTAAAATACCAAGAGCAAAAGACAAAGAGAGAATATTTAAAAGCAGCAAGAGAAAAACAGTTAATTACCTACAAGGGAGCACCCATACGACTGTCAGCTGATTTCTCAACAGAAATGATGCAGGCCAGACGGGAGTGGCAGGAAATATTCAAAGTGATGAATAGCAAGAACCTACAACCAAGAATAATCTATCCAGCAAAGCTATCATTCAGAATTGAAGGTCAGATAGAGAGCTTCACAGATAAGAAAAAGCTAAAGGAGTTCATCATCTCCAAACCAGTATTATATGAAATGCTGAAAGGTACTCTTAGAAGAGGAAGAAGAAAAAGGTAAAAGATAAAAAATTATGAATAACAAATACATATCTATCAACAAGTGAAGCTAAAAATTAAGTGAATTAAAAATCTGATCAACAGAATAAACTGGTGAATATAGTAGAATCAGGAGCAAAAAAAAACACCTCTACAGTTATAAAATATGTAACTTAATTTTTCCTTTATATTGTTTATTGTATTATGTCTATGGATATTAGATAGTACAGACTCATAAAAGGCTGATTAGACAACTCTGACTTCAAAAATCCAACTTCTCACAATATCAGATATACTAGTTTCTGGCTTTTTTATCTTCACAATATTCTTCCTTGTCTTTTGGTCTGTGACAATGGAGAATAAAGGTATTTGTACTTTTGAGAACTTCAATCCTTCTAGATTTTACAAAAAATTGAAGATATTTTTAATATATAGTTTCATCCTTTTAGAATTATAAAAGATTGTAAGTCTGAGCACTGTAAGGCACCTAGTATCTATCTGTTAAACAAATCAAACTCTAAGTTAATTTCCAAGTATAGAAGTAAAATCTATTTTCCGTTGACATGCATGCATCCTGTTGTTTGACTAATCCAGTAGTCGGCAAACTCATTAATCAACAGAGCAGCAAACTGCAGCTCGAGAGCCGCATATGGCTAGCAAGCCGCAGTTTGCCGACCACTGGACTAATCTATATTTGCCTTAAATGTCAAGTTAATCATGTCGTTTGGAATATTAAAATGTAACTAATTATAAATTTAATTTTAAAAACAAATCATCCTGATCTCTTTCTTGATTGGTACTCGATACTTCCCAAAATAAAGTGAAAAGGGAAAGCTTTGGCTAGCAACAATGATTAAAAAAAAAACACAAGTATTTGCCTAATCACTCTTATTTGAGAGTACAGTGAATGCAAAGGAAGACTATAGTGCCAGATACATGCTTTCTGCTGAAGGTATGCTTCTAGCAAAGGTGGGCTTGCTCTGATGCCCTGTGACAATAGTCTCTTCAGCCATCTGGAACACTTTCTGTCAATATGTGTGAAGTAGCATGTGTGACCATGATTGACTCAACAGTTGGTTTCCAGACTAACTGACAAAAGCCTGCATCTAGAGAAATAGAACCAAATGAAGCAAAGGAGGAATGGTACGGAAGGCAAAGAATCTTTTAAAAAACCAAAGTGACTTAGATGAACCATAGGAATCTACTTCCATTTGAAGATGTTTAGAAAAATAAGTCTTGGCCCAGTAGCTCAGTTGGTTAGAGAGCGTCTTCCTGATATACCAAGGCTGTGAGTTCGATCTCCAGGCAGGGCACATATAAGAAGCAATCAATGAATGCTTAAATAAGTGGAACAGCAACTTGACAAATTGATGTCTCTCTTCCTCTAAAATCAATCAATCAATAAAAAATTAAATATTTACTTAAAAAATAAAATCCCATTTAAATAAGGGGGAGGGATCAAGCTCCATTCTGTCAGTTAACTATAGACTGACACCTTTCCTTAAGTAAAGTGGTACAGAACAACCTCAAAGTTAACTTATGAAAATTTATGACCTGGCAAACATCTGAGGTTTTTTACTGGCTATTTAACAAAACAACTGAGGTGACCATGCAAATAAAGCTAGTGTACTGCCCATGCTTCTCTGTTCCCTCCTTTACATAAAAAAATCAAGTATTTCCAACATCTAAGCAACTGTTACCCTGTGTAATCAAGTATATCTCACAGTATCTGTCCACCTAGGCATAAGTTCTGAGAATTTATTACAGAGCATAGCTTGAAAGCAAAAGCATACATTGCCTTGTCCCCACCCACCCTAGTCCACACGTCCAGGAAATAAAACTTTAAACAAGAAAACATGGATAATATTAATAATCCATGTACATAGTTCATAACTGTGTAAGTTATTCTGCTTCATATTGGTCAAATAAAAGTCAGGTGACCCCAGCAGGTGGCTGCAACGCTGCTCATCCATTTATTTAGAATTACAAGCTACAATTTATTCTTTTCCAAAAGCTCTAGGACTCTTTGACAAGGGCATTTTATATAGTCCTCTAAAGGTATATTACATTATTTTATATATGCTGACCACAATACTGAAAGATAATGAAAAATCCATTGTCAAAGAGCTCTCAAACATCCAATTTTATCATCTAATTCCTTAGATGCAAAAAATATATATAATACATTTCAGTGAAAGTACAAAACAATTAAGAATGTTAATTGCAGATAAATATACTTAAGCTAGTCAACTGATTTTATTTAAAGCACTCACAAACCCTCCCTGGTTATACTTTTTCAATTTTTAAAAAGCTATGTAACATCTCAATTACAGATTCAGAATGGACTTTTAAAGTCATCTAGTTATATTCATCACTTCTCAACAGACACCCGATTTGGTAAGGCATATTGAACGTAATAGGATGCATACCACCCATTAGCCAAAAGATTATTTTTTATTTTCCTATATAGTCTTAAAATGTTACACACTAACGTCTTGCTCAGTTATTTCTTTCCAAAGACTGTTGGAATTAACATCAGGAAGCAAAAGTTATCCCAACAACCTGGGTATCTTATATGTATTTGGCCAGTTCCTGGACAATCATAATGTAAGTGTGCTCCGAAATATGAAAGCTCCATGAATCAACTAATCCTTAAATATGGCATTGCACTCAGGGAATTCTAGGTACCAGGCTAAATTCTAAGCACTAGTCTCTGAATATTACAAAAGCACTTAATTCAAGAAGAGACGTAAAAACCAATCAGTCCTAAAATTAACTAAATTAAGCACAACTGCCCGCTAATCAGATTAATCAGGAAGACACCACATTGAAGTTGATGCTATTTAATATATTCCATATCAACTAGGCCCCAAAACGGTTTGCGAGCAAACCCTTCATACGGGAAGAAATTCTCCGCTCCCCTGACTAAGTAAGTGGTCAGGTGCGGGCTGCTCTCCACCAAAAACTCCGTTTTCCAGGACCAGAGTTGGTGGGCTGCATGGGCGCGCTCCCAGTCTCGCCTCCAGCCCCCAAACTACCCTGGCCTGAAGTCAGGCGAAAGCCTCGTTGCGTGGGGTGGTGTTTCTTAAATTATTAACACGTGGACGGGGGGCGGGGGTCAGAGATCACAATTAAGGAGGTCTTTCCTACGGGCGCTGAGAGGGCGAGGGGCTAAGGAAGGAGGAACTACAGAGAGGGGGTCCTGCACTCTCAGGGTCCTCCAACGCTAATCCCAAACTGGGGGGAAGATGGTAATGAAAATGTGTCCCCCACCACCGGGCTCCTTTCTTCTTCGCCACCCTTGACCCCACTCCTAGGCCGGTGCCTCCGCCGGGCGCGCAGGCTCTCGGCTCCGTCCGGGGAGAGGAGAGGCACTGAGGCCTGGCCGCCCTGCGGCCTTCCTCCCGGAGCCGGGGCGGGAGGGGACCCAGGAAGCCGCGCCCGGCTCCCGGGGGGTGGAGGGCCTAGGCCGCGCCTCCCCGCCCGGCAGCCTCAGGCCTCGGCGCCCGAGGCGGGCCCAGGGGTCGCCGCGGTGGGCAGCGCTGCGCTCACCTACCTGGGTTGCCAGTCATTCCAGCTCCGAGGGTACCTGGTGCCGCCGCCGCTGCTCAGCCGAGACCCTGGGGCTCTGCGGCTCATTACCTTCCCCGACACGACATGGCCAGGCGCCGCCGCCCGAAGAAGCGCCAGTCGCCGCCCGAACTGATCGCTGCCGAGACTCTGCTCCGGCCCGGGGAAGAGGAGGAAGCCGGGGAGGAGGCGGCGGCGGAGGGCGGGGGAGGCAGACGGCCGTTCCGGGTTCCGCCTGAGCCCACAGCGCAGGAGGAGGAGGAGGGAGCGGCGCGGCGAGCGGGAGGCGGAGGAAGGGGAGGCGACGTCTCTTCCAGGCCCGCGCGCGGCCCGCGACGCCGGGACTTGAGAGGAGGAGGACGGCGAGGAGGAGGCGGTGGCGGCAGCTCCTCACGCTCACACAGACACAGCTTCCCCGCCTCCCGACTCCGCCTGCCGCTGCCGCACGGCATGCTGGGAGCCGGAGGCGGGGCGGGCGCCCGCCCAGCCAGGACACCGGGGCGGGGCCTGGGGCGGGGCGGGGCCTGGGGGCGGGGCCGGAGGGCCGCCCTCCCGCGCCTGGGGCACGCCTCCACGCCCCGCGGACCACGCCAAGGTTCCTGGGCCCGCTGCTTGGCTCCTGGGAGAGGGGATGTCTGCCACCACCCCTACACGCACACCCTCCCAGTGCGCCCCAGAAGGCACCTGACCCTCGAGAGCCGGTCTGTCAGCGGTAAACAAGAATCCAATCCAAGACCTGGAGTGCCCGCGCGCGCTCACCTTCACCACGCTGTCTGTTGCAAAGTAAAAATAGTAAAAAAAGAAAGGGCGTAGATATCCACCGAGCCAGCCCCTACCTGGAGTGTTCCCTGGAATCCTGACACCTTGACCATTTCTTCACATTGTTAAGCACTAAACTAAACGGAGGGAGAAAGGGGAGCAGCCACCAGCCCCTGTCCTCACTGTGCTTTGGAATCCTCTCACCCTAGCACTTGCCCACCTTCGCCACCAGAAAGAGTTTGGCTACATTAGGAGGGTCAAACTCTCCCTCCCAACCTCTTCCACAGTCTCCCCAAAAGACTTTCTTTACTAAAGCACCTATTGCACCCTGTGGTTGCAGACTCCCATCCTTACTTGCCCATGTAATCTTTATCATACCCTATATAAAGCAGCTGGTTTATGGGGGGGTGGGGGGATTCAGGGCAGATTTTTGTGCATGACCTGCTGCTCTCCCATACTGCTGGCAGTATTGGAATAAACGAATAAACGCTAATATATGATTTGAAAAAAAGATTCACATCAAACAGGTAACTGGGGAGTTACCTTTGGAAGAATAGTCAAAGGGTCTTAACCTTATTTGTCCAGGGGATCTTAACCTATGGTTTTATGCTGCAAGAAAAAGTCTTTGTTTAATTTAAAATTATTACCAAAGGTACTTGAAGATTATGAGATGTTGATGTCTCCACATTTCAATTTGCTCATCCCCCCAGCCCCTCACTAAACTATGATTCTACCATTTCTAAAGGACGGAAAGTTAGATTTTCAAATGAGACCTCTCTCCCCACACCCATCTCCCCATTCAGGGGAAAAGAAACTCCTGTTCTGAACTAGAGCTAATATCTGACTCAATGCAGAAATTCCCACTAGGTCAGATCCAAACATAGTCATCCACATGTGTAAAAAAATAATGTAATCATACACCCAAGAGAGATGTGTTTCACATGTACACACTTCATCCTAAAATTTGCCCTACTATCTCCACATTTGCCCACCTCCTTCTTGCTAAGGGGAGGATATGAAGAAGGGTCCTATTAGTTGAAAAAAAAAAAAAGTCCTACAAGAGGTATCCTTTCTTCTTTATTTATTATTTCCTCTTCCCTGTTCTTCTATGAAAAGAAAAAGTCCCTCTTGAACCAAGTCCCAAGATTAGGATCTCCTCATTAGTATGGTCCTCTCTGGGAGAGACTCTTATTCTTACCACAAGGTATTTGGGTTTTGTATGTTTGTGGTTAATGTTTCATTACATAAGCAATAAGGAATACATTATCCTCATGTATGGTTTAAAGGTACAGTCTAGGCATGATTTATTCTTTCATTCAACATTTAGCAAAATTTACTGAGCATCTGTTAACCAAGTAGTTGGGAATATGGACAGTGGTCAAAACTTAATCCCTGTCCTCAAAGAACTCTGGAAGTAAGGGTCAGAAAGATAGATTTATTATAAGAAATAACTGAAATATTTAGTTTTGCCCTCTCTCCACCATGCTGCAAGCCTGTCTTGCATTCTGACTACAATGTCCCCCTCTCCCAAAGCCTTTTCTTACTTTTAAATTCCAAATGTCCTTGGACCTGTTTTCCTCAGACCCTTTACTTTTTATGCACCAGGTGAGTTGATGCTTCCCTCCTCTTTGGGACTCTCAGACCTATGACTGAATAGTTGATGTGGCCGATAAAGCTTGTATACTTCCTTAAGTAGTTTATTGCAATAATGATACAGTGAACAAATTATGTCCATTACTCATGTTCTAAAATGATTTGCAGCAGAATAACTAGAACCTTAGACACCTGAGAAAAATTCCAGGAGTGTTCTAACCATTCCAAATTATAAAACAACAGCAGAGTAATTTGAGGAAGGACTCTGGGTTCAAATTCCAAGACCTTCACTTAAAAACTGAGGGAGTGTCAGCAACCTCTAGACTCTCACAGTGCCCCAGCTTTTCATCTGTAAAATGGAGATGATAACAGTACTGTCAATCTCTTAAGGATTAACAGAGTTCTTTGCACAGTGCCTGCCACACAATAAGCAATCAATAAATTGCTAATATCAGATCTACAAAGCTAAATATCAGATCTACAACTTCTGTGAAACACATGGTTATTTGGATAATATTTGACCAATGAAGGAGAAAAAAAAGTCACTGGCAGGTTGCTCAAACAATTGCTTCTTATTTATCATTGATTTTGTATTTCTCCCACAGAAATCATTAAAAACACTCAGTTTTGGCAAAAGGGTAGTGTAAAGACTGATAGGTGTCATTTGGCACAACTTCCTGGAAAGCAATTTAACAGTGTGTATCCAAAGACTTAAAATTGTTAATACCCTTTCCCCCAGTAATTCCACTTCTGGGAATCTACCCTAAGAAAATTTGCCACACTGCAGCCAAAGTGATTTTCTTAAAATAAAAATCAGATCATGTTACCATCCTACTTTAAACCCATCAATGGCTTCCCATTCCTCTTAGAGTAAAATTCAGACTTGTCACTACTAAGAGCCTAAAAGAGCCTATAAAAGCTGGTTCCTTTTACATTACAGATATTCCACAGCAGCTCATATCCAGATCAGGTCTCAATTTTTATCTTCACTATGCCTAGGCTGCACCCCAGACCACTTAAATCAGAATCTCTCTGGGTGGGCCTAAGCATCAGTATTTTTTAAGACTTCCACAGGGGATTCTACTGTGCAGCCAAGGTTTAGAAACACCACTTTCAAGTCCCTAAGCACTGAAAATGATATCCGTGCCTCCCTCAACCTTAAATCCCAGCAAGAGTAGATTACAAAGAAAACTCTAAACCATTGAGGGAAAAAAAAGAGTCGAGAGCCCAGTTTTTCCCATAGCAACAACTACTTGGATACTTTAAAATGTATATATCAAATATGGTCAAATCTCAAACCTTAAAAAAAATTTTTTTTCTTTTTTCCTTTCTTTTGGTGGTTAGCACTTCTCTACTCCACTCCATTGGGACCACTTTTCTGTTCCTGAAAGACACCAGGCCAGAGCTTCTGGGCTTTTAGTACTTGCTGTTCCCTCTGCCTAGAATGCCTTTCCTACATTTTTTCCATCAGAGTTGTGTTGACTGCCAACAAAAAGTCAGCCAAGATATTCCTTCAGCAAAAAAGGATTTTTTTAGGGGTAAGGCATGTAGTAGATTACAATCCAGCATGCTTAGCTACAGCAAGCCATATTCAATCCTGGGAAACCAAAGGAGAAGTAGTTCTTTAATAGAGGGGAAGAGGAAGTTGCCGGGGGCGGTACTGTTATAACCAAAGAGTTCTTCCTGTAGTGCTTTTGAAACCATCCTGGGTGTATGAGCTCCTCCTCCAACACCTCCCAATTCCTGTCCAGGTTAAAGTCTTTGCCATTAATTTTGACTAGGTGAAAGTGAAGTGAAGTCCTCTGGTGCCAAATTCAAGGAGGCACTCACAGGATTGTGTGTGTGCCAACCCTTTCTCACCCTGTTCCTGGCTGCTTTCCATGGCCCATCTTAATTATTCTAAGAGGTTCTCCCAGACCTTCCAGCCTCAAAAAATTGGCCAGTACCTTTTCCAGGTACTCTGCTACACACCTTACTTCTTTCATTGGTAACACTCACTGCCATCTGCAAGTACAAGGTTCCCCCCACCCCATTTATCTGTCACACCCTTCAGAAATGAGCTCTGTCTGTGAAAGCAAAGTCCACACCTGTCCCACCTCTATCCTTTCAATCCCCAGTATATAGCACAGCAACCTCACCCAGAGGAGGCATTCAGAAATCACTGTTAATGGGAGGAATGAAATGGAAATGAGTGAAAATATAGACCAAGATTAATACAAAAGTGTTAATCTCACTTTTACTTATTAATAGAAAAAAAAAGTCCAATAGGAAACTAATTAGGAGATAGTACATTCATAGTTAGAATTTTATGCAACCATTCAAGTTATATGTGTGAAGAAGTTTTAATGAGATCAGGGAAATATTATGTTAACTTGTTAAAAAGAAAAGCATGAGATTTAGAAATGAATGTGTGCTAGTACCTCAACTGAGTTAAAAATAGGAGGGGGAAGTTTCATAGGAAAAAGGGTTAGAAGAAAATATATTAAATTTACCTAATATTGGTGTCCTATGATTAGTGGGATCATTAATCAGGGAAAAGGTTGTCCTTTTTCCTGATTATTGCTAGTTTTCTAAGACAGAAGCAGTAGTTATAAAACAAACAAAATAATTTTTTTAACTAAAATTAGGCATTCAGTATATATGTGTTGAATGAATGGACAAAGAATGAATACTCACAGGGTGTGGCACTGACCCACATAGAACAATTAAATAAACTTTGGCCAAGGCATTGAGTCTTAACTCTAATAATAGTGACTAACTCTAGCTAATATTTATTGAGCATTTACTAATGCCAAGCAGTGAGCCAAATGATCTGTGTGGGCTACACAGGAATTCTCCAAAACCACCCTATGAGCTAGGTATCTCTGATGCCAGGAGGAGCTGAGCAGCCTGCACAAGGTCACCTGCTGGTAGTAGGCAGTAACTGTCACAGGCAGGGACAGAAGGACATTTGGTCCCGACCTCACATTCATCAAAGGCCTCAGATCTACATCTTTGACATTATTACCTAATGAGGTTATACAGAGTCCCAGGGGCATGGTGACAGGAAAGAAGTCTGTGTCCCCCTTATTGACCCACACACCTTGTAGAGGCTCTGCATGAACGTTTCATAATAAGGGTATTATTACCTGGTGAATAAATCATTATATTGCATTGTAGTTTTTCCCCCTTGTATTAAAAGTGCTCACTTGTAAAAAGGAAAATTCTTAAAATATACCATACACTTTGTGCCTGTCTGATATTTCTTACAGTTTTAACATACTCAGAGCTTCAAACACTGCAAGTTGACCTACACCTTTCTTAACTTCTGAAAGACCCTGGCACCCAGGATTCCTTAACCACCAGGATTTTCTTAGGTAGATATTTCAAATTTCCTAGATAAATATTCAAATTTTTGGGAATTTGTAAAAAATTCCTAATAAACAAAAGATAAGGTTCTCTCTTTTGTTCCCTTTAATCCGCAGACCTGGCACTGGATTAACCCCAGTTGGGCACCAAGCATGGAGGAACTTCACCCTCCAACAGGAGATTTGAGTACAAGAGTGACTTTAAAACATAATCTTAAAAGCAAATCCACATCAGAGACATCACAGAAGATTTAAAAAGAAGAAAAACAGCAGTCCTCTTATTCCTGCTCCTAGATAGGAAATCGTTGTCATAGTCAGCCTCCTTTGGTAAGGGCTATTTTTATAGTCAGTTTTCAAGCTGGTGCTGGAGGAATTTGGCTGGGAAACCTCATGACACATTTGAAACCACTCAGGCTGCTTCAGCTTGAGGCAAGGGCCAAGCTTCTATAACCAGGACACAAGAGTGCTGCCCAGTGGCTCATACATTCTCCAAACAATAAAATAGGAGGGTGATGATGCTCAAAGTTATGTGAGACTTATAAAGTAGAGAAAAAGAGGAGTGAGATTCCCCCAGGGTTGGACTCGGTGGTGCTCCAGGATTTGCGTGGCAGTTCTAAAGGAGCCACCTCCTTTGTTTCCCAAGATTAAAGCTATATCAGGGTTATCTGTAAATAAAATGCAGATTATGTAAATGACAGTTCTAACAGCAAGTCATTGCCATGTATTGTTTGTAGTTATCTTGAGATATATATATTTTAGAAGCCCAGTGCATGAAATTCATGCACAGTGTGTGTGTGGGGGGAGTGTCCTTCAGCCCAGCCTGCTCCATCTACAATCTGGGACCCCTTGAGGGATGTCCTACTGCCCGTTTAGACCCAATCCAGGTAGGATCGGGCCTAAACGGGCAGTCAGACATCCCTCTCACAATCCAGGACTGCTGGCTCCCAACTGCTCACCTGCCTGCCTTCCTGATTGCCCCTAACTGCTTCTGCCTGCCAGCCATATCACCCCTAATCACTCCCCTGCCAACCTGATTGATACCTAACTGCTCCCCTGCCAGCCTGTTTGCCTGTAACTAACCTCCCCTGTAGGCCTGACCCCCGCCCCCCCACAAGTGCCCTTCCCTGCAGGCCTGGTCACCTCCAACTGCCCTCCCTTGCAAGCCTGGTCCCTGCCAACTGCCCTCCCCTGCTGGACATCTTGTGGTGGCCATCTTGTGTCCACATGGGAACAGGATCTTTTGACCACATTGGGACAGGATCTTGTGTGTTGGAGTGATGGTCAATCTGCATATTACTATTTTATTAGATAGGACAGAGGCCTGGTATATGGGTAGGGGCCAGCTGGTTTGCCCTGAAGGGTGTTCTGGATCTGGGTGGGGGTTCCCTTGGGATGTGGGGTGGTCTGGGCAAGGAGCCTGTGGTGGTTTGCAGGCTGGCCACGCCCCTGGTGACCCAAGTGGAGGCCCTGGTATCTGGAATTTATTTATCTTCTACAATTGAAACTTTGTAGCCTGGAGTAGAGCCAAGCCTGCTGCTTCCACAGCCATTGAAACTTTGTTGCTTTAAGTGCCGGTCAGGGTTTGCAGGAACCTTGGCTTCCTCCATTGCCAGGGGGCAACCCAAGCCTCCCTCCTGCTGTCTCTGTGGCCGCAACCATCTTGGTTGGGTTAATTTGCATACTCACTCTGATTGGCTGGTGGGCATGGCTGGTGGGCATGACTGGTGGGCATGGCTTATTTGTGTAGTGGAGGTAAGGTCAATTTGCATATTACTCTTTTATTAGATAGAGTATTTATTTATTTATTTATTCATTTATTTCAGAGAAGAAGGGAAAGAAATAGAGAGATAGAAACATCAACGATGAGAAAGAATCACTGATCAGCTGCCTCCTGCATGCCCCCTACTGGGGATCGAGCCCACAACCTGGGAATGTGCCCTTGGCTGGAATCAAACCTGGGACCCTTTAGTCTGCAGACCGACGCTCTATCCACTGAGCCAAACCAGGTAGGGCTGTAGTCATCTTTTAACACATGCATATCTCTTCTTTTACCTAGTAAATGTCTTTATGAAGAATTGAATTTTATGGGTTAGACTTTTTACTTTTTTTAAATAAAAATAAATGTTTTAATTTACTGATTTAAGAGGAAGAGAGACAGAGAAGTGGTGGGACAGAGGGAGGGAGAGAAACAGATTTGTTGTTCCACTTATTTATGAATTCATTGGTTGATTCTTGTATGTGCCATGACCAGGGATCAAACTCAAAACCTTGGTGTATCAGGAAGATACTCTAACCAACTGAGCTACCCAGCTAGGGCCAGACTTTTCACTCTGAATGCCAACTGACAAGCACTGTTCGGCCAGAGAGAGTGTATTTTCCTTTCTGTATGACTTTTATATAGCAATGTAGCTTTGGTTTTTAACTCGTTTCTTAAAAATATTATTTTTCATTCAATATTATTTTGTACTAGAGGCCCGATGCATGAAATTAATGCAAGGGCCTTGGCCCCAGCCTCTGCCTGCTGTGGCCGCAGTTGGGAGCCTCTGTTGCCTCTGCCTTGGCCCCCGCCTGGTGCAAGAAACCTTGGCTTTACATAACTACCTTCCAGAAGGAAGGATATCTGGTCTAATTAGCATATTATGCTTTTATTATTATAGATTAGTTTCAGATGGGGCAACCACAGTGGTGGTTAGACAATCATACACTTTACAAAGTGTTCTAATATTCCCAGTACCCACTTGGCACCATACATAGTTATTACAACAATAGAGGCCCAGTGTACAAAAATTCGTGCACTTGGGGGTCAGGGGGTCCCTCAGCCTAGTCTGTGCCTTCTCACAGTCCAGGAGCCCTCAGGGGATGTCTGACTGACAGCTAGGTCTGCTCTTCACGGTAAGCGGGCCTAAGCTACAGTCTGGCCTCCCTCTGCAGGAGGTGCCTGAGTGGGCCAGTCAGGAGATGGCACCAGAGGTGAGCACCCCTCCACCACTGCTGGTCACTGCTGCCCGGCTCCCAAATTGTGGTCTTCTACTTCTGCCTGCTGGCCTGGCACCACCTGCTCCCTGCCGCCACCCCAAAGGTCCTTCTCCCATTCAGACGATTTGCATATTAAATTTTTATTATGTAGGATTACTGACTATATTCCCTATGCAGTCCTTTATGTCCCCATGACTACTTGAAGTTATGGCTTCTAGTGTCTTTCCCTGAGTTCTTACCCAACTCCAGCTCCTTAAATACCTTTTTTTTTTTCTTAAATATGTTTTATTGACTTTTTACAGAGAGGAAGGGAGACAGAGAGTCAGAAACATCGATGAGAGAGAAACATAGATCAGGTGCCTCTTGCACACCCCAGACTGGGGATGTGCCTGCAACCAAGGTAATTGCCCATGATCGGAATCGAATCTGGGACCTTTCAGTCCACAGGCCAATGCTCTATCCACTAAACCAAACCGGTTTCAACTCCTTAAATATCTTGCTGAAAGTCAAGGCTCTCCAGGATTGGGCTGGAGAGAAAAGATATTAATGTATGGTGGGGTGAGAAGAGGAAGTATGCACAATGAGGTTAAAGCCAGGTAAAGGAGGGGGGTGCCTTCAGTATTTGCTGTCACTACTTGGAAGTCACCCAAATATGATGATGATGATGATGATGATGATGATGATGATATAATAGTTAACATTTACTGAGCTCTTGTTACCAGCCAGGCATGGGGGGGCTTTACATAACTACCTCATGTTAAATTGAATCCTCAAACTAACCACATAAAATTGGTTGCTCCTCTTATTCCTATTTTACAGATGATGAATGGAGGCTTATAGGGGACACAACTTGCCCAATGTGACATAATCAGTAAGTAATAGAGCTGAAGTTTAAACACACATGCAATTGTCTCGCCTGTCTCCATGCTGCCCCTGTAATTTAGCCAACAATCAACTTAATCTATCAAATGGTGTAAGTAGCCCATGTTCCTAGAAGCAATCAGGTCTCACAAGTTTAATTCATTACAGTTAAAGAGTTAAGGAGTCCACCAAGTAAGAGAAGGCTAAATATTTCCCTCCAGAGCTTCTTGCTGAAATAGAAATGCCCGGCCTCTTTGGTGATCTGCTATAGGTCATAACTAAAATGATCCCTTTGCCCCATGCCAAGGAGGCAAATAAAGGCTTGTTCTGAAGGTCTTGTATGCTAAAATTACTTGAAGGTCACAACGCTTGGCATGGTGTTTGAACCACTCTCCAGGCATGCCACCTCTCAGGGGACCCTCCCCACTGGGCCCTGGAAAAAGCTTCTCAGGAAAAGATTTGAGGTGACTTTTGGATGCAGGGGAAGCAGATGGCCGAGTATGACATCACCTCAGGTCAGGGAAACAGAAATATGAAAATAACAGGGTTGTAGAAAAAATAATAGCCTAACTTCCAAATTATCAGCAAGTGTTTGAAAAGGGTTTATTCACAGCAAATACCAGGATGGGAGAGAGCTAATAAATGACAAAACCTGGCCTTGTGCTGCCCAATTTAAAAGCAAGTACCACCTTTTTTACCGTTTTGTTAAAATAATAATGACTACTTCCTGAAAATTTTAATTATTCTTAATGTATATTTTAATTTCTAACCATCACCATTCCTCAAACTCTGGGAGGAAAATATTATCAAATCTTCATTTTCACCTAGAAATAAATGGCATTCAGGAAATTTAGCAAGTAACTTGCCCCAGGCCACCCACCTGGTAAGTGGTAGCAACTGGTTTTGAACCTTGGGTTTCTGATATCAAAGTGGACCCTCTACCTGAAAAACCATCTGAAAGGCATATGAGGGGAAACATTTTTCTGACCCTCCTTTAATGTACCAAACTGAAGAGCATCAAAGGACATTATCAACAAGTGAAAAGGCGAGAGAATCCAAGATGGCGGCATAGGTAAACACCTATACTGCTGCCTCGCACAACAATTTCAAAACTACAACTAAAAGACAGAACGGACACCATCCAGAACCACAGGAAAGCTGGCTGAGTGGAAGTTCTACAACTAGAGGGAAAGAGAGGGGCTCACGGAGACCCAGAGGAGCTGCAAAAAGCTGAGGTACGGAGACGCGCGCTGAGAGAGCGGTGCCGGAGTACCTGGCTGGCTTTCTCTGGCGGGAGGGAAACGGAGACTCCCAACGGCATTGAACCCCTTCTCTTACGACACTAAACCCCAGATCCAGCCGAAACTCATACGGGGGGAGTTTGGACTGTGAAAAGGGAGAAGTGCACGGAAATTTAGGGGAGTTGCAAAGGATCGGAGGTCCGGTCACGCACGGCACCACGCGGAGGACGGATTGCTGATTGTGCCGCTGGCTTTCGCGAGTGGGCGGGAGACAGACCCTCCCAACTGCGCCACTTCTGAGTCCACTGGGCCCCTGTTTTGGGCGAAACCCTGGGGACCTAGACTCGTGTGGTCCTGGTTCACAGGGGAGCCGGAAAGGCAGCGGTTAGAGGCGCTGCGGGTGCGCGCGCACAAGGACCGCTCCAGCCATTACCCAGTCACGTGAGACTCAGGGGCCGTGGAGGGCGGGGCCGACTGGAAGGCAAGGCGGTCCCTTAAGCCCTGAGACTCCACCCTCCCAAGCTCAGCAGAGGCTTCTGCGGCTGAATCCAGCACAGAAGTTTCCCCGGCACAGTGAAAATGCCGAGACAAGGGAAGGGATTACAAGCAAAAGAAATGGAGGAAAAAAACGACTGGATATAGAGTTCAAAACCACGCTTATAAGGTTTTGCAAGAATATGCTAGAAAAGATGGATAAATTTAGTGAGACCCAAGAGAAGATAATAAATACACTGACTGAAATGAAAACTATTATGCAGAGTACTAACAGCAGACTAGAGAAAGGCAAGGATCAAGTCAAAAATTTGAAATATAAAGAAGCAGAAAACATTCAACTGGAAAAGCAAGAAGAGAAAAGAATCCAAAAATGTGAAGATAATGTAAGGAGCCTCTGGGACAGCTTCAAGCGTACCAACATCAGAATTGTGGGGGTGCCAGAAGAAGAGAGAGAGCAAGATACTGAAAACCTGTTTAAAGAAATAATGACTGAAAACTTCCCACATCTGGTAAAAGAAATAGACTTACAAGTCGAGGAAGCACACAGAACCCCAAAGAAAAGGAACCCAAAGAGGACTACACCAAGACACATCATAATTAAAATGCCAAGAGCAAAAGAGAAAGAGAGAATATTAAAAGCAGCAAGAGAAAAACAGTTTATTACCTACAAGGGAGCACCCATACGACTGTCAGCTGATTTCTCAACAGAAACGATGCAGGCCAGACGGGAGTGGCAAGAAATATTCAATGTGATGAACAACAAGAACCTACAACCAAGAATAATCTATCCAGCAAAGCTATCATTCAGAATTGAAGGGCAGATAAAGACCTTCACAGAGAAGAAAAAGCTAAAGGAGTTCATCAACTCCAAACCAGTATTATATGAAATGCTGAAAGGTACTCTTTTAGAAGAGGAAGAAGAAAAAGGTAAAAGACAAAAAATTTTGAACAACAAATACACATCTGTCAACAAGTGAATCTAAAAATTAAGTGAATTAAAAATCTGATCAACAGAATAAACTGGTGAATATAATAGAATCAGGAGCACAGAAAGGGAGTAGACTGATAATTCTCAGGAGGACAAAAATCATAAAGCAACAAACAGACTGTGAAATTATAGCAGAAAGATTAAAGTTAGGTGAGGTAAATAAGTGATCAATCAAAGGACTTGTATGCATGCTTATAAACATAACCAATGATCACAGACACTGGGGGGTCGGGGTACGCCTGGGAGGGAGGGGGGCAATGGGGAGATATGTATAAAAAATTAATAAAAATTAATTTAAAAAAAAGTGAAAAGGCAACCCACGGAAGAGAGAAAATATTTACAAATCATATACCTGAAAAGGGGTTAATATCCAGAATATACAAAGAATTCTTACAATTCAAGAAGAACAACAACAAAACTAACAGCTCAATTGAAAAATGGGCAAGAGCCCAGTCAGTGTGGCTCAATAGTTGAGTATTAACCCATGAACCAATTCAATTCCCAATCAGGGAACATGCCCAGGTTTCGGGGCTCCATCCTCAGTGGAGGAGGCAGCTGATCAATGTTTCTTTCTCATTGATGCTTCTATCTCTCTATCCCTCTCCCTTCCTCTCTCTTTAAAGTAAATAAAAACACGTTAAAAAAAATGGGCAAAGGACTTGGAATAGATATTTCTCCAAAGAAGATACACAAATGTACAATAAGCACATGAAAAGATGCTTAGCATTACCAATCATTAGGAAAATGCAACAACAAGAAAAATCACAATAAGATACCACTTTATATGCATTAAAACAGCTATTATAAAGAAAACAGAAAAAAGGTATTGTGGAACAATTAGAACTCTTGTGCATTCTGGTGGGCATATAAAATGGTATAGACACTACGGAAGTTCCTCAAAAAGTTAAAAAGTAGAATTACCATGTGATTTAGAATTCCATTTCTGGAATAAGAAAATTGAAAGCAAGGACTCCAGCGGATATTTATATCCATGTTCTTTTCTTTTCTTTCTTTTTTTTTTTTTGGATTTTTTACAGAGAGGAATAGAAAGTTAGAAACATCTATGACAGACATCGATCAGCCACCTCCTGCACGCCCCCCATTAGGGATGTGCCCGCAACCAAGGTACATGCCCTTGACTGGAATCGAACCTGGGACCTTTCAGTCCGCAGGCTGACGCTCTATCCACTGAGCCAAACCAGTTAGGTCTATACCATGTTCTTAACAGCATTATTCAAAGCCCAAAGATGGAACCAACCAAAATATCCAAAAATGGATGGATGGATAAACAAAATGTGACATACCCATAAAATGAAATATTATACAGCCTTAAAAAGGAAGGTAATTCTGAGATATGTTATATATTGATGAACCTTGAGGATATTATGCTAAGTGAAATAAGTGCTATAATAAAGAACAAATACTGTATGATTCCACTTATATGAGGAACCTCGAGTAGTCAAATTCCTAGAGACAAAGTAGAATGGTGGTTGCCAGGGCCTGGGGGGAGGGGAGTGATTGTTTAACTTGTAGAGTTTTAATTTGAGGGGAGGACAAGGTTCTGGAGATGGATAGTGGTGATAGTAGCACAACCCGTGAAAGTACTTAGTGCCACTGAATTGTATACATAAATGGTAAATTTTATATTATGTATATTGTGCCACAATGGGAAAAATGGTAAAGGAAGAGAGAGTACAAGTCATAGGAGCTATTACTATTCTCTACTTAATAACTTTGCCCTTCTAATGATAACAGGAAACAATAACAATCTTTTATTTAACAATATCATTAATAATTTAAATGATTATTTTAAAATAATGAATTAATATTTTTTCTTACATGCTATTTATAGAAATGCTTTTGGATTAAAAAATATTGCTAATACAAGTTTGTTCACAGAATAGAATTTGTGAAAACCTCATTAACTGTATTTAAACTTTATGAATAAGAGTTGTAGTTTAGACTGACATTATCCCATATGGTAGATACTAGCCACTGTGGCTACTGAGCACCTAACGTGTGGCTGGTTCCTATCAAGATATGCTGTAATAAAATATACACCAACAGTCAGACTTATTACCAAAAATAAAGTGTAAAAAATATCATTAACAAATTTTATACAGATTATATGAAGTGATAATATTTGGATATATTGTATTAAATAAAATATATTATTAAAATCAATGTCACCTGCTTCTCCTTGTATATGTGATGCCTATATTGTATCTGGGCAGCTCCCGAGGTACAAGCTATTCCTGAGGCACTGGCAGCTCTTAATTCACTAGTAGTCTCTGCTGACAATTATAATCCAGGGTCTCCTTACAAGACCTAACCTCCTTACCCTTCAAGGCCCAAGTCAACTCTTCCATAAAATTTCTCTTTACCTTCATCCCTAAACTCCCCCTTTTCTAACCCTATAGAATTAACTTAACCACTCAGTTAAGGCACTTAAGTGTATTAAGTCTTTTCTTTTCCCTTAAATATATCTTATTGATTTTTTACAGAGAGGAAGGGAGAGAGATAGAGAGTTAGAAACATCGATAAGAGAGAGACATTGATCAGCCGCCTCCTGCACGCCCCCTACTTGGGATGTGCCTGCAAGCAGGATACATGCCCTTGACTGGAACTGAACCTGGAACCTTTCAGTCCACAGGCCGACGTTCTATCCACTGAGCCAAACTGGCTTCAGCAAGTGTATTAAGTCTTAATTCCCCAAGCAAACCAATGTGGGTAGTTTGTAAGAAGTCTCTGATTTGGGGTGAAGAAACACACAATAAGCATCCTATACATTCTGTCTAGTCTACCCCCACAACTGACATCAATAATCAATCACAGCACTATGCCCATGACAGAACTTAGGAATCAATCACAGCATATTTTTCCTCCAAGCCCACTGATGGTCTTATTATCAATTTCAATACAGAGCTCCAGGCAGCTATTACCCATTGATCAAAGTTGCCATGAGACAAAAAAAACAAAACAAAACCTATTTGCCATCCCTTTAATAGAGCCACTTAGTGGATAGGATTGACAGAGTAAATTTAGCAAAGAGGCACAAGTTTAAATATTTCTCTCTGCATCACAGGCTATGTAACAACTAAATAAGCTAATAAGTAGACTTTATCAATAATGTGTCCAAGTATGTTATTATTGCCTGATATCAGGTATGTGGGTAATACCATGTTTCTAATGAAGACCAGGCATGTTGGGTAATGTCATTATATATCAAGATATGTTCTTCAAGAGTGAGTTTCAAGGAACATTGTTTCTTTAGGATATTAATAAATATTCAATAAAAATGGATTCTCTATTAAAACAAATGAGAAACTTTAGGTTTATAAGAAGTTAAAATGATTTATTGTTACTCTCTAAGAAAGGGATCTAGTGTGCTCCCCAATTTTTTCAACAGAGTCCCATTTTCATATCTTAAGGAGCTCTGTCCTAAGAAACATATTTTAGTAAATACTGTACCAAAAATTAATACTTGTTTTATTTTTGAAAATGGGAAGGAGGGTACATTGATTTTAGAATCATTGTAGTCTTTCCTTTATTTTCAAATTTATTTCTTCAAACCCAGGCATTTATTGCCATTAATTATCTGATGGTAACAAGTGAGCGATGAATCATTATAATTATTTAGAGTGAAAGGCAACTCAAGATGGCCTGATCCAACTTCCTGAGTTTGTTGATGAGGAAACTGAGGCTCGAGGAGATTAAGCATCCTGCCCAAAGTCACCAAGCGAATCAATGTCTAAGATATTGGAAGGCTAAACAAAAGTTAAAACATAAAGTGGCTCACCTCCATAATTTCCTGTCCCTAGACTGCCCTCATCTATCATCTGTTAACTTGCAAAAGAAAATTACATTTTTCAGGAGGGTTGTAAATATAGAGAAGAGATTTATTATAGCAGAAAGCAGTGCAGCTTCGGAGCCCTCTCAGCCTTCCGAAGGATGCCAGGCAAAGTGAAAGTTCACGTTGGAGCTCTTTATATTAATGATGATACCACTCAAAGAGCTTCTCTTGCTTGGTTTCTAGAGTTCTGGACATAATTTTTCACATTGTCCTCACAACACGGGCCCTGTACCATGTAAGATTAATGGTTGGAGTCGGCTCCTCAATGGAGAGCTTCGTAAAATTTTGACAACTCAGCAGACCTCCAGTTGGGACTTAACGCCATATTCTTGCTGATGCCATCGTAGAGACCACATAGCACGTGTCCCCATACTCCATGACATTTACTCTCATATAGCCCAAGCAGCTTTCTCCCTGGCAAAGCTAATTGGCACTGACCTTCACTCGGTCAGGATTTCTCAACCTCCACACTGTGGCATTTGGGCCTGGATAATTCTCTGTTGTGGGGGCTGTCTTGTGCCTTATAGGTGTTTGTAGCATTCCTGGCCTCTACCCACTGGACATCAGTAGCATCCCCCAGATTGCAACAGTCAAGAATGTTTCTAGCCCAGCCAGTGTGGTTAAGTGGTTGAGCATCAACCTATGAATCAGGAGGTCATGGTTTGATTTCCAGTCAGGGCACATACCCAGGTTACAGGCTCAATCCCCAGTAGAGAGTGTGCAAGAGGCAGCCAATCAATTATTCTCTCCTGTCATCTCTCATCATTGATGTTTCTATTTCTCTTTGCCTCTTCCTTCCTCTTAGAAATCAATAAAAAATATATTTTAAAAATATCTCTAGATACTGTACTGACAAATGCCTCTTGCGGAGCAACTCTACCCCTGGCTGAGAACCACTGTTCTAGATTAATTCAATGAGGATGACTGCCATTTTAACTAGAGAATCAGTTCCCACTAGACAGTGAGCTTCTCAGGAAACCTGTATTAATCTTCTATCTTCCCTCCCTGACACATAATAAGTGTTCATTCATCTTCATTTCACAAATATTTATTAAGCACTTATTATGTGCCATGCACACCTCTGGGGAATAGAAGTACAGCAATGAACATCAGATAATTCTTGGCCTCAAGGAGTTTATATTACAGAGCAGGGAAGACACATAATAAAAAAATATATATATATATATTTTTTTTCATTGATTTCAGAAAGGAAGGGAAGGGAGAGAGATAGAAACATCAATGATGAGAAGGAATCATTGATCAGCTGCCTCCTGCATGTGCCCTACTCAGGAATGAGCCCGCAACTTGGTATGTGCCCTTGATCAGAGTCAAACCCAAGACCCTCCAGTCTGCAGGCCAATGCTCTATCCATTGAGCCAAACCAGCTAGGGCAAGCATCCTTTTTTTTTAAAGCACTTATTACCTGTCAGCCTGATTGCCCCCTACTGTTATGTTATGTTGCACATAACGCCATGAAATATTGATGCCTAAGTACACAAGCTACCTGAGGGATTGGATGTGGTGTATAATGGGAATAAGAAAAACATAAGATTATTTCCCAGGATTTGACCTGAGCAACCAGTGTATGGCAGTGTCATGTACTGATCTAGGAAAGGCTTGAAAGGAGTCAAATTTGGGTCAAGAGTTCTGTTTTGCCGGATTTGGCAAGATGGCGGCATAGGTAAACACCAACACTGCTGCCTCGCACAACAATTTCAAAACTACAACTAAAAGACAGAACGGACATCATCCAGAACCACAGGAAAGCTGGCTGAGTGGAAGTTCTACAACTAGAAGGAAAGAGAGGGACTCACGGAAACCCAGAGGAGCTGCAAAAAGCTGAGGTATGGAGACGCGCGCGCGCGCGCGCGCGCGGAGAGAGCGGTGCCGGAGAACCTGGCTGACTTTCTCTGGCGGGAGGGAAACGGAGACTCTCAACGGCATTGAACCCCTTATCTTACGACACTAAACCCCAGATCCAGCCGAAACTCATACGGGGGGTTTGGACTGTGAAAAGGGAGAGGTGCACGGAAATTTAGGGGAGTCGCAGAAGATCAGGTCTGGTCTCGCACGCGCACGGTGCTGCGCGCAGGACGGATTGCTGATTGTGCCGCTGGCTTTCGCGAGTGGGCGGGAGACAGACCCTCCCAACTGCGCCACTTCTGAGTCCACTGGGCCCCTGTTTTGGGCGAAACCCTGGGGACCTAGACTCGTGTGGTCCTGGCGCACAGGGGAGATGGAAAGGCAGCGGTTAGAGGCACTGCGGGTGCGTGCGAGCACAAGGACCGCTCCAGCCATTACCCAGTCACGTGAGACTCGGGGGCCGTGGAGGGCGGGGCCGACTGGAAGGCAAGGCGGTCCCTTAAGCCCTGAGACTCCACCCCTCCCAAGCTCAGCAGAGGCTTCTGCGGCTTTGCATCTGCTATCATAGGGCTGAATCCAACACAGAAGTTTCCCTGGCATAGGGAAAATGCCGAGACAAGGGAAAGGATCACAAACAAAAGAAATGGAGGAAAAAAAAAAAGACTGGATATAGAGTTCAAAACCACGCTTGTAAGGTTTTTCAAGAATATGCTAGAAAAGATGGATGGATTTAGCAAGACCCAAGAGGAGATGAAAAAGGACATGCTAGAGATGCAAAAGAGCCAACTAGAGATGGAAAAGGTCCAACTAAAGATGATAAAGGACCAAATAGAAATTAAACATACACTGACTGAAATAAAAAATATTATACAGAGTCCTAACAGCAGACAAGAGAAAGGCAAGAATCAAATAAAAAATTTGAAATATAAAGAAGCAGACAACATTCAACTGGAAAAACAAGAAGAGAAAAGAATCCAAGATGTGAACGTGATGTAAGGAGCCTCTGGGACAGTTTCAAGCGTACCAACATCAGAATTGTGGGGGTGCCAGAAGAGGAGAGAGAGCAAGATACTGAAAACCTATTTGGAGAAGTGGTGACTGGGGGGGACCGGGATCCGGGGAAGGAGCCGCCCGCGTCCCCGGCCCGGAGGCGGGCTCGCTGGCGAGGTCGAGGCCCCGGGGCCTGGGGGCACGTGCCCCGCAGCACAGGGCGCCGGGCTGGGCCAGCGGTGGGGAGGCGCAGGCATGGAACTCGGACTAACGGAGCTCCGCTCGGCACCCCGCTGTCCTCCTCCCAGTGCTGGACTGAGTCCCCGCTGCTGGCGACGCCCGCGGGGGAGAGGGACAGGGCTGGGGGGCTGGGGCGCTGGGGCAGGCTGCGGGCGCTGAGACCCTCACGCTGAGGCTGGGGCTGGGACCCTCGCGCTGAGGCTGAGGCTGAGGCTGAGACCCTCGCGCTGGGGATGGGGCTGAGACCCTTGCGCTGGGGCTGGGGCTGAGACCCTCGCGCTGGGGCTGTGGCTGAGACCCTCGCGCTGGGGCTGTGGCTGAGACCCTCGCGCTGGGGCTGTGGCTGAGACCCTCGCGCTGGGGCTGATGCTGAGACCCTCGCGCTGAGACTGAGGCTGAGACCCTCGTGCTGAGGCTGAGGCTGAGACCCTCGCGCTGAGGCTGAGGCTGAGGCTGAGACCCTCGTGCTGAGGCTGAGGCTGAGGCTGAGACCCTCGTGCTGAGGCTGAGGCTGAGACCCTCGTGCTGAGGCTGAGGCTGGGACCCTCGCGCTGAGGCTGAGGCGGTGGCCCTTGCGCTGAGGCTGAGGCGCCGAGGCCCTTGTGCTGAGGATGAGGCTGAGGCTGAGGCGCCGAGGCCCTCGTGCTGAGGCTGAGGCGCTGAGACCCTCGCGCTGAGGCTGAGGCTGAGCGGTGCGTCCTCGGCTCTTGAGCCGCCAGGGCACCTGCCCTCTGGGCTTCCGGTGCGGCTCGGGCCGGGCCGGACCTGCAGGAGCGAGCGCCAGTGCTGGTTCCCTTAACCCCTGTGACCCCGCGGCCCTCCCCCATGTGTGTGTGCTGCCGCTGTGGCAGCAGGAGGAGGTGTGCTCAGTGGGTAGAGCGTCGGCCTGTGGACTGAAGAGTCACTCACGGCGGAGCCCGCGGAGGACTTGCTGCTCCAGACCCACCCGTGACTGATAATTCTCAGGGGGAAAGGGGTGAGGGGTATACAGGGAGAGACTGGACAAAAATCATACACCTATGGATGAGGTCAACGGGAGGGAGGGAAGGGTGGGAGTTGGGTGGAGGGGTGCTATGGAGGGGAAAAAAGAAAAACAAATGTAATAATCTGAATAATAAAGATTTAATTATAATTAATTAATTAATTAATTAATTAAAAAAAAAAAGAGTTCTGTTTTGACCATGTTATGTCCAAGACATGGATGAGATCTCTAAGTAGAGATGCCAAGCTGAGAGCTGAATATGTAAGAATGTGGCCTAAAGATATAAACTTGAGAGTCATCAACCTAAAGATGGTACTTGAAAGATAAGTATGAAAACAATGTCAGAGATAATTGGCTCAAGGAAAAAGAATATGTTTTTCAGTGCAATTAGACAAATTAAAAATCCTAAAATCATACATTTTAAAGACCCTTGAACTTCCCCAGAAGCCCCCTTCAGGATCATCAAGTATGCAACTCTTGATCTTGGGCTTCTAAATAAACCTGTCTTGGAATCTCAAGCACCACTCATAACAAGCAAAAAGCTTTGTGACATCATTTGTCAAGAAAAAAAAAAAAGGAACCTAAAAGAGTTCTTTAGTTGTATTTGCCTCCCCATCAGTACCACTTTTTTATTTTTAAGAAATTGCAATTGTGCAACATTTAGACCATCCTATAGTTTACACAGGCTTTTCCAGTTTTGCCTTGGGAAGTAACCAACAGATGCCATCTCCATGGGAAACAAACTCTGAGGCATACACTTTGAGAACACAACATGCTTGCTGCTTAAAAGTTACACATTGCCATTTCAGGACTGTAATCAGACCCAAGCCCTACTTTCAAAGAGTTTATAATCTATACTAATAATAGAGGAATATGCAAATTTTTTGGGACACTGTCACTAACAGTAATGACTGACAGAGGCTGCAGGGGGTGACCAGGCCAGCAGGGGCGTTAGTGAGGGACAACCAAACAACTGAACAGCAGGCTACATGGGGCAACCAGGCCTGTGTGTGTGTGTAGGCGGTGGAACCAGTAAGGGGCGACCAGGATGGTGGGGGGGGAGTTGGGTTGACCAGGCCAGCTGGGGGAAAATGGGAGCGACCAGGCCAGCAGGGGGTCAGTAAGAGGCAATCAGGCTGACAGGCAGAGGCAGTTAGCAGTGATCAGGCTGGCGGGGAGGGGGGCAGTTAGGAGTGATCGGGCAGGTAGGCAGGTGAGCAGTTAGGAGCCACCAGTATCAGATTGTGAGAAGGATGTCCGACTGCCAGGATCAGGCCTAAACCAGCAGTTGGACATCCCCTGAGGGGTCCAGGATTAGAGAGGATGCAGGCTGGGCTGAGGGGACCAACCCCGCAATGCACAAATTTCATGCATCAGGCCTCTAGTATAATAATAAAAGTAGTAGTGCTAGATACCATTATTTACTGAGCACTTACTATATACCTGGTACTTTATAGACAGAATTTTGATCTTCACATAGGCTTGATGGGAGCTATTATTCTTTCCATTTCACAGACAAAACTCCCCCAAATCAGAAAGATTATGTGTCTTGGTAAAGAATCAGACTGCCTTTCTTTAGGCTTTTCTACAAGTCTAATTTTTTTCAGGAAGCCTTATTATTTATTGAGGCATCTCACTTAGCTCTTTGTTCATCTAAGAGTAGAAACTCCATCTTGTTCTTTAAAATACTTTTATTGATTTCAAAGAGAAGAGAGAGATAGAAACATCAATGATGAGAGAGAATCACTAATTGGCTGCCTCCTGCACGTTCCTCACTAGGTACTGAACCTTGACCGGGAACTGAAGAACCATTACCTCCTGGTTCATAGGTTGATACTCAACCACTGAGCAACATGGGCCAGGCCGTCTCGTTCTTTTTTTTTTTTTAACCAACTACGGTTTCTGGCTTATAATGGGCAGTCAAATATTTACTGAAAGAATAAACTAGAGACACAGAGATGACTACACAAAAAGCAACAGATTCATTAAGGGAGTAGAATTCAAATTCTAAGGGTTCTGGGACATCACTTAGTCTAGAGGTCATTACCTGGCTGGCCCCAGGTGAATATGGCCTCAGGAGTGTTTTGTGTGGTTTCCAAATTCTGCAAAAAATACAACAAGAAAAGTTGTATTACTTTTCAACATTCAAAATTTATGAAATTACAAACAAAAATCCTGAGGTGTTTTTTTTTTCTTTCCTTGACATCTGGCAACACTGGACCCACATTCCCAAGGTTAACAGGGAGAGGAGAGCAGAATAGGGGCTGCCCTGAATCCTTTTGTATTTCCTCCCTGGCTCCTGTAGGCATTTGAATTTGCAACCTCAACTGTCAAACTCCCTTATTATAAAAATGAAAAAATTGAGGCCCAGCATAGCAAGGTGACATGCTACAATGGGATCCAGGTGCTCTTACGCCCAGCAGTTGCCCTTTCCACACACGCCTGCACAGGCATCTTGAAAGTCCTATTTGGCAGGACTACACATAAACACACGTATAGAGATGAGTGTGCAGCCACATCTCATTCTCAGTACGAGGAAAAAGACACAGTATGGGGATGGTTATTTAAAAAAAAAAAAGATCTTGTCAGTTAAACAAATCCCAAAGGCAATAAAAATTCTATTTTCTTTGTCACAAAGTTGGCCTATTCTAATCTGAGGCTCTTTCACTTCCTTAAGAAAATAGTAAGTCCAAGTTAATATATATTCCAATTGTGAGAAAGCTTTGGTTTCACTTTCTAAATCACCAGTAGTGATCTGGTGAGAAATGAATGAAAGAAGAAATGGGAGGGTGGAGCAGACAGAGAATAAGAAACAGCTGGTTTGTAAGGAGGCCTCCTGGGAGCAGCTATTAGACAATGTGGTAATTAGGATGGTGTACAGAATTGTCCAGAATGCATCCAAATGTGAATGAAAGTGTTTTCTCCTCCCTTACTCATTGGTATCTCCCTCCTGCTAGAGTTGCTCACTGAATTTAATTCCTCTTCCTCATTCTTCTCCCCTCCCCCAGCCAGAGCCTCCACTGATGGGAAGAGGGGGAGAATCACCAGAAAACCAGGAAAACAAAAGCAGCAACCTCTGAACCCGATTCAGTAAATCATTGATCTGTAAATCAGAACATTTCAGACACATGCTTCAGATTGTGTTTTTTGTACCCAGGCCAGTGCTGGTCACATTTTACTGTGCTTACGAGTCCCTTGGGATTGTGCTCAAGTGCAGATTGATTCAGCAGGTCTGAGCTGGGACCTGAGATTCTGCATTTCTAACAAGCCCCCAGAGGATGCTGATGCTGCAGATCCAAAGACCACACTCTTGAGTAGCAGACCCCAGAGCAAAGAACTGGTTCTCGAACGTGCCTGCCCCCTTAATCACCGAGGGGCTCTTTAAGAACTACAGATACCTGGGGCTCACCGCCAGACTCTGAAGTCTGGGCATTAGGATTTTTCAAAGCTTCCCAGGAAATGCCAGTAATAAATACAAGTTTGAGAAACACTAGAGCAGCAGTGGCTCAATTGACTGAGCATCGTCCTGTGCACCAAAAGGTTGCCTGTTTGATTCCTGGTCAGGACACTTAGCATCAGCCTACAGACTGAAGGGTTCTGGGTTCGAGTCCAATCAAGGGTACATGCCCAGGTTGTGGGCTCGATCCCTAGTAAGGGGCATGCAGAAGCAGCTGATCAATGATTCTCTCTTATCATTGATGTTTCTATATCTATCTCCCTCTCCCTTCCTCTCTGAAGTCAATACAAATATATTAAAAAAACAGCCCTGACCCGTTTGGCTCAGTGGATGGAGCGTCGGCCTGTGGACTGAAGGATCCCGGGTTCGATTCTGGTCAGGGGCATGTACCTTGGTTGCGGGCACAACCCCAGTAGTAGGTGTGCAAGAGGTGGCTGATTGATGTTTCTCTCTCATCGATGTTTCTAGCTCTCTATTTCTCTCCCTTCCTCTCTGTAAAACATCAATAAAATATATATTTTAAAAAAATATATTAAAAACACAAACAGACAAAAAAAAAAAAACCCACAGATTGCTGTGCCCCACTGGCTGGGTTTCAGTTGGTCTGTGCATGGCCTGAGAATTTGCATTCCAACCAGGTGTGCTGATGCTGCTGGTCTAGGGGTTACTTTTGGAGAACTGCTGCCAGAAGGCTGGTGAAGAAGAGAAACCATGCAGACCGCAGCTGTCACCAAGGGGAGGCACTGCTCCTCACTTAACCATGAATTGTCAGTGCAAAGCTACGCTGGCTGCCCTCCTGCCACCTGGAGAGGACTGCCTACCACCAACAGCCAGCCGGTGCCCCCTGCTTTATGCCATAAGACTTGCAGCTCTGCACCTGTCCACTCCATGTGGACAACCCCCTTTTCCATAGTTCAGGCCAGTTGTAGCTCCGCTATAATAGTGGCCTTGTCCTCAGAGAAGTGGTGCTGATGGGAGGATGAATGTCTGCAGAGGGCAAGCTGGAGATCGCCTACCAAGTCTGGATGGTGGTAGAACATCCACCCTTGCTTCATGAAAAGCCCATGATTTCATCCACAGAGATAGTTTACGATACTGGTCCCTAGGGAAAGGCTGGAAGAGCTTTACTGTAACCACAGGGACGCTGAGATATGATAGGAGTGAGAAGTCTCTTGGGGGCCAGATGGAAGAATCAGAATTATCCCTAAACACACACACACACACACACACACACACACACACACACACACACACACACTGAGCTCTATACTTCAAAGAGTTATTTTCTGAATCGGTGTAATCTTTTCTCCAGCTTTTAATTCATGTTTTTCATTAAAAATAAGCAAAGGGCATGCAATAGATTTATAACTAAGCTTCAAAATGAAGCACAGGTGAAGCCCAGCAGATCTTTTTAAATATCTATTTTTATCTTCCCCAAAGAGAATTTCTTTATTTATCTATTTATTTTCTTTCAGGGACATTTTCATAATCAGTGGTCTGAGTTAAACTGCACTTAAAAAAAAAAAAAAGTAGCCCTAGCCGGTTTGGCTCAGTGGATAGAGTGTCGTCCTGCAGACTGAAGGGTCCCGGGTTCAACTGCAGTCAGGGGCACATGCCAGGTTATAGGCTCAATCCCTACTGGGGGGCCGTGTAGGAGGCAGCAGATCAAATGATTCTCTCTCATTATTGATGTTTCTATCTCTTTCTCCTTCTCCTTTCCTCTCTGAAATCAATAAAGTTATATATTTTAAAAAATAATATAATTTAATGTACAATGTAATATAAATATGAGGTCTATAACATGTTAATTAACATTTATATATTGTAATATGATGGCCACTGTAGTGATAATTAGCACCTCTATCATGTCACATAATTACCATTTCTTTTTAGTGATTGGAATAATTCAGGTCTAGTCTCTAACAAGTTTGATGATTATAATACAATATTGTTGTCTATATTCACTACAGTTGCATTAGATCTCTAGGATGTATTTTCTATTTGTTACAAGTTTGATTAATCCTTAGAAGTTTGATTAATCCTTACAAGAAAATAACCCCAGAGATGTGGAAAGAAAAGTACCATTTATTAAGCACCTACTATGTCTCAGGGATGCCACAAACCTCTTTGTTTTCATGAGATCAGATATTCAGTAGAAAGCTCTGTTATCACTGGGAAGTATGACTCTCTGGATATTTTTGGAAAAATACATTTTTAAGCAAAATAGCCTACTCAGATAAAGCATTCTCACAGAGCAAATGATGCAGATATTAAAGAAGCATGAAGAGCCAGGAATGTATGTGGCCCATTAAGCCATAGAAATTTTCTGGGCCTCACATGGTAACCATTAAGCCTCCTGCTGAGAGCTGGTTGTGTAATGACACCACAAAGTTTTAGCAATTGTTTTTAATGGGTTCCCAGGCCTATGGGGCCTCAGGAAAGATTGGTGGGTGGTAAGGCTAATTTTTGCCTGCTGGCAGAGATTGTATTTTTTTGTTTAGTTTTGTTTTGTTATCTGTAAACCATAAATTATATAGCAAAATAAAGACCTGAATGAGACGAGGGACTAATTCCCGCCCCCCCCCCCTCTCTTTTGTCCCCCTTCCTGCATACTGTATCAAACATTGGCCTTGAGCTAGGCAGGAATGGCTCAATGTTTGAGCTTCAATGCAGGAACCAAGAGATCACTGGTTCAATTCCCGCCCAGGGCACATGCACGATGGCAGGCTGGAGCATACAGGGGGAGCATGCAGGAGGCAGCCAATCAATGATGTTTCTCAATCAACAATGTTTCTACCTCTCTATCACTCTTCCTTCATCTCTCTTTAAAAATCAATAAAAACATATTAAAAACATAAATCAAACATTGGCCTTGAAAATGACTATGTTCATTCATTTAATAGGCATATTTTGGAACCTACTACATGTTAGGCACTGGGCTTACAGTGGTGAACATAATAGACATAACCTCAGTCCTCAAAGAGCTTCAGAGCCCGCAGAAAAGAGAATACGAGCAAATATACAACTGCATGCTATATATTGAGACTTCTTGCTTTGTTGTAGAGATACAACCCCTAGTTGTACATGTAAGAAAAAAAGAAGAGATCATTTGTATTGGAAGTCCAGGGAAAGTGACTTTAGCAGGGCCCTAGAGGGTGAGGAGTTGGTGAGAGGAAGAATATTTCAGCTAGAAGTGAAAGTTCCTTGGGATGGGAAAGAACTTAGCAACCTCAGGGAACTGAAAGAACCCTGGAGGAAAGAGGATGGATTAGTCACAGTTCCTGAGAGAAAGAAATTATAAGGAATTGGCTCCTGTGATTAGGAAGGCCGAATATCAGAGTCTGCTGGAAACCCAGGAAAGCCGGTGGTGTAATTCCAGTTCAAACCTGAAGGCCTGAGAACCAGAGGAGCCAACGGTGCAACTTCTCTTTGGAAGGCAAGAGAAGACTGCATCCCAGCTCCGCAGTCAGGCAGAAAGTTAGAATTCTCCCCTCCCCTTTCTTTTTGTTCTACCCATGTCTTTAGCTGAATAGATGAGGCCCACCCACATTAGAGAGGGTGATCTATTTTACTCAATCTACTGATTCAAATACCTAGAAGCGTGTTTAACTAGATATCTGGGCATCTTGTGGCCCAGCCTAATTGACATGAAACTAATCATCACAGAGGATGACAGCTAGAAGAGGTGAGAGAGGCAGGCAGAGATGTGTGGTTTGTACCGAGTCCGCCAGTTTAAATTGGAAATGTTTCCTAGGATCCTCTTCCCTGTTAGATTAGCAGGGAATCCTAGACACCAGAGGCAAGTGCAGCAGCAGCCATCACTAAAGATCATCATGGTCAGACATAGGTAGACAGATGCAGAGACACCTGGAGGTTCCACCTGTCCTTGCTTTCCTCTGCTCTGCATCCAGCTCTTTGCCTGACTGCTGACCCTGCAGACCAACAATGGCCTCTGTCCTACCACTAGATGCTTTGTGCCAGTAACTACATGAAGGCACAGCTTGCCACAGAGCCTTTCCTTGGCCAAATGTTTTGTTGGTGGCCAAATATGCCTGGTTGGTCAGATGGACTGCCTAGTGCCTCCTTTGATCCCCCAGCTTCCCTTTTAGACTGTCTATTCTCCAGCTCTTCCTACAGATTTGAAAGATCTAATTCCTACAATAAATCTCTCATCCCATAACCCATAGGATTTCTTCATTGAACCCTGGCTGATACAGTGGACCACACCATATAGGCCAAGGGAAGCTATTGAAGACTCTAAACCAGGGATTTGGTCTATATCTACAATTGGGGTTCCTTGGTCTACCACCAGGATTAAAAAAACGAATCCCGCCACTCCCCACAACACCCCCCCCCTCCAATATTCTGAACAGGGCAGGGCACTGGGCAGAAAAAAATGCCATTAGACTATTTCAAAATCTGTCTCAGTTTCTGGGTATTCCTACCTCACTAGCAAGCATTCATTATGAGTTTGCTCCTCAGTTGGACAAGAAGAGGTGTTGTTTGTATCTAACAAGTGGAATTAATGAGTAAAAGACTGCAGCCCTTTGTGGTGGTATTTATATGCAAAACTTTGGGGCAGGCACAAGAACAGGTTAAATGAGTTGACTTCTGGACCCAAAGCAGCTGGAAATCTGCCCTCCTTCTGTTTGTATGTGCACAGCTCCAGCTGAAGGAGGCAGTTGTGGCTACGATTCAGAATCATCAAGGGCTTTACAAATATACTGTCCCTCCACTGCAGGCCATTTCAATTCGATTTCTAGGGGTGAGGCCCAGACATATTTGTGTTTCTTTTTTTAATATATTTTATTGATTTTTTTTTTTTTTACAGAGAGGAAAGGAGAGGGATAGAGAGTTAGAAACATCGATGAGAGAGAAGCATCAGCTGCCTCCTGCACACCCCCTACTGGGGATGTGCCTGCAATCCAGGTACGTGCCCTTGACTACAATTGAACCTGAGACCCTTCAGTCCCCAGGGCCGATGCTCTATCCACTGAGCCAAACCGGTTTCTGCTTTATTCATGTTTTTTTAAGCATCAAAAATGATCTACTAAAGTAGCCAGGGTTTGAGAACCCATATAACCATAGTGAAGAGGCTGCAGGGGACCCATGGGCCATATCTGACACTGTTTTGATAGACAGTATTTTCTTTCAGAAATTTGAATCCAAAGCTAATATTGAACCAGGGAGATTGTAAATGTAAACCTGAACTTCTAGTTTCTCTTCTCTGACAACCTAGCAGGATTGGCAATCCTGGGCCCACATTCTTATGTGGCAACAACAGTTAAGAGCTGAGCCGTCGTTTCCCTGAGGGAGCCATGGGCTCTTTCTTCTATTAGCCACAGTCTCCACTAACTCCTAATGTTTGCCCAGCCTGTTTCACTCACTTTATTATCTGTCTCTCTATGGAAGACATTGGATTTGGGAGCCTCACAAGGTCAAAAGCAGGAGTCAGCAAACGATAGCCTTTGGGCCAAATATGGCTCGCTGCCTGTCTTTGTATGCCTTGCAAGCTAGGAATCATTTTTACATTCTGAAATTGCTGGAAGAAAAAGTGAAAGAATGGTATTTTGTGAAAATTGAAAAATTAAATTTCAGTGCCCATATTGAAACAGGGGTCATGACCATGCTTGCTTGTTTATGAATTGTCTGTAGTGCTTTTGTACTACAAGGGCAAAGTTGAGTAGTTGCAACAGAGACTACATGGCCAGCAAAGCCTCAAATATTTGCTAACTGGACCTTTACAAAACAAGTCTGTCAACTGAGACAATAGGATTTAGAATTGAAGAAGGGTTTAACCCAGATCCATTATTAACCATCTGAGAGCATTTGGGCAAATTATGTCACCTTTCTATAAAATTCAAGGGACTGTGGTGATGTAAATTAAGTGACTACGTATGGCCCACAGTCTAGTGCCTAGAAAGTGCAGAATACATTGTACCCAATGGAAGAGTGAGACCAAAAATCAGTCTTTTTGAAATTTATGGTGGTTTTCAGTGAATAATATAAAAAGAACCAGGACTCTTTAACTATCTCTTTGTAATAATTCAGGTTGAATTATTATTCTACATTTGATATCTTCTAAATGTAAAAACTGTAATACTTATCAAATAGAAAATCACCTTTTTACTCATCATTAATTATTGTCTTTAGCATCAACAATATTTAGAGAGTGAACTGTCCAAATTGAATGAAAGCTGTCTTTTCTATGACATCATTTTATATTATACATTTGAAATTTGTTAATTATCCAGGAGCTGATATTCTCATTAAAAAATAAATTTTTGCCCAGCCAGTGTGGCTCAGTGATTGAGCATTAGCTCATGAACCAGGAGATCACAGTTCAATTCCCAGCTTGGTCCCTAGTAGAGGGTGTGCAGGAGGTAGCTAATTGATGTTTATCATTGATGTTTCTATCTCTCGCTCCCTTCCTCGCTCTGAAATCAGTAACAAATTTTTTCATTTCCTCTGATTAATCAAAGTTGGCCAAACAAGAGACTTGGCTAGAAATATTTTAATCTGATAAAAGCATCAGAACTTATGCACTTAAAATACAGTAGGATTGGGCCTAAATGGGCAGTCAGACATCCCTCGAGGGGTCCCAGATTGGAGAGGTGCAGGCTGGGCTGAGGAACAACCCCACCCTCCTTCCATGCACAAATTTCATGCACCAGGCCTCTAGTAACACATAATGGACCATTTTAAAGTGACCAATTGTGTGTGGCACTAAGTATATCCACAATGTTGTACAGCCATAATCACTATCTAGTTCCAGACTTTTTTCATCACCTCAAAAAGAAAGCTGGTACCCATTAAGTAGTACGCTCCATTTCCTTTCTCTTTGAGTTCCTGCCATCTCTAATATGCTTTCTCTTTCTATGAGTTTTCCTATTCTGATTATTTCATTTCAGTGGAATCATACAATATGGGGCCTTGCATGCCTGACTTCTTTCACTAAGCATCATATTTTTAAGGTTCATCTATGTTGTGTTGTGGCTGAATAATATTTAATTGTATGGATAGGCCAGTGGTGGCAAACTGCAGCTTGAGAGCCACATGTGGCTTGCGGGCCGCGGTTTGCCACTCTGTTGACTAATGAGTTTGCGGACCACTGACCTAGACTCTCGATTCCAATAATTATAGGCTATTGTTGTTCCTTGTGATTAAACCCCTATCCCAGTGGTTGGCAAACTCATTAATCAATAGAGCGGCAAACCGCAGCTTGTGAGCTGCATGTGGCTTGCGAGCCGCAGTTTGCCGACCATTGGATACCCATGTTTTGTTTTTTCTTTTTTTTAATATATTTTATTGATTTTTTTACAGAGAGGAAGGGAGAGGATAAAGAGTTACAAACACCTGTGAGAGAGAAACACCGACCAGCTGCCTCCTGCACGCCCCCTACTGGGGATGTGCTCGCAACCAAGGTACATGCCCTTGACTGGAATTGAACCTGGGATCCTTGAGTCCACAGGCCAACGCTCTAACCACTGAGCCAGACCGATTTCAGCCCATGTTTTGTTTTTTCATTCACCCATTCATAGACATTTGGGATATTGTGAATAGTGCTGCAATGAATATTCAGGTACATGACTTTGTTTGAAAACCTGTCAGAACTCTAATATCAAGAGCCTTTCAGACAGTGCTAAGTCTCTTTGAAAAACATGAACTAGTTGATAATACAAGAAAAGACTGAGATCTGGATGGAAGGGTCTTGATAATGCACTTGTTTGCTTGCTTAGTGCCTGTCTTACCTCCTTGAATGCAAGCGCCATGAGGACCAGGACTGTATCTGGTATGTTCATTGCTGCACCTTGAGAGCCTGAATACACAACTAGACAATGGCCTAACCACACATAACAACAGAATTCTGACCCACAATCCACATCCACCAGCCCAGGAAACCATCCCATTATCCACAGTTACCAAGCCAGGGAGCCATGCTGCTATCTCTAAGCCAGACTTAGAGGAAGTCAGACCACTATCTCTAATAACCAGCCTAGGAAGCCAAACAATAACCCCTGTAACAATCGGCTCCAAATGGCCAGAAACTCAGCACCAACCAGAGAAAGCCAAATTAGCACTCCTAACAAGTCACCTAGGATGCTCCACTTCTAGTTAGGCGCCTGCAGGAACCCCATGCCGACAGCCTCAATCAGGGCACACATGGAGCCTTCCTTTCTTCCATTATAAAACTTTCCACTCTTCTGTCGGCTTTTGAGTCGCTGCCAAAACACAACTGATGGTGGCTGAGTCCTTGCTATAGCAACCTCTGAATCAATAGCTTCTATTTGTTCTCCTTTAGATAGTCTTTGTCTGTTTCTACAACCTCCATCCTCTGGGCAGGCCTTGCACACAGAGGGTGTCTGCACAGTTACTGTTGATGATGTGAGCACACATTGCTGAGGAGGGGCCAGAGCAGTCTTTTCAGTCCCTTGCTAGGACACGCAAGCCCACATCACACTCTTTGGTCTTATCACAGCCCCATCCTCTAACTCCAGACCTGCCCACACAGTGGCCAACTCACCATCTCTACCTGGACGTCCACAGGTCCCTGTGCTACGGTAGATAGGTAGATAGTTCAGTATTAACAAAAGAGAAGGGAGAAAACTGGCTAAGCCTGATTAAGTCAGGAAACTACAGTTTCATAGAAACTCTAGGAAATAGCCAGAATCAACCCTCCAAATGGATTAACGTCCAAGTGGACAGGAAAGACCGGCATTCCAATCACCCCAGGGAACAACTGGCCAGTTCTCCCAGATTAACGGGGAGGAGAGGGAAGGATAAACAGTGAGAGAGAAATGTCTCTGCTGAGGCATGCTCAGTAGAAGCCTAGATGGCTCAGGGGAGGTCCTTTTACTATGAGTGCATGGCCTGGGAGCAAAAATAGTGACCATTAATGGGGGGGAGAAAACCTAGAAAAGGGATTGGTTAGGGGGAGGCACCAGCCTAGTCCAGGAAGATCCAGGAAAGAGATTGGATAGTCTGAAAGGAAGCTTATTTTCGCCCAAACAAAAGGAAATATAGTCAAAGCTTAATGAAGGCCCAACTCTCTTTCTTCAGCAGCCATTCAGGCTGAAGCTCAATGCCTATCACAGGCTGCATGGAACAGAGATGGTACTAGACTACTGGAGCCTCGGATGGTGGGCTGATGGCACAATAAATCTGGGTCCTGGTGCTCCTCCTGGGCTTACTGGGGACAAGTGCCGGCCTGCGGCCCCAGAGGCTGGATTTCTGCAGTGAGACAGCTGAGCCACCTGGACACAGAGGAGACATTGCCTAAGCCCCTTCCTTGTTTTTGCTCCAATAAATCTTGCTGCTATGCCTCAAATCTTCATCTGGGTGTATCCCCGAAATGCATTTCCTGTGATGCTGTGGAAGAATCCTATTGGTTCTGGCAACACCTGGAACTCAATATGTCCCAGACCTACTGGTCACCTCCTCCCTTCCTCTTGCAGCTCTTTGCCTTGTTTCCTCACCCAGGATCCCCACCGAGTGCCCCAACTGGAATGTGGGAGTCACCTACCTCCTCCGGTTGTAGGCAGTTAGACAGGCATGAGCAGAGCAAGGACCAGGTACAGAAGGTAATCAGGGTGGAAAGCCCCAGGTGCCTAGCAATAGATAATCAATTGTAGGGTGGAACCTAGCCTCCAGGGTGACTTTCCTCCCCTAGCATACCGCTGGTCCTGTATTTTGGGCCCCTGACCTTTCCTCCCTAGAGATAACATCTATGCCTCAGTTGTATTTCAGCTCCAGGCCCAGATAAGCAATCAGCCATGGCTGAAGTCAGGACCAGCGACATTGAATAATGACCTCCTGCCCTGGCCACAGCCAATCAATCAGTGAAAGGACACACCTGAAAAACTGCTGAATATTTATTTGAGATCTTCCCCTGGGACCTCCCCTAAAATTTCTGCCCCTAAAATCCTTAGGATGGAGGACCCAGTGCGTTCGCCCTCCCTGGAACACGTCCCCCTCCCTCCCACCCTGGATCCCCCCTACCTTTTGTCTTTCCCTTTCTCCTCTCCCCCGACGCCCATCCCCACACATAACCATTAGCTTCCCAAGCTCCAGGGCCCTTTCTTTACCTTTATAACTTGTTTCCTAAACCCATTTCTCCCAGGAATTACTTCTACTAGTACCCCTGTAATTTACCAAATAAATGTTCTCTTACAGTTTGGGTCTTGCTCTGAATTCTTTCCTAGCCAGAACCCAAGTACCAAGGCTGCTGAACCCAAGTTCTGACCCTACTTATCAGATACCTGGTACCACCTACAGCACTCCCTCTCATCTGTCCCAACCTGTAACCCATCAGTAAGTCAGTAAGTCCTTTTGGTTCCATTCCAGAACGCCCAGTGAATCCACCCTTTCATCCTGCTCCATTCCTAGGTCAGGCCTTCATTGTAGCAACAACCCAGAACTGGTCTAACTGCCTTCAGTCTGGCCACCAAAGCAGCCAGGGGACATGTCCCTAAATACCCCATTTCTGACCAGGAGACCTCCCTGCATAACAGCCTCCTTCGGTCACCATCAGGATAGAGTCTAAATTTAAGAAGCTTTCTGGAGCACCCCAGACCTGGTCCCGGCTCACCTTCCCAGCTTTAAATCTAGTGCAGCCTACATTCTAACCTTGAGCACTCAATGGCATTCCCTGCCTTCCTCCTGGTCCCTCCCTGCTCTCTCTCTGCCAGGCACACCTCCCTTCTTCCCTCCCTCCCCTTCCCTACTTGGCAGGTGGCTCCTCTTCTTCAAGCCTCCGAGTCACTGCCTAGGCAGTGGAGCCTCCTGGCTGCTGCCACATACCCTCCTGCTACTTGATGCTGTGGGCTCATTACACTGGGATGAGATTTATTGGTTAGCCCCCTCCTTCCCCTCCATCATGTAAATCCCTGGAGGACAGGAGCTTTAGTTTTCAACTATTGTCATCTCAGAACCAAACCTAATGCCTGGCACTTGGCAGAAATAAAAATGTCAATATTTGTTGAGCACATAAATATTTGCTAAAGAAAAAAGCTACTTCAGGGCAGGATTTCCCAGCACAGTTTAGGCCAGTAGTGAAACAGGGAAACTCTCCTCCCCAAACTATTGGGAAAAGATTTGATATGTGATGGTTGGATAAAAGCAATGAAGTCATCATTCTGAGACAATGAAGAAACGAAAACTTTATTGAGCTTCCTTTCATGCTTTTTGCTGTCTAGGTTTTACCCCCTATTGTTATGTTCTCAATTTTATTTGTAATAATTGACCCATGAAACTTGTTTTCTTTTAATATATATTTTATTGATTTTTTACAGAGAGGAAGGGAGAGGCATAGAGAGCTAGAAACATCGATGAGAAACATCGATCAGCTGCCTCCTGCATGCCCCCCACTGGGGATGTGCCCACAACCAAGGTACATGCCCTTGACCGGAATCAAACCTGGGACCTTTCAGTCCGCAGGCCGACGCTCTATCCACTGAGCCAAATCGATCAGGGCTGAAAGTTGTTTTCTAATAAATGTTAGGAATATGGAGAATATGAACAATTACATAACTTTTTAAGTAGTTTATAGTAGTTCTGTCTTTTTAATTTTTATAAATTCTTTTTAAAGGAAACATTTATTTATTTATTTTTCATTGATTTCAGAGAGGAAGAGAGAGATAGGATGAGAGAGAATCACTGACTGGTTGCTTCCTGGACAACCCCCACTGGGGATCGAGCCTGCAACCCCAGCATCTGCCCTTGACTGGAATTAAACCTGGCAGGAGCTACAGAGTGATCTGCAGATGGCTGCAACTTATATTGAGCTTGAAAATGTGCAAGTGAGGCCAAATGGTAAGCAAGGCAGGCTGATGCTAGTGCTGGGTCTTGGGCCTCTTATTGATAGGCATAGGGCACACTAACACCAGCTACTGATTGGTTGAGAGATTTTAGGAAAGTCTGAATCCTGAGCCAGGACAGGCCATTCATATGGTAAAGCTGCTGCAAACAGCTTGGGTGGGGTATGCAAATTGGATGTGGTGGTGTCTCAGGGAATCATTAGGGCAGAGCAAACAGTGTGAGCCAGTCTACAGGCCGATGCTCTATCCACTGAGCATTTATATTGTTTCTCTCTCATTAATGTTTCTGGCTAGGGCTAATTTCATTTTTAAATCTTTATTGTTGAGAGTACTACAGATCTCCCCCTTTTTTTCTCTTCATTTCCCCCCTCCACCTGGTTCCCACCCTACCCGAGGCCTTTACTACCCTATTGTCTGTGTTCATAAGCAATACATTTATGCATATAAATTCTTTGGTTAATCTCTTCCCACCCAGCCCCGCTTCCCTTTGAGATGCATCAGTCTGTCCCATGTTTCCATGCCTCTGATTCTATTTTATTCATCAGTTTTATTTTGTTTATTAGATTTCTTGTTCATTTATTTTGATTTTTAGATTCAATTGTTGATAGATAAGTATTTATTGCCATTGTATTGTTCATATTTTTCTTATCTTTTTTTCTTCTTTTTCCTCTTCTTAAAGAAGACCCTTCAACATTTCATGTAATACTGATTTGGTGGTGTTGAGCTCCTTTAGCTTTTTCTTATCTGTGAAGCTCTTTATCTGACCTTCAATTCTAAATTATAGTTTTGCTGGGTAGAGTAATCTTGGTTCTAGTTCCTTGCTGTTTATTACTTTGAATATTTCTTCCCACTCCCTTCTGGCTTGCAAAATTTCTGTTGAGAAATAAGCTGACAGTCATATTGGTGCTCCCTTGGAGGTAAGTAATTGCTTTTCTCTTGCTGCTTTTAAGATTCTATCTTTGTTTTTAACCTTTGGCATTTTAATTCACGTGGTCTAGGTCCTTGACTTTGATGTAAATTGGTCTTAGCCTCTTTGGGTTCCTTTTGTTTGGGACTCTCTGTGCATCCTGCACTTGTAAGTCTATTTCTTTCACCAGGTCAGGAAAGATTTCTGTCATTATTTCTTTAAATAGGTTTTCACTATCTTGATCTCTCTCTTCTTCTTCTGGCACCTCCATAATGCAAATGCTAGTTCACTTGAAGTTGTCCCAGAGGCTCCTTACACTAAATATTTTTGGATTCTCTTTTCTTTTTGCTTTTCTGGTTGAGTGATTTTTGCTTCCTCATGTTCCAAATCATTGATTTGATTCTTGGAATCCTCTACTCTACTGTTGAATTCCTGTAAATTATTCTTTATTTCAGTAGTGTATGCTTAATTTCTAACTGGTCCTTTTTTATGTCTTTGATGTTCTCACTAAGGTTCTTAAAATTCTCACTAACATCATTGAAAGTGTTGCTAAGTACCTTGAAGTTCTCATTTAGATCCTTGAGTAACATTATAATCATTGTTTTGAACTCTGTATCTAGTAGTTTGCTTCCATTTCTTTCATTTGTGACATTTTTCTTTGTCTCCACATTTTGGCTGCTTCCCTGTGTTTGTTTCTATGTATTGTGTAAAGCTGTTATGTCTCCTAGAATTGGTAGAGTGGCCTTGTGTAGTAGATGTCCTATAGAGCCCAGTGGCTCAGCCTTCCCAATCACCTGAGCTGGGAACTCTAGGTGCACCCCTGTGTGGGCTGTGTGCATGGACTTGTTGTAGTTGAGCCTTGATTGCTATTGGTGTCACTGGGAAGAAATGACCTCCAGGCCAATTGGCTCAGAAGATCAGCTGTGATTGAAGTGAAGAGCTGCTGAGCAGGAGCTATCTCTATGCAGAAGGACTTGCTTCAGTGGGGCTTTGGTGATCATTGATTCTGCCTCTTAAGTATGACACTTGTGGATGTGTAGAGTTGTAATCTGGTATGGTCTGAAGCGGAAACCACGTACACTGGCTCTGGGGCCACCCGGAAGGAGCTACAGAGTGATCTGCAGATGGCTGCAACTTATATTGAGCTTGAAAATGTGCAGGTGAGACCAAATGGTGAAGCAAAGCAGGCTGGTGCTAGTACTGGGTCTTGGGCCTCTTATTGATAGGCATGGGGCACACTAACACCAGCTACTGATTGGTTGAGAGATTTTAGAAAAGTCTGAATCTTGAGCCAGGACAGGCCATTCATATGGGAAAGCTGCTGCAAACAGCTTGGGTGGGGTATGCAAATTGGATGTGGCAGTGTCTCAGGGAATCATTAGGGCAGAGTAAACAGCCTGTGAGCCAGGCTGATGGAAACTCAGGTATGGCTGCCAGTCAGCTCTGTGAAGGGGGAGGTCTCAGCATAGGAACAAATACTCCTGTCTAAGAGAAAGCTGCCCCTAAATGTTTGCTCTGATGTCAGACAATCCAGTTCCTCCCCATATGTCCCTGGATCCCCCTAAGCTGCTGCCCCAGTGCTGGAGTTCAGAGGGAGCAGGGACCATGTAAGTTCATTTTTCAGCCCTTTATGAACTGCCTGGGATTCCAGCAGCCTTCATGTCACTCAGCCACAATCCCTGCTGGTTTTTACAGCCTGAAGTTATGAGGACTACTCTTCCCTGGGCCGGGGGTCTGGTGTGGGACTGAGACCCCTTGCTCCTCACACGAGGCCTCTGCAGCTGAGGTATCCCTCCTGATTAAAACCACACTACATGTGAGTGTCAGAGCAGCCCTTTCCTCCCCACTACCCTTCCTACTAGTTTCAGTGTGCTTTCTTTTTTATTTCTCTAGTTGTAGGACTTCCATTCAACCAGATTTTAGGTGGTTCTGAATGATGATTGTCCTTCATTTTAGTTGTAATTGTGATGTGGTTGTGGGAGGTGGCAAGTACCAGTGTTTAGCTATACTGCCATATTGGTTCTCAACATAAACTTGTATTCGGTTTTTAAAATTAGGGATTATAGGAAAGACTTATTCCATATTTCTCCCCTTCCTTCCTTTTTTTTTTTTTTAAAAAATCTTAATCTCTATTAAGTAAATAATGTTTTTTAATCTTGTTTTCTTCTTTGCCTAATTTCCATGATGTTTGAAGCTGAAATTGTAGCCCATACTTTATCATTATATAGTAACTTAGTGGCCCGGTGCATGAAATTCATGCATTGGGGAAGAGGGGGTCCCTCAGCACAGCCTGCACCCTCTCCAGTCAGGGACCCCTTGGAGGATGTCTGACTGCTGGTTTAGGCCCAATCTCAATCTGGAACATCTGGCTTCTAACCACTCACATGCTGGACTGCCTGATCACCCCTAACTGCCTCTGCCTGCCTGATTGCCCCTAACCCCTCTGCCTACCTACCTGATCGCCCCTAACCTCTTTGCCTGCCTGCTTGATTGTCCCTGCCTCTGTTTGCCTGCCTGATCACCCCTACTGCCCTCCCCTGCTAGCCTGATCTCACCCCCAACTGCCTTCTCTGCCTTGGCTCCCACCACCATGGCTTTGTCTGGAAGGAAATTGGACATCTGAAAGATGGCCGGTTGACCTGGTCTAATTAGCATATTACCATTTTATTAGTATAGATAGATTATATAGGATAAGATTGCTTAAATTGGGGGGAGGAGGAGCCTTTTTCAGCAGGAGGAGATGCTCTTGGCAGACAAACATGCATAATCCCTATATCTGGACTGATAGCCATCCATATGCACTATGCTGTCATTAAAATATTGAACTGCTTTCTTACCCTTACACCAAAGAGCTGTTGCCCTTAAAACTCCTCCTCATCCCTCACTTTAGGTTGTATCTTTGTAGTTCACCAAGATTAGGTTCTAATTGGTCAGTTTCTATGCCAGTCAGCATCAAAAGCTCCGCCTCCTACGCAGCCATTGGCTCCTTGCACTTCACCCAGATTTGGTTCTGATTGGTCGGTATCTATGCCAGTCAGCCATCTCCGGGCCTATCGCCGGGCCTGATCAGAGAGGCAGGGCTTATCAGCAGCCCCAGAGAGAAAGAGAGGCATAGCTGCTGGCCTGGCCTGGAGAGAAAGAGAGGCAAGGGCTACACAGATCAGACCCTGCTTCTCTGCCCAGGACTCTCTTTGGGACTGATCCGCAGGCACCTCAGCAGTCAATGCTGGGTCATCCCGCCCATAGTGGTGATAGTCAGTGCTGGGTCACCACAGCAACCCAGCACTGACTGCAGGACTGACTTCTGGTCGGTCAAGCCTTGGGTCATTATGGACCGTGGGTTTTTATATATTAGGATACAGTGTGTTCACTTCTGGCCACTAACTTGACAGGTTATTATTTAATCTTTATTTAGTTATTATTCAACCTTTATTTAGTTATTATTTAACTTTTTCCTTTTAATGTTTTTGCTATTTTTCCAAGCTTAACTATGCTATGGTTTTTTTTTTAATTTTAATTAATAGACTGTTAGAATTGTTTTATAGAAATAGTAAGCTTACAGAAAAATTGAGCAGAAAATATAGGGAATTTACACATGCTTCCTCCTCTATATACTTCCCCTATTATTAACAATTTGAATTGGCATGGTCCAATTTGTTACAATTGATGATACAATATCAACATGTTATTAACTGAAAATTTATAACATATTAGGTTTTACTCTTTGTGGTATACAGATCTGTGTTTTGACAAATGCATAATGCCACGTAGACCATTTCAGTATCACACAGAATAGTTTCATTGCTGTAAAAATCCTCTGTGATTCACCTGTATATCTGTCCTTAGCACTTATTTCTGTTTCTATTATGAATTACATAAGAAAACGACAGAAAGAAATCATTCTATCCTATCATCTTACTTATAAAAACTTTCAAACATCCTTAAAGACTGGAAAAATGATACAATGAACACTAGGACACTTTCCACATATCTTCAACAATTTTCCCCATTTTTTTTCTTTATTGATTAAGGTATTACAAATGTGTCCTTATATTCAACAATTTTTAACATTTTGCCATTTTTGCCTTCTATTATTTATTTACTAGGGGCCGTGTGCACGAATTTGTGCACCTTGAAAGGAACTGTGGGCTGCAAGGCTGCGGTGGGCACAGGGGCGGGTCTTGGACCATCCTTCACTGCCTGGCCCCTCCCTCTGCGGCCCTGGTCCCATCTGCTGGCAGCCTGGCTCCTAGCACCATTGCTCCCATGTGCTGATGGCGGTGCAGGCCCTGCTTGCATCCATTGATAGTGTGGACCTATTGGAGCTGGTCCTACAGCAGCAGATGCAAGCAGGGCCAGCACTGTCAGCAGGTGCGAGTGGTGACTGCTGCCCCAATCACTCATCAGGAGCAGGGGGAGGTGGAGAAGCCCTCAAGGGCGATTGGGGCTGGCAGCCATCAGTTGCACCCGCTGATGGTGCAGAGTTATTGGGACTGGGGCTGGCGCTGGCAGCGTGTGTGAGTGGGACCAGTGCTGGCAGTGGGTGTGAGCACCAGGTGGGACTGTGGTGCATGGGAGCAAAGAATTTTCAGTAACCATCAGAGGCTCGCCCCAATGATAGTGACCAGCAGCCTGCCGTGGTGGCACCCCCACTCAACTGCTCCACCATCCCAGCGTGGCTGACGCTGGCCATGTTTCATGCACGCCCCTGGTGGTCAGCTTATGTCACAGCAACCGGTTGTTCCGTTGTTCTGCCATTCAATCTATTTGCATATTAGGGTTATATATATAAAAGATTTTGTTTTATTTGCCTTATTTTATATTTTTGAACCATTTGAAAGTAGTTACAGCCATCGTGAACAATTCATTCCTAGATACTTAGCATACATCTTGTAGGATTCAAGACATACTCCTGCACAATCTCAAGTCCATTATCACACCCAAGGTAATTCACAATAATTCTATACTGTTGCCTAATGTGCAGTCCACATTCACATTTTAGAATGCCTTTCATGACTGCTTTGTTTTCTTGTACCAGAATGCCAATAAAACTCATGTTTGGCCCTAACTGGTTTGGCTCAGTGGATAGAGCATTGGCCTGTGGAATGAAAGGTCCCAGGTTCGATTCCGGTCAAGGGCATGCACCTTGGTTGCAGGCATATCCCTACTGGGGGGTGGACAGGAAGCAGCTGATCGATGTTTCTCTCTCATTAATGTTTCTAACTCTCTATCCTTCTCCCTTGCTCTCTGTAAAAAATCAACAAAATTTATTTAAAAAATCATGTTTGGCATGTATGGTTGTCTCTTTTTATTCAGAACAGGACTCCCATCTTTTTCTATCTTTTCTTTGGGGGGGGCATTGACTTTTTTTAAAATTATGTAAAATATATGTAACATCTCTAACTGTTCATTCAGTTCATTGGTATCAAGTACATTCACATAGTTGTCCAATCATCTCTAGAACTTTTTAATCTTACAGAACTGAAAACCTTTGTCCATTATACAATAATAATTCCCTATTTCTTTTCTGCCCAGCCCCTGGCAACCACCACCTTCAAACTCATCAAGATGTATGTACAGCTTTTTATATGTTAAAAAAGTCTATGTCATACACTTTCTGAATGACATAGACTTTTAAAAAATATATTTTTTATTGATTTCAGAAAGGAAGGAAGAGGGAAAGCAAGATAGAAACATCTATGATGAGAGAAACTACTGATCGGCTGCCTCCTGTGTGGTCCCTGCTGGGGATGAAGCCCACAACCCAGGCAGGTGCCCTGTCCAGGAATCGAACCTGGGACCCTTCAGTCCGCAGGCTGATGCTCTACCCACTGAGCCAAACTGGCTAGGGCTGACATAGAATTCTTAAAAAAAAAACACATAAAAAAAGATGTACATATTTAATGTACACATCTTGATAAGTTTGAAGGTAAACATACCGCTGTGAAATTGTCACCATAAATAGTGCTGTAAACATAACCATCACCTTAAAAGTTTCTTCCCTCCTTCTTTGTTGGTAGGTGATAAGAATATTTAACCTAAGATCTACCCTCTGAACAAAATTTTAAGAATATAATACAGTACCATTAACTGGGCACTACATGCCCTCTACAGCAGATCTCTAGGACTTACTAATCTTGCATAACTGAAACTATATGCCCTTTAACTAACACCTCTGGATTCCCCCTTTATCCAGTCCCTGGAAACCACCATTCTACCCTCTGATTCTATGAGTCTGAGTGTCTTAGTTTCCTGATATAAGTGTGACCATGTAGTATTTGTTCTTCTGTGTCTGGCTTATTTCACTTGACACAATGTCCTCCAAGTTCAGCCATGTTGTAGACTTAATACCAAACCTTTTTAAACTCTTCCTTAAAGTAGAAGAAGAGGGAATACTTTCTAAACTCTGACACCAAAGCTGGACAAAGACATATAAGAAAAGACAACTATAAGCCAATATCAATGAATATAGATGTAAAATCCCTCAAAATACAAGCAAACCAAATTCAATAACACATTAAGAGGATCACCTGGCTGATGTGGCTCAGTGGTTGAGCATCGACTTATGAATCAGGAAGTCATGGTTCGATTCCCGGTCAGGGCACATGCATGGGTTGCAGGCTTGATCCTCAGTGGAGGGAGTGTAGGAGGCAGCTGATCAATGATTTCCTTTCTTCATTGATGTTTCTCTCTCTCTCTACCTCTCCCTTCCTCTCTGAAATCAATAAAAATATATTTTAAAGAAAACTCACTATCAACATAGTGAAAGAGCAATTTACAAATATCTAATAAGGGATTAATATGTAGAATATATAGAGAACTCCTAAAACTCAACAACGAAACAACCCAATTAAAAAATGGACAAAGTGTGACTCAGTGGTTGAGAGTTGACCCAGGAACCAAAGAATCAAGGTTTAATTTCAGGTCAAGGCATGCATCCAGGTTGTTGGCTTGGTCCCCAATAGGGGGCCTGCAGGAGACAGCCAGTCAATGATTTTCTCTCATCACTGATGTTTCTATCTTTCTATTCCTCTCCTTTCTTCTATCTCTAAAAATCAATAAAACTATAATGGACAAACGACTTGGATAGACATTTCTCCAAAGATGATATACACATGATAATAAGTACATGAAAAGATGCTGATGCTCAACATTACTAATCATTAGGGAAATACAAATCAAAACCTCAGTGAGATATGAGCTCACACTCATTAGAATGCCTGCTATAAAATAGAAACCAACCCCAAATCAGAAAATAGCAAGTGTTGGTGGGGATGAGGAAAAATTGTTACACTTGTTCATGGAAGGTGGCAGGTGAAGTGGAGCAGCCATATATAGTGGTTTCTCAAAAATTAAAGACAAAATTAGCATATAATGCAGAAATTCTACTTCTGAAATTCTAAATTTCAAGTTTTTGAAAGAAGTAAAAGCAGGGTCTTTAACATATTTGACACACCCATATTCATAGCAGTATTATCCACAACAGCAAAAACATGGATGCAGCCCAAGTTTCTATCCACGGATGAATGGATGAACATAATGTGGTATGACACATACAATGTCATATTATTCAGCAGTAAAAAGGAAGTAAATTCTGATTCATGTGACAAGATAAATGGGCCTTTAATTCAGTATGCTAAATGAAATGTCAGACACACACACAACAAAAAACAAATACTATATAATTTCACTAATATGGCAACTTATTATAGTAAAAATCACAGGGACAGAAAGATTGGTGGCTGCCAGTCAGAGTGAAATGGAGAGTTATTTAATGGGGATGAGGTTTCAGTTTTGCAAGATGAACCACCTAGAGGTGGATGGTGGTGATGATTGTATAATAATATGAATGCACTAATACTACTGACCTACACACTTAAAAGTGATTAAAGTGATATATTTTATGTTATATTTGCCCATAATCAGAAAAAGACAATAATAAGTGTTGGAGAGGATGTGGAGAAGCTAAAACTTTTGGATACCACTGGTGAGGCTGTAAAATGGTACACCAGTTTAGGACCAGTCTAGCAGTTCTTCCAGTGGTTAAACATGGAGTTACCATTTGCCAAATCTACTTCTAGGTACATACCCGAGAAATGCAAACATATGTTCACCTAAAAACTTGTACACAAATGTTTATAACAGCATTATTTGTAATAGCCAAAAAAAGGACACAACAGGAATGTCCTTCAACTGACGAATAAACAAAATGTGATGTATCCATACAATGGCATACCATTCACCCATAAGAAAGAATGAAATACTATTTACACTACATCATAGACGCATCTTGAAAATATCAAGCTAAGTGGTAGAAGCCAGACACAAAGAAGTCACAGAATATTTGATTCCATGTATGTGACATATATGACATGTCCAACAGAGCCAAATCTATAGAGACACACAGTAGGTTAAATGGTTGCCAGGGGCTGGGACAGGGGGCTGTGGGGAATGACTACCAATCGGGGTGATGTTTGTTTGGGTGTCATGAAAACGTTCTGAATTAGACAGTGGTGATGGAGGCACGTCTTTGTGACTACGCTAAAAACCAGAGAACTGTACAGTTAAAAACAGTGAACTTAAGTATGTGAATTATATATCAATTTTTGAAACTACAAAAAGACTCACCTGGAGATCTTGATAAAATGCAGATTCTGAATCCGTAGGTCTGGAGTGGGAGCCAGAGAGTCTGCATTTCTAACCGGCTCCCAGCTCATGCTGACACTGCTGGGCCATCCTAAGTGACAAGTCTAGGCTGCAGCCTGCTCAAGTGAGCCGGGCAGCTTACACAACACGGCAGCTCCCTAAAGGGCGGCTGCCCAAGAACAGGACCCTGAAGCCAAGTGCACTTTAGCCCCCTGTCACTGAGGAGAAAACAGTCACTGTAACGGGACAGTGTCATGAGGTCAGTGCCTCTGTTATGAAAACAATCTCTGTGGTCTGGCCTGGGTGTTTACCAGCAGCAAGAGACCAGTACACAGCAGTCGCCTGGTATCACAGCCTCAGGACTCATGTGAAAGGTACAAAGAAAATAAATCAAGGGAAAGTTCACAAACGGATTTAACTTACTAGTTCTTATGGCTGGGCAAAAAGTCAGTATGTTGACACTTTCCGTAACACTTCTGGCTAATTCCATGCCAGAAATCTCAGCTCAAGTCCACAACCTGTGTTGCTGAGGGCTTGTTTTCTTTCTTGGAGTCTGGAATAATGTGAAATTAGAAAAATAGACACAATGGGAATGATTGAAATTCCAGGTGAAAACCCATTGAAAGAACCACAGACCAAACGCAAGGGCCAACTAACATTCAAATAAATGTCTTCCTTTCCTGAAATGATACTGTGTGGGAGGATAAAAAGAGAGCAGTTGAGCCCTGGCTGGTGTGTTTCAGTGGTTAGAGTGGGTTTGATTCCTAGTCAAGGGCACCTGGTTGCAGGTTAGATACCAAATCCTGGTTGGGATATGTGTGGGAGGCAACCAATCCATGTGTCTCTCTCCCATCAACATTTTTTTCTCTCTCCCTCTCCTTCCCTCCTTTCCACTTTCTTTAAAAATCAATAGGAAAAATATCCTCAGGTGAGAATAAATAACAACAACAACAAAAAGCAGTTAATATTTATTGAACATCTAATAGGTTCCAGGCACTCTTCCTGTGTTCCTTGTTTATATTTATTAAGAATGCTGTTGGATACAAGTAACAGAATACTTGACTATAGTGGATGTCTTCATCAGCTATTGCTGGGTAATGAACAATATACCAATCTCAGTAGCATTGACAGCAAACATTTTTTTCTTGCTCATGTAACTGTGGATTAACAGGAGTTGACTGTTTTAGGTTGGGCTTAGCACCAGGGCTTGAGTTTGGTTAAGTCCTGCTTCCCACATCTTTTCTGAGACCAGCAAGTTTCTTAAGGTACATTCTTCTCCTGGAGATGGTAGAGGCACAGAGGGCAAGCTCAGCTGCACGAGCATTTAAAAAAATATATATATTTTTTTATTGATTTCAGAAAGGGGGGTGGAGAAAGAGAGAGATAGAGAGAGAGAGAGAGAGAGAGAGAGAGAGAGAGAGAAAAGAGAGAGAAAGTTAGTTAGAAACAGCAACGAGAATCATTGATCAGGTGCCTCTCCCCACACTGGGGATCGAACCCGCAACCCAAGCATGTGCCCTTGACTAGAATCAAACTTGAGACCCTTCAGTCCACAGGCTGATGCCATATCCACTGAGACAAACCAGCTAGGACTGCAGGAGCATTTTTATTTTAAGGCTTTGCTTACATTTCATCAGCCAGTATTCTATAGCCAATGCAAGTCATAGGCCAAAGTCAAGGTCTTTGGGGAAGGACTACGAAATTAGTATGGTGGTAGGTGGATATAACAAAGACCATGAACTTAGTGCCTGAATGAGAGAAGTTTAGAAAACACTTCCATAAACAATGCTATGATAAATATTCTTGGGCACACATATTTATGTACTTATTCGATGTTATCTTTGGGATGAATTCTTATAATTGTTTGAGAGGTTAGCCACATTTCTAAGGTTTTAAATATTATCTGCCAAGCTGTGTTGCATAAAGGATGCCCCAATTAACTCTCCCATATTTTGAGCTTCATGAAGACAGAGACTTCGTTTTATTTCTATAAACCCAACATTTATAATAGTACTTAGAAAATAGTAGATTCTCAATAAAAATATGCTAGGTGGGTTTGCCAAGAACTTTGAAGGGTCTGAGATCTTACTCTACTTCGAGGTTAAGCTGAGGCTGAGCTAAACATCTTCTAGGGACCAAGTGGTATCACTGATCGCTTTAGCTGAAGTCAGGGACAAGTTTCATAGTACCTATTCCAACTGGATGACTTCCATCAAAGGGATACCTGCCCACAAGGTGCAAAATATAAAGTTAGGTACCATTCTGGGAATATTTGGGTAGCCTCATTTTGAAGTCATAATCTCTGTAGTCATTTGCAGGCTATAGGATCTATTTGTGACTTGAAGATCTTTTATGACCACCCCCACAGTACAGGTGCAAGTTATTGGTTTTAGGCGGGAAATAAGCTCATGACTGGCTTGCGCACAGGAAGTATAATCCCAGGGTTATACATGATGCTCCTGGAAAGGGAGTGTTACTTACAATTGTTGGGGTCTCCCATGTGGAACCTACATCAGCCAGAGGGGATATGGTGATAATATCTCAAACACTAGCTGGTCAGCCTAAAGACTCCAGGACAGTTTGAATAATTGAGAAATTACCAAGGGCAGTCAATCCAACCTGTCCTGTTTGTCTATGCCACCAGCTGGGGCATTTGTCCATTCTACCAGACAGAGCAATGCCTATGAAGATGGACGAGAGGCTGATGGACAGTAAGTTTTGGTGGAAGGTAAAGGAGCTGGGGCCAGCCCCTGATGTTCTCAACACACTTCTTGCTAAGCTCAGTAGATAGTGATCAAACCATGATCCAAGTTGTCTAATTGCTGGGGTTCTTGTCCTAGCCTTACAAAGCGTTCAGCATTCTGGAGAAAGGGGCTGATGCATAGATGATTAAAGAGTCTGGAGACGAAAGATAATTTTGAAAGGCATTGGGGGTCAGAGGATCTTCAGCCAAAGAACTGAAGACTTACCTTGACCAAGGACCTATGCTATATTTAGTAACACAATTTGTCTTAAGGCAAGGTGGAGATATACACTTCAAAGGGTAAGGTTTCAAAGGGTAGAATACAGAAGCATTATCAGTTTGGGGAATAGCCTACAGCTGTTCAGGTGTTTGACCAACAGGAGGCAAAATGCCCTGAGCTGTCTGGCAGCAAACAATCCTATTCAGGTTTCGGGGAAGTGCCATTTAGCTGTTTCCAACAGGTAAACTACATATGTGGCTCACCCTTGTTGAGCCCTCCAACCTTCACCAACCTTTTGGTGAAACTCTTGTAATTATTACATGCTGGAATTGGTTCCCAGCATCTAATTGGGGCAGGGGGACAGCAGACCAGGAGACAGACTTAAGGCACTTGAAGCATCTTGGGAACCAGGGCATTTTCTTTTGAAAGGAAAGCTCTAGATGTGGCTCTGAAAGACAGGATTGTTAATGTCCTTTCCTTCTCCATATCTCCTGGAGCCTGGAGTCCAGGGTGCTCCCTCCCTAGGTGCCTGGGTTCTTGCTGTCTCCACTGCCACAGTGTGTCCATTCCAGGAGTTATACCTCACCTTTTCCATTTGTCCCCCCTGCATGCCCTGCCCTCTTGTCTAAAAGGTTGGTGCAAGGAAAGGGGCATTGTAATAAAACTTATGGAGAACCATTATGGCCCCGCTTCAGGGGGACTCAATGAGCAGGGCTCACTATCCTTATGATCTAGGACCATGTTAATACAACAAGAGAGTTCAAGTGGCTGAAGCAGAATCAAGTTTGAATCTCCTAGGCCCAGGTGTCTACCCATGATGATTAATTATATGTGTCCACCTGAGTGGGCCATGAGACATGCAGATATTTGGTCAAATATTGTTCTGGGTGTGTCTGTGAGTGTGTTTCTGATTGAGATGAACACTTGAGTCAGTAGACTGAACAAAGCAGATTGCTCTCCCCAATGTGGGTGGGCCTCAGCCCATTCACTGAAGACTGGGATAGAATAAAAGCCTAAGTAAGGGCCTGGCCCATGTTGCTCTTTGGTTGAGTGTCAATCCATGAACCAGGGGATCGCTGGTTTAATTCCCTGCCAGGGCACATGCCCAGGTTGTGGGCTTTATCCCCAATGGGGTGTGTGTAGGAGGCAGCCAATCAATGATTCTCTCTCAATCATTGATGTTTCTATCTTTCTCCCTCTCCCTTCTTCTATCTAAAATAAAACAAACATCCAAAAAGCAACCCACCATACTTTAAAAAAAAGCCTTTTAAAAGTAAGGAATAATCCTCTCTCTCTACTTGACTTTCTCAAGTTGGGACACTGGCCTCCTGCCTCCAAACAGATGGTACTGGGACTTTTCCTGTCAGCTCTCTGGGTTCTCCACTTTGCCCACTGCAAATCTTGGACTTCTCAGCTTCCTTAGTCATACATGAATCCTTACTGTTTCCTAATGTTTCTGTTTCTCTGGAGGACCCAGACTAATATATTCCAGGAGGGTACAACTTGGGTTACTATTAGCACAGAAATGGTCAAGATGGAATTCTGAATTTTCAAAATAAGTCACCTCCACGCCTTTCATTCTGATCATTACTCAGGAAGTGGCAAAGAGGAGATGATCCCTTTCTGGGGACAACTTTGTTCAGGGCCAAACACCTGACTAAGGTGGTTGGACCTAGGGTGGGTGGGGGGACCCTAAAGAGGGAGTCAGAAATCTTTCTGGTTTGGTTTTGGGGGACTCAGTAATACCAGATGCTTATGGATGTTAGGAAGTGTTATGGGCTGCATTGTGTCTCCTCAAAACTCACATATCGAAGTCCTATCCCCCAGGACCAGTATTTAGAGCGAGGGCATGTAAAGAGGTAATCAGGGTGAAATGAGGTCATTAGGTTAGGCCCTAATTCAATCTACATGTGATATATAGTCACATAAATAGAAACTACTCCTGTGCCTCCAATAGCCACAAAGTTTCCACAGCAGCAGCCACTGTTTCCTTCATCACCCGAGTCCCCTGGGATAAACCAGGAATGAGCATCACAGGGAGAGTCAGCCTTGCCCATCTTCAGTGTCACTACCACCTGGGAGACTGCTCTCTGGTGGGTCCTGCCCAAGGGTCTTCATTGGCTTTTGAACAGCTACTTGAGATTCATAGTCAGGTCACCCAAACACCCCCAAGTCCCCTAGGAAGCAGCAACGAGAAAGGTAGGAATTCTTAGGGAAATCCCAGGGAGCTCCCCCTGTTTTCTTCTCTCTCTGCATCCTGCAGGTAAAAAGGCCCTACTGCTTCTTGGAAACCCCAGTGTAACATCACATGACACAGTTGTCAAATTGAGACTAGTTAAAACAGGATTTAAGCCCTAGCCAATTTGACTCAGTGGATAGAGTGTTGGCCTGTGGACTCAAGTGGCATGGGTTTGATTCTGATCAAGGGCACATGCCCAGGTTGCAGGCTCTGTTCCCAGTGGGGGATGGGCAGGAGGCAGCCAATCAATGATTCTCTCTCATCATTTATGTGTTGTTTTTTTAAATTAAATCTTTATTATTCAGATTATTACATTTGTTTTTCTTTTTTCCCCTCCATAGCACCCCTCCACCCAGCTCCCACCCTTCCCTCTGCCCTTACCTCCCTCCCATTGACCTCATCCATAGGTGTATGATTTTTGTCCAGTCTCTCCCTGTACACCCCTCACCCCTTTCCCCCTGAGAATTATCATTCCACTCCTTTCTGTGCTCCTGATTCTATTATATTCACCAGTTTATTCTGTTGATCAAATTTTTAATTCACTTAATTTTTAGATTCACTTGTTGATAGATATATATTTGTTGTTCATAATTTTTTGTCTTTTACCTTTTTCTTCTTCCTCTTCTAAAAGAGTACCTTTCAGCATTTCATATAATACTGGTTTGGAGTTGATGAACTCCTTTATCTTTTTCCTATCTGTGAAGCTCTTTATCTGCCCTTCAATTCTGAATGATAGCTTTGCTGGATAGATTATTCTTGGTTGTAGGTTCTTGCTGTTCATCACGTTGAATATTTCTTGCCACTAGCGTCTGGCCTGCAAAGTTTCTGTTGAGAAATCAGCTGACAGTCATATGGGTGCCCCCTTGTAGGTAGTTAACTGTTTTTCTCTTGCTGCTTTTAATATTCTCTCTTTGTCTTTTGCTCTTGGTATTTTAATTATGATGTGTCTTGGTGTGGTCCCCTTTGGATTCCTTTTATTTGGGGTTCTGTGTGCTTCCTGGACTTGTAAGTCTATTTCTTTTACCAGATGTGGGAAGTTTTCAGTCATTATTTCTTTAAATAGGTTTTCAGTATCTTGCTCTCTCTCTTCTTCTGGCACCCCCACAATTCTGATGTTGGTATGCTTGAAGCTGTCCCAGAGGCTCCTTACATTATCTTCACATTTTTGGATTCTTTTCTCTTCTTGCTTTTCCAGTTGAATGTTTCCTGCTTCTTTATATTTCAAATTTTTGACTTGATTCTTGCCTTTCTCTAGTCTGCTGTTAGGACTCTGTATAATAGTTTTTATTTCAGTCAGTGTATGTTTAATTTCTAGTTGGTCCTTTTTCATCTCTAGTTGGACCTTTTCCATCTCTAGTTGAATCTTTTGCATCTCTAGTTGGTCCTTTTTCATCTCCTCTTGGCTCTCACTAACTTTATCCAACTTTTCTAGCATATTCTTGAAAAACCTTATAAGCGTGGTTTTGAACTCTATATCCAGTCATTTCTTTTCTTCCATTTCTTTTGTTTGTGATCCTTTCCCTTGTCTCGGCATTTTCACTATGCCGGGAGAAATTCTGTGTTGGATTCAGCCTTATGATTCTAGACTTTCAAAACCGCAGAAGCCTCTCTTTTGAGCTTGGGAGGGGTGGAGTCTCTGGGCTTAAGGGACCGCCTTGCCTTCCAGTCGGCCCAGCCCTCCATGGCCCCTGAGTCTCACATGGCAGGGTAATGGCTGGAGCAGTCCTTGTGCGCGTGCGCCTGCAGTGCCTCTAGACAGCTGCCTTTCCGGCTCCCCTGAGCCCCAGGACCACGCGAGTTTAGGTCCTCAGGGTTTCACCTGAAACTGGGGCTTAGTGGAATCAGAAGTGGCTTGGTTGGGAGAGTCTGTCTCCCGCCCAATCTCGAAAGCCAGCGGCACAATCAGCAATCTGTCCTCTGCGTGTAGTGCTGTGCGCGCCACCAGACCTTTGCGACTCCCCTAAATTTCTGTGCACCTCTCCCTTTTCACAGTCCAAACTCCCCCCGTATGAGTTTCGGCTGGATTTAGGGTTTAGTGTCGTAAGATAAGGGGTTCAATGCCTTTGAGAGTCTCTGTTTCCCTCCCGCCAGAGAAAGCCAGCCAGGTACTCCAGCACCCGCTCTCTCCGTACCTCAGCTTTTTGCAGCTCCTCTGGGTCTCCGTGTGCCTCTCTCCTTCCCTCTAGCTGTAGAACTTCCACTCAGCCAGCTTTCCTGTGGTTCTGGATGATGTCCGTCCTGTCTTTTAGTTGTAGTTTTGAAATTGTTGTGCAAGGCAGCAGTGTAGGTGTTTACTTATGCCGCCATCTTGGATTCTCCCATCATTTATGTTTTTATCTCTCCCTCTCTATTTCTCCCTGAAATAAAAATATTTAAACACACACACACACACACCATCAGGATTTAAGACTTTGAAAATGGTCAGGGAAGACGGATGCATCCAGAAAAAAACAGGAGGACTTGGGAACCCCCGCCATCTTTGTAGATTCAAGGTTATCTCCACAGAATTGATGAATAAAGACACATGACTTGCCCAAGGTCACACAGCCAGTTAGCCAGGGCTGGAGCTCAACCTCAGGGCAGCAGCCATGGCTGCTGGAAACTTCTACAGTACAGTGTAGTCATCTGGAATTTCCTTCTTTCACGAGCATGGGTCTGCCAGGGCATTGCCCACACTAGAATGAAATGATTTGTGACTTGTCTGTCTTCCCCATGTGGCTCCGAGCTCATGTGACATATTAGCTATTTACCTATAGGTTACTTTCCATCTACTCCCTTTAGGATGCACTCTCTACAAAGGCCAGGCTTTTTCCTTTTCAGTTGATGTGAAACCCACAGAACATAAACTGAGCCATTGTAAAGTGTACATTAATTCAGTGCCACTAAGTCCATTCCCAACACTGTGCAGCCATCACCTAGTTCCAAAACATTTCCATTGCCCAAAAGGAGGCCCAGGACCAATGAAGCAGTCCCTCCCTCTCACCCCTCTCTCCAGCTCTGGCAACCATCATCTACTTTCTCTGTCTGTGCATCTGCCTCTTCTGCACATTTCATATAAATGAAGTCATACAGGAAGTGTCTGGCCTCTTTCATTTAGCATTCTGTTTTTGAGGTCTACTCAGGATATAGTATCAGTATTTTATTCCTTTTTATGGCTAGATAATATTCCATTGGGTGTGTAGACCACCCTTTATTTATCTAGTCATTTATTACAGGCACTTGGGTGTTTCTGTCTTTTGGTGACTGTGAACAGGGTAGGATTTTTTATTTCTATTTTTTTGTCCACTTGCTTTCCCCAGTGCCTAGAACTGAGGAATGAAGGGCAGGCCAGGCATTACTAATTTCTGGTACATCACAAGAACTATCAAAAGGCTTGTAGATCTGAGATCAAAAGAGTAAGTGATCAGAGAGGCAATAACAGTAGAAGCCACTTCAAGAGGGGAGGAAGCGAGGGTGGGGGGGGGGGGCATCAGGAGAAAAGCTTTCTATTTTCTCCCTTCTGAACCTGAAAAAGTGAATCATGATGGGAACAGACAGACATATTTATAGATCCAGTTCTGAGGAAGGAGGTCATCTATCATCAGACAGCAAAGGCAACATGATGCATTAAGATGTTGGGAGAGTCACAGTAAATCAAAAGGAGGTGGAGAAGGCAGAGCCTACCTGTGGGCGAGCTCCAGGGAGCAAGCCATTGCAATCCAATTGCTTTCCCACAGAGGACTTCATCACATTGCTGAAATTACCAAGGAGCCTATTGCAGAAAAAAATAGAAAGGGCGAGGGAGTAATTTCTCTTTAATTGTTGATGCAATTTGGGAGGAATTAAATTGCAATTATGTTCGTTTACTTATGAGGAGAAGGAGTGTGAACACCCTGTGGGGACCCCTATCAGCCTTTTGAAAATAAGAAGGCTCTTTGTTCAGAATGGTTCCCTGGGGACCGCCCTGGTCCTTAGCGGGTTTGGCTGCTTCGACGCGCCCTCTCGTGGCCATGGGTGGAAGGCTCGTCCATTGCTTTCTGTTCCCCATCACAGGCAACCACAAATTAATTCAAACTTAAACTGGAAAGTACGTCTCAGCATGTGCCACTCCGGGGTGCAGGACAGCTATCTAGGTCAATGGGATTTAAAAATTTTAATTATAAAGTTAATTATGAGTATAATTTCAAGTTGTTTTGAAGATCATAAAAGGAAAAGTTATGTTCCTATCCCAAATGGGATGATCAGTTGTTTATTTCAGAAAAATCCAGTTTTCCTATGCATATCCTCCTTTTTCTTCTTCCTCTTGCTCCTCCTCCAATGCCCCCTCCCTTTACCCTTATTCTTTTCCTCCTTTCCCCTCTTCTTAATTACAACCGTGCCCAGAGCTATTCCTGCCAGTGGGACAGGCACATCACCGTGGAAATGATAAAGCTAAGAGGCGACTGGTGACACTGTGAGTGCCTCTCCCCTCCCTCTCTTCTTGTCACAGCAATCATTGCAAACCTCCTGGTTGCCGTGCTGGGGACTGAGGATAGGGAGGTCCAGAAGTCGTGGGCCCCACCTTAAGGTGCCCAGTGTATTTGGGCAGATGGACCCTTCAGCAAATCAACACCTGTAGTGTAATATGGTCTACGTATGAGGTGGAATAGAATGTACTGTGTGGACCTGAGAGAATCAGGAAGGCATCTCGGAGGAAGCGACAAATTTTCGATGTCCAAAGAACTCGCTGAAATGGGAGGGGTAACATCCTTTGCACATGCCATGGTGGAGCCATAATTCAATGTGGCAAGAGTGATGGGAAGAATTAGGCAAGAATGGGCGGGGCCAAATAATCAGGGACCTTGTCAATCATTCCAAGGAGTGTGGGTCTTATCTTGTGATCCTCTGGAGACCACCTATTTCAGAATTCCCTAGGGGAGAAGGATATCTTTATTTAAAAATGGAGAGCCCAACTGTGATAGGCAGTTAGACAGATATGAGCAGACCAGGGATGACGGGCCAGGTACAGAACATCACCAGGTTGGAAAGCCTGGAGCGACGAGCAAAAGACAAATGTAGGTGTAGCCTTGCCTCCAGGGTGACCTTTCCTCCCCTAGCATATTGCTGATCAAATGGTTTGGACTCCCTGGCCTCTTCTCCCTGGAAATAACATCTAGTTCTCATTTGTATTTCAGCTCCAGGCCCAGAAAAGCAACAAAATCAGCCTGGGTTGACCTCAGGACCAGCTGCTTTGGATAATGACCCCTGCCCTGGCGTGGACCAATCAATCAGTGGAGATCTGGACCCTGAAAGGACACACCTGGAAAGCTACTGAATATTCTGAGATCTCCCCCTGCGACCTCCCCTAAAATCTCCACCTTTAAAACCCTTTGGCTAGAGGATTCAGAGTGCTTCCCCCAGGGAGCACATCTGCACCTTTCCCTTCTTCACCTCCCCCCACTCCAACTCTCCAGGTGTTTACCATTACCTTCCTCACTGCCAACCTCAAGGGCCTTTCCTTTACCTCTATAATTTATTTCTTAAGCTCATTTCTTCCAGGAATTACTTAGTCTATCTCTGTGATTTCATAAATAAACTAGGGGCCTAGTGCACAAATTCGTGCACTTTGAAAGGAACTGTGGACGGTGAGGCTTCAGTGGGCACAGGGGCAGGTCTCAGCTCATCCTCCCATGCCTCCAGTCCCCTGTCTGCTGCAACCCCGCTCCACCACAGCTGCTTCCAGGCGCTGATGCATTGGACCCGCTCGCACCCACTGATGGTGTGGAGTGATTGGGGCTGGTGCCATCAGTGGGTGCGAGCAGCGGCTGCTGCCCCGATGGCCCCTCAGGGGTGATTGAGGGGGGTGGAGAAGCCCTCAGGGGCAATTGGGGCTGGAAGCTGCTGCTCATACCCATGATCAGGGCTGGCACTGGGGCCGGCAGCAGAAGCAAGCAGTTGCTCCAGCACCAGCAGTGGGTGCTAGCACCCAGCGGGACCTCAGCATGTGGGAGCAGAGAATTTTCAATAACCACCATACAGTGACCAGTGCCCTGCCTTGGTCTGGCGCCCCTGCTCACCTGCTCCACCATCCCGCTGCTGCCAATGTCCGCCACATTCTGCATGTGCCTCTTGGTGGCCAGCACATATCATAGTGCCCAGTTGTTTAGGTGATCCATTGTTCAGTTGTTCTGCTGTTCAGTCTATTTGCATATTAGGGTTTTATATCCATACTAATAAGAGAGAATATTGTAATTGACCATCATTCTGTGACACCCAGAGCCAATCAGGAGGGAATATGCAAATTAGCGGGACAAAGATGGCAGTGGTCATGGAGCCAGCTGGAGTGGGTCATCCCAGTGATGGAAGAAGCCAAGCTTCCCACTTGCCTGGGCCAGCTGCTGAAGGAGGGGCCTGTGGGCAGGAGCCATGGAGCAGACCAGACAAGCCGGAAGCTTAGGTTGCCCTGGCTGGCTGCTGAGGGAGGGGCCTGTAAATGGCCCTCAGCCCCTCACCCAGGCTGGCTATACCACCATTGGGGTGAGGGTCCCCATTGGGGTAATGGCCAGTCTGAAAATGGTCCTCAGCCCCTACCCAGGCTGGCCATGCCCCCATAGGGTGAGGGTCCCCACTGAGGAATGTGGCCAGCCTGCAAACAGCCATCAGCCCCTCACCGAGGCTGGCCAGACACCCCATCAGGGACCTCCACCCTGAAGAGGGTGTGGCCAGCCCTCAGTCCCTCACCTAGGCTGGCCATCTCCCCACACCCCAGGGAGGACTCTCACCCCATGGGGGCATGGCTGGCCTGAAAACCATCACAGGCCCCTTGCTCAGGCTGCCCTATCCCCAAGGAAACCCCACCCTGATCCAGGACACTCTTCAGGGCAAACCAGCTGGCTCTCACCCATGCATAAGGCCTCTATTAATACCAATAAGAATAAATGCTAATTAGCCTAGGAGACCTTCCAGATGTTCTTCTAGACAAAGCCATGGTGGCACAACTGAAGTAGAGGCAGTTAGGGGAGGGCAGATGTGGGTAATCAGGCCAGGATGGGATGGCAGTTGTGGGTGATCAGGCTGGTGGGAGGGCAGTTGGGGTTGAGCAGGTTGGCGAGGGGGGGGCCATTGGGGTCGAACAAGATGTCAGGCAGAGTGGTTAGGGGAATCAGGTAGACAGGCAGGTGAGCAGTTAGGAGCCAGCAGTCCCAGATTGTGAGAGGGATGTCCAACTGCTGGTTTAAGCCCGATCCCATAGGTTTGGACCTAAACCAGGAGTTGGACATCCCCTGAGGGGTCCGAGATTGGAGAGGGTGCACCAATTTGAGATTGTTACTACAAAGAGAACACTTCTACCCCCTTCCCCCTCATACACGAATTTCATGCAGGGACACCCCCTGAGGGACACCCTCCCTCATGCACCAGGCCACTAGTGTATAGATATTCTCTTAATCTTGGAGTCTTGGCTCTGAATTCTTTCCTAGCCAGAACTTGAACCCTGAGGTTGCTGAACCTAGTCTGGTCTGACCCCACAGGCTTAATACCCAATGCCATTCCCATCACCTACAACACAAGAATCCACCAAACCATACTTTCTGGAGACAGAGCTTTTGGATTCTGTATTTTTAAAATCAAGTTCCTTTGGCTATTTGTAGGTTCACTAAAGCCCGAGGACCTTGCTGTTGGCAACTGTAAATGTGTAACTGCTCATTACCAGGCGTCATTGTTTAGTTAGGTTAGGTGGATGAAAACCAACAAGCTCAGGGAGGACTGCACGGTGAGCCTTACAAATTCAGAGACCAAACGTAACCACATAGGTATGCATGCATATAAACATAACAATGAACACAAGACACTGGGGGGTTGGGGTATGCCTGGGAGGGGGGGGGCAATGGGGAGATATGTATACATGTAACACAATAAAAAAAAAAAAGTAACCCAAAAGATGGTGTGAACATAAAAATTCCTAACTAAAAGTGAGTCATGGTGGGCAGTCACATCCTAGGCTGATACCTTTCTTTACCTGAACTGAGGCTGCCCAGGGTCTTTCTGCACCTATGATAACATACCTTTGTAACAACAGGGTAATCCCTTTTTCCCAGACCCTTCAGGACACAAGACCACAGGCCCCTGAACTGTCATTGTTACCTTGTTCTCCTGCATACTATCTCCATGTGCTGTGCATGTTAATTGTTAATTATCCTGTATCGACCATTGTAAAAGAAGCATGTGTCCTCCATTTACTCTTTATCTAATCCCATAGATTTCCTCGCTTTGCTTTCTCTCCTGCCTCCCTAATCTACCACTGTATGGATAGGCCTTTCCTTTTCTTTGCTGAGGTCTTCCACAAGTTATGAGAAGCATCTGGTAATTAAGCCCCAAGATTGTTGGCTCCTCTGATTCTAACAGCTCCTCTGATCAAGCTGCAGGACAAGATAAGCTACTCCCAAGGCTACATTCTTGCATCCCCCTCCTCCCTTCTGTTTTCACAACTCAGGGATAACTCCTTTCTCCCTCCCCTCCAAATAAGCCTCTTTCAAACTCTTCATAACTTCTACTCTAAGCATGTTTTACAGGGTTGGGAAAAGCCAGACTGTCTCCTAGAGAGTAAACAAACTGTAACTTTTCAAGACAACCTTGGGTATCTGTTCAACTTCAACAAAATCCCCTTCCCTTTCTTTTTGCTTAGCAACAGCCAAGCGTAGAAGAGCAGGCAACCCTTCCTTCCTTGCCCATTGACTAGCAGTTCTTGGCCCTTTCCTCTCTTGGAAAGTAAAATAAACTTTCTTGCTGCATCTCTTAATCGTGAATTCCTTCACCACCTACGGCAAACCCTAATGAATTGCATATAACTCTCCTTATGCCGCCTTTTGATTCTAATGTATAAAATAAACTGCAAAACTGCCTTTCTCAACCCATTGAGATCTTGCCTCCTGGCATTGTTGTCAGTTTGGCTCAAATGAACTCATAAAAATTCTTACAGGTTTGGTTGTTTCTTACTAATGAGAGAAACAGCCAGAAGCAAAACAAACAAACAAATAAAAAAAAACTGTTTTGAAGAGTGTTTGAGAGACAAGGTTTACAGATCAGACAGAAAAAAGAATGAAATAAATAAGATTAAGGTAAGACTGGTTTCCTCTCTGTAAAAAAATCAATAAAAAATATTTTAAAAAGAGATAAGACTGGTTAATTTTCTACAAGTCAAAACTCAAAAATCATGTTTGGAGTTAACCTTGTTACTGGGCTGTAAAGTTATAACATAACACAATCTTATAGGACAGTGAAAGGACTATGTTTGGTCAACTGTGGATTGTTCATCAAAATCCCATGACAAAAAGCTGGATTTTCTCAAAATGTCAACTGCCGAGTCAAATAGGCTAATTAGTAAAGGCTCTCTTATGGATCAGCAAACCTTTTCCGTAAATTATTACAGGTGGTAAATAATTTAAGCTTCAACAAAGCAGGTGTTGATCATCTAAGTGAATGGGCATGGCTGTGTCCCAATAAAACTTCACAAAACCAGGCACCAGGCCAGATGGGGCCTATGGCCCTGCTGGGATTTAAACTCCAGCGGCTGTGCCCCTAACTACTAGGTGCCTGGCCTCAGGGGCACTTTCTCTCTCTGGCCAGCCAGTCCTCTACTAGAGCACGGACATCAGCCGGGGCGGGGGTGGGAGGGGGAGTCCTGGAGGTCCAGGGAGTGACCAGACTGAGAGGTTGTGCCGGGCACAGATGCAATGGGTCCTTCCTTGTTCAGGAGAGCCTTTAAACCCACCAGTGCCAGGGGCAGTCATTTCACAGAGCAGCAAAGCCCAGGGCTCCAGTACCTTGACACATGAACTTAGTTGCCGATTCTGGAGCAGTTATGGAAATTCCAGGTAAGAGCTCCATTTTTTATAATCCCCACCTGAGAATATGCCCATTGATCTTTAGAGAGAGGAAAAGAAACATTGATTTGTTACCTCCCACACACACCATATGAGACATAACCCAGGTATGTGCTTTGTCTGGGAATCGAACACACAACCCTTTGGTGTATGGGATGATACTCCAGCCAGCTGAGCTACCCGGCTAGCGAGAGCACTTCATTTTTAAGGGTGAGCACCAAGCACGCATTGCCACTTAGGAATGTTCTGTTCTCATCAGAAGATGCCGAACGTTGGGAACATGGAATAGTTTTGTTCTCTTTGTAGTGACAATCTCAAGTTCCTGGGAATAATTCTTGACTGATGAGGTTGCATTTCACAATCAGTATCATAGAAGTGGCAGAATCACCAGGTCAACTCGGGCCTCGGGTGTTCTCATGGTACCAAGTGGAACCCTGAACCCAGCATGACTGCAGATTTTTCCCTCCCTGCACTTCAGGAACTAGGATGCAAGTGAATGAGGATGACAGGAGCCTTATCAGAGGTTGTCAGATGGCTGAGGGGACTCAGCTGTCCAAGGAAGCTCGCTCACAGGGCGTGGACGGGAGTCCTTAGCTTCTCGCCACAGGAACGTTTCAGTAGGGTTGTCTCAGCGTCCTCACAACCTGAGGGCTGATGTTCCCCAGTGAGGGACTCAAGACAGAGCAGGGAGAAACATACAATGTCTTCGATGACCTAGACTGGGAAGCCACACACAGTTATTAACCAGTACCCACCGCTCTGCTCAGTGTGGGGAAGGACGCCGAGGGGCATGAGCACCAGGAGGTGACGATCCTGGTGGCCGTCTTGGAGTAACATTCTGGAGGAGTTGAGTGGTAGAGGCAGAGCATGTCTAGGAAGAGATGTGGCAGGAATAGAGGTGAGTGGGGAGCAGTTTGGGGTTAAGGTTGTGAGACCTATGTCCACCAAATGTAAGAGTTTTAACTGGAACCCAACAAACATGATTAATACATGATGTGATCTGTGTCAGGGTGCTCATTGTGCTGGAAATATCTCTAGCAGATGGAGAGGAACATGAGGGACTGGAGGTAGCGGATCTATTGGGGGATTGTTGTAACAATGTGCGTGGGGAGAGAGTGAGATGGTTAGGAGACAGGTAGGGGCTGCTGCAACAAAGAGACCTTAGAATAGGTGTCTGTTTCTCGCTCACATAACCGTCTAAGTTGGAGGTCGAGGGCTCAAATTGTGAGAGGATCGGATTGGGGACACAGGCTCTTCCCATCTTCCCATTTTGCATGCTCAACACAGGGCCTCCACTTTATGATCTATGATCCAGAATCAAGTGCTCTTGCTGAGGGAGATATAACAGGATTTGGTGATTGGATGAATGAGGGGAGTGAGGGCAAAAAGGGATCTCAGATGACAGTGAGCTTTCTAACTTATAGTGTAGAAGAAGACACCCTGCCCCGAGGTCCTAACCATGTACATACTTACAGATAGGTGTCTCTCCTTCCCCAGAAAATACTAAACCTCCCCATGAGTCTTCTCTTGTAACCAGCTCATTCTGGCTGCTTTCCACTCCCGAGTGTACTGCCAGCTGCTGTTTACTTAGAAAATAAAAACTAATTTTAGTGTTAGCTTTAGCAAAACCCAATCTCAGAGCAAATCAGCTGCTGCCGCCATCACACAAGTACCAGGGACTTCAGAGCCAAATAGAAATGGTTTCTGACTTATCGGCTCTCTGGGGTTATCTACGCCACAGCACCCTACTGTGGAGTTAAAAATGGACTATTTCACCCTCCTGAATTCTGAAAATACCACGTTCATTATATTTGCTTTTCCCTCCATCTGGGATACTCTTTCTTCAGGTCTCTGCTCCAATTTCACCTTATCAGTGACAGTAGTGAGGACCCTTGGTAAACTAGCACCCCACTCTATGCTCCTAGTCACTGTCCCCTTTACTGCTTTAGTTGACTTCATAGCACTCATCACCAACTGACAAGTGATATATTGACTTGCCAAGTAGGTTATTATATCTCCTCACCCCTTCAGCAGATGATGTGCCCATGAGGGCAGCGACTTGTATGTTCTGGTCTCTGCTGTGTCCCCAATGCCTTGAGCTGCGGGACACCTTGACATCTATTTGCATAGGGGCCAGTGCCGGCAAAGCTGGAAGGGAAGGGAAATGGATCCTTCAGACAGACTACTGGTGGCAATGTTGTCCAGAATCAACTTTCTGGAAAACAATTTGGCTTGATTCTCTTTCCATGCTTATCCCAAGGATATAATCAGTGATGTTGACAAATATTTAGAACAGGGGTCAGCAGACCTTTCTATAAAGAGCCAGATCATAAGCAGTTGAGGCTTTGCGGGACATATGGTCTCTTTTACAACAACTCAACTTGGCAGTGAAAGAAGCCATAGGTCATATATAAATGAATGTGTGTAGCTGTCTGTGTTCCAGTAAAACTTTATTTATAAACACAGATTGAGGGCCCGTTTTGGCCCACAAAACTGTAGGCCATTTATATTTAGGACAAAATGTCATTCATAATGGCATATGTTGAAAATATCCTATTAATAATTGAAAATTATTTAAACTGTATTACATCCACAAGGTGAAATAATGTAGCCACTAGAAATGTGTGTGTGTGTGTGTGTGTGTGTGTGTGTGTGTGTGTCATAATGGGCCAAAGCCGGTTTGGCTCAGTGGATGGAGCGTTGGACTGCGGACTGGGTGGGGTGGGGTGGTGGTCCCAGGTTCAATTCCGGTCAGGGGTATGTATCTTGGTTGTGGGCACATCCCCAGTGGGGGGCGTGCAGGAGATGGCTGATCGATGTCTCTCATCGATGTTTCTAATTCTGTCCCTCTTCCTTCCTCTCTGTGAAAAATCAATAAAATATATTTTAAAAAATTACAATGCACTGGGGATGGATTTAGTGCATAATCATGTGGATGAGAATCATTTAGACATTAATAAGAGCTTGAATTCTGAAATCAAAGAAATCTAAGCTTGATTCCAAGCTTCCTGGCTGTTTGACCTTGGAAAAATTGCTTAATTTCTGGTAAATCTTGGTTTCTTCATTTGAAAAAATAGAATAAAAAATGATCTATCTTATAAGGTTGTTAAGAGATAATGCATGTAGCATATTGCTTAGCATATAATGATTACTTAACAAATAATTGCCCTAAAACAGTGAAATTAAGTATGGAGCCTTTACTGGGTACCTCAGTTGGTTAAAGCTCAATTGGTTAGAGTGTCGTTCCAATAAACCAAGGTTGCAGGTTTGATCTTCAGTCAGGGCACATACAACTACCAACCAATGAATAAATAAATAAGTGGAACAACAAATCGGTATTTCTATCTCTCCAAAATCAATTTGAAAAAAGAAATTAAAAATGGGTTTATTTTTATAGTTTTGTACTTGACAAAATATGTAATCCTAGATTCACTTTGTGTCATGGCCCTGTGCCAGGTGGTGCTGAAGTCACAGCTACCGTTTGGGTCCTCTTGGGCCTTTAAAATATACACAGTGTGATGACTGACAGTGGTAGGGGTTGAGCATTCTGTGTTTTTGAAGATCCGACTCCTCCCTCTCCCCCACTGTTTTTTCTCTCCTGCCTTTTCCCCATATAAATCTTTATTCTCTGCCTTGCGCTCTGTCTCTCTGCTTACTTCTCTTTCTCAAAATACTCAACTTTCTCCAATTATAACTGCCCTCTTACCATCATGATTTCCACCTGACATCTTTGTTTTACTCTGATTTCTATTGTTGGTGCCTTTAAAATAAAATTCAACTTTTCAAGTTCCCTTTGCAATAACCCTTCCAAAACCAATCTACTCTGTCCACACTGATGTGTGCATCAAAAGTCTTATTGAGTGCTGGTAGAAAATACAGGTTCCCTGGCCCCAACCCAGGCATATGGACTCAAATCTCTGGGAGAGGAATGTTTGGTAAATGTTATTCTAATAAGATTCTCACACAGGATCTGATTAACAGCCAGGTTAGGGAATCACATTTCACTGTTGAATTTATTACTTCTGCAATTTTTCATGGATTATATGTGGGTGAATGTCTGCCTCCTATGCAAGATCCTGAACCTCACAGACACAAGACTGTGCGTGTCCAGCACATATACTAATGCATTCAGTATGTATTTGCTGAAATGAATGAATGCCTACAACAGGATGCGGTGATGAGGTTCCCACAACCAACCAGCAGGTGGCACAAGAGGCCAGGCCACAATTGAGAACTAAACATAAATTGGTCCCATTCTTCCTAAGACGTGGGTTTACAGTTTTAAAAATGTTTCTTACAAACAAGTCCACAAATTTAAGGAATGGTTTCTATTTATGGCATATTTAAAACCCTCTTGGGGATCCTTTTGAAACTCATTTAAAACAGGAAATGACAAATGAATTTCTCTAGAGGAGGAGTGATTTTCTTTCCTCCAACCATTTCATCTATTAAGTATTTTCAGAGTGCTTGGTATTTGACACATGCATCTTTAAAAATACTGTGGGGGGAAAAAGGTGACACTGCTTGTACTTTCCTGGGCTTTGATTCTTCTTTCTGCAAAAAGGAGTCAGAAAAGATGGTTTTCAAGGTCCCGTCCAGGCACGCCAGGGGTTCTGGGGGGCCTGGGGTTGGAGTTGAAAAATTCTCTTTCTTAGTTGGAGGCTGGTTATACAGATATGCTTGGATTATGAAAATTTATAAAGCTGTATACTTACAATAGGTGCATTTTTTCTGTGTGTATATTATACTTCAAAATGGGTAAAAAAAAAAAAATCAGCCGAAACCAGTTTGGCTCAGTGATGAATAGAGCATTGGCCTGCGGACTGAAAGGTACCCGGTTCGATTCCAGCCAAGGGCATGTATCCTGGTTGCGGGCACATCTCCAGTAGGGGGCATGCAGGAGGCGGTTGATCCATGTTTCTAACTCTCTATCCCTCTCCCTTCCTCTCTGTAAAAAATCAATTATATATATATATATATATATATATATATATATATATATATATATCAATAAAGGCCCAATAATAGTTTCCTACTGCTGCCATAACAAATGGCCACACATTTAGTGGCTTAAAACAACAGACATTTACGGTGCAGTTGCTATGTAAAACATTATGTAGATTCTTCACAAAAGTAAATAGAAGTACCATGTGATCCAGCAATCCTACTTCTAGGTATATATCCACAATAATGCAAAACAAGATCTCAAAGACATATTTGCACACTGATATGAACATTGTTCACAAATGCCAAGAGGTGGAAGCAACCTAAATGCCTATCAACCAATGAATGGGTAAATAAAATGTGGTACATATATGCAAAGGAATATTACTCAGCCTTAAAAAAGAATGAAATCCTGTCACATGCCGCGACATGGATGAACCTGGTACATTATGCTGGGTGAATGAGCCAATTATATAAGGCCAAACACTGCATGCTTCCACTTACAAGAGTTATCTAAAGTAGTCAATCTCTTAGAAGCAGAGTAGAATGACGGTTGCCTGGGGCTGCAGGGGAGGGCAAAACGGAGAGGTGGTTTTAAAGCTATGGTTGGCAAACCGAGCGGCGGTTTGCCGCTCTGTTGACTAATGAGTTTGCCGATCACTGTTTTATACTACCCTTTACCTCTTTGCACACAATATGCCACAATTGCCTAATCCTCACAGTTTCCAACTACACAGTAACATTTAGTCTAGTCCAGTGGTCAGCAAACCATGGCTCGTGAGCCGCCTGTGGCTCTCGAGGTGCAGTTTGCAGACCACTGGTATAAAGTTTTAGTTTTGCAAAGAGAAAAAGTCCTAGAGATTTGTTGCACAACGAAGTACATGCAATTAACACTATCATATTGCATGATTAAAGATGGTTAAGATGGTACATTTTACATTGTGTTTTTTTTTTACCACAATAATTCCCCTCCCCCATATTATCTTATTAATCTTTAGGTCAGAAGTCCCAAATGGATTTCCCTGGGCTAAAACTAAAATGTTGGCTGGGCTGCATTTCTTTTTGGAAGTTCCAAGGGAGAGTCAGTCTCCTGAACATTTTTTAATTTAATAAATCTTTATTGTTCAGATAATTACAATTGTTACTTCTTTTCCCCCCATATCTCCCCTCATTCCAATACCCACCCCTCCCTCTGCCCTTTCCTCCTCCGCCATTATCTTCATCCATAGGTTTACGATTTTTGTCCAGTCTGTGCCTGCATCCCCCTCATCCCTTTCCCCCTGAGAATTATCAGTCCACTCCCTGATTCTATTATATTCACCAGTTTATTCTTTTCATCAGATTTTTAATTCACTTGATTTTTAGATTCACTTGTTTTTTTTAAATTAAATCTTTATTATTCAGATTATTACATTTGTCTCTTTTTCCCCTCCACCCCGTTCCCACCCCTCCCTCTACCCTTACCTTTCCCCCCAATTGATGAGTCCATAGGTGTATGATTTTTGTCCAGTCACTCCCTGTACCCACCTCCCCCCTTTCCCCGAGAATTATCAGTCCACTCCCTTTCTGTGCTCCTGATTCTAGTATATTCACCAGTTTATTCTGTTGATCAAATTTTTAATTCACTTAATTTTTAGATTCACTTGTTGATAGATATGTATTTGTTGTTCATAATTTTTTATCTTTTACCTTTTTCTTCTTCCTCTTCTAAAAGAGTACCTTTCAGCATTTCATATAATACTGGTTTGGTGGTGATGAACTCCTTTAGTTTTTTCTGATCTGTGAAGCTCTTTCTCTGACCTTCAATTCTGAATGATAGCTTTGCTGGGTAAAGTAATCTTGGTTGTAGGTTCTTGCTATTCATTACATTGAATATTTCTTTCCACTTTCGTTTGGCCTGCATAGTTTCTGTTGAGAAATCAGCTGATGATCATATGGGTACTCCCTTGTAGGTAATGAACTGTTTTTCTCTTGCTGCTTTTAATATTCTCTCTTTGTCTTTTGCTCTTGGTATTTTAATTATGATGTATCTTGGTGTGGCCCTCTTTGGATTCCTTCTGTCTGGGGTTCTATGCACTTCCTGGACTTGTAAGTCTATTTTTTGCATCAGGTGGGGGAAGTTTTTAGTCATTATTTCTTCAAATAGGTTTTCAGTATCTTGCTCTCTCTTCTCTGGCACCCCCATAATTCTGATGATGGTATGCTTGAATGTGTCCCACAGGCTCCTTACACTATCGTCAAATTTTTGAATTCTTTTTTTTTTTTTTTTTGCTTTTCCAATTGAGTGTTTTCTGCTTCTTTGTATTTCAAATTTTTGACTTGATTCTTGCATTCCTCTAGTCTGCTGTTAGGTTTCTGTATAATATTTTTTTATTTCAGCTAGTGTATGTTTAATTTCTAGTTGGTCCTTTTTTATCTCCTCTTGGGTTTTGCTAAAGTAATACATCTTTTCTAGGAAATTCTTGAAAAATCTTATAACCGTGGTTTTGAACTCTATATCCAGTCATTTGTTTACCTCCATTTCTTTTGTTTGTGATCTGTTCCTTTGTCTCGGCATTTTCACTGCTTCCCTGAGTTGGTAGAGTAGTTTTGTGTGCTAGGTGTCCTATATGGCCCAGTAGCTCCACCTCCCCAGTTACCTGAGATGGACTCTCTTGGTGCATCCCTTTGTGGACTGTGTGCACAGTCTTGTTGTAGTTAAGTCTTGATGGTCGTTGGTATCACTGGAGGGGACTGACCTCCAAGACAGTTGGTTGTGAGGATCAGCTGTGTCTACACTGGGAGAACTTCTGTGCTGGAGTCAGCCTTATGATACAAGACTTGCAAAATTGCAAAAGCCTCTGTGTTCAGCTTGGATGGGGCAGAGTCTCAGGGCTGAGCAGACAGCCTTGGCTTCCCATCAACCCTGCCCAAGCGGCCCCTGGGTCTCAGTGTCCCTCAGTAATTACTGCAGCCCTTTCTTTCTTTTTTCTTTCTTTTTAAAAATATATTTTATTGATTTTCCACAGAGAGGCAGGGAGAGGGATAGAGAGCTAGAAACATCAATGAGAGAGAAACATCGATCAGCTGCCTCCTGTACGGCCCCCACTGGGGGTGTGCCTGCAACCAAGGTACATGCCCTTGACCGGAATTGAACCTGTGAACTTTCAATCCACCCTCTATCCACTGAGCCAAACCGGGTTCGGCTACTGCAGCCCTTTTTGTGTGCGCTTGCATGCCTTCAGACCTCTGCCTTTTGCAGCTCCCCTGAGTTTCCGTGAGCTCCAGGGACCTGTATGCATCTGGGTTCCCAGGGTCTCGCCTGAAACAGGTTCAGTGCAATCGGAACTGGATTTCAGCACAGTTGGGAGGTTCTGTCTTCCTCCTGCTAGAGAAAGCCAGTGGCAATCAGCAGTCAGTCCTCTCTGCGCGCACTTGCGCACACACCTCCAGACCTCTGCCTTTTGAGGGTCCCCTAAGTTTCCATGCACTCCTCCCTTTTCTTGACAGTCCAGACTCCCCCCATATGAGTCATGCCCAGAACTGGGGTTCAATGGAGTTGGAACTGGGGTTCAGTACAGTCAGGAGTTTTCGTCTCCTTCCCGCTAGAGGAAGCCAGCCAGGCACTCCGCCACCCGTCCTCTTCACACACTTGTCTCTGTACCTCAGCTTTTTACAGCTCCTCTGAGTCTTTGTGAGCCCCTCTCTTTTCTTCTAGTTGTAGAATTTTCACTCAGCCAACTTTCCTGTGATTCTGGATGATGTCTCTTCTGTCTTTTAGCTGTACAGTGGTACCTCGAGATACGAGTTTAATTCGTTCTGTAACCTTGAGGCATGGGAAACTATGAGACGCTCGAGTCACGGTACACTGGTGGGTCATGTGCAGCCGGCCGATCCGTGCGATTACTCCTATCTCAAATGTTGCTCCTATTTCAAAGCAAAAATTGCTTGCTCGATGGCTCATATCTCAAAAATCTCGTATGTTAGGGCACTCGTATCTCGAGGTACCACTGTAGTTTTGAAATTGTTGTGCAAGGCAGCAGTCTAGGTGTTCACTTATGCTGCCATCTTGGTTTCTCTCTCTTCTGCACATTTGTGTTGTCAGCAGAACTTAGTTCTTGTAATTCTGGAGCCAAAGCCCCAGTTTTCTTGCTGGCTGTCAGGTGTTTTTGCTTCTGGATGCTGCCATGTTCCTTGGTTCCTCTGATCTATCTTCAAAGCCAGCAATGATGAGTGGAATCTTTTCCTATTGAATCTCTCTGACCCCTTCTTGTGCTTCCCTCTTCCATTTTTAGGACTTGTGTGATTAAACTGGGCCCACTGGATAATTCATTTCAAGATCTGTAACTTAACCAAAACAGAAACCATCACCACATGCCACAATATTTTCAATTTAATTTAAGAAATCAATTTGCAATGAATATTATAAAAATAAATGTGTTACAATTCGGGTGTTCTTGAATATTTTCAGTTGAAAATTCTTACGAAAAAAATTATTTTAAAGCATCTAGAGATGCTTACAAAGTGTTAAATTTGCCCCATAAAGTGACATATTCCCCAGTAAGTCCTGAGGAATTAAGGCACGGGCATCTTTGGAGAGTCCATTATTCCACCCTCCACCGGCCTCCTGTGGCCCACACCTGGTCATTCTAAAGTATCTCAACATGATAGCAGGAGAGAAGATAATGATATGAGATCAATCTAGATTCTAATATGAATATATGAGTTCAGATTTATTGAGTGTTTGTATGCCAGATGGATTTGAGGTACATCACAAGCCTCATCTCATATAGTTCTTCTAGGGAGTAAATGCTGTTTTACAGCCAGGAAAACTGAAGCCCAGTCATTAATTAACCTGCTTAATGTCACACTGACATTAATTGTGGATTAATAAATCTGAGATGTATCTTCAGACAGCCTGTGTAATCAGTTGGCTATAATGCCTCTTAAATAAATGTAATAATATTGATGACAAAATATTAATTAAAAGATCATCATATTTGTATATTTAAAAGACTATTAGTAAGCAGTGAGTTCAGCAGAGTGGGGAGTTAGACATAGGACCATATTTATTTTATAATCAAAGACATGGGAGCTCAGAGGGAAGGCAGTGACTTGTCCAAGGTCAGGTAGCCAGATGAGGCCTTAGTCTCTTAGTCCCCCTAGACTAGAGGTGTCTTGTAATGGTAATCTTTTCCAGCTCTCTGCATTTGGTAGGACCTTAGATAACACAGTTGACAGAGAAAACTCTAGCTTTGGGGGTGTTAGTGATAGTGCTGAGATAATGATTATTAGCTTGCTTTTCTAATTGCACATGAAAGGAAGGGTTCTTTCAACTCTTGCTTCATTCAAAAGATCACACTGGGGAAGACCTGGTTTGCCCTCCTGCAGCCTGAGTCCCGATTTTTATCCTGTGTCCTCCTCCCCCTGGGACTCCAGAATAACCTCCGATTGGTTCAAGCCCCTCTTGGTGGTGCCAGGCTTAGCAATGGGGATTTGGTCCTGATGTGGCCCATGGGACACGAGGTGAGCCTGGTAGGAGTTTATCCTAACTGCCCTAGGATTATAAGGATACATGTGGCAAGATATTCATCCTTAGACTGACTGCCAATATTTGGCTCCTCTTTCTGTGGTTGGAGTATACTTTTTTTTTGCTATCTGAACTAGGCAAGGTCATGTGACTTGTTTCAGGGAAAGAAAATGTGAGGTGACTTGGGTCACTTGGGGCTTTAAGCCGGTGTGTGCTTTGTCACCTCTCTTTCCTCTATGTCACACTGTCCTGCTAATTTCAGAGGATAGCTGCTCTATCAGCCTGGTTCCTGGAGTGGGGATGACATAGGGCAGAGCCCAGGTGACGGGCAGAGGAAATAAAATAAGCAAAAATAAATAAACCTTTCTTGTTTTCATCTAAGATTTGAAGTATTCATTACAGCAGCCCAACCTAGCCCATCCAGATGGATGGAGTTTGTTAACAGTGAAAACTGGAAAGTAATGCTAAATCTACCATAGGGACTAAGTTAATACATTATAATACATTTCAACAGTACTATAGCACAGTCATGCTGCCCCCTAGGCCCTGCAAAGACCATCTCTATTACTGAGATGGAAAACTGTCCATATTATTAAGTATATAAAAAAAAAAAAGCAAGCTGTGGTACTGGACGGTGTGGCTCAGTTGGTGGAACTCTGTTACAATCACCAAAAGGTCACTGGTTCAATTCCCCAACAGCAGTCAGGGCACAAGCCTGTTCGATCCTCAGTGGGAGGCCATGCTAGAGGCAGCTGACTCACATTGATGTTGCTTTCTCTCTCTCTCTCTCCCTCCCTCTCCCTCTCCCTCTCCCTTTCCCTCTCCCTCTCCCTCTCCCTCTCCCTCTCCCTCTCCCTCTCCCTCTCCTTCTTCCTCTCCCTCTTCCTCTCCCTCTCCCTTTCTTTTTCTCTAAAAGTCAATAAAAACATTTTTTTTAAAAAAAGCAAGCAGTGGAACAGTTTATTCCTTATGATCACATTATTGTAAAACAAAAAAAAAAATGTATGTACAGGTTAGCATGTGCATGGGAAAAAGCCCACTAGAGGAAGACGTAGCACTGGCAGCAGCAGCAAGCTCTCCATCAGATTTCTGTATTGTTTCCATTTTTACAAAATCTGAGTCAAGATTCCCTTTGGTCTGGTGGGTCTGTTTCATCTGTCAGTTGGCAGCTAGCCTGGATTATGCAAATTGGCTTTTCCCTCGGATGGATTTAACAACTGACAAGGTTAAGTCTGGAGGCGAACTCCTGGATTTGTTAAGTGGGGGCAGGCTAATAAATAAGGCAATTTGAGCAGCATTCCTGTATTTTTTCTAAGCCCATCAGAAGCGCAGAATATAATTAGCAATCATCTCAATTCCCAGCGTAAACAACGATGATTACAAACTGATGGAGACTTAGACGGTGCCTCCATTTGTCACTTATGACTCCAGGATCTTTGTTTTCATAGAGCAGCTTTAACAGCAGTGCGAAAACTGGCTGGGAGTGGGGGTTTTATCTTACTCATCTTTGAATCCTCAGTACCTGCTTCTGCCTTGGCCTAGAGTAGGTATTCAAATAATGTGATTCAGAAAATGTCTGTTTTCAATAGTAATTATTACTTTAAAGATATTTAGCCCTAGCTGGTTTGGCTCAGTGGATAGAGCATTGGCCTGAGAACTAAAGGGTCCCAGGTTCAATTCTGGTCAAGGGCATGTACCCCGGTTGTAGGCTCTATCCCAGTCCTGGTCAGGGTGCATGTGGGAGGCAACCAATCGATGTGTCTCTCTCACATTGATGTTTCTCTCTCTGTGTGTGTCTCTCCCCTGCCTTTCTACTAGCTCTAAAAATCAATGGGAAAATATCCTTGGGTAAGGATTAACAAAAAAATATTTATTTTACTTTTAAAATGATCATATAGTAAAACTGGCCTCTCTTTTTTGGTGTGCAGATCTATAAATTCTAACACATGTGTAGATTCTATAACCACCACAATCAGAATGGAGAACAATTGCATCACCCCTAAGAAACTGCATTGTGTTTTTCCTTTATAATTACATTATTTCCCTTCCCCCAACTCCTGGCAAACACTGGTAGGCTCTGTGTCACTATATCTTCTCTAGAATGTCATATAGATGTGATCATACATTAGATAATCTTTTGAGACTGACTTCTGCCACTCAGTTGTTTTTTTTTATTGCTGATTACTATTTCTCAATCACATTTTTGAGCACCTACTATGTGTCAGGCATTGTGCTAGGTCTGAAGATACAACAAAAGACAGGGAAGATATGGTTCTTATTGGTTTAGAGCTTGAAGACATCCACCATAGATTCATAGAATGTCAGAGTACTAAGGGATCCCAAAGATAATATAACCATAGCTACTCAAAGTGTGGTCTGTGGGCCAGGATCACCAGCATCCCCTGAGAACCTGTCAGAAATGCAGACCTACTGATTGCACTCACAGGATCCCAGGTGTTCCTTTTACCAGGCACTCTGAGAGTCTTCCCTTGCCCTCCTCGGAGTACAGCAAATCCTGCGTCCCAGCCCAACACCCATTCGGTCTTTGCATGAACACCTCAGTCATGGGGACCTGTTTCGTGCTTCAGCAGCCAGCCCCTTCATGATGAGCCTTGCAAATTGTTTATTTTTTCTTGGTCTCAATGGAAATTTGTTTTTGTATAAATTCCACACTCCAGGTCTAGTTCTGACCTTGGGTCACTCCAAAGCACACACATTCTTCTTTCACCTAATATCTCTGGTTATTTACAGACTTAGTGTCCTTATCTCCAGGCTGAATACCTCCAGATGTTACAGTCATTCTTTATATTCATTTATTCACCCACTTAGTATATATTTATTGGTACCAACTATATCCAGTCACTGAACTTGACTTATTTAGAAACATGTTGACAGTTAAAATGGGTTAACTGGACATTACAGTTGAATTTATTTTTTATAATATAATGGGTTTATGTTTAATATAAAGACTATTGAGGATTTTACTCAGTTAACATAAAGGCTTTTTAAAAAACATTAAATCTCTTCTCTCTTTTAATGTCAAAACAAAGTATTTTTTTACATTAAATCTTTTCTCCATTTCAATGTTAGATACACTGAATACATTTTAACCTTTCCCCTAAAAATATATGAAAGTTTTAAGTCTTGACTGACTGTACTTGATATCTAATATCTAAGTACAATATTAACTTGGAAGATAAAACAAAAATCTAATAAAAATATGGAGAAAAGACTCTTGAACGATGCAGGAGACAGTGATTAGAGCTGAACAGGGGTGACTTCCTCAGACTCTGGGCAAGATTACCTCTTCCAATCTCATGTCTGAGAATTCTGAGACTATTAAATATTATTATGAAAGTTTCAACCATCTTACTTCTGATATTTTTTTCTAACCAGTAAATATAAATTATATAGTGCATTTAAAATATTTTATTACATTATTTTTTAATCTTCACCTAAGTATATTTTTCTATTGATTTTTAGAGAGAGTGAAAGAGAGAGAAATATTGATGTGAGAGAAACACATCGATTGGTTGCCTCTTGCATGTGCCCTAACCAGGACCTGGGCTGGGGAGGAGCCTGTAACCAAGGTACATGCCCTTAACCAGAACTGAACCTGAGACTTTTCAGTCCACAGGCCAAAGCTCTATCCACTGAGTGTACCAGTTAAGGTCAGAGTGCATTTTTCAGGGCATTATTTGTTATTGAAAATTTGTTTCTTTCCATTCAACATATATCAATTTATTCTCATTTAGGGGGAAACTAAGAATGTAGAATTAACCTATTTACTGTTTCTTGGGAACAGTAAAGACACCAAAGCTCAGTTGTAACCTCAATAGTACAAATATTTTTAGGGCAAGGTTTGATTCAGGTAGCCCTTCAAATCACCCCTCCATTTCTCTTCATGCATGAGCCCCCAGATGTGTGTAATGCTAAGAACCACGCCTAACAAGAGAGCAGCTGCATCTCTGGCTGCTGCTTCAACAACAGGAAGCTCTGAAAGCAGTGAAATGAGTATTGAGAACAATTGTGCTGAAACTGAGGTCATGATGCTGGGAGGCGGCTGGACGTTGTGTGCCGAAGGTTTCAAAGAAACAATCTATAATAATGAAAGCATAATATGATAATTAGACTGGACATTCTTCCAGACAACCTTCCAGACAAACCCGGGGCTGTGAGGGAAGCCTGGGTCCCCAGTGCCAGAGGGAAGCCGGTGCCAGCGCCCCAGGGAAAGGAAGGCCTACTTTTTTTTTTTAGTTGTAATTTTTTTTAAATTTTACTTTATTGTTTGAAGTATTACAAATAGTAATACATATGTCTCCTTTTTTCCCCCCATTGACCTTCCCCCAGCCTCCCCTAGTCCCTGGCACATGCCCTCACCCCAGTGACTTGTGTCCATTGGTTAGGAAGGCCTACTCTTTCACAAATTTCATGCATCGGGCCTCTAGTATGTGTATAATTCTATCTGACCTGCAACACTCCCTCCTGGAGCTCAGAACACTCAGGCTAAGAGGTTCCATGTGATTGCACCTTCCAGGAGTCTAGGTCTGAGGACTTTTCCCCTCCCATATGTTATTATTTATTTCATAGAGAAGGGAAGATAGAATCATTGATTGGCTGGTCCCAGCACGCCCCACACTGGAGATTAAGCTTGTAATCTGAGCATGTGCTCTGTCTGGGAATCAAACCATGACTTCCTGGTTCATGGGTAAACACTCAACCACTGAGCCACACTGGCCAGGCTAATTCTGAGTACTTTTCTTTCTTTCTTTTTTTTTTTTAAATATATTTTATTGATTTTTTACAGAGAGGAAGGGAGAAATGATAGAGAGTTAGAAACATCCATGAGAGAGAGACATGGATCAGCTGCCTCCTGCATGCCCCCTACTGGAGCTGTGCCCACAACCTAGGTGCTTGCCCTTGACTGGAATTGAACCTGGGACCCTTCAGTCTGCAGGCCGACGCTCTATCCACTGAGGCAAACCGGTCTTGGCGATTCTGACTACTTTTGACAAGACATAAATGAAGGTTTAACATGGTTAGCTGGGACTGAAAAACACAAGCCCACGTGCCAGCTAACCAAAATATACCATTTAAAGGGGGTGTGGTGGCTACTGTTCAGCACCAGTCTATCATCCCCATTTGGAAAATAAGCTCCACTGTTGCACAACCTTTTCATTTTTCAAGATGTGTCAGAAATGTAGACTTTGATGTTAATTTTCTAATTTTCAGATATGTGCAATTATCCCAGTCAGGGGTATCAACTGCTAGCAAATCCTCTGTGGTTCGCTTAAGCAGAAAAAAGGTTTATGGGAGACTTATGTCAGGTAGCATAGACAGTGGAGAACTGGACTCAGAAAGCGGGCAAGAACCATGGAAGGCCCAGCAGTTGGGAACACAGCTGGATTTTGCCAAAGAAACAGGCTGGTAAAAAGCTAAGGCTGGCACTGCTGCACAGGACATGGATTGTGCCCCTCTGGCTCATCAATTGCCCCGCCTTTGACATCTTCCAACTACCAGCTGTGTTCAAAATGCTGGGTGTGGCCCTTGCTGGTTTGGCTCAATAGATAGAGCATCAGCCTGTGGACTGAAGGGTCTTGGGTTCAATTTGGGTCAAGGGCACATGCTTGGGTTGTGGGCTCCATCCCCAGTAAGGGGTGTTGTGTGCATGGGGTAGCCAGTCAATGATTCTCTCTCATCAGTGATATTTCTATCTCTCCCTCTCCCTTCCTCTCTAGAAACAATAAAAATATACCTAAGAAACACACCCACACACACACAACAAAATGCTGGGTGTGCACTTCAGCTGGAACCACCTGGGTCACATGTCCTTGCACCTGGCTTTCAGGAAACTGAGAAAGGAAATAGCTGTCCCTTTTGACATTAAAATGAGAAAAGAAGCTATTTTGGAATTTCTATTTTGTGTCTTTACAAGCTGGGAGGTTTAAAAAAGTTGAATAAGCAACTGTATTAGAAATGCTTTCAGCTGCAAGTTGTGGCATACCATTCAACCACTGAGCCACCACAGATGGGCAGAAGGGAAATTCCTTTAAAGAGGAAGGAAAAAACCCAGCCAGCATGGCTGGGTGGTTGAGCGTTGATCTATGAACCAGAAGGTCACAGTTCGATCCTGGGTCAGGGCACCTGCCTGGGTTATGGGCTTGATCCCCATTTGGGGGTGTGCAGGAGACAGCCAATCAATAAGTCTCTCTCAGCATTGATGTTTCTAACTCTCTATCCTTCTACTCTCCTTTCTGAAGGCAATAAAAATATATTTTAAAAAAATTTTTCCATAATTTCTTAGTAAGTTTATTTTAAAGTAATTTCAGACTTATAGCAAAGTGGCAGGAATAATATAAAGCATTTCCACATATACTTCACCTGTGTTCCCCAATTAACTTTTTGCCATATTTGCTTAATAATTATTTATTTTTTTCTAAATTAAAAATAAATTATAGGCAGTGCCCTCGACAGTCCATGGTCTGTCTGTCTCTTGCTTCAACAGTGTTTGGATGGAACAGACCCAGGGACCCCTTCTTCCAGCCTTCGCCTCATCCAGCGTCTCATCCAGTCCCCACCTTCAGGACCACCTCGGAGACCAGCCAACACACCGTTTGTCTTTTCTACCTCCACTCCTGATTGCCCCACATCCAGGGCTCCCAAATTGGTCAGAATTATCCCACTGAGGTGGAGGCTGCAGTCAACGCCGGCAGCCTGCACTGCGGGCCTCCCACGCCACCGCTCTGGGCTCCGCTCCGGGCGCGGCCGCCTCCTCCGCGAGTTGGCGGAGGAGGAGGAGGGCGCGGAGCGTCTCTCCAAGTCGCGAGGCCAGCGCGGTGGCCGCATCTCCTCCAGGCCGTGCTGAAGCCTCCCCGAGGGGAGTGGGCCAAACTCGGGGCGCCATGGAAGCCGCCCTGGCCTGGGAGAGGAAGCTGGCCAGGCCCTGGTGGGGCTGCCGCCCTGGTTCGGCTCTCACAGACCCTCAGCTCCGTGACTTCAGGGAACCACTTCCCGTGAACAGGTGAACCTCACCAAGAAGATGGGTGACACCTGACTCACCCCCGCAGGCTGCGGGCCCCCAGCTGGTGGGCAAGTATCTCTTCAAAAGGCTCACCCTCAAGCACCACCAGGAGCCTTTGGAGCCCAGAGGCCTTTGAGGGGCCCCTCTGCATCCTCTGGTGTCAGGCTTTTGCCTGAGCTTCTCCCCGAAACAACTAGCCATTCTTTTAACCACCCTGAAGCCCTCTCCCATGCATTGGACCAAATGAAACAATAAAGATTTTTGCAGGGGGAAAAAAAACACATGTTAAAAAAAATTCAGGAGAGGGATCCAAGATGGCGGCATAGGTAAACACCTACACTGCTGCCTTGCACAACAATTTCAAAACTACAACTAAAAGACAGAACAGACATCATCCAGAACCACAGGAAAGCTGGCTGAGTGGAAATTCTACAACTAGAAGGAAAGAGAGGGGCTCACGGAGACCCAGAGGAGCTGCAAAAAGCTGAGGTACAAAGACACGTGTGTAGAGAGAACGGGTGCCTGAGTACTTGGCTGGCTTTCTCTGGCAGGAGGGAGACAGAGACTCTCAACTGCATTGAACCCCTTATCCTACAGCATTGATCCCAGGTCCACCTGAAACTCATACAGGGGGAGTTTGAGTTTGGACTCTTAAAAGGGAGAAGTACACAGAAATATAGCGGAGCCACGAAAGGGCAGAAGTCTGGTGGTGCGCACAGAACTGCACGCAGAAGACTGACTGCTGATTGTGACACTGACTTTCACGAGTGGGTGAGAGACAGAGCCTCCCAACTGCGCCACTTCTAACTCCACTAAAACTCAGTTTTGGGTGAAACCCTGGGGACCAAAACTCATATGGTACCGGAGCACAGAGGAGCCAGAAAAGCAGCAGTCTAGAGGCACATAGGGACCGCTCCAGCGACTACCCAGAGTCACGTGAGACCCAGGGGCTGTGGAGGGTGGGACCGACTGGAAGGCAAAGCAGTCTGTTAAGCCTTGAGACTCCACCCATCCCAAGCTCAACAGAGAGGCTTTTGCAGTTTTGCAAGTCTTGTATCAAGGCTGAATCTAACACAGAAGTTCTTCCAGCACAGTGGAAATTCAGAACCAAAAAAAGAGATCACAAACAAAAGAAACAGAGCAAAACAAACGACTGGATATAGAGTTCAAAACCACAGTTATAAGGTTTTTCAAGAATATCCTAGAAAAGATGGATAAATTTGGCGAGACCCAAGAAGAGATGAATAAGGACCAACTAGAGATGAAAAAGGACCAACTAGAAATTAAATATACACTGACTGAAATAAAAAATATTATACAGTGCCGGGATCAGCTTGGCTCAGTGGATAGAGCATCGGCCTGTGGACTGAAAGGTCCCAGATTCAATTCCGGTCGGGGGCATGTACCTTGCTTGCGGGCACATCTTCAGTGTGGGGCATGCAGGAGGCAGCTGATCGATGTCTCTCTCTCATCGATGTTTCGGACTTTCTATCCCTCTCCCTTCCTCTCTGTAAAAAAAATTAATAAAATATATCTTTTAAAAAAATATTATACAGAGACCTAACAGCAGACTAGAGGAAGGCAAGAATCAAGTCAAAAATTGAAATATAAAGAATCAGAAAACACTCAACTGGAAAAGCAAGAAGA
>JAAGEH010002525.1:17597013-17745771 GCA_011751065.1 Lasiurus cinereus
ACTTGATTCTTGCCTTCCTCTAGTCTGCTGTTAGGTCTCTGTATAGTATTTTTTATTTCAGTCAGTGTATATTTAATTTCTAGTTGGTCCTTTGTCATTTCTAGTTGGTTCTTTTTCATCTCCAGTTGGTTCTTTTTCATCTCCTCTGGGGTCTTGCTAACTTTATCCATCTTTTCTAGGATATTCTTGAAAAACCTTATAAAGGTGGTTTTGAACTCTATATTCAGTCGTTCGTTTTCCTCCATTTCTTTTGTTTGTGATCCCTTCCCTTGTCTTGGCATTTTCACTATGCCAAGAGAACTTTTGTGTTGGATTCAGCCTTATGATACCAGACTTGCAAAACTGCAAAAGCCTCTCTGTTGAGCTTGGGTTGGGTGGAGTCTCAGGGCTTAAGGGACTGCCTTGCCTTCCAGTTGGCCCCGCCCTCCATGGCCCCTGAGTCTCACGTGACTGGGTAATTGCTGGAGCAGTCCCTGTGTGCGCGCCCTCGCAGTGCCTCTAGACTGCTGCCTTTCCGGCTCCCCTGTGCTCTGGGACCATATGAGTCTGGGTCCCCAGGGTTTCACCCGAAACTGGGGTTTAGTGGAGTTAGAAGTGGTGCAGTTGGGAGGGTGTGTCTCCAGCCCACTCGTGAAAGCCAGCGGCACAATCAGCAGTTGGCCCTCTGCACGCAGTGCTGTGCAGGCCACCAGACTTCTGATCTTTTGCGACTCCCCTAAATTTCCGTGCCCTTCTCCCTTTTCACAGTCCAAACTTCCCCCATATGAGTTTCGGCTGGATCTGGGGTTTAGTGTCATAGGATAAGGGGTTCAATGCCGTTGAGTCTCTGTCTCCCTCCCACCAGAGAAAGCCAGCCAGGTACTCCAGCACCCGCTCTCTCCACGAGCGCGTCTCCGTACCTCAGCTTTTTGCAGCTCCTCTGGGTCTCTGTGAGCCCCTCTCTTTCCTTCTAGTTGTAGAATTTCCACTCAGCCAGCTTTCCTGTGGTTCTGGATGATGTCCGTTCTGTCTTTTAGTTGTAGTTTTGAAATTGTTGTGCAAGGCAGCAGTGTAGGTGTTTACCTATCCCGCCATCTTGGATTCTCCGTGGCTATATATATTTTTTTCTTTTTTCTTTTATTTATTGTGCAACAACAAACGGAGTTTAATGGAGGGTGAGAAACCAGAATGACCTTGCCTCTTCGGTTACTTTCACTTCTTTTGTCTTCAGGACGTAGGCAAGAAGGAGGCCTGTTTTCTAACGAGGACCGAGAAATCAGTCTCCATCCCCAAGCTGTTTTACGTGGACTGGTTCAGACCTCTCTCACTCTGGCTGGCCTACAATCTATTTTCAAGCTTTTCCTTCCATGAGGAGTCTTCTCACATCCATTTGTTTTGAGGCACTGGATGTAAGGGAAGCCATCTTGGGATTAAACTGCCTTCACACTAGTTGGTCCCTCTGCCTAAAACTTCCCCAGGTCTGCATGGCTACCTCCCTCACCTCCTGTTTCCTTCAAATTTTTGCTCAACTATTATCTTCTCAACGAATCTCTATTGCAAACTGCTCCTTCTGCCAAGCCCAAAAACACTCCTAATCTCTCTTTGTTCTTTTTTATAGCTTTTATCAACATCTCTATCTTTGAATATAATATGCCTAATTATATCACATAACATAATATGCACTGACTGCATCTTAGTATTACTAGAATGTAAGCTCCATAAGAGCAGGAATTTTTATCTATTTGGTTCACTGATCCTCCCAAGCACACAGAAACAGCACATAAAAGGCACTCAATAAATGAGTGTGCGAATGAAAAGGGAAACCTGTGTTCAGATCCTGCCCTGTCACCTACTAACCAGCTGTGTGCCTTAGGCAATTTGCTTTCCTGTTAGCCCCAGTGTCTTCATCTATATGATTAGGAACCAAGCACTCTCCTTGCTAAGTTTTATATAAAGCGCCTGGCTGGGTGCTTAGCACTAACACAGTTAATAAATGGCCAGCCAATTGACACAATTACTGTCCCTCTCAAAGTTTTTACTATAGTAGTTATAAGTAAGTACCCTTTACTAGGGCAATGAATGTGGTGAAGCCTTCAGGTCTGGGACTGTGATGAAAGGATGGGGCCAAGAGGACATGAAAAACTCAAAGTCAGCTGAGCCGGCTCAAGAAAAAGCTAGTCTCAGGCTTCCAGCAACCCCCACACTTCATTTACATAGCAGCAGATCTGGAACCAATCTTCTGATCTCACGAGAAATCTGAGCCCTCCTTTAACCTACTACACCACCTTTGACACCATCGATTTGCAAGGCCCTCTGACCACCAGGGATCAAGCCTGCAGCAGGAAAAGGAACTCAGAGCTCACCAGCACCTTCCAGATGTGTGGTGAGGATCAGGCCACTACACGCACAGGACTCCTCCTACCGCTTGGCACCTGAGTCCTCCTTATCCTGACTTCAGTTTTAGGGTTCCACTTTGGTGAATCTTCAGGGTTTAGTTCTTAGAAGGTGGTGAATGGTGTTGAGGAGATGAGGTGGAAGGAAGAGAAGCATCGTATTCATTAGGCTGGGCTGCCACAGGATTGTGAGACCCAGATCCATTTCCAGAAGGTGGAGCTTCATATCCCGGTGGTGGGGCTCCATATGCCACAGGTGGAGCTTCAGATCCCTCTGGTGGGGGTGCATATCCCGCTGGTGGGGGTGCATATCCTCCTGGTGGGGGTCTGTATCCCGCTGGTGGGGCTCCATATTCCGCTGGTGGGGCTCCGTAACCTTCTGGTGGGGGTCCATATCTCACAGGTTGGGGCCCATGGACAACAACTGGACAAGACCTCTGATTGTTGTCCATCATGTTCCCCTGCCCACTAACGATAAATAGTCCTGGAGCACCAAACCAGTAAGTTATACTTTGAAGTGGCACTCCGTGGGCGGCAGCAGAGGCAGCTTTCATCATCAACTGGAAAAATTTGATGGCACCTCCTTTTCTGAAGGATAATTTAAAAGTAGCCTGTCCTTCCCAGCCACCATCTGGAGCTGCCCGAATGGCTCCTTGAATATAGATGGGGGCAAAGACTGGCTGTTGGAGGGAACGGTTACTCATCAGATCAAATGGCATCATAAAAGAAAGCATGGGGTCACTGACTGAGTGTGACGTCATGAAGATCACCCGGTACGAAGTGAGCAGCAACGTCCCCCTCTTTGTACCATGAAAGAGTCTGGCTCCTGGTGGTGGCTCTGGGAAGGAGAGGTCCACATCATTACACTGATTCAAGACACTTGCTTCTGGGGTGACGCGCCCCTCTCCAGGAGACCCCGTCCCGCCCTCAGTCACCGAGAGGCTTCCCACGTGCGAGGCCACACGCTCCCGCTGGCGCCACCTCCACAGCCCGGAACAGGCAGTGAAGCCGTGGCTATATATTTTAAACTACACACAGATATATGAATATATGGTCATTGTCAAACATTAAAAATTACAGAGCACACTTAAGTTTACCCTTGGGAATGTTACCCTCATCCCTGAGGCCCTTAGTTTTACACTTTTGTGTGAATCCTTCCAGGCTTTTTATTACGTATTGACAGTTATATGTGTCTACAGAAATAAGAAGTGTAATTCTTTGGGGGAGATTTTAGATATGTAAGTGATATAATGTTTTATCCATATTTCCGCAACTTGCTTTTACCCCTCAACTATATGCCCAACTATTTCTGCAACTTGCTTTTACCCCTCAACTATCAGTCTGTATGTACAGGCTGCATAAAGTTCCCTGAACATATGGGCCATAGTTTATCTAACTGTCAGTTACTTTAGAGCAATGGTCCCCCGACTCACTATGCCATAGACAATGGGAGACGTCCACATTCATAACACATGGCTGGCAGAGCTCCTGTTGTGGAGCTGTTGAAAGAAATGAGCTTCCATGGCTAACGTCCCTGATGCTCAGTGGATGTTAGGAAGAAGAGCTGTGTGGCTAACCCTGGGTTGGAAAAGAAAGCCCTGGAATCTTCTGTGAACATCTCACATGTTAACTCATTTGTGAGGATTGGGAGAGGGAAGATAGGGCTTCCTCAAAGAGCACCCCAGCTGGTCAGACCCTCTTTAAAAAGATGGACATTGGGCTGTTGGCTCTGAAATTTGGTTCTAAATAACATAGGTCTGACTTCCCTGTTGCTTTAAAAAATTATTATCCTTCAAATTGGTCAAATCACTTAACTATGCCCCATCTGATTATTTTCACAGTGGACGCATCTCCAGAGTCTCTTTTACAGCCCCACAGAGAACACCCTGCTTATACACTGAGCATAGGAGAAACACACTCCCTCCAAGGGCCCCTCACAGGGGTGAGGTGCAGCCTGTCCTTCTCTGAGACAACTGCCCTGAGGGTGTGGTCAGCCTTCTGTGTTTTTGACCTCTTCCCAGTTTGAGATTTAGAGTTGATTCCTCATTGCCTTCTTGTCTGCCTGCCTATCTATCTATCTATCCATCCATCCATCCATCCATCCATCCATCCATCCATCCAGATCTCTACAAATATCTATCATCTCTATTCATTCTATTCATGCATCTATTCATCCATGCATCCATCCATTCATTTGTTGTCATGAATCTCTCTCTCATTATTCCCTCCCATAGCATCTCAGCAGTAACATCCTAGAAAAGATGGGGGATTTTGTGAGCTGTCAGAGACAGGCACAATGACACCAAGATACGATGACAGGAGACAAAAACACCTGAGGTAGATGCAGCCCACATAACCCTGTGTCATCAAGAGAAGGCGAATCCTCTTGGTATCTTCTGCTTAAGAAAGCAGGGAAGTGTATAAGATGGTTTAGAAAGAGTTCCAGCCAAAGTGGAGAAAATAGAGATAGTTGTGATGCTCAAGGAATAAATGTTGGTTTTTCTGGAGAAGTCATCTCTGCAGACTTTTTCTTTCCCAAAGCTGCCTGATAACTCACAGTAAGAGATGGAAGGGGCTGTTTCCATGTTTATGAAGGAGGAAACAGAAACTCAGAAAGGACAAGCCATTTCCATAAGAACACACAGTAGCTGGCAGGGGTGGGATCTGAACCCACGTCTGTTTTATTTCAGATGTGGTAATACGGAGATGCACCACCCAGATGCTGCTTCAGGGGAGGAGGAAGCTGGATGTCATCATCTTCTTCAGGGTCAGCCTCAGCCCCAGAGAGATAGTGTAAGTGAAGTCACATCCTAAGTGAAGCCCACACCACTGACTGAGTGAAGTTCCCGTCTAAAGCCCTCACCATTTCAGCCCTATGTGGTCTGCTGTGATGGCTAATATTGACCCAACATCTCCCTAGCAGGTTGGCGGATAATTTGTCAGGCCATGGCTCAGTTCCACTTCTTCCTCTGCCTTCTCTTCACATGTATTGATCCCTAATAAACATCTACTCCAAACTCTGTCTCAGCAACCACTTCCAGAGACCCTGATCTGGAACCACTGATCCTGGGAGCAGTCTGAGGAAGCAGGCAACTAGATGGGGCTCAGGATCGCCTCCCTCCAGGCTGGTGATTAGTGATGATGTGTAGAACACAGACAGCCCTAGCACAAGGCCGTGTCCATTTTCATGGAGGGAACCAGGAGAGTGTCTTGGGGGAGGGAATACACTAACAGGAGTGAAGAATCAGATGACTAGATTCTATAAGCATAACTAGATTGGATGGCAAGTGCTACAAGGCTTTCTGCTACAGAAACAAAGAAATAGCTCAGGATAACGAACAGAGACACTTGCTCCAGGGAATGAAAGCCAAGAGCCTGTGTGTGTGTGTGTGTGTGTGTGTGTGTGTGTGTGTGTGTTAATTGATTTCAGAAAGGAAGGGATAGGGAGAGAGAGATAGAGACATCAATGATGAGAGAGAATCACTGATGGGCTGCCTCCTGCATGCCCCCTTCTGGAGATAGAACCATCAACCCAGGCATGTGTTCTGACCAGGAATCCAACTCTGACCTCCATGGGTCGACGCTCAACCACTGAGTAATACCAGCCAGCCCACCACCCTTTTTATTTATTAAGCCAGTTTTAATTGGGTTTCCTGTTACTTATGACCAAGCAACCATTCTGTGTCAAGATTTGTTTGTTTCAAATCTCTGTCAAGGAGATTTATCTCTTCTGTGCTTTGGAGTTATTGAGTGTCAACTCTACACTAGGCACAGCTACAAGATAATGTTAGAATTGGGCTCACTCCAACAGGGCAAGACTGGCTCAATGAATGGTCAGAGACACAATCTTACAGACAAAAGGAACTTCCAGCTGCAGGTGCTATCATTCCATGATTTCATTTCTCCATTTATTCATGTGTTTAAAAAACTCTCCCCAAAGTACCAACCAATGATTATGGAGGCCATGTCAGATAATGGGAATAGCTTGCTTTGTGTGTGTGTGTGTGTGTGTGTGTGTGTGTGAGAGAGAGAGAGAGAGAGAGAGAGACTAGAGCTTGAGATTCCAGCTCCATCCACTTTCTGGCTCTGCAATCTAGACAAGTGACTTAACCTCTCTAAGCCTCAGTTTCCACACCTGTAAAGTGGGGTTGGTATCTTGCTCAGAGCGTTATTGTGAGGATTGAATGATTAAAGCAAGCAAAGGACTTAACTAGTGCTTGGCACATGGTGCCTAGCCCTCAAAAGAAAAAAAAAATCAGCCCTTTTGCTGTATTTTTTCATTATTATTCTTAGATCTTGTAATACAAGTTCCTTAAACTCTAAAAAAGTGTATTCTTAATTCAATTTTAAAGTTACTATTATAAATGGAAATTTTTAAATTACAACTTTTATATGGGTTCTTGCCACATGAATTCTTTGATTTAAAAAACAACAACCTATCTCTACTGAAAAAAACAAAACAAAACCCATCTCTACTACTGTTAGTTACTTCTGTTACTTTGCAAGCAATTTGTATCCTCCTTGATGAGTTCTTATAAGACGCCAGGCTAAGCACTTTACATACATCAGCTTTTTTACTTTTTTACAATAAGGCACTATTATTATCAGCCTGATTTTATAGTTGAGGAAACTGAAGCTCAAAGGTAAAAAAAAATAAAAATAAAATAAAAATTCTCAAAATCACTTGGCGGCCACTAAGTGGCAGATTAGGAGCTGGAACTGGAACCCTGTCCCCTACAGTGCTCTGAGGCAGGGCCAAAAGCCTGCAGGCAAAATAGAGACAGTTTGCAGTTTGCCCAGGGAAAGTCTGGGGACCAAATCTTTGGGTGGAGTCTGTTGTGGTCTTGCCAGGTCTGAGATCCAGCCCCAGCCATCTTCTGCAATCTTATTCTCCACCCTTTTCCACCCACCCCTGTCCCACTGTGTATCTCAGACACAGTGGTCTTTAGTGTCCTTGAAAGTGCCATGATCTCTCTCACTTCAGAACCTTTGCCCATGCTGTTCCCTCTACCTGGAATGCTAGTCTTCTGGCTGACTCCTGTCTGTCCATTAGACTTTAGCTTAAATGTCTCTGATGCAGGGATGCTGTGGCAGCCATGGACGGCACTGCTTAGAGCTGGAGAGCCAGCTGCAGGGAACATGGTTGACTGACAGCCTCAGCTCCTGGCCCCTTTGGACCCACGGCCCCTTTGGACCACCATGGCATTCACAGCCAGACCTCGGTCCCTCCAGCTGTGCCATAACTTGTCAGTTACTCAGCATGTCAGAGGTACGAGCGCTGGCCCAATTCTCTCCTGGGCCTCCTTTGCCTGGGGACTCCCCAGGAGCCTAGCCAAGACCTTCTCACCACTGTATTGTGGCCTGAGACTCTTCCTACCGGGTCTTCCCTCCCTCTCCTTTCTCAGGTCTCAACCCACATCACTGTCTGAAGACATTCCCTATGTCTGCTTTTTGGAGCACCCAAGCCAAACAGAGGCCTTCCCTGACCATGCTGTATGTTCCTACCATATCCACTGCCACAATATTTGTCAAATTCTAACTGAGGCACCTTGGTGTCTGATTTCTCTGTCTGCTGGGCACCTAGCATGACCTGGAACACAAGTTCCACATGAAAGGCTGGTTAAATGGGAATGGAATCTCTGCCGGAGCTTTGGCCATCGCTTCCTCACCTATCTATGGTTGTGAAGGCCCCTCCAGCTGTCAGCTGGGATCCCAGGAACATAGCTTTTCATGAGGTCATGCATGAAGACATTCTTCTCCCAGCTGTGAAGGGAAGAAACAGCAGCGTGTCACTTGTTGCCTCTGCTCACAGGGTGGCGTTGAAATCTGAAAACCTTGTTAACCTTCCTGGACCAGAGTAAATAGAGGACAGGATACAATTCTGCTATTGTCTCCTTTTTCGTTTTTTTATTAGGTCACCTGGATGTGGCTGTCATCCCAGGGGTACCTCTGGATTTGATCCACGCCAGCTCAGAGCAGGCCTCAGTAATGTTATTCATCCTAAAAATGTATAGCCACCTCAAAACAAAAAACAAACATACAAACAAACAAAAAAACCCCACAACCTAGCAAAGAAGATGGGTTATATTGGCGATTCCATGAAGAGACAAAAAAGGAGTGGTAGGGCCCCAAATCGTTTTGCTCAGAGATTAGAGCATTGGCCCTTGGACCAAAGGGTTCCAGTTCTATTCCCCATCAAGGGCACATACCTGGGTTATAGGTTCAATCCCTGGTCCCAGTTGGGGCACATGTGGGAGGCAGCCAATTAGTGTGTGTCTCTCACACTGGTGTTTTTTTTTTTTCTCTCTCTCTCCCCCTCCTCCTTCCCTTCCATTCCCTCTCTAAAAATCAATTGAAAAATATCTTTGGATGAGGATTAAAAAAAAGGAGTGGCAGGATTTCTGGGGACAAAGTGTTCTTTGGTCCAACAGGTCTTTGACGTTGGTCCTCCCCAACAGGCTGAGCACTGGCATCCTAAATGCCCTCTGATGCACAATCCAGGGGTGCCTGAATCAACTGCTGAGCATGCATCTGGGCAGCTATCTGTGGAGGAGCCGCCCGGTCAGTTTAGTGCTATCGCTGTCTTTGTTCAACAGCTCCTGCTTGAAAATCAATTTCAATATTTTGTTACATTCTCCCCATATCTGGCCAAAATAACTAGAAAATAGAAAGGCCCAAGGTGTAACTACAAGTAATAAGGAGAGCAGATAAACTTAATTCAATTCAGCTGTTGCTTGAAACAAAGATGAAAATTATTAGGTAAGAACCATGAACTTGAATTTCAATCAGACACTCCACGGACATATGCTGATGTGTGGTTAATTGTGAAGGAAAAGACAAAATTTAAAAGCATGAAGAAAATTTCAGAAATATAGAACTGAACTGTGTCTCAAAGACAAGATGTAATTGGAAATTTTATAATAGTGTCCTGTTTTATGAGAACAAAAACCTCATTGATAACAAATCATTGTTGGAATTCCACTCTTGTTCACGTTTTCAGGAAAGCATTCTATGCCAATGTGAAAAACTGCCTGTAAAAGAGAGGAAAGGGGGAGGATGTTAGTATAAGAGAGGAAGGAAGGGGAGTTGAGAAGAGAGGAAGAAGGTAAGTTAAGGCAGAACAGGAGTTGGGCCAGAAATTGCTGCAAGACCCCTGGATTTGCAGAAAATCCTTCTGATGCCAATGAACTGAGGAGCCTGACTGTCCTTCCTGAGGGCCGGCTAGAGGAGAGGCTTCCATTAGAATCAGTGGCACATTTACTCTTTTGTGCATGTCCCTCACTTTCTCCTCTAGGCTGAGCATTTTTGTAAAAATAAATCTTTATTGTTCAAGTTTATTACAGATGTTCCTCTTTCTCCCCCTCCCCCCCATAGCTCCCCTTCACCTGATTCCCCACCCCCAACCCCCTGCCCTTACCCCCAGCCACTGTCTTCATCCATAGATGTAAGATTTTTAAAAAATATATATTTTATTGATTTTTTACAGAGAGGAAGGAAGAGGGATAGTTAGAAACATCCATGAGAGAGAGACATCGATCAGCTGCTTCCTGCACGCCCCCTACTGGAGATGTGCTCACAACGAAGGTACATGCCCTTGACTGGAATCGAACCTGGGACCTTTCAGTCCACAGGATGATGCTCTATCCATTGACCCACACCGGTTTCGGCCATAGATGTAAGATTTTTGTCCAATCTCTTCCCACACCCCTCACACCCTCTTCCCCCTGAGAATTGTCAATCCATTCTCTTTCTATGCCCCTGATTCTATTATATTCACCAGTTTATTCTGTTCATCATATTTTTATTCACTTGATTTTTAGATTCACTTGTTGATAGGTATGGATTTGTTATCACTTTGTTGTTCATAATTTTTATCTTTACCTTTTTCTTCTTCTTCCTCTTCTTAAAGAATATCCTTCAGCATTTCATATAATCCTGGTTTGGTGGTGATGAGCTCCTTTAGCTTTTTTTTTTTTTTTCCAGTTCTCAATCACTTTATTTTGTACAACCACAAATAAATACAAGTTTTCCACATACCCCCTCCACAAGAACACTCTACGAGGGCAATCTTGTATTTCCCAAATGCAAAAAAAAAGGGCATTTAATAACAGATATAGCTCAGCAGAAAAGGCAGATATTACCAATAAATAATCGTTCAATTGTAATGATGAGAAAGCGCAAGAGCTGGCTACTTACAATAATGGCTACTATTTATTGAGCTTACTATGTTCCAGGCACTGTGTTGTTATAGGATTATGCCATTTAACCCTCAGAAAGTCCTGAGTATTGCTAACCCAATTCATAGAAGATGGAAGCTTCCAGAAGGGTCTTAGGACCACAGAAGTAGAAAGCCGAGCAGACAGAACTGCAGGCCGGCTGTCTGCCTTGGGACCTCTGTTCTTAGGGACTCTGCTGTCAGCTCCTTCATGGGGTCGGCGAGGTAGAGCTTCTCGGCCACGTGGCTGAACTCCTCCCAGGTCTGGAACTGCGGCATTGTGGGCCCGAGGCAGACCCGGAGAGGGAGGTGAGGCCGGGACCGGAGCGGCTCGACCCGGCCCACCCACCTTCCTTCCTACCCACCGCCGCCCTCCTTTAGCTTTTTCTTATCTGTGAAGCTCTTTGTCTGACCTTCAATTCTGAATAATAGCTTTGCTGGGTAGAGAAATCTTGGTTGTAGGTTCTTGCTATTTATCACTTTGAATATTTCCTGCCACTCCCTTGTTGAGAAATCAGCTGTCAGTCGTATGGGTGCTCCCTTGTAGGTAATGAACTGTTTTTCTCTTGCTGCTTTCAAGGTTCTCCCTTTGTCTTTTGCCCTTGGCATTTTAATTATGATGTGTCTTGCTGTAGTCCTTTTTGAATTCCTTTTGTTTGAGGTTCTGTGCGCTTCCTGGACTTGTAAGTCCATTTCTTTCACCAGATAGGGAAAGTTTTCAGTCATTATTTCTTCAAATAGGTTTTCAGTATTTTGCTCTCTCTCTTCTTCTGGCACCCTCACAATTCTGATGTTGGTACACTTGAAGTTGTTCCAGAGGCTTCTTACACTATCTTCACATTTTTGTACTCTTTTTTCTTTTTGTTTTTCTGGTTGGGTGTTTTTTGCTTCCTCATATTTCAAATCTTTTCTTTGATTCTTGTGGTCCTCTAGTCTGCTGTTGGATTTTTGTATATTATTCTTTATTTCAGACGGTACGTGCTTAATTTCTGACTGGTCCTTTTCCATTTTTTTGGCATTCTCATTAAGATCCTTGAAGCTCTCACTAAGTTTCTAAGAGGTCTCACTAAGTTTCTCAGCAGTTTGTAGAAGATTCTTGAGTAACCTTATAAATGTGGCTTTGAACTCTATGTTCAGTAGTTTGCTTTCCTATATTTCTTTCATTAATGACATGTTTCTTTGTTTCCACATTTTGGCTGCTTCCCTGTGTTGATGGAGTGGCTTTGTGTGCTAGTTGTCCTTAGGGCCCAGTAGCTCTGCCACCCAATCACCTGAGGTAGATACTCTTGGTGCACCCCTTTGTGGGCTGGGTACACAGTTTTGTTGTAGTTAAGCCTTGATTGCTATTGGTACACTGGGAGAAATTGACCACCAGGCCAACTGACTGTGAGGACCCGCTGTGTCTATAATGGAAGAACTGCTGTGCTGGAGACACCCCTATGGGGCAGGACTTACTTCAGTGGGGCTTTGGTGCTCACCAAGTCTGCCTCTTGAGTGTGTCACTTATGGATGTGAAGAGTTGAAATCTGGTGTCATCTCACACTGACCTCTAGGTACACTGGTTCCTGGATCTCCAAAAAGGTGCAAGTCAACTACTGTCTGAGGCCACCCAGCAGAAGCTACAGGGAGATCTGCAGATTTCTTCTCTTTGCTTGGAGTTTGGAAGTTTTGGAGTTGTCTGACCCAGCTGCAATTTGTTAGGTTAAGCTGCCAGAGGGCAGGCCATTCATATCCAAAAACCGCTGCCCACAGCTGGGTGGGATTGTAAGTTGGACGGGGTGGGGTCTCAGGGAATTACTAGGGTAAGACATGGCAAACAGCTATGGTTGCCAGTCAGCCCTCTCTGTTGCGTTGTGTTTCATTTCCTGTGTCCCACACCCCAGCGCAGTAAAACAATGATTCCTGAGCACACCTCTGCAAGAAAGCTACCCTTTCTTTCCAACCCTATGGCAAACAGTCCAATTTTTCCTTGTATGAGTCTGGGTCCCCAGAATCTTGCTGGAAACTGGAGTTCAGAGTGGTTGGAAATTTGTAACTCCCTTTCAATTGAACAAAACAGTGCACGCCAACCTGATTCACGTGCATCTCTGTACCTCTGCCTTTCTGAGCCTCTGCATGTCCTACGAGGTCTCAATGCACCTTTTTCCCCCCTTCTAGTTGCAGAACTTCCACTCTGCCAGCTTTCCCGTGGTTCTAGGGGATAGTCGTTTTGTCTTTTAGTTGTAGTTTTGGTGTGGTTGTGAGAGGCAGCATGTACAGATATATACATGCCACCATCAGTCTCCTAGGCTGAGCATTTTTGAGAACTTATTTTATCCACCTTTATACGTGCCAGTTTTGGGCTGTGCTCTGTATCACAGGGCACTTGAATTTTCAAGGCTGCCTTTCCCTGTCAGGTCAGTTGCCCTCCACGTAAGGGAAGCACGGATGGAACACAGGGGGTTGTGGGAGCAAGAGAGAAGTTAGGGTATTTCTTTCCCTCCCTGCCTAGGGAGTTGCGGCTAGTGCTGCCTTTCCTCAGTGGTTCCAGCTTCTCTCTGCCTAGGGACTGGCCTCCTTAGCAGTGGAATTAGCTTTTCTACTGTTGCGAATCTCTAGATCACCTCACTACCATCTCTTTAAGTTCTCAGATCCCATCACTATGGATATATTAAATTCTCTTTGTTTTAAATATTTGTAGTGGTTCCCATTCTCCTGGTTAGATCCTTTATTCTCACTATATTCTTCAGCACCACCGAGAATACAGTGGGTGCTCAATATATCTGTTGGATGAATAGATGGGAAGATTTAATACTCCCTTGGAAACTAAAAGAGAATGAGGACCCCTCCTTGTTTTTTAGCAAAACTCATTGACTCTAAAAGCATGAAGAACCAACTGTCTTTCTAACTTCAAGTCTCTGAGATTCTTGAAAAGTAGAGGGAAGTTGTGAATTCGGAGCTGGGTGGCATGGACCATAGCACACCTGGCTTCAGGGAGCTCACAAGCCATCAAGAACTGCAGATGTGAACACAGATAATTAAATGCGGTGGAGAAAGTGCTCTAAGAGAGTGGCTGATGAGTGTAATTAGTCTGCCACAAAGACAGGGAGACTTTGGTGAAGAGATGTTGTCAGAGCTATGGCTTTAAAAAATATTTTTATTGATTTAAGAGAGGAAGAGAGAGGGAAATAGATAGAAATATCAATGATGAGAGAGAATCATTGATCAACTGCCTCCTGTACAACCCACACTAGGGATTGAGCCTGCAACCTGGGCATGTGCCCTGACCAAGAATTGAACCATGGCCTCTGGTTCATAGGTCAATGTTCAACCACTGAGCCATGCTGGCCCAGGCAAAGTTATGTCTTTTTTTAAGTGTCTGATTATATATATATATGTATTTCAGAGAAGAAGAAAGAGGGAGAGGGAGATAGATACATCAATGGTGAGAGAGAATCATTCACTGGCTGCCTTCTGCACACCCTCAACTGAGGATAGAGCCTGCAACCTAGGCATGTGCCTTTGACCAGAATTGAACCCAGGACCTTTCAGTCTGCAGTCCAACACTCTATCCACTGAGCCATTCTAGCTAGGGTGGCAGAGCTATGTCTTGAAGGTTGAGGAGGTATTTACCTGGAGTAAAAGATATGGATGGGAATTCCCAGCAGAGGGAATAGAATATGCAAACATATGGAGGTATAAAAGGGTTGGGCCAGATTGCAGAACTCTGAGATGGTCAGTGTGGCTGGAGCTTAGGAGACACAGGATGCTGAAGGATGCCTTGGTGGGTAAACTATGGAATTTGACTGCTTAGGTTCAAAGCTGAGCTTCATCACTTTATAGCTTTCTCAAAGGGACTTTGAGCAAGTTACTTACCTTTTTGGAGACTCAGATTCCATATCTGTAAAATGGAGACACCTACCTAATTTGGTTTGAGGGAGGCTTAATAAGATGATATATATTAACACTTAGCAAATAAACATCAGCTATTACTACTTATATTCTTTATGTGTATATTGTGTGAGCTATAGTATAGGGCTCACCCCCTATGATTAAGAGCAGAGCACAGCACAAGATCGACATTTACAAAGATGGATCTTCCAGCACACTCTTTGTTCCTCTTACTAAATGCTTTGCCTTCTGTAGCCAATGATCATTTTGATGAGAAATTGAGTTGGATAAAAGTTCAGTTTCGCCTAGCTGCCATGGCTGTGGTTGTTGACCTATGAACCAGGAGGTCACAGTTCAATATCCGGGTTCAATTCCCAGTTGTAGACTCCATCCCCATTAGGGGGCATTCAGGAGACAGCCAATCAATGATTCTCTCTCATCACTTATGTTTCTCTTCCTTCCTCTCTGAAATCAATAAAAAAATATTTTTTAAAAAAGTCAGTTTCAATTACTAAAGAGAAGCACCAGTGACAAATGCCATTCTCCACTCCCTTTTCCAAAGGGGGTGCTTGGTTGGGCAGTGGAGGACCAAGCAGTCTACTCATCTGTGGACGGAGGCCAGTTTGGTGGACTTCTTGCTGGCGGAAAACTCAGAACAGCACAAGTCAGCCTTGGCCCAGGTCTTAGTGAGAGGGAGAAATCGATAACTGTGGCCTTTGAACTCCATCCAGAACAGTGGGCACAGAGAAGCCTGGGGCAGCGCTGGCATGGCTGAGGACAGAAATGAAACAGGCTGGGAGGAAGGCGGGCACGGCCAATATTGTTTCTACAGCTTCTGACATATTTTCAAGAGTGAAAGTAAAACATGTCCATTATGATTAATGCAATTCTACCCTTGAGGTCCAAAAAACACATGTATACCAGCATTTACAAATCAATCAAAGTAATATATGCTCATTATAGAACACCAGGAAAATGTCACTACTTTGGTCCATTTTTCTTCATGCCATGCTTGAATGAAGTGATTTTTTAAAAATACAATTGTGGCCCTAGCTAGTTTGGCTCAGTGGATAGAGTGTCAGCCTGCAGATTGAAGGATCCCAGGTTCAATTCTGGTCAAGGACACATGCCTGAGTTGTGGGCTCGGTCCCCAGTGTGTGTGTGTGCGTGTGTGCAGGAGGCAGCTGATCAATGATTCTCTCTCATCATTGATGTTTCTATCTCTCTCTCCCGCTTCCTTCCTCTCTGAATCAATAAAAATATATTTAAAAAATACAACTGTGGCTCTGGAAGTTTGTTCAGTGGTTAGAGAGTTGGCCTATGGATTGAAGAGTCTTGGGTTCAATTCTGGTGAAGGGATGTACCTCAGTTGCAGGCTCCATCCCCTGCTGGGGTCAGGGCTTCTGCAGGAGTCAACCATTGATGTGTCTCTCTCACATCAATGTTTCTCTCTTTCTCTCTCTTCTCCTTCTCCCTTCTTCCCTAAAAATCAATGGGAAAATATCCTCGGGTTTTGATTTTTAAAAAATACAATTGTGATTATATTGTATTATACACACCAGTTAATATTCTGATTACTAAAAATTAGAGTCTGAGCATTCCCCCATACATGGTAAATTTTAGTAAACATTGTTTTAAATAGCTCTTGAATATTCTGCTGAGTGGCCCCTCTAGAGTTTATGTAATCATTCCCCTATTTGAGGGTAATTAGATTGTTTCCCCTTTTAAACAACAATTACCCATTATGCGGAGATGAACAGCCATGGGCATAAAGCCTTTTGAGCATTTCTCATGATTTTCTGAGGAGAGATTTTGAAGGTTTGATACAATTTGCTAAATTGCCTCCTGAAAGCAATTTTTACTCCCACGTTAATGTCTGAGTGCCCATCTCACAGTGCTACCACTTTAATGGCAATCTTTGCCAATTTTATAAGCAAAACATGGTATCTTGTTTCCCTTTGCAAGTCAGGCTCTCTTGCAAGGGTGGACATTTCTTCCACGTGTTTATTGACAAACTACAGCCAACACTATTTTTATCATTAGCCAATCGAACTGCTGGGGTTTCTTCTTAATTCTGAAGAAGTTTAAAGAGAAAACCCACATTTGAGACAATAAAGTTCTCCAGAACTCCAGCCCCGCTGGCAGCCCCTTGACAAACGCGTGTTGTTTTGTTAAGCCCTAAGTCCAGATGGCTGGCGGGAGGAAGGCATGCTGAGAACCATTCTTGAACTAGGTTGAGTGGCTAATCTGTGAGGTCAGGCAGCGGCCACAGGTGACATTTGATGCCCGAGTCCCAGCCACCAGCTCTCCACCTGAGGAGCTGTGTGATATACACACTCCTTCCCTTCTCAGCAAATTGGCTGATCTTTAGGTTCCTTCTGCAGTGCTCACAGTTGTAGAGTCTTTGCTTTTTAAGCCACTATAAGAGCAGAATCAAAAAGGTAGTAGACAACAGTTATTGAGCATTTATGATGTGCCAAGTTCATATTGGGGAAACAGTGGCTTAGACAGGTCGACTTGGCCAAGGTTATCCTGCTAGTAAGTGGCAGAGTAGGAACTTGAACCTGGGCCTCCTGATACCAAAGTCTTTGATCTTAAAGCCCACGCCTAGGATGCTTCCTCACAGGGAAATCAGCAGGGCTGAGAATGGCTAATCGGCTTTTAGCACCCACTTCACTGGGTTTAGCACTGGGGACATTGCTAGAACATTGTATTTAATGGTACAGACCTCACCAAAGGTTGCTAGCTGAGCGAAATAAATTTGCAGAGCACTTGGCATATATGGATCACTCTGTAATAGGATGATTATTAATGACTAGCTTAGGGTTTCATAATCGGGCTGGTGCACTTCAGGAATCTAGGGAATCCCTGGAAATTAAATGCAAAATTGACAGTGTGTGTGTGTGCGCGCCTCCATGCCATTTTCTGAAAAAGGGGACAGTTGCATTAATCAATAGAGCTACACTAAGCAGACAGGTTCCGAACTGTGCTTCCTGTCAGAGCCATGGGGCTTTTCCATCTGACCAGGGTCAGCTGCTGGTTGGTCCTGGCCAATTGTCTTTCAATGTGTGCTATTTTCTTTCTTTCTTTCTTCCTTTCTTTCTTCCTTCCTTTCTTTCTTTCTTTCTTTCTTTCTTTCTTTCTTTCTTTCTTTCTTTTTAATTTTTATTGATTTTTTACAGAGAGGAAGGGAGAGGGATAGAGAGTTGGAAACATCAATGAGAGAGAAACATCGATCAGCTGCCTCCTGCACACCCCCTACTGGGCATATGCCTGCAACCAAGGTACATGCCCTTGCCTGAAATCGAACCTGGGACCCTTTAGTCACAGGCTGACGCTCTATCCATTGAGCCAAACTAGTTAGGGCCATGTGCGCTATTTTCTAAACTGATGCACAATTTGCCCCTTGATTCTCCTCTACATGGCAAAGGAGAGAGCTGAGCGTGAGAGTTCAGCGGGCTCAGTGTCCTCAGGTCCCGGTCCCTCAGGGCTTGTTCTCTTCCTTTCTCAGCTGAGAGCACTGGTCCAGGAGGTCATTGCTGCAATGCCTTTGGACAGTGCTGGCCAAGAGGCTGAAGGACCCTTTGGGATGCTGTGTGTTATGAGCTCTCTGTGGGGACTTGCAGGCACTGCCTTCTACATAGGGAGGCTCGACTACTTTGGAGCAGTTTCCCCTTCACGTGGATGGAAGCAGCAAACCCATTCCATCTCCTTTCCACCCATCACTGTAACCAAATTGATTTGCCAGGAGTTGGCTGGACTAATGGGCAAAGAGGATGGTATTTCTGGTGCTAACTCACCTCCCGCCTGTCCTATTCCTATTAGGGGTGGGAGTAGGGTGGCCAAATCATCCCAGTTTGCCTTGGGCAGTTCCAGTTTTAAAAGTGAAAGTCCCACATCCTAAGCCTCCCTCGTTGTTCACCCTGGAGCAATGGTTTAGGGGCAATTTTCACCCCCAGGGACATTGAATAATGTCTAGAGACATTTTCGGTTGTTAAAAACTAGGGGAGTGCACAGCTGGTGTAACTCATGTTTATCCCATGCACCAAGAGGTCACTGGTTCAATTCCTGGTCAAGGCACATGCCCCAGTTTCAGCTCAATCCCCAGTAGGGGGCATGTAGGAGGCAGCAGATTGATATTTCTCTCTCACTGATGTTTCTCTCTCTCAATAAAAACATATATATTTTTAAAATGAGGTGCTATAGGTATCCAATTGGTAGAGGCCAGGGATGCTGCTGAACATTCTACAATGAACAGAATAGCCCTCCCCTTCCACCACAAAGAACTTTCCAATCCCAAATGTCAGTAGAAACCTAGCCCTGGATGAAAGGCAGAACTCCAAAAATATAAAATAACCCCACAGCACAGTAACACAAAACATCATAGCAGATATCAACGTTTCTCAGTTTATCTGTATTTTAACAAAAATTAAGCCACAGACCACACAAATGATTAAAAGTAGAGTTTGGGTTATTTCTCTAATTTCAGAGTTAAAACATATTATTACTATACACTACTAGAGGCCCAGTGCACGAAATTTGTGCATGGGGGTGGGAGGGTAGATGTGTGTGTCCCTCAGCGCAGCTTGTACTCTCTCCAATTTTGGACATTCCTCTCACAATCCAGGGCTGCTGGCTCCCAACTGTTTGCCTGCTTACCTGCCTGATTGCCCCTAATGGCTTCTGCCTACCAGCCTGATCACTCCCTAACCACTCTCCTGCCAGCCTGGTCACCCCTAACTGCCCTCCCTTGCCAGCCTGTTTGCCCCCAACTGCCTTTCCCTGCTGGCCTGATGGCCCGCAACTGCCCTCCCCTGCAGGACTGATTGCCCCCAACTGCCCTCCTTTGCAGGCCTGGTCCCTCCCAGATGTCCTCTTCTGCTGGCCTGATTGCCCCAACTGCCTTCCTTTGCAGGTATGGTCCCTCCCAGATGCCCTCCCCTGCTGGCCTGATTGCCCACAAATGCCCTCCCCTACCAGCCATCTTGCGGTAGCCATCTTGTGTCCACATGGGGGTGGCCATCTTGTGTGTTGGAGTGATGATCAATTTGCATATTACTCTTTTATTAGACAGGATAGGCTTAAAAGCACTGGGGACTGTGCTAGAACACTGTATTTAAATTTAATGGTACAGACCACACCAAAGGATACTGGAGAAGAGAGTTTGGGATGAAATAGACATTTGTTATCTCCCATTTGACAATGGGAGGAGTTTTTTGTGTTGGGTTTTCCTCTTGGAGTCTCTTTCCCAGAAGGAAGACCATCAAGGGTTCTGCTCTCTGAGGCCACAGTCTCATTCCTGACTCCTTTCACACATCCCTGTGCATTCTTGTTAAGGGCTAGTCCCTGTGCCCCATTCAGGTCAACGACTATTGTAACATCTGTCTCCCAGCGCCTGGCACAGCTAGGTACAAAATAACTAATTCTCAATGACTAAATACGTGCCAGGAAATCACTCACTGTTTCTTTTGGGAAACTGCCCCCTTTAGGGACAGTGGAGAGAAGGGTGTGTGCCCCATCCATGTGTCCTGACTCTGGGAATGGCTTTTCTCACTGAACACTGAAGGCAGGCTGACGCTTGATTTTCCAGATTTAGCACAACAGCTGGAAAGGGCAGCATCAGCATCATCAGGGAGCTTGTTACAGATGCAGAATCTTGCCCTAGCCAGTTTGGCTCAGTGGATAGAGCGTCAGCCTTCGGATCAAAGAGTCCCGGGTACAGTTTCCAGTCAGGGGCACATACCTTAGTTGCAGGCCCGGTCCCTGGTCAGGGTGTGTGCAGGAGACAACCAATCAATGTTTTTCTCTCACATCAATGTTTCTCTGTCTTTCCCTCTCTTCCGCTCTCCCTAAATTCAGTGGAAAAATATTCTTGACTGAAGATTAAAAAGAGAAAGAAAAAAGATCGGCAGCATCTCAGCACTCCTGCCCCAGCCTCACCAAGTCAGAATCTGCATTTTAACAAGACTCCCAACGTTCGTGTGCATGGAAGGTCTGGGAGCACTGGTCTACCGTGTGCCAGGCCAAAGGTCAGAGCCTGTAGAATCACTCACTCATCCACTCACTGGCTGAGTCAGGCTTGGCCAGGAGGACTGGATGATTAGTTAGATGCTTACGGGGCAGCTGGGAGGAGAGGGAGGATCCCCACTCCCAGGAAGCTCTGAGGATTCTCCAGGGCTCTAAGCCTGAGACTGTTTTAAGAGCAAGTCCTCCTGTGGAAAACTTTCTCCCCGAGGTGTGGCCCCACAGAGCTACTAACACTCCCTCACCACTCCTCCCTCCTGATCCTTTTGATTTTCTCCCCCAAGCAAATGATGATGATGGATTCCTGGAGAGAAACATACCAGAAAATGAAGCTGTGACAGGTCATTGCTCAATTACTCCCCTTTCCATGTGAGCAGGCAAAGGCCTTTAACTGGGAGGACCTGGGAGGCAACAGGAGCCTGTGCTTGCACCGCAGAGTAATAAATTCCACTCTGCCTGGTATCCACCCCCTCCTACCGCCCCCCCCATACTCACTTTTTCCTCTGGGATTTTTAGAAACTTGGAATAGAAGGATCCCAGGAACATCTTTCATCAACCTAACCTCCAAAGTAGCCTTGATTAATGTCTTTCTTGTGAAGGGATTTCTACATTTTATAGCTTGACAGGTAGTAATGGCAACAGAACAACCAGGCCAACCAAGTTTTCATCAGAACTAGGCATTGTGTCAAGTGTTTCTGCACTTATCCATTTATGAGTCTTCACACATCCTATGATGTAAGTCACCCCCAGTCCACAGACTGAGAAACCAAAAATCACAGAGAGGCTGAGTAACTTGCCTAAGAGCACACAGCTCCTAAGGGGCAGAGCTAAGTGATGAAGCCAGGCTGTCTGGCTCCAGATCTAATTTAGAGATTTCAGCTACGTTCATGCCCCCTTCCTTTTGTCTCAGTTGTGACTGGCTGGATTCTTCATTCCCTCCCTTATTCATTCAACACGTGAGCACGTACTTGGTCTCAGGCAGCCGGTTGCATGCAGGAAGTACTGTGTGGCAAAACTACATAGAGGTGGCTCTGCCCGCATGCCTATGGACAACGATATTAAGAAAAATAAGCACCCACATCAAGATGTCACTAACATATAATTTGTGGATGTGTTGTGCAGGCAGAAACTTGAGGGAGCAGCCCCCAAATGATTTTGGCAGCCAACTATTTGTTTGCCTCTTTTCTCTTCCTAGTTGAACTGGTGGCTGCCTTGCCCCTGTCTTCAAGGAGGTGATTGTAACAGGCACCAGAGTCCCCTCCCCAGATGGAGGAAATACAGGATGTTGTCACAGGGGCACCTAAAAGGGACACATCACCTCCATGTGGCGGTCAGAGAGGCTCCCTTCGAGTTGAATAAAAATAAGAGAAAGAGTGTCCCAGGTAGCCGAACAGTGTGTGCAAAGGTATGAGAAAGAAGCATGTGGGGTAAAGCGCGGGGTGGTTAAGAGAAGAGGCCCAGGAGGTGACAGAGGGAAGGTGGGAAAAGGATGCACAAAGGAGCTTGTTGCTCTGGAAACCAAGCTGCCAAACTGCAAGGTCTTTTGCTTCAATTAGCAGCACCAAAGGCCCCCAAGGTCCTCCTGCAGGGATGGGAGTCAGAGCCTTTGGGACCACTGAGCTTATTAAGGAGAGAACACACCAGTGGAGCTCAAGGCTCATTTTTCCCCCCACTTTCTCTCTTTAAAAGAATACATTGTCACCTTCCCACTCAATCTGGCTGCTCACTCTGCTGGCCCCAATCCAGCCACCCACAAACTCTCTACCCTGCTGCCTCCTGCCCAGATCAGCGTTGGGAGCTAGCCAGGGGAGCAGGAGGGGAGGCTCTGGGAACCACCGTTGTGTGGGTCCCCCTACCCACCCACACTGCTGGACCCCAGGTACCCCAGAGGGTCGGGAAGAAGTGTCTCTCAGTGTCCGGGAAGGCGGCCCGTAGAAAGGCTTAGTCACTTTCATCACCTTCTCCTCCTGCTGCCACACCTCACGTGCCTGAGCTCTGCTTTCCCTTCTCTGGGCTGCTTTAGTGGCCACATGATACAGAGGAGAACAGCACCCAGAAGGTGGGGGAGGGGAGCTGGAGGGCTGTCAGGAAGCTCAGTTGTCAGGTCAGGCGGCCTGCAGCCCAGGCAGCTGGGCTCATTGATAGTACCTCATGTCCACGGGGTGTCCTTTCCACCTGCTCCCAGCCCTGGCACGCATGCTCACCTGGGCTGATACCAATGTCTGCTTTGGAAAGACCTGTGCAGAGAGGAGGGTCAGGGTGGTGGAGACCCACAGCTCCCACCTCTGCATCCTGGGCCCTAGTGGATGAAGAAGGCCCTCCCCAGGGAGCTTGGGTCTGGATTATTCTCCTGGGCACAGGGGGAATGGCCAGAGCTGGAAGGAACAGGGCAGATGCCAGTCTCCTCCTCCTCTCTCCACAGCAGCAGCCCCTGTGGCCCTGGGTGTGCACTTATTTCTGAGACTCAGTTTCCTCCTCTGTAAGATGGGGTATTAACAGAACTCATGTCCCAGCTGTTTCAGGAGATACAGCATTTCGGCCCCTCAGAGGAAATATGAACCAGAAGATAAAAATGCAAGTTACCATTGAGTACAGAGGTCTTTTGGCCAAAGCCAGCTCACCCAGGGCAGTGAGTTGTTTGGTCTATGCTGTGTTTTGTTTTGTTTTTGTTTTTGTTTTTAAATATATTTTATTGATTTTTTACAGAGAGGAAGGGAGAGAGGTAGAGAACAACGATGAGAGAGAGAGAGAGACATCGATCAGCTGTCTCCTGCACACCCCCTACTGGAGATGTGCCCCCAACCAAGGTACATGCCCTTGACCAGAATCGAACCTGGGACCTTTCAGTCCGCAGGCCGATGCTCTATCCACTGAGCCAAACTGGTTTTGGCCTCCATGCTATGTTTTAAAAAAATATTTGAATTGTTGTCAGGGTATTATATCAGGAGATTTTAGGTATAAATCCAGATTTCTGTCTTCTGTTGAAAATCTGAAGATCTGGTCAGAGGTCATTTATACTGAGCCATGGCAACAATTGGTCAGAGCTGGGAAAGGACACCCCCTTCAGGTAGGGCCTATGGACTTCTGCTCAGCTGGTCCCCACCCTGCCCACCTCCTCCCCAAAGCACTAGAGTCCTGGAGGAGCAGGAGCTCAGAGGAAGGGGAGGTGTGCCCGAGCCTTCAGAGTCTTTTGGAGGTTAAAGAGGGCTTGGATAGAAGCTGCTTCTTCTTCTTCTTCTTCTTCTTCTTCTTCTTCTTCTTCTTCTTCTTTTTTAATATATTTTATTGATTTTTCACAGAGAGGAAGGGAGAGGGATAGAAAGTCAGAAACATCGATAAGAGAGAGACATCGATCAGCCGCCTCTTGCACACCCCCTACTGGAGTTGTGCCCGCAAGCAAGGTACATGCCCCCGACCGGAATCGAACCCGGGATCTTTCAGTCCGAAGGCCGACGCTCTATCCACTGAGCCAAACCGGTCTCGGTAGAAGGTTCTTGACATAGAGTAAGAGCTCAACAAAAAGAAGCAAATGTTATTGTTAATAAACAGTTCTAATGTGTGGTTTGCTCAGACTGACATGTTTTTAAATCCACTGTTATTTCATGGGAGTCTCATTGCATTTACAGAGAATCATTATCCCTGAAAAACAGTCTTCCCTCAATTCCGGTCCCCTCAGGCAAGTCACTGTGCCTCTCTGAGCCTCACTTTCTTCCTTCATACAAGAGAAGTTAGTAACAGTACCAACCTCACAAAGATTAAGTGAAATAATCTGCTTATAAAACTTTGAATAGATGCTGGCAAGTAGTAGGTGTTCAATAAATGATAACAAACTTTGTTGTGATTATCACTAACCTCGTGCAAGCCTTTTTTCTGGCATTCCACACTCTACACACCCTGCACCACCCCCTTTTTTTCCCAAAACCTCAGCCGGGTGCCCTGACACTCTGTGCAACTGGCATTCACTCCTTTTCTCCCTGGAACACTCACTGGTGTGCCTGCGAGAAACAACCTGTGCTGAGGCCTGACTCAGAAACACAGCACAGCCCAGGCTGCGCTCCCTGAGCCCGTCCTGTGCCCTCTCACAGTCCGGGAGCCCTCAGAGGATGTCTGACTTCCTTTAGGGGCAGGCCTAACCTGGCAGTTGACATCTTTAGCATTGCTGCGGAGGAGAGAGAGGCTCCCACCACCACTGCTGTGTGGGCCAACTGTGAGCCTGGCCTCTGGCTGAGCAGCACTCCCCCTGTGGGAGAGCACTAACCACCAGGGGGCAGCTCCTGCATTGAGTGTCTGCCCCCTGGTGGTCAGTGTGTGTCATAGCGACTGGTCATTCTACCATTCAGTCAATTTGCGTATTAGCCTTTTATTACATAGGATGATAAATGATAAAGCACATTATTCTATAAGTGATGTGCATGTGCTGCCTACTGTACTAACACATTTGTCTGTTATAGCACACCTTTCCCCCAAACTGACATTTTAAAAAGTTGGCACAAAATATAAATCTAGAAGGTTTGGATATTTTCTCCTCACTCCCCTCACCTGATGCATTCTACTTTGGGGGACCCTGCTGTCATGGAAACCTAGCAGGTGGGGAGAAAGGGGTAGTCAGACAGAGGCCATTGAGAAGTGAAGGATCCTTTGATTTGGCAAATAAATCTCCTAATGATCTGTTGATAATGTGTGGATGTGTGATGGCTGAGGTTGCGTGCCTTTCTCTGGATGGAAACACAAAGTGTTTGCTACAGGCTCAATCCCCAGTATCTGCGTACCAGCAGCATCACCTGAGAGCATGTGAAAAATGCAGGTCTCTCCCCTCCCCGGCCCCAAACCAGACCTGCCCAATAAAACCTGCTTTGTCACTAGCTCCCAGGGTGTACATTAACGTTTATGAAGCATTGCTCTAGACCAGAGGTCGATTTGCCGCTCTGTTGACTGAGTTTGCCAACCAGTGCTGTAAGGCATTACCCTTACCCAAAAGTTTTGACTTCAGGTTAAAGACATTAGTACATTATTAAAATGTTTTTTAAGTGTTTTTCCCTAAGGCAGTGGTCGGCAAACTCATTAGTCAACCAAGCGGCAACCACGGCTCGCAAGCCACATGTGGCTCCTGAGCCACAGTTTGCTGACCACTGCTCTAGACAGGGGTAGGCAAGCTTTTAAAAAAATTATATATTAAAAATATTTTTATTGATTTCAGAGAGAAAAGGAGAGGGAAAGAGAGAAAGAAACATCAATGAGAAAGAATCATTGATCAGCTGCCTCGTGTATGTCCCACACTGGGGATCGAACCCGAAACACAGGCATGTGCCCTGACCGGGAATCAAACCTTGACCTCCTGGTTCATAGGTCAATGCTCTACCACTGAGCCTCACTGGCTGGGCTAAAATTATACTTTTAAATAAAATCGTATATATTTAAGGTGTATGACAAGATTTGATATACATACACATAGTGAAGTGATATAATAGTCAAACCAATTAGTATATCATCTCTTGTGGTTAACTTCCTTTTGTGATGAGAATATCTGAAGTCTATTCTTGGCAAATTTCCAGTCTTCAGTGCAGAGTGATTAACTGCAGTCACCTGCTGTGTATTTGCTTTGTAGAACATCCTCATCCTACACAACTGTAACTAAACTTCTGTAAAAAGCCAGATAGTAAATATTTTAGGCTTTGTGGGCCATATGGTCTCAGTCACAACTATTCAAAGTGGCCAGAGATTATAGGAGTGGCTCTGGTTGGGGTCCAATAAAACTTTATTTACAAAACAAGCAGTGGGCAGGTTTTGGCCCGTGGGCCATAGTTTGCCAACCCCTGCTTTAGACCTCAAATTTACTGGCATAAAGTGGGAAATTCTTCAGTATATATTTTTTGGCTTCCTAGAGTTGTCTTTATCATGTGATGATATTACCAGTTCTCCCCTCTCTACCACTACACACACACACACACACACACACACACACACACACACACTCATACATGCACTGTGATCATGGTGGCCTGGGGGTTCAGTGAAGATCTATCTTCTATCTATCTATCTATCTATCTATCTATCTATCATCTCCTTTAATGTCCTAGGTTTTAAAAAATGCTGTTTATTTACCAATAAAAAAAGTGTCCTGGCCCCTCACCACCATTAGAAAAGGGACAACAAAGGCTAGCTCATTCATGGCTTTCAATTCCAGCAGATTCGTGTTCAAGTTCCAGACCTGTTTCTGTGTGACTACACCCTGATCATTTAATCCCATTAAACCTCAGTTCCCTCACGTGCAAAATGGGAACAAATGAATACTTCCCTCACACAAGTACTCAGAACAACGCCTGATACACGATAAACACTCAGTGTATGTTAGCTGCTCTTAGGTCACTCTGAGACCGGGGAAAACACTCCCCAGGAAGGTAGAGAATCAAGTAGCAAAACAACTTCCTGAAGGATAACTCTGCCGGCCTTCAGGACAATGCCTTCCAGACTTTTTCTATGCAGACGATTTTAGTTTTTACACAGCAGGGATCATTCCTGAGTTACTTTAAATGGCCCTGGGAAAATAGACAGGGCTTTAAAACTCCTACCCCACCTCCTCCTTTGAACTGGGGTCCTGCACCCCAAAGATGGTATGCAAGTGGCCTGTGCATCTCCTTTCTCATCTCCTGCCAGAGGATGCTAATTAAAATGAGTGGGTGGCCCACAATAGGGCACCTTGGGCCCTGGTTTCTATAGAAACCAAGTCACTCCTTCACCTTTCAACACATTTTCCTGTCTCCTGACAAACTCTATCCTCAGAGATGTGGATGGCTCTGACATCTATTCCCCTTCCCATTAGTCCACTGCAAGCATTGCCTGATGCGTGCTGAGCAGGCGCAGCCATGGAGGACAGTATGCTGAGACTTTGCAGGCACTATCCCGGCTAATCCTCATGTAAAGCATTTGGGGTAAGAATTGTCACCCTATTTTCAGCTGAGACCGTTAGCCACACCAGCTCTGGATTAGTGACCCAGGGCTCCCCTAACAAAGTGCCACAGGCCAGGCGGCTTGACTAGCAGGACTTCATTCTCACAGTTCTGGGGGTCAGAAGCCGGAAATCAGGGTGTTGGCGGAGGGCCGTGGGGAAGGAGCTGTTGCAAGCCACTCTGCTGAGCTTGTAGATGGCTGCCTTCTTCCGTGCCTCCTCACATCCTCCTCCTGTGTATCTGTCAGTGTCTGAGTCCTAAGTTCCCCCTTTTATAAGGACGCCAGTCATATTGGATTAGGGCCCACCCTAATTACCTCACTTTAACTTGATTGCCTCTGTATAGACCCTGTCTCCAGCCCTGGCCTGTGTTGCTCAGTGGTTAAAGCATCAGCCCGTGCACTGAAGGATCACGGATTTGATCCCCAGTCCAGGGCACGTACCTGGATTGCAGGTCAATCCCCAGAATTGATGTGTCTCTCTCACAGAGATGTTTCTCTTTCTCTTCCCCCTCCCCTTTCTGTTCTCTCTAAAAACAATGGAAAAAATAGTCTCCGTTGAGGATTAATAGAACAAAACAAAAAGATCCTGTTTTCAAATAAGGTCACAGATTTAAGTCCTGGGGGTGAGGACACCTACATATCTATTGTGAGCGGGACAGGATGCAGCCTGTAACAGTCTGGCTCTATCACTGACCAGCCACTCGATCTCATTACACCCTGCTTTCCTCCTTTGTTAAGGGGGAATACGATCTCCCTTGTGGTTTGCTGTGTGAAGACTAAATGAAATATCTGGCACTACATCTCGTGCTAGTCAGCCCTCTTCTGATTGAGGGCAGTAGGTGCTGGGCATGCCCACTGCAGAACCCCCAGACCACCAGAGCTCCCCTTGGCTGCGGGGACCCGGCCCTGCACAGAGACTCTTACCTGACTCAGCACATGCACCTCGTTCTCTGCCGGGGATTTCTCGGTGCTGCGGGGGCTTGCTCAGTCGTAAAGGACCAAATACTTAAAGCCCCCAGTGGCAACTCTAAACCCTGAGGGACAGGGTCAGCAGCTAATCACTCCAGCTTCCCATAATGATCATTCCTCAGTGTGTCCTACATGGGTCCCTGCGTAACTGAGCCCAGCTGACCGCACTGGTAGCTGATGCAGCCCTCACCTGCTCTCCAGGAGAGAGGGATAAACAAAGCCTGATTACTTATTTCATTTGAGCACCTGGATCCCACGAAGGTGGGACTTCTTTTGCCACAAACTAGTTAGTGTTAAATCCTTGTCTTCTCTGTGTAAGGTTTCTCTTATCAGTCATCAAATTAATATACTTTAATGTTTCAACTGTTCCTCCTTCTAAATCACACTAATACTACCAACAATGTCTAGCATGGCTGGCTGTCTAGTTTTACCCCTTGAGTCTCCCAGCTGGGGCCTAGGTAACATGGAGCCGAGATGAGACAACCCTGATGTGTCTGGTCTCAATTCTTGACCCACAAAATCCATGAACATAAATACAGGTGCCTTTGAGTCATCAGGATGGTAACCAAACCACCCTCCCACCCTCTATGTGGCCCTGAAGAAAAAGATAACTCGAATGCATGGCACAAATAAATAATCTTTAATTTCAACAAACAGCTCCTCAGCATACCAGACGATATGCTGTGGGAAAAGATACAGAAGCATCCAACAGAGATACCTATTCTAACTACGCTAACTCCTTAGCACAAGAGAAAGAACTTTGGTTCACACAAATACGGGAAGATCCTCAGATATGACAGGAAGGAGCGCATCCTGGATGAGGGTACGGGTACGGTGGCCATTCTAACCCATGTCACTGTCCTCAGTAGGTCAAAGCCACCAGGATTTGGTCGAAAAAATGCTGCTTTTGCTCTACCATGTTCTATTTTCTTGACATACATACACACTACTATTAGTGAAGGCGGGGTCTTGACCGACAGGACACGAGGTGAAATTTCACTGATGGGAGAGGCGGAGTGGGAAGGCTCAGGACGGAGGTCCTGGCTACTACCTTGCTCACCAAGAGGACACACGAGCACACACATTCACTGGTGAGGGCACACGCATGGGAACACCCACGCACACCCCCAGGGAGTGCCCGGGAATCAGCTGACACAGGAGACGTTCAGTTAAATCAGGAGAGGTTCCTCACGCTGCAATCTGTTGCTGACTGGTTCTCCAAATAGTCTAATCTATCTATCACGCCCCTGAAATAGAAGACAAAGGGCTTACCCTCTGGGGAAAAGGTATCAGGTTCGAAGCACCCCAGGGCACAGCAGCCTGCTCCAGTCAGCGGTGGGTGTGCGCTTTGGGCATGGGGGTCGGGCCTCGCCCACACTGCCCAATATTGGTTGAGTTCCTCTTGGAGCTGGCTCCCTTTGGGAGGCCCTTTCTCTGGCTTGAAGGTTGAAAGTGCATTTTTCAGGGGAGAGGAGTGTCAACAAGAGCAAGCACTGCCAGTACATCTCACAGCAGCGTACACTCACCCACAGCACACGGATGGGGCTTCCGGAAAGTTCTCAGGCCTCGCTCACCGAGGATGGCCATTTCGTGATCAATAGTTAGCTTCCTCTCAGGTCTGAGAGGATTTGGTGTGTGTGTGTGTGTGTGTGGTGAGTGTCTATGGATGTAATAGGTAGATGACACGATGACACATTTTTTTGTCTTAAATTTTCTTTTTCTTGTTTTTTTTTCTTTTTACATCTGACCGGTGCCTTCCCTGCAGCCTCAGGTCACCTCCAGCGAGGCAGGAGACACACGGTCACACTCGGCCCGGGACCGCAGGCTGTGCCACTGCTCCACGGCCGTGCGGTGGGTGTTGAGCATCCGCCGCCAGTGGTTGGATTCCGAGGGGCCCGAAGAGTACTGGCCGATGACAATCCTCCCGATGAAGTCATTGCTGCTCTTCATGTTGTGCCCGAACACTAGAGAGCCAAAGGGACGGGGTGGGGTGGGGTGGGGAGGGGTGAGATGGAGGGGAGGAAGGGGGGAAGGCAAGAAGAGAAGGGGGACAGAACAGAAGGCAGGAACAAGACAGGCCATTAGTCTACACATTCGTCAACAGCAGACACAGGGTCCTGGCCCTCAGGACCCTGTGTCTTTGAATGGTGAGAACTCCCGATTCCTTCAGCTCTTCTCCCACAGGCACTGGGCTTGGTGCGGGCTTCCTGCTTCTTCCCAAGCCAGGCACGTCCTAACCACCTCCCCCCTGCTGCCTCGCACTGGCTGCTGGACAGCTGCCCCTTGGATACGCAGCATGGAACTGTCCTGTTGCCACGCTGCCTGCAGAGCTCGAGTACCGGACAGTCCTTGTGGGACAGTCACCATCACCGAATCCAGCTGAGCAGTGACATCAGGGTTTCTCAGACACAACACTGATATTGGGGGCTGGATAATTCTTGGTTGTGGGGCCTGACCTGTACGTACATGGGGAGGTTTAGTGGCACCTCAGGCCTCTACCTGCTAGATGCCAGTAGCACCCCTCCTCGAACCTGACACAACCCAAAATGATTCCAGACACCGCCAAATATCCCCTGGGGAATGGGTGGTCAGGCCATTCCAGATGAGAACCGCTAGGCTTAGCTGTGGGCCAAGGGTCAGACATCCCATGGGAATCCTGGCCATCATTGGGCCAGCTCTGGGACCCCGAGGCAAGCGAGGGAACCGCTCTGAAACTCAGTTTCTGTTGGTTCAAGCACAGTCTTAACAGGACCTTACCTTTTGAGGTTTCGATGAGATAATACATGTAAAACTCTCAGCCCGCAGTGCCTTCCTAGCACACAGTAAGCACTCATTTAATGCACTGCTATTTCACGTCCACATTTTCTGTTGATCCTTTTAAATATTTATTATTTATTTCCCCCCCTTTTGTTGAGTTTATTGGGGTGACCCTGGGTAACAGGAATTACACAAGTTTCCAAGCACAACACATCATCCGCATCTGTCTCTGTCTTTGTACCTTTGTGAAAAGAGACTTTGTGTTCGTTCTGTTCCAGGCAACAGAGGCAGGTTTCCTGAGAGAAACGCTGTGGCAGTTCCTTCATCCCTGGCTGTACTGGATGTCTCTTTGGAAAGCTTTCTTGTTAATTCCAATGCAAGCTTAATTTGTGTCTTTCAAGCCTAATGAGATAGTTAGCTTGATTTATCTTCCCAGCCAAGTTCCGCCTAGTTCTTTATCTGCATGTGGGTTGTCCAGGCATGCCATCACGATACTGGGAAAGCAGGCCGCGTCTGTTATAAATGAAGGACTCCAGAACGGGAAATATCACAGATTCACCCAGCATGAGCCCAGCAAAGGCAGGCTGCATCCCAGGAGGGAAGCCATTATCAAATAAACCAGTTAAAATATGCAGCCCCAAACAGAGCTTGAATGCTAATGAGCCTCGGTTCTCCCCTGTGGGGTTCCCATCAGAAATTCCAAATGATAAAAATGGGGGAGGGGGGAGGGTTTGAAGAAGAACAAAAACCTCATCCATTGTCTAAAAACTGAAAGACCAAGAATGAATTAAGCTGAGTGAACGAGGCTAAGTGAAACGCTACCCGCCTCAGTCAAGCGTTTCCCGTACCTGTCTGCTCCACAGACAAAAACATGGGCCATGTATATTTTTTGTACATTTGGTAAAATGCTCAGCATGCATAGGTGGACTTCATTTTCATAAAAGTTAGGAATGGAATCTTTTGCTAAGGAGCTTTCTGATGCCTTTGAAAAAAACTGTTTTTGAACAGGTAACACTCAGGACTGTTTTGAACCATACCTGATGGGCAGTACAAGGTTTGATTTCACAAATAATAAAAAGTTATCAGAGTCCCCTTCTCTGTGGACCTCAAATCTAAAGCAAGTTATTATTATTATTTTAGCAAGATATATGAGACCATTTTAGCTCCATTTGTTTTTTTTTCCCCTTGGGGCAAAATATTCCCTCTTCCTCTGCCTTCCCAACATTCAAATGAAAATGCAGAAGCATCTTAATAAATAAGTACAGGTTTGCTTCCCTGGGGTTTTAAGAAGGAAAATCTCTAACACTAATCATGTATTGTTGGTGAAAGAGGAAGTTGGTTCAACTTTGGAGGGAAGTTCACATTATCTGTGCAAAATAAAAATGTCATTAACCCGTGATCCAGCAATTCTACTTCTAGGGATTTACCCCACAAAATGATCTGCCTAAATGGGTGGAGATATACAACCACATTTCTGCAGCAGGGGTTGGCGAAGCAGAGCCCCCAAGGCAAACCTGGCCGCCACCTGATTTTTGTGAGTTTTATTGGACCTCGCCAAGCCCGCTTGTTCACGTGTCCGCCAGCTGCCTTCACACAGCAGCCCCACCGCCCTTGTGGCCCAAAGTTGAAAATAGTTACCGCCTGGCCTTTTATGAAACCTTTGCTGATCCCTGCTCCAGAGTATTGTTTATAAGAATGAAAAATGGAAATAACAAAAATATCCATGAGGAAGTGTGGCCCAGGCTGTTGATGCCCTAACCCACCCCCTCAGCCCGCCCTGCAGCTTCTGTGGCCGGTGCTCTATCACAAGCCCCCATGGCTCTCTGCCTGGGCCCCCCATCTGTGCTAACAGGTGATTTATGGGGGAGGGGGACTTGGGCCACTCGATGTCATCTTGACCTTGGAAGGGGTGGGAGACTAGATGAAGCCACTTGGACGGGCGGCCATACCTATGCGGACACCAGGGCCTGAGTGAGCTTCCCCGGTGGGCGGGACTCTGAGTGTGCTGCCAACATTGTCACAGGAGAATGAACTGCTGTCCACAGGACTCCACTGGAAGCTCCTGCCTGGGCCCTCCTGGGCTCTGCCCTCACGCCTTTCCCTTTGCTGATATTAGTCTGGACCCTTTTGCTATAATAAATGGTAACCATGATATCACAACTCTTCTGAGTTTCGTGAGTCCTTCTATCTTCTATCACAGCACTGGACCTGAGGGTGGTGTTGGGGCGCCCTGAGCTGCTGTCACATGCTCAGAAAACTGCCTCTCTTCTTGGCTTCCCTTTCCCACTCGCTTGCCAGTGCTTCCTGGGATCCCCTTCCTACGAGCTTGCCTGCACCCAAGTCATTGTTTTAGGATTAGATTTGGGAGGCACCCAGACTAGGACTGGCGGGGACTAATTAGATAATTTCTGATGTAACAATACCATGGAAACCAATGTCACAGTTAAAAATGACACAGACCTATATACACAAATGGAAAAATCTTCCAAGACCTATTGCTAGGAAACAAAAGCAAGTTGCAAAGCAATGTATGTCAACACAATCTCGTTTTGCTAAAAACATATTAATATATAGAAAGCAGTGTTTGGAGGAATGTTCACCAAACTCCTAAGAGTGGCTCTCTCTAGGGAGGAAAAACGGAGGGAACTTTCGCTTTTGTCTGAGGTTAGTATGTACAGTTTAAACTTCTCACAAGTGCATATTGTGATGGAAAGGAAACAGGAAAAAAATAAGTGGCTGTTAGAGAATCCACATCTAAGTCGCCAGAAGGGGAAAAAGACTAAAAGGAAGTCATATCCTAAGCTCCATATCCCCATTTGCAAAGTGCGTGCGAGTCGCTTGGCTGGGAAAAGTGGGGAGCTTCTGAGTCAGCCTTTCTGCCGGGAAGGGAAGCAGCTGTGGCCGTCCCAGTCCGAGTTAAGTGGCAGACTCCGCACTCGCAAGTCCCTTGGTCAAGTTACCGCAAATCAGTTGGCAACTTTGAAAGTCTTTGAAAAAGCAAAATTCAAAATGCAAATTATAATACACTGAAGCTGAAAAGAAACCAATGACTTCTATGATAAAAGCTAACTGGGAGAATACCAAGGTTTGCCATCACTGAACATTCTGGGGACTAGCTACTTGTAGAAGACAGAAAGGGGCTCAGCAACAGTGATCCAGACACCCTGCCCCCTGCACTTTATCCATAAGGAAACCAAGTCACTGAGCTAGCTGATACAAAAACTCGCAGTATTTGCGGCAAATAACCTGCAAAAGAAGCACGTTCCTCATAACTAGGACCCTACAATCCTCTTCAGAAACAATCAACCGAGACATTTTGTTGTAAGCCCTCCCCCACCCCAATGTCCCCACTGGCTGTGACAGGGGATTGACCCCTTTTACTGTAGTCACTACACACACACACACACACACACACACACGACAATGTATATGCTCCAATGTACTTTAGTCATCTGGAAGCACCATTCCAGCAGTGTGTACAATCAGACAGTGGCAACAGGCATCTAAACACTCACAAAATCATGCACAAATCCCAGGAAGAGGGCTCCTCACATGTTCTCTACTAACCTACATCCTATTCATGGATTTAGACATTCTTCGACTAAATGTGGTCATCTGGTTTCCCCACCCGCAGTCATTTAAATTAACTTAGTGGACTGTGACTACCTGACAGATACAAGAACTTTAGAAAATACAGTAGAACTGAGTTATTTGGTGAAGGGCAAACACCCTTTACTCCACCACAGAGCCCAGGGATAGTCACTGTGTGACCCGGCTTTGAGGAAGCATGGAGAGTGACCCTACTTTGTTAAGCCCTACTATGTGCATGGCCCAGGGCTAAGCAGGCTTCGTGGATTAACTTAATCTCCACATCCACCCTCTAGCATGGGGTTCCCATCCTCAGCACTACGGACATTCTGGGCCAGACTGCCCTGGGCTGTGAGGGGCTGTTCTTAGCATAGCATGAAGTTTAGCAGCACTTCTGGCCTCTGCTGACCAGAGACCATTAACAGCCCTCCCCAGTTGCAACAACCAAATGTATCTCCAGACTTTGCCCAGTGTCCCCGGGGGAGCATAACCTCCCTCCCCGCCCCCCTCCCGCCCACACACACACTGCCTCTTCCCACTGCAATGAGAGACCTCTAAGGGGCTATCAGATGGGAGATCAGGCCTGCGGGGGTGCAGGGAGAGCATTCACCGCTCCAGGCAAGATCCAGTTGCCCTAGTGAGTCAGAAGCAAGTTGAGTCTTTCACATGTTGATATTTGCCGCAAAAATGAATTTGTTCTTCCCTCTTAGAGCTAAACTCTTTGACTTGCTAATTTAGTTTGCCAAGATGATTCTGGAAGGGAAGCTGGATGATTTAGCATGTGGGTGTGATAAACACTGCAAATTAAAAGGGAAAAAAAACTTTACCAATGGGAGCCCATGTGACAGCTCCCCATTTTGTATGTTTGGTTCACAAGGTAATGTCCCATCTGCAGCTCTGAGCCTGACAGCATGGTGCAGGGTGCCCCCAGATCATGGCTGTCCCCCGTAATCCATTTCTTGGGTGCTGGATGCACTAAGCCAGCAAACCCATCCTGGGCTGATTCAGTCTCCCTAATTCCTCACCATGAAGGGATCCCCACATTCATCAGGATGTTCATTGGTTATCTCAACCCTTGGAGGAGCCCCAAGCAGTCACACCCTCTCCACCCCACAGGCCACCTCTGACATGACACCCCAACAAAGGTGGCATTCATTCTTCTTCAACTTCTACAAAACTTCCCCTAAGGACAACACTCCATCTTTTTCCTTCTTCTTTGAAACCTAGAAGCTGTTTCAGGTTTTTCTTCAAAACAAGGTAGATCAGATCCCTCCCCAGAGCCTCCGTTTCCCCATTTATACAACAGGTGAGTGCCTGTAGGTTTGAAGGCCCCTTTTAGCTATGACATTCCTTTGGCTCTAAGAAATTTCATCCATGACTTAAGAATGATGTTTTTCAAGCTCTTTTGGCTCATTTTGTGATTCATAGCAGCTGCTCGGACAGAACTTTTTTCTCCATGTTTTTCCTTCCAAGAGTCAAAATGACAATTTAGGTAATAGTATTAGAATAATTAAAGAGCAGCCATAGTTCATCCTGAGTTCTGTAAACGAGGCACTTAGCAAAGTACTTTAGATATAAATATATATATATATTTTTTTACTTAACCCAAACCACAATCCTGCTAGGGGAGGTACTATTTACATCCCCATTTGAGAGGCTTAGAGGGTTAAGATGTTAAGGGCTACAGGTCAACGTGTGGCACCCCAGGAAAGAAACTCAAAGGTCAGCATCATCTTCCCTTCTCCCCCCTCAGAAAGAAGTCTTACCCATCCCCTTCTTCCCTTGACCCTGCCATGTGATCAGGACAAGGTTAGGAGTAGATATGTATTGTGCCGTGTGCCCTGAAAGGCAGTTAGATCCGTAAGCCAGTGTGTAAGACAAGAGGTGCCAACAGTCTATGGACCTCAAGAATCTCTCCTGAAGGTGCCATGGAGACCCTCACACCGTCTCTTGCCTCCAGTGTCTCAATGAATGGCTGCTTTTTTCAAGCAAGCAGCAGACAAGGAAGCTGTCTTATGCTTAGGGACTATCAGTATGAATAAAATAATAACAGCACCTAACACTTAGATAGCACTTATGTGTTTAACCTACACAGTGACGGTATTTATAAGAAAAGTACCATTATCTCCTTGGGCCAAAGCAAGGAGATGAAATTCCAAAACAAATTCTGGGTAAGAGAAAATTGGGAAGGGGTGGGGGGGAGGGAAGGAGCCCCTGAGAAAGGTGGCCGTGGCTTATGAATTAAATTTGTCTCTCCTTCCTCAAGACATAGAAGTCAAGGTTAAAAATTCTTTTAAGGCTCCTTTGGACCACAACTGGACCACCGCTGTACGCCCATGTGTGGGAACTACGCCATATGGAGCCTGCGTGGAGGAAGCCGACATATGGTTTGAAGAATCACTCGCAGATCTGTGTGTGAATCACACCGTCTTGGAGGATGCATTTGAAGTGTGGCTATAAAGTAATGTGCTTGTTTTTACAAGAACAGCCAAAATTGATACATCTGAGTGAGGATCGTCTTTGTACATTTGTTTTAGAGATGCTGGTGTTGCTTGGGGGAAATGTTCTCTCCAGAACTAGTTATAAGATATCTATTGAAGCTTTACGGGGATAATCAGTCAAATCTTCCCCTTCCGTCTTCTAAAATAATTGAGAAATAACCGAGTAAAAATATCATGAATGTGAAAATCACTGTGTGAAAGGTGACGTGAATGGAGTCATATTAAAATAGAGCCAGAGTAGCCAGTTCAGAGAAACTGCCTTCACATCTTATTTTCTTTATCTTCTCAACTTGACTAAACTGCTCATTTCAAGAAGTCAGTAAGAATGAAAATATCCTGTTTTTTTGTTTGTTTGTTAATCCTCACCCAACGATATTTTCCCACTGATTTTTAGGGAGAGTGGAAGGGAGGAAGATAGAGAGAAACATCAATGCAAAGGAGTCACATTGACTGGATGCCTCCAGCATACACCCTGGGTCAGGGATAGAGCCTGCAACCAAGGCAGGTACCCCTGGCTGGAATCAAACCCATAACCCTTCAGTCCACAGGCCAATGCTCTGTTTACTGAGCCAAACCAGCTAGGGAGAAAATACCCTGTTTTTAAAGACTGATGAAATTAGACCTTGTGAGGACCAAATCGCTGACCAATCAATGATGTATAAAGGTAGCCCTTTTCCTAACAACTGAATCTCAAGCCAACCTGTGAAGAAGGAATCTAACTTTACCTTATCTTGCACCAATGAACTCTTCTTTAAAAGAACTTACCTCATTTCCTCCCCTTTTTTCTCTCATAAAAACCCTGGGCCCCTCTCCTGCAGGAGGGAACACCATTTGGGCTTCTGTCTGAATTGGTGGCCCAAGAATTGCAATTCCTTTGATCCCAAACAAATGCTCTTTGTTCGATTATTACCTCCTAGATTTTTTTGGTCGAGACTTAGAAGACTTTTTAAAAATACCAGTGCTGGGATCTTATCCCAGGAGATTCTATTGAATGGTTTAGGGGTGAGGGACTAGATGTTTTTCAAATGTTCCCTTGGTGATTCTCAGGTGCAGTCAGGTTAGATACAAATCGAAATATCAGTTAGGCCCTGGCTGATGTGGCACAGTTGGTTTGAGCTTCATCCTGCACACCAAAAGGTTGTAGGTTCAATTCCCGGTGAGGGCACATATCTAGGATGCAGGTTTGATCCCTGTTGGTGCGCGTAGGGGCGATCCATCAATCTCTCTCTCTCTCTCTCTCTCTCTCTCTCTCTCTCTCTTCCTTCCTCTCTCTCAAAAATCAATGAAAAAAAAAATTAGCTGGTTTAGTTGAATTGTAGAAAGGGGCCTGACCCCACTATGTGTTCTCCTTGAATTAAATTCTCTAACCTGCCGCGTTAAGCCTGATCAGTAGGCACACTAAAGGAGTGACAGAGAATGCTGCTTATTGTGTGCAGGTAGGTCCCAGAGAGAGAAGCACCCCGGGAGACCTTTAACACCTTATCTCATCCAGCAGAGGTCCATGGTCCTGTATATACAAACTCACCAGGTGCCCAATCAGATAAGTCAGTTTTCTCTGGAAGGAGTGAATAAAGGATAGAAGAGAATCAATTAAATAATAAAAAAGAGCCCAAAGGTGTTACTTTAGCACATGGGTAGGCAGCCTTTTCCCATAAAAGGTCAAATATAGGCTATAGTCTCAGCCACAACTACTCTGCCAAAGTAACAGAAAACAGCCACAGATAATATATAAATGAGTGGGCATGATTATGTGACATAATCTATATATATAAAAGCCTAAGCAACCATTTCATGACTTGAACGACTGGAACAACTGGTCAAACAGTTGCCATGATGTGCACTGACTCCTAGTGGGCAGATGTGCAATGCAGGGGCTGCCCCCTGGTGGTCAGTGCGTGCCCATAGCCAATCTCCTGCAGCCCCTAACCCCCTTGGCCAATATCCTGTAGTCCCCCCCTGGCCAGCTGGCCCCCCACCTGTGCATGAATTTGTGCACTAGGCCTCTAGTAAAAATATAAATATCTGGTATTTACCCCCACTTCCTGACAACAGAGCTCCTAAAAGCCTTGTAATTTCCTGAGTGATAGGGGTGAGAGGAGCATCTTCTGTTATATTTGGTCTTAGTCCCTTGTTCATGACACAAGAGCTTCTAGGACCCTTGGAATCTTAGGAGGGATGCTAATAAGATGCTGTTGGCTGTGGTCTCCAGATAGTTTCAAGATGGAGACTGGTTTCCAGAAAGACCAAGGCGTGATGAGAGGGTTAGCACTTTCAGCTCCAACCCCCAATCTCTGGAGAAAGGAGAGGGCAGGAGATTGACTTAATCACTTAGTGGTCAATGCCTTCATCAATCATGCCTGTGTAACGATTTTCTGTATATATGTATGTTACACTTCAACAAAAAAGTCAACTTTAAAAAACAAACAAATGGACTTATATCTGCAACTGACCTTGAAATGCATGAAAAAATGAATTGAGAGGTAAATAGAGGGATGGATAGATGTGTGATAAGAAAACGGCAACATTTTATTGCAAAATCTAGGTGGTAGGAACATAGGTGTTGACTGAACAATTCTTTCAGGTTTTTAAAAAAGTTTCTTTTCAAAATGTTGGGATTTTAAAACCCAATCAAACAATAGGCTCAATTTCTTACTTTTATAGCCTTTATTTGCTTCTTTATGCCACAGAAACAGAAATGTCCAGGTCTGTGTGGCTACGCAGTTCACAGGCTGTCCACAGGCTGCTGTATCCCCTTCATATCACCACATGCATCCATAAGCCACAAGGTTGGGAAGAAGTAGAGATCTGACTTAAAAATACTGTACCCCTCTTCTCAAGAGGGCTCTCACCCCATCTTCGGCTGAGCTGGCTATAGTCTCCCTGGCCAGGCCACAACACCTGGGAAACGGGGCCTGTTTGCAGAGCCAGATGTTTGTGTCTGCCCAAATTTTTATGGGCAGAAACAGGGAAGTCTTCTGAAAAATCTATCCAGATGAGCAGGAATTCACTACTGGCTCTGCCTCCAAGTTCTGCACATTCAGGCAGCTAAAGAGGAACCACTGGGAATGATGAGTGATTAAAATGCCACAAAGAGAATAAACAAGCCTCAAACAGGAACATAACAAAAGCCACTGGCTCCAAGCCAAGCCAACCTGCCTTTCAGAGCTGCCGAGGTCACCGCTGTATCCCTGCAAACTCCAGGAGGCTCCCACTCAGGAGGCTCCCCTGGGCACCACTGGCATTCTCTGTTGTGGGGCTGTCCTGTGCATGGCAGGACGTTTGGCAGCAGCCCTGGCCAATACTCACTTCATGGCAATGGCATCCCTGAGTTGTGACAACCCAAACTGCCCCCCCCCTCCCACTGCCCACCCCAGCCATTGTCAAGAGTCTGCTGGGGAAAATAATCCTCCTGGCTGACAACCACTGGTTTAACTACTTTTCTATGTTGGCAGGACTGGAGGCTTGCCAGACAAAAGGTACCTGGTGAATTTTTTGTAGGGACAGCTCTAGTTGGGCTGAATTCCACAAACCTGGAATTTGAATGTGTGGGAACACCCATGTTGATACCTATCATGAACTCATCGGCAACAGACACTCTGGGTGGCAGTGGAGCAAATTAGCTCTTTTATGTGCCTGCCTGGATACCTGTGGCTGGGTACCTATGGCTGTGTTGTCACCAAAGCCTTCTCTTCTTGGGCAAACAGCTAGACTACATTTTCCAACCTTCCTGATGGGAGCTGTAGCCAGTAGAGCCTGAGTGAAGAAGTGATGTGAATAACTTCCAGGCGCGGCCCATTGAAATTTCCCATCCAATCCTCAACTCTCTCTCTCACTCATTCACCACTGGAGGGGAAATGCTCCAAGGCCTGGGAAGATGGCAGAGCCACAAGATGGAAGGGGTCTGGGTCACTCGTAAAAGGAACAAAGATTCTATTGTGTTAAACCACAAAACTGTGTGCTCTCCAAGCTTCAATTAATTCCTCTATAAAGTGGGGAGAATACCAGTACCTCCCTCATTTAGTTTCATGAGGACCAATTGCGATATGCTTAGCACAGTGACTGGAACAAAGGTTGGTTCTTATTACTTGTGGGGAGAAGAGCTATCACAGATTTCCTGCTCCTCAATATCTCTTTTGACTTCTTTTCCAAGTCACACGCAATAACTTAAAAAAGAATGACTTGCCTCATTGTCAATCCTTGGGGGCACATTGAATTTTAGGGATACTTCTTAAAGCAGAGAAACCTCATTTTATCCTATAGTTGTCCAAGCATCTCTCTCTTTCTCTCTCTTTTTAAAATATATATTTTATTGATTTTTTTTTTACAGAGAGGAAGGGAAAGGGAGAGTTAGAAACATCGATGAGAGAAACATCAGCTGCCTCCTGCACGCCCCATACTGAGGATGTGCCTGCAACCAAGGTACATGCCCTTGGCCGGAATCAAACCTGGGACCCTTGAGTCCACACTGAGCCAAACCGGGCAGGGCCGAGCATCTCTTAAATGTCCTGGCCCCTCCTTATCAAAGAAGCACTGAGAGGTTAAGGTGACCCTCAACAAAGATGGACAGGGACCCCATCCAACTCGCCTTTGCTTCTCTAGCCCCAGTAAAATCAAGCAGGATAAAATCCAAAAGCAGACCCATAATGGGGACTTTGGCACCAAGCCAGTGGACACCACTCCTGGGCCTGCTCTGTAACGCAAGATCCTAAAGGGAGTGGCAAGCAGTGAAGCCCCCAAAACCTTCCCTCCCCTGGCCAGTGTGAGGCTCTTTCTTCTAAAGTCAGAGGGAAGGCCAAGCCCTTTCACTCACTCTGCTTATCCTTCACCCAAAGGTTTATTTTTTTCTGGTAAATAATGCCCTTCTTGCCTATGACCATCTCTAGAAATGACTGTCATTCTACGCTACGTCCCATTCTTTTTTAACCTGGGGGTGGGGGTTAGGAAGGGACTCAGGGAAGCAGTTTTCATGTCAAGTTACAAACAGGAGAAAACTAAAGATGATCTGTCTTGTTCCCTTCTGTTTACCCAGTACCTAGCAGCCTTCATAGTAGGTACTCAATAAAAACTTATCATCTGAGCTCCTGATCATGACTCATACTTACTGCTCTGATCCCATTGGCCTTCTTTTACATCTTTGAACAAAATTAGCTAATTCTTGCCGCAGGGCCTTTGCACTTGACATTCCTCTGCCTAGAATGCTTCTTACCCCTTTCTCTGCACAACTGGCCCTTTCTCTGTTTATAGCAATGCTCAGGTCCTCTCTACTGCCTTACTTTATTATTATTTAGGTATTTATTTTTTTTGTTTGTTTGTCTCACCCCAACTAGAATGCCAGCGATACCAATAGATGAATTACGTATTTCTGTCTTTCTGCTATTTCTCCAGCAATTAGCCAGCATCTCAATTAAGTAGGGGCTTCATAAATATTTGAGGCTATGTAACCCAGAGATTGAGAGCCCGGATTCTGAGTTCAGGCAACCCGAGTTTGAATCCTGGCTCCAGGATCTCAGGCAAGCTACTTACCCTATTGCTGCCTCAGTTTCCTCTTTCATAAAATGATGATTCCTGCACCATAGTGTTGCTATGGGGAATAAATGAGCTAATTCATTTAATGTGAAATACTTGGAGCAGTGCCTGACATGAAGGAAGCTCTGTATATGTGTTTACTACTTTCTTATTAAAAACTGAATGAACAACCCTAAGGTAGTTCATTTATTATATGCATTTGAAACATGGAAAATGGGTCCTGCTCAAGTTGATACAGCAACCACGCTCTGGGAATCCGGTTTCTGACTCCTAAACCACAGCTATCTTCACTACAGCAAAACGTTTCCTGGAAATGCATGGAGACTGGTGACACCACCCTGCAGACCCTGGCATTTTAAAGGTTAAGCCTTCTCCCGCGTAGCTCTCAGCAGGGCGGCAGGACTGGGTGATGAACAGAAAGGATGCTCTCGGTCTCTGATGGTATTCCAGCACGCCTTCATCTCACACCCACCCAGGTGCTGGCCATGGCTGCAGAGCCAGCTGAGGCACCAGGCACAGCTGCACCGGGCCTTGGCTGGCTCAGTTCCCACACTACCTGCCTCAGGCTCAGTAGGGACACGTGGGGTTGGATAAAGGTCCACCTCCCTAATGTTCTCCCTTCATGAGGATTTGCCTGGAACGGGGCTCCATCCAAAGGCACCCAAATCATTAAACAGCCATGAAAATGGGACAAAAACCTCAGAAGTCCTGGCAGCTGGCCTGGTCTTCAAAGGCTGTCACTGGAACCTGATGAAGATACAGCCAAGGTTTACCGCCTGCCTGGACTCGGCAGCCTCAGAGAGCTCTCCGGGGGAGAGGTCAAGGTGGGGGTGCCACCGTGGGCTCTGTGCTCTGCCAGAGAACCTCAGGGGAACAGGTCTCTGCTTCTATTCCCCGACCAGTTGGCTGGAGTTCTGCCTCTGCCCACATCCAGGTTCAATGCCGCAATCCCGAGCCCTCCCTACAGGCCTGCACTGTGCTAGCACGTTACATGCATCATTTCCTTTGTTCCCACAATGCTCTGAAAGGTAGCAACTGACATCTCAGACAAAGGAAATCCTGGCTCAGAGGAGTTAAGTCACTTGTCAAGACGGGGACGATCCTTCACAGCTGATTCACCAGCATGTTCTGTTGACTCTGCCTTCAGTGCTACAGCAGCCCCCTGAGTTGCTTCTCTGAAACCCTCCTGCCACATCCCTGGTCCAAGCCACCATCACCTGTGTCCTGGGCCAGCATTATGGCCTCCCAGATGGACACTGCTTCCCCCCTTGCTCTTCTACAATCCATTCTCCACTCAACAGCTGGTATATTTTAAAACCCTATCCAGAACATATCACTTCCCTGGTCAAAACCCTCCAAAAACCTCTCTGTGTACTTAGAAAACACACACACAGGCTGCACACACTGGGATAAATTGGGAGAATAGAGGAAGGGTCTGCTCCCTATTCACTCTGTGGTCCTCAGACCTGCAACAGTGTCACCCGGAGATATTACAAATACAGATAGATGCTCAGGCCCCACCCCAGACTGACAGACTCAGAATCTGCATTATATATATATATATATATATATATATATATATATATATATAAATGTATATCTATGTATATGTATATATATAAATGTATATATATAAATGTATATATATATGTATACATACATATACACACACACACACACACACACACACACACACACACACATATATATATATATAGTTGATTTCAGAGAGGAAGAGAGAGGGATTGAGAGATAGAAATATCAATGATGAGAGAGTATCATTGACTGGCTGCCTCCTGCACACCCCACACTGGGGATCGAGCCCACAATCTGGGCATGGGCCCTGACTGGGAATCGAACCATGACCTCCTGGTTTATGGGTTGACTCTCAACCACTGAGTCAGGCTGGCCAGGCCAGAATCTGTATTTTAACAAGATCCCCAGGACCATAGGCACGCCAAGTGTAGAGGTTAAGAGGGAGGAAGGCTTTGAAATCAAGTGGCCCGCGTTGAAGCTGAGATCAGCCACTCACGTGCTGGATGACTTGGCTGCGTGAACTCACTTTACTAGAAGAGAGGTCCGGTCTTGGCTCCTGGCTCCTGGGAGGTGACCTCCAGGCCTCTGGAATGCACTGCAGAAGTGCCTTTGCTTGCCTGGGGCTTAGGCCACTGGACAGTCTAACATGTGATCTATGATGGCAGTGTTAGGGCCATGCAGTGTCAACTCAGACCTCTGGAGAAATTGATGACTAAGGTTTGAGGCCCTGGAGACTAAAGGTCAGCCCCTGGACAGTGAACTGAGCACCAGCAAAAACTCTGGCACCAAAGGCTCAGTACTCTTTCCTGGTTCGTTTACTCTGTGCACAAGGTCACACTTAGTGAACAGGGGATGTCATGTGTCCATGATTCTTCAGGGAGGTGACTGGAATCTCCGAATCTGGACCTTGTCCTGTGTGTCTCTTTACTGGGCTGATTTTAATTTGTATCCTTTTGCTATCATAAAACTGTCATCATAAGCAGTGCTGACCTCATTTGGTCTAGTAAATTGTTGTATCCCAGGGTGGCCACAGGGACCCCAAATTTGTAGCGAACTGAAGTGAGGGTGTTTCTGGGAAGCTCTGATTCTATAGCTAATGTCCGAAGTGAGGCCGGTCTTGTGGGGATTGTTCTCTCAGGCTTTGAAGTTGGCTCAATTCATCGTACTTCCTTTCTCTGAACTTGTTTCCCCAACTGAAAAGTAGGCATGAAATACATCAAACTTTATATGCTTGTTGAAAGATTAAGTGAGACAATGAACACATAAGAGATTCATGATACATGTACTAGTAAGCACTACTGTCCCTGTTGTTCAGATGAAGAAACTGAGGTGCAGAAGGGTAGAGTAAGTTGCCCGTAGTCACACATAGTCTGAAGCCACGTTTGGCTGACTTTGCCCATAGTGCAATACTGCCTCCTCATGACTGGCTGGGAAGGACAGCAGTGACTCTCCTGAGCTGAGGCCCTAGGAACCTGCTAAGGAACTCAGGGATCCTCTGGGGGGTGAGTCACTCACCCCCATCCCAATGCTTCCAACTGTTTCTGCTTCTGGGATCCACAGGACATGAATTTGAACTTTCTCATATTATACCATAGTTCTCTTTTTTCTCCCTTTCTGTTCCGCTTTCCCCAGTCTTTTTACTCTGTTGCTTAGATGTATACTTTCTCTTGATCTGTCTTCAAGTTCATGAACTCTGCCCTCTGTCATCTCCATTCTGTTTTGGAGCCCATCTAGTATTTTGTTTCAGTTATTGTACTTTTCCTTTCCAGGGTTTCCATTTGGAACTTTTTTATATCTTCTATTTCTCTACTGATCTGCTGATATTCTCCAACTTACCATTCTTTTCTAGAGATTCACCCTTACGTCTTGGAGCATGGTTATTATAACTGCTTTAAAGTCTTTGTCTGATAATTCTAACATCTGGGTCATATTATAGTTAGTGTCTACTGATTATATTTCCTCTAAGAATTTGCCAGCTTTTTTTTTTTAATATATTTTATTGATTTCTTATAGAGAGGAAGGGAGAAGGATAGAGAGTTAGAAACATCGATGAGAGAGAGACATTGATCAGCTGCCTCCTGCACGCCCCACACTGGAGATGTGCCCGCAACCAAGGTACATGCCCTTGACCGGAATCGAACCTGGGACCTTTCAGTCTGCAGGCTGATGCTCTATCCACGGAGCCAAGCTGTTTTCGGCAGAATTTGCCAGCTTTTGCTGGTTCTTCATAAATCAAGTAATTTTGGATTGTATTCTAGACATTTTGAATATTATGTTACAAAACTCTAGGTCTTGTTCAAATCCTATTTAATATATTGATTTTTTTTTTTGTAGTTGTAGCTGGCAATTGACCAGATTAGGTTCAGACCACAAGTTCTCACCAGCCTTCTGTGTGCTGTTATTCCAATGTCAGTCTGATTTTCAAAGCCTTTGCAGGTTGTTTGTATCGGTCCCCCAGGACTCAGCTCAGGACTAGGTGGTAGTCTACCCTGTAGTTCAGTTCTCACAGTCTCTGGTGTACTATTGAGGGTCATATCCACTCACATGTAGCTCAGGAATGGGCCCAGGAGTTTATACATAAGTTTATGGGACCCCTTTGTGAGGAGCTGTCTCCTTTCTGCAATCTTCCCTACACTCTAGCGCTTAGGGGCCCACTTTCATGCCCATTTGGCTAGAAAGCAGTGGCTTTAGTGTCCCCACTCTGTCTCTCACTTCCCAGGACTGGGTTGGGCTTAGAGCCAAGTGCCTGCTGCCAACTCCTTTTACACATTGCCAATCCCAGGGCACTGCTGGGAGCACAAACTAGTCTGGTTCTGTGGCTGGTTGGCACAGCTTTAGTGTCAATCCCTGGCTCCCAGACTGTACCAGCTGATAGCTTTGGGGTGATGGTGATTAGGTGAAGAAGATGAGGGAGAGATAACCACAGGCTGAGCTATTCATCTCAAAAGTGCTAGGTTTTCAACTTTCAGGCACATTGTGATTACTAAAACAGCAGATATGATTTTCCAAGTGACTTCTGGGATGGATGGGTCCACATGCTGACTTGCTTTTAGTTCCTATAATAGGAATGATCTGCTACATTTTACACAAGAGAAAGTTGGAACTCAGAGAAGTGGAGCCATTTGCTTGAAGTTACACAGCTAGTTAACAGTGAGGCCCAGATGCAAACCCAAGTATGTGTAACTCTAGGGTCTTCTCTTCTATGGCAGGGTCCATCAATATCATCATCATCATCATCATCATCATATCTGGTCATTACTGAGTACTAACTATGAGGAAGGCCCGATCTAAAGCTTTTGATATGAAGTATCAAGATAGAAAGGTTATGCTCTAGCCAGTTTGGCTCAGTGGAGAGAGCGGAGGCCTGCAGACCAAAGGGTCCTGGGTTGGACTCCGGTCAAGGGCATGTACTTTGGTTGCAGGCTCCTTCCAGCCCAGGCCCTGGTTGGGGCTCATGCAAGTATTTCTCTCACATAAATACTTCTCTCCATCTTTCCCTCTTTCTTCCACTCTCCCTAAAAATTAATGGAAAAGTATCCTCGGGTGAGGATTAACAACAAAAAAGATCAGAAGGTTATAACAGAGGAAAATGAAGTTCAGAAAAAGGATATCATTTGCCCAAGGTCACATACACTTGCTAAGTGGTGTGACATCCAAACCAAATTGTATCTCACTCCAATCTATGCTTTGCCTGGCTGTTCAACTGTCTCTCTAGGAGGCAGAGCTGGGCCTGGTGCCCAGTACGTTGATGGGAGGCTGCAGAGAAGAGGAGTGGCTGAGGCCAGAGGCGAGATACTGGAGAACATCTGTGCCACAGAACAAATCCATAGCATCTCTCAATTTCAAGGGAGTTTCTGGCTCACAGAGAGGGGCTCTGCCCCTCTCACACTGGCTTCCTGTGCTGAAAAACTCCAGCTTCTCCAGTGTCCCACTACTCAAACCCTGACATTTTCAACATGTCCTCCGATGCCCATTTAATCTGGAGTCGTCCCAGGCAAGAGGGGGGCAGCATGTGTCCCAGACCTCCCATTTCATTCCCCACCATGCCTCCCCTCCCAGCTCATCTCACCAGCAGATTCAATTAGCCAATTTGATGCTACAGCTGCAGAAAGCCAAGCAATTATGGAAAACAGACCAGGTGCCTTGGAACTCACTCACACAGAGGGGCCTGAGAGGCCTCCAAGCAGACAGCGGGGTGGGGTGGAGGCAGGACAGTATAAGCAAATGCTTGCCAACCCGGGCTGCACAAGAGAACCAGCTGGGAGCTTTGAAAAGTACAACCCTTCCCCCAATGCAGATGCCCTGGCTGATTCCGTTGCTTTGGGCTGGGACCTGGGCATCAGGATTTCTAAAAGACCTCACATAATACGAATGTACAGACAGGGTAGGAAGTCTAATGATGTACAGAGGGAAGTATCAATCACTGCTCGACAGTCTGACTCTAACAGGTAAGTGACTGTCACTCACCCTGCTGCACTTCCCGGTTCTATGTATTTGCTTTCCAACGTGTGGTTTGTAACCTGCAGCATCAACATCACTTGGCGGCTGTTAGAAATACAGAATCCCAGGCCCTCCCCTAGAATTACTGAGTCAGAATCCACATTTTAACAAACCCCTGGGAGATGCCTAGGCATGTCAACACTTCAGGCGCCATGTTCTCTATTCTTGGCTAGAGAAACTAAGAGTTGGCAGAAGCAAGGAGTGTCAGTCACTACCTGGTTTCCCTTCCTGGGGGCTCAGTAGCTGCCTGACACTGGTTACCACTGATAGGCCTGTGCCAAGATCAAATCCTGCAGCAGCTGCCTTGAGAAATTTAACGGGACACGTGGGCACAGGGCATGAGTCCTCTAGGTCATTGGTCGGCAAACTCATTACTCAACAGACCGGCGAGCCGCAGTTTGCTGACCACTGGCCTAGGCCAACCCCTAGCAGCCGGTTAGCTCCCAAGTTGAAGCATGAAATCGGCTTCAATTTCTCCTCCAGACCTCAGTTTCTCTTCTGGGCTGGAGCCCTGCCTGATCTCACCTCATCTCCTACAACTTCAGTTCCCAGCTTACATCGCCTCACTTCCCCAGCTAGTTCGGGCACTGGGGAATATGTACTGCCTCTCTCTTTCATCACCTTGAGACCAATTCACAATTAAAACATTACTGGTGTGCCATTTGATTAATGTCTGTCCTCTGTTAGAATTAAGCTCGATGACAACCCGTGTCATGAATGTCTGGTTCCCAATTGAATATGCAGCATCTAGTAGACAGTGCCAGGCACATAGTAGGTGCTTAAAAAATTCAATCCATGGGGCCTGGTTGGAGTGGCTCAGTGGTTGAGTATCCACCTATGAACCAGAAGGTCATGGTTCAATTTCAGGTCAGGGGACATGCTCAGGTTGTGGGCTTGATCTCTGGTGTCAGACATGCAGGAGGCAGCTGATCGATGATCCTCTCTCATCATTGATGTTTCTATCTCCCTCTCCCTCTATCTGCCTCTGTGAATAACACACACACACACACACACACACACACACACACACGCACTGGGGCCTGACAAGACCTGGTCATTTCTTGTTGTAGGGAGCCTACCTCACCCTCTCCCTGCACCATTAGAGGCTGCCTGTAGACAGCATGCCCCACTCCTGCTTACTCTAGCACCAAGAATCTTTCTGAAGTCAAGTGCCTCTTGACCAAGATCACCAGATAGGTAAGAGTTTGGATGTTTTTTAGAAGGCCAGGAAGCCCAGGGTACTTATGGGAAACCGAGGGATATTCAAGGCTAAAGGAGCATGACATGACATTTAGCTGCTTCTAACCTCACAATTTCCAAAAAACTTTACCTGCAAGCTGACAGAGGGTCTTCCTCTGATGCTGGGAGACAGGGGGACAAGAAGACAATATCCCACCCAGATAAATCTGTGAAATAAGTGTTTCCTTTTCTTTGGGGATTTCCTGCAGAATCTCAGACTAAGTTGACAAAGTTGGTAGAACATATGATTTAATTATGTATTTATGCCCCATGTTGTTCCAGAAAAGCCTTGGGGGGGCATCTGACTGTATATATTTGCCATCCTTTGAGTAATAATAATAATCTCTCTCTCTCTCTATATATATATATATATATAAAAGCCTGAGACCAACCAACCGTTTGACCATTTGACTGTTCAACTGGTAGCTATGATATGCACTGACCACCTGGGAGCAGACACTCAACACCCAGGCATGGAAACATGGAACAGACTGATGAATCTCAGCGGGAAGGGGGGAAGGAGGGCAGGAAAAGATTAACCAAAGATCTTATATGCATACTAGAGGCTAGTGCACAGATATGTGCATCTGTGGGATCCCTCAGCCTGGCCTGCAAGGATGGGGCTGAAACTAACAATCCAACATCTCCTGAGGGGTTCTGGATTGTGAGAGGGTGCAGGCCAGACCAAGTGACCCCACTGGTGCACAAATTCATAGCTAATAATTATGGAGCACTTTCTGAGCCACACCATTCCAAGCCTTTACATATATTAAGCCATTTTGGACTTGACAACATCCTACTAAAGCAAGGACCATTATTCCCACTTGAGGAAGCTGAGGTACAGAGTGGCCAGGAAAAGTGCCAAGCTCACACAGTGAACCCCAGGCATCTGTGCTTGCCCTCTCAGAGGGGCAGTGAAAGAATGGTGACTGGTCTCAGGGAGACAGTCTGCAGGGGGCCCGCCTGATCTCTGAGCAAGTCTGAGTTCTGTAGACATTAAGCTACATTTCTTTTCTCTTTCTTTTTCCCCCCAAATTGTGGTAAGATAACATGTACCATTTTAATCATTTTTTAGATAATAATTCAGTGGTATTAAGACAATTCACGTTGGTTGTGCAATCACCTCTGCCATCCACCTCCAGAATTTTTTCATCTTCCCAAACTAAAACTCTGTGCCCATTGAACAGTAACTCCCCATTCTCAGTCCTCCTTCAGCCCTTGTAACCTCTATTCTACTTTCTCTCTCTACCAGTTTGACTACTGAGGTACCTCACATCAATGGAATCATAGTGTTTCTGCTTTCATATCTGGCTTCCTTCACTTAGCATAATGTCCTCAAGGCCCATCCATGTTGGAGCAGGTGTCAGAATCTTGTTCCTTCTCAGGTGGAATAACATACCACCATATGTATAGACTACATTTTGCTTATCCATTTATCCACCCATTGATGGATACTTGGGTTGATCCCATCTTTTAGCTATTGTGAAACATGCTGCTACAAACATGGGTGTGCACATATCTGAGCCCTGCTTTCAATTCCTTTGGGTGTACACCCATAAGTGGAATTGCAGTAATTCCATTTAAAAACATTTCAGCAGCCATCAGCAAGCTACATATCTTTTTATGTTTCTTTTCTCTCCCTGCCCCCACTTCCAATTATAGCCCAATAACCTCAGTGGCCAAACCCACACTACATTCCTGGATGGCGTATTGCTAGCCCAGGAGTTGAAAAGCAATTTCCTCCATCTTTTCTTTAAACTTCAGCTGCAGAATCACCTGATTGAAGATTACAGAAGAACCTTCTCCCACACAGGAAAGGAACTGCTCAAGCCCAGCCCACCAGCTAATTATAGGTCTTTTACCAGGATTCTTGGCAAATGCTCAAATTGCACATCAACCTTACTTTTCTTATGAAGTGTTTGGAAACAAGTTAATGGGCTTGAAGATAATAGCTCCTTCCTCTCGTTATAAATAAAACAAGTTAAAACCTTACAGATTGGGATCCAGGAGCACAGTGGCTTTGTCTCAATATGTATCAGCTCAGTCTGCATTCTTTCATTATTCCAGCCAGTGCCCTTTATGAAAAATGTCACCCAGCTGGATTTCCACTCAGAACCATGGTTTTGAACCTGACTGAGCATTAGAAATATCTGGGGTGCTTTAAAAACATATCGAGCCCAGGCCCCCAGCACAGTCTAACTGAATCACAATCTCTGGGGTAGGGTGTGCTTCCTGGTAGCATTTTAAAGTTCTCAGCTGATTCTGAAGAGCAGCCAAGGATGAGAATCCTTACCTAAGGGGACAGGGAGACCTGCAGTCTTTCCTTATCTGTAAAGAACATTTTCACTGAGTTTTTAACCTGAGGACAGGTAATCCTGAGCCAGGGGCCCAATCCCCAGTGTGTAAAGGAGAGAAGCAGGGCTCCCATGAATGGAGAGCACAGGCCTTTTCTGATGGGTGCAGCTGATGACAGCCACCTCAAGTAGGATGGGTCAAATGAGAGATGGGGGTGGGGTGAGGGATTGTGAGTGCCACTCCAGTTTGAGGCTTCTGCCTTATGGGGCTTATGGGTTTCAAAAAACCTCTTAACTACATGCAAAATTTTCTGTCCCCTCTATATTTTTCTAAGGAGGGTCATCCAGAATTCACATCACATTCTCTGAAGCTCTGTCACACACCTCCCTGCTACCACCTGGGAATGAATAACCTCTGCTTTTACCATAGTATTCCATTTGTGGTATATAACGCAGGTATTGAAAATAAAGAGTTAGATGCTTTCTCATTTACATTCACCTGGAGGGACTAAACACCTTCATTGTAATGACACAGAAGCAAGTTTCAGAGTGATGTCCACAGAATAGTCTGGAAGCCTCACAAGAGCAGAGATAGTCTGTTTTATTCAATGCTGCATTCCAGTACTTGGAGAAGTGTCTAGCTCAGAAAAGGTGCTTCATACAAACTTCTTGAACAATGATCATCTTTTTAAAATAACTGAATCCTCTCTATGTGGATTATGTTTGTGTGAACAGGGAGAAGTGTGTGGAATGATTCACACCTGGACATTAAAGGTGCTGACTTCAAGGAAAAGGGAGAAGGGGGATGATGAAGACAGTAAGATTTCCTTTTTTTTTTTTTCTTAAATATTTTTACAGAGAGGAAGGGAGAGAGAGAGAAAGTCAGAAACATCGATGAGAGAGAGACATCGATCAGCCACCTCCTGCACACCTCACAGTGGAGATGTGCCCACAAGCAAGGTACATGCCCCCAACCGGAATCGAACGTGGGACCTTTCAATCCGCAAGCTGACGCTCTATCCACTGAGCCAAACTGGTCTTGGCAAGATTTCCTTTTAATAAGAGTTAACAGCCCTGGCTGGTTTGACTCAGTGGATTGAGCGTTGGTCTGCGGACTAAAGGTCCTTAGGTTTGATTTCAGTCAAGAGCACATGCCCGGATTGCGGGCTCAATCCCCAGTTTGGGGTGTACAGGAGGCAGCCAATCAGTGATTCTCTTTCATCATTGATGTTTTTATCTCTCTTGCTCTCCCTTCCTCACTAAAATCAATTAAACAATATATATACATATATATATATAAAGCTAAGTGCTAGGCACAGTACTCAGCATCCCCGTCATTTAATTTATGCTATAATCCTTTGAAATGCTATTGTACAGTGATTCCCATGTTACAGATGAGAAAAACCTAAGCAGACAGATCTTGTCCAAGACCACAAACCCAGGGGCCAGGCGTGCCTTCCCCACTCAATCCTCCCCCCTCTCCCTCCCGCCCTGTCCCCCACATATAGCCCATGCATTTCATCCCTCTGCTCTTCTGATTCCTTGTTCTTACACATCTTTGGGTTGTGTCATTCATTATAATATCCATGTGATACATTCTTCATGAAATATAACAGTGTCAGGCCTCTTAATGACCTCCGCCCCCCACTCCCTCGACCAGTGCAACATTAAGTCCTTGATTCTCAGTAGGGACTTAGGAATCGATGTTCCATGCTTGGATCTGGTTTTAGTTCAATACAGAGTGGACCCTTGAACAAAGCCAGAGTTAGAGGTGCCAACCTCCATGCAGTCGAAAATCTAGTCAGCCCCCCTTCACATCTGTGGGTTCCTAGCTGTGTATGGAAAATACAGTTGCCACCGAAACCGGTTTGGCTCATCTGCCTGCAGACTGAAAGGTCCCAGGTTTGATTCTGGTCAAGGGCATGTACCTTGGTTGTGGGCACATTCCCAGTAGGGGGCGTGCAGGAGGCAGCTGATCGATGTCTCTCTCTCATCGATGTTTCTAACTCTCTATCCCTCTCCCTTCCTCTCTGTAAGAAATCAATAAAATATATTAAAAAAGAAAGAAAATATAGTTGCCCCCTGGATGACAAAGGTTTGAACAGCATAGGTTCATTTAAACGCAACTTTTCAATAAATACTTAACGAATAAAATATAAATACTAAATACTTATTGAAATTAACAAGTATTTATTGAATAAATAAGGTTTTTATTTTTTCCCCACAGTATATTTTTATTGATTTCAGAGAGGAAGGAAGAGGGAGAGAGAGATAGAAACATCAATGATGAAAGAGAGTCATTGATTGGCTGCTTCCTGCACAACCCCACTGGGGATTGAGCCTACAACCTGGCATGTGCCCTTGACTAGAATACAGTAGTATCATCAAAACTTACATAGTGAGCATTTATTATTATTCCAAAGTTGTAAGTCACTTAATCTTTACAACAAACCTAGAAGCAAATACTATTTTTACTCACATCTGATAGCTGAAGAAACTGAGGCTCAGAGGAGTTAAGTAACTTGCTCAAGGCTTTAATTACGAGGAAGTATAAGAAAATACAGTTCCAAAATTTATATTTGTAACAATTATGCTATGTGGCCCTGAGAGTCTTGCTTAAGTTCACAAAGGATAAGTATATTCAAAACTAGGTAGCTGAACACAGACATGAAGGTTTTATATATTACCCTTTCTAGGTGCCTTTTATCTCTAGGATAGTAACTTGAACACATCTCACCTGGGGGAGTCATCAGGGTCTACCTACCTGTAAACACTAGGCTGGCATTTTCCAGTTCTTCTTGGGGAACTTTGAAACTGAAGGATTCATTATAGAAAGGATCAATTGTGCCTCGTAAGAAGGATGTCTTCTTTGTTTTCACAAGCTTGAGTCCATGCACCAGCTGGATTTTCACAAAGGGGTCTGAGAATTGGATAAACATCACTGAATGTCAGAAATCATGAAATCCAATCCACCCATCCATTCATCCACTCAACTTCCTATCCATTCATTCTGTTACTCATTCATTCCTCCTTCCTTTTTTCCATCTACCTTCCCATCTATCTGAGAATCCAACCATCTACCTACCCCTCCTTTTATTCATCTTTCTTTCTTTCTTTCATCATCTATCTACCTATTTTTCATTCTTCCTTTCCCCTTCCTCTCTTGCTCCAGCCATCCAATATTTAATGAGCTCCTCCTATGTGTCAGGTATTTTACAGATGAAGAAACTGAGGACTCAATATGAGAAATGATTTGCTTAAGATCGGGTTAGTGGAGAAAGAGCCAGACCCAGAGCCTGTCCTGGCTCCTGTCCTAGAAACCCATTATCATGTCAGTAAGCTCGTAAACAGAATAGGGAAGGCAGAATTATAACTGTCATTCTTAGATCATTTTACAGTGTACCAAGAGATTCATGTACATTATACAACTGAATGTTGTTTAAACAACCCAATGGAAAGAATACTGTTATTATGTCAGTTTTTCAGGTGGAGAAATTGAGGCTTTTAGAGGTCAAATAACTTCCCCAAGGCTATGTTATTAGCAAGCAGTAGAAATGGGATTTGGTTCCAGGCAGTTTGACTCTGAAACCCTTAATCATTTTATCATACTGACTCTCCAGCCTTAATAACCATTTCTTCCATTGGCCCCTTCGAAACCTGCTTTTGTAATGTGATTTTTGAGAATGCAAACTGTCTTCTAAATTCAGCTGTCACCTTATAGCAAAAGTAATTTATTTTAGCTACTGCATTTAGAGAAGACAGTATTTCTAACCCTGAGCTGAAGAGATCCCAGAGACCATGGCTGCTTTCATGATAATATCCTGCTGTCACTGGAGAAGTTACATACAGATGGAATGTAATATGTTCCATTTCATTAAAAGTCATGTTTGAATTGGTTTGCTATAAAATAGACACTTTAAATATGACAGTCTTTTCAGAGCTTTTATTTATAAAGATTTATGGAACATTTGAAATGAGCTGGGGGTGGGGGGGGTGGGAACCTGAGGGTGTATACACCACTTTCCCTGATTAGGATGCAAGGCCAATGCACACTCACACCATCTAGAGGATGGTGTCTCTATTGCAGGCATAGCAAGGGGAAAGGCAAGTCACTTCTTCAGGGCAGCATGTGTACAAGGAGAATCTAAATTTCAGTAGTTATCACACCTGCTCTCAGTCAGATTCCCAATTCAAATGAGATTAAGAGATGGCATCATTTATCTGCCTCATTTTAAGAGAGATGTGATTATTTATTTTTCCTCTTGAACTAACATCCTAGTTCTGGATACTGTCTATCCTCACAAAATCTTATCTTATTAATAGTATCCAGGATGAGTCTGGCTCTTTCTCCACTAGCCAGATCTTAGACAAATCATTTCTCATCTTGAGTCCTCAGTTTCTTTGCCTATAAAATGCCGGACACATGGGAGGGACTCAATAAATACTGGATGGCTAGAGGAAGAGAGGAAGGGAAAAGGAAGAATGAAAAACAGATAGATAGATGGGAAAATGAACAAATGAAAGAAGAATGGGTGGGAAGATGGACAGATTAATGAAAAAATAGATGAAAGGATGGGTAGGTGGTTGGGCTGTCAGACTGTCAAAAAAAGAAATCAGGTCTTTTGTGTCAAGCAAATACAGTGCCCTGTTGAAGAAAAGGGGGAAGGAGAGAGTCACACTGTACCTGAACCTTGGCTCACATCTGTTTGAAGAAGTTGCTTTGCTCTAATGACATCAACATTTAGTCTCCCGGCACTTGGGAGATAGTTCAGTGACAGAAGTAGCTCCCCTAGCTCCACTTCATTCTGCAGAGAAAGGGAATAGTCGGGAAGGTTTTTTCTTTTATTCTGCACCTATTGCACAGAAAATTGATCCAGAAGCTCACAATTGGGCTTCTGTGGGTGGATCAGTTGACAGTAGTACCGTTTTCTTTTACTTCTTTTAGCCTCTGATCCCAATTATTTTTTCTGTCTCAGAAAATTATTTTCTGCTCTTAGAACACTTCACAGCAGCAACAACATAATGATACCAGAAGCATCAAAAATGATAATAAATAAATGCTACAGGTCAATCAAGTATTGTGCTAAACACTTTACATATAATAACTGGTTTAATCTACATAATAAGTCTGTAAGATACAAGTGTTACTCCCATATAACAGATGAGGAAACTGAGGCTCAGAGGGATTAAATACCTAGCTGGAAAGTGATAGTGCTGGAATTTGGACACAGGAAGACTAATTCCAGATAGTATGACCATTATGATTAATAATTTGGATTTCTACAAAAAGTAATGAAGATTCCTCTTACAAATATCATTAACCTTATTCGCATTCTTGGTATTGTGTGTTTTTTAAATGGGAAAGACCTGTCAGGTAGGACAGGTGTGTGTTCTGGCCCCCCTAAAAGCAGGGTCTATCCCTCCACCTCCACTTCTAATAAAAAAGAGAGAAATATCATTTTCTTCACAAGAATGGGATATTTGATATTTCAGAAATAATATTGATGTAATCATTGTGGGAAACTTAGACCATTGCAATGACATGTAATTGACAATTATCCTAATCGACATAGATGAGAAGCTCCATAATTTTCAGGGCTTCAAGTATCAAGTTCATATCTTAACCCAGCCCTGGAAAAAATGAGGGTCCTCACTTCCTGTGCCCCAGAATGTGTGACACCTATGAGCAATAGCACCCACGTGGCATCAAAAACTGCAGCTCCAAACAGCCTGAGGACAAAACTGTTTCTGGAGGGTTCCTGAGGCCAGTGTCTTCTTAGTCTCTCTTCCCTAGAAGATGCTACATTTAAAAATTGACCAGCAGCCAGCTGGTAAGAATCTTAGGATGTGGGAACAGAAAGCAGGACCACCTACTCCAATAGCTCCCCAACCTGGCCCCTGCCCTGAAGGATCATGGAATTTATGGCAATCTTTGTGCTATGAGTATTGGCATATGAGACTTATATCAACCTGGGGCAATTTTACCCCCGCCCTTCCACCTCCAGGGACATTTGGCCATGTCTGGAGATATTTTTGTTTGTCACAACTGGGGAGAGGGTTGCTACTGGCATTTAGTGGGTGGAAGCGCAGGACACTTCCTCTTTTGCCCAATCCCATACAGAATGATCTCACCCAAAACGTCAACAGTGCTTAGGCTGAAAAATGTTAACTGAACCTATGAATCTTGGGCTGATTCAGACTCTTCTCTTTACATGGTTCTAGCCTGAACAAGTGTTAATAGCAACCAAAGGAAGAGGCCAGGGCATCAGCTGCAAGCCAAAGATCGAGCTTCAATTTCCATCCTCTAGCCTCCTCTTCAGAGCTTCCTCTACTGTGAGCATAAACCCAAACACCAGACACAAAACTCTCCCCAGGAAGTAGTAGGCTCAGGTGCCCTGAAGAGAATGCATTGCTTATTCTGGGAGGATCTACACTCTTTGAAGTCTCCCTTATCCTATCCCAATTTAGTCATGTAAGGTTGTCAGACCTGGAGTAATTTGGTCCAATACTCTAGGTTTCTAAAGGAAAACAGAACCAGCCCATTTTCTCACTTCCCTGCTTAACACCAGCCATCACTCTTAGAATGAAATCCAAAATCCTTAGCCTGGTCTGCAATAGTATGTGTCAATCTTGGTCCAAAACGTGTTAGGGGGGCTGTCCTGGGCATCTCTCGTCTCTACCCACTAGATGCCAAAAGCCTACTGCCCCCCAGTTGTAACAATCCAAAATCCAAACATCGCTTGAGGGGAAAATCGCCCACCTGAGAGCCACGGGTCTACAAGGATCTAAATAATTTGGTCCTGAAAGCATATCAGACCTCATCTATTCCTTGAAAACACAAGATATCACTCTGTGTTTGCACCTGCTGTGCCCTCAACTTGGGCATCTCAATAGAAATGCTGCCACCTCATCTAGGTTTCCACCAGCACCCAGTGAAAAACAGTCCCCTCCTTCATCGCTTCCTACCACATCACCTTGCTTACTTCTTCCATGGCACTTTGTCCTTATCAGATATCTTTTCATTCTCTGTAAGGCAAGGACAGTGTCATCTCGCCACCACTGTACTCATAGCACCTGAAAGACTGCAACAGATGACCGCTGTGAGAACGGGCTGTGCAGCCGACTGACAGCTCTGCTGCCTCATAACAGTTCCAAGGGAGTCATGGGCATGATGTCTGTCCCCTGCCTGATCCAACCTCAAGAGAATGGGAGCTGAGGTGGGAGAAGGAACTGGGTGCCACTTCTACTTTTTCCCTTCTCAAGGCAATGTCACAAATAAACAGGCGTTGTCTCCTTTTTAAAGATCCTGATGAGCTTAATTTGGTTGAACCACGTGGGGTAGCTTGGGAGAACGGAAATAGACTGTAAATTACTAAAATGGATCCAGAAGGCCCCCTGCAAGCTCCCAGCAGCCGGCTCGTGCAGACGCACCCTCTCTCCCAGACAAAAATTCACTCTCTCTGCAGCCTTTGAACGCAGCTAAGTCCTAATCAATAAAAAGGAAATCAAAGAAAACCATCTGGGACAAAAGGCACTTTCTGGGGAAAACAACAGCCGCTCTCCTGCCGTGTTTCCTTTGAAGTACTTCTAAAGGGCCACCTTGCTCTCTCACCTAGCAGAGGGTTTCAGATATGTGCACACACTTTTACCACCGCCCGAACACCGCCGCTGTGAGCTCCCCTGCCTTTGTTCCCATGGGTTGGGAGAAACAATTTGTCTCTACTACACAAATAACATTAAAATAGAAATGCGTTTTATTTGCTTACTTACTTAAAATCCATTTAAAAAATATATATATATATATTTTATTTCAGAGAGGAAGAAAGAGGGAGAGAGAGAAAGAAACATCAATGATGAAAGAAACATCATTGATCAACTGCCTCCTTCACACCCCACACTGGAGATAGAGTCTGCAACCCACGCATAATATTTTGATATATGCCTACAAATGCAAACAAAAAATAGTCAGGAGCCAGCAATCCCATCTCCTGGTTCAAAGGTCAATGCTCAACCACTGACCCACACTGGGTGGGCAGTAATGCGTTTTTATTATTTTATTTTTATTTATTTATTATTATTTTTAATCCTCACCTAACGATATTTCCCCATTGATTTTTTAGAGAGAGTGGAAGAGAGAGGGAAAGACAGAGAGAAACGTTGATGTGAGAGAAACACAGATTAGTTGCCTCCTTCCTGAGCCCCGATCAGGGACTGGGCCGGCGAGGCGCCTGCAACCCAGGTATGTGCCCTTGACTGTAATCGCACCTGGGACCCTTTGGTCCTCAGGCCAATGCTCTATCCACTGAGCCCAACCGGCTAGAGCAGGAATGTGTTTTTAAAAAGCAAAATCCAGCCATAATCTCAGCACTTTACACATTTCATCAAATGCTTTCTTTTCTCCAGCCCACCCCCTTCAGGTTCTGTTCCAGTCCTTGTCATACAACCAAACTATATTTGCATAGCTGCACTGACAATGCAGGTGAGTTCTGAGATCTCCCCCCGCCCCTCTTAAACTTAAATAGACACTCATTTTCCATGTTACTATTTAGACATGGAAAGTATAATTTTTAATATCTACACAGAATATTCCAATTAGGCTGAAACAATGTAATTTACTTTAAGCTTTTTCCTATTGTTAGGAAGTTAGGTTATTTCTAATGACCTAAAATCGGCACTTTGACATCTTTTATTTTTTTAGATTACATCATTCTAATAAAACCCAGGGTGAGATCACTGGGTCAAAGACTATATCAAGATTTTATAAAAAATACCCAGCTCTTTTCCTCCCAGTCAGTATGGATTGACACAGCACTGGCCAAAAGGGCTAAATTAACCTCATGGCCACAGCAGAGGGGGGACAGAACCAGCACTGGGTGGTAACATCTGATAAATGGCCTTGATCAGGGTGGTTGCTAACTATTTTTTGTTTGCATTTGTAGGCATATATCGAAACATTATTTGCATTTCCTGTTTTGCATGGAAACGTTGACTTTCTGATTTCTGGTGTGAATTCAACGCCCTTCCTCATATATACATGGTACGTTTCACGCTGGATTGTGGTCTGTTAAGGTCAGGCTTTCTAATGACTCCTGCCCACTGAATATTTTATTGTGGATTTAGCTTGTATGTCCTTGACTGCTTAAAAGGCTGAGCATCTTTTCAGGCTTATCTGCTATTCATGCTTTCTCTTCTTTGAAAACCCTGTTTGTTTCATATTACCCATTTTTTCTATTGGGTATTTGTCTTTCTCTTATCTATAATAATAAAAGCATAATATGTTAATTAGACTAGTCAGCCAAACAACCTTCCAGATGAAGCTGCAGTGGCAAGGCCAAAGCAGAAGCTGTTAGGGGCGATAAGACAGCCAGGCAAGTGGGTTAGGGGTGATCAGGCAGGCAGGCAGACAAGCGGTTAGGAGCCAGTGGTCCCAGATTGTGAGAAGGATGTCCGATTGCCAGTTTGGGCCTAAACTGGGAGTCAGACATCCCCTGAGGGGTCCCAGATTTTGAGAGGGTGCAGTACAGGCTGAGGGACCCCTCCCAACCCCGTGCATGAATTTTATGCACCAAGCCTCTAGTTAATTTATAAAAAGGCTTTTAAATATTATGAATATTACTAAATTATTCAGCAATTTTGTGTTGTTATGTGTTGAAATGTATCTGTCCAAAGTCCCTGTGTTTAAGTCTCAACCTCCAATATCTCAAAATGTGACCTTAATTGAAAATAAGGTCTATGCAGATGTAATAAGTTTAGATGAGGTCCTAGAGGAGTAGGGTGAGCCTCTAATCCAGTATGACTGGTGTCCTTATAAAACGGGGAAACTTGAACACAGACATGCCCAGGGAGAAGACCACGTGAAGAATGAAGTTATGCTGCCACAATCCAAAGAACGACCAGAAGCAAAGAAAGAAAATGGAGCAGATCCTTCCAAGAACCTTCAGAGGGAGCATGGCCCTGCCCACACCTGGATCTCAAACTGCTAAGTATTCCAGAACCATGAGACAGTGTATTTCGGTTTAAGCCCCTCAGCTTGTGGTACTTTGTTACCAGCAAACTAATATGTGTGTACTAACGCGGCCTCCCAGTTTGTGGGTTTGAGCAGAGTGCATACTTTTATTGCCGAGTACATCCATCCTTTCCCTCTATGGGTCACACTTTCTGGCCTTTCTAGAAATGCTCTGCGGCACTAAAGTCATAAGGATATTCTCCTTTTTACACCCCTAAGACTTAAAGTGTGGTCTTTCAAATGCGAGTCCCTGGACTGCCTGGACTTAATTTTGGCATATGATGTGAAATAAGGTTCTGTTTTCATTTTTGAGATAGTGACCTTCTTTTCTCTGAATTTCTGCCCCAAGAAGCTGTGAACTTATTGAAGGTGGTGATCTTACATTGCTTCCCCAGGGACAGAACACATCCCTGGGGAATGTTGGCCAAGAGAAACATTTGTCTATGTCCTTCATAAGAAGCTACACCTCCCAGGGAAGATTCAAGAGAAGCTTGATCTTTTGATGTCTGAGAGTTTATGTTTAGGGCTCAATGGCCATCCAAATTAGATCAACCTACTTCAGAACCACTCAAGCTTCTGGAAAGAGATTGATTCCATCCTAAATTGGGCTCCCAATGTGGCCGAGACAGCTGTTAACAAAGATTGCTCCAGAACATGCAATGTTTTAGCCCAAACTAGATGACAGGCATGAAGCCTTGCCTCCAGCTACCTATAATGAAGGACTGAAAGTGGACAGATTATACTAGGGTGAGTCCCCCTGGAGTAGTAGCACTAACAGACAGGACGGACCAGGGCACTTACAGAGAAGCAGCTGGGAACCCTGCCTGGGTAACAGTTATTTAGAGCATCATCCTGATATGCCAGGGTTGCAGGTTTGATCCCTGGTCAGGGCACATACGAAAATCAACCAATGAGTGTATGGATAAGTAGATCAACAAATTTCTCTCTCTCTCTCTCTCTCTCAAATTGGCTTTAAAAAAAAAAAAAGCAGCAGCAGCAGCAGTAGCAGCTGGGAGAAGCTCTGCCAGCTAAGAGAGGACTTTTGAGCCTGGACAGTCCAGCCCCCAGACCCTTCATACATCTGCTTGTTCTATATTTCTGCATAGAAAGACCCCATCTGCTTCTCTGTGTCTCACCAACCCTTACTCACTTAACTCAGATCCAGCCCAACTACCCAGTCCAACAGATATTTCCCCTACATGTCACGCACACCTCGTATACAATAGATGCACAATTAGGATCCACCGACTGGGTGATTATACCAGGCATACAGGGCAAAGCAGCAGATAAGACAGGCAAGGGTCCTGGTAATGCAGTGCCTGAGAGTAAACATTACTTAATTATTATACATAACTAATTGTGGGGTGATTTAATCAGCACTGTGGTGGGTGCTATGGAAAATGACCTTCCTAAGATATCCCCTGTAGGAGCAGGAGCCAGCAGTTACAATATGGACAAGTGATGGGGTGAGGGCAGGTGGACTGGGGAAACACAGGTCTGCTCAGGTCTTCTTGCCAGGTAAGAAGATTGGACTTATTCTATGGAATAAGGAGGCACCGAAGGCTTTAGGCAGAGTCACCTAATTAGATGTATATTTTTAAAAGATCTCTCTGGCTGTACCTTCTTCCTACTTCCTTCTTCAGTCATCTTTCATTTATGTGGCAATTATTCACTTCTCTGCAGCTTTCATAATAAACTCTTTTAGGAGGCTCCTTTACTTTTCATGTACTATTTTCATATACAAATTTCTGTGGAGAAGGATTGCATCTTCTATGTTCTCACCCATCTCTCCTTGGTGCCCTAGTAATTGAAAGTAGCATGATTGGTACGGGTTGAATTTTGTCCCTCAATAAAATATGTTGACGTACTAACCCCTGGCATCTACATATGTGACCTTATTTGGACATAAGGATTTTGCAGATGTAATCAAGTTAAGATGAGGTCATATTGGAGTATGTCTGGCCCTAAGTCCAATATGACTAGTGTCCTAATAAGAGGAGACACAGAGAGGGAGAGGGAACAGCATATACCAACAGAGGCAGAGATTGAGGTGATATATCTATAGGTCAAGGAATGCTGAGAATGGCCACACCACCAGAAGTCAGGAGAAAGACATGCAACAGAACCTCTCTTAGAGTCTCCAGAAAGAACCAGCCCTGCTGACATCTTGATTTTGAACTTCCAGCCTCTACAACTATGAGAGAATAAATTCCTGTTGTTTTAAGCCACCTGGTCTGTGGTAATTTGTTCTGGCAAACCCAGGAAATATAGTGGGAATTAAGCCAAAGGACTAAGTTGCAGAACATGTAGAGGACCTGGAAAATAGTATTTTAATTATTTATTTATTTTTATTTTTTTAGAATATTTTTTAATTAAATCTTTATTATTCAGATTATTACATTTGTTTCTCTTTTTTCCCCTCCATAGCACCCTTCCACCCAGCTCCCTCCCATTGATCTCATCCATAGGTGTATGATTTTTGTCCAGTCTCTCCCTGTACACCCCTCACCCCTTTCCCTCTGAGAATTATCAGTCCACTCCCTTTCTGTGCTTCTGATTCTATTATATTCACCAGTTTATTCTGTTGATCAAATTTTTAATTCACTTAATTTTTAGATTCACTTGTTGATAGATATGTATTTGTTGTTCATAATTTTTTGTCTTTTACCTTTTTCTTCTTCCTCTTCTAAAAGAGTACCTTTCAGCATTTCATATAATACTGGTTTGGAGTTGATGAACTCCTTTATCTTTTTCCTATCTGTGAAGCTCTTTATCTGCCCTTCAATTCTGAATGTTAGCTTTGCTGGATAGATTATTCTTGGTTGTAGGCTTTTGCTATTCATCACATTGAATATTTCTTGCCACTCCCATCTGGCCTGCATCATTTCTGTTGAGAAATCAGCTGACAGTCGTATGGGTGCTCCCTTGTAGGTAATGAACTGTTTTTCTCTTGCTGCTTTTAATATTCTCTCTTTGTCTTTTGCTCTTGGTATTTTAATGATGATGTGTCTTGGTGTAGTCCTCTTTGGATTCCTTTTATATGGGGTTCTGTGTGCTTCCTAGATTTGTAAGTCTATTTCTTTTACCAGATGTGGGAAGTTTTCAGTCATTATTTCTTTAAATAGGTTTTCAGTATCTTGCTCTCGCTCTTCTTCTGGCACCCCCATAATTCTGATGTTGGTATGCTTGAAGCTCTCCCAGAGTCTCCTTACATTATGTTCACATTTTTGGATTCTTTTCTCTTCTTGCTTTTCCAGTTGAGTGTTTTCTGATTCTTTATATTTCAAATTTTTGACTTGATTCTTGCCATCCTCTAGTCTGCTGTTAGGATTCTGTATAATAGTTTTTATTTCAGTCAGTGTATGTTTAATTTCTAGTTGGTCCTTTTTCATCTCTAGTTGGACCTTTATCATCTCTAGTTGGCTCTTTTGCATCTCTAGTTGGTCCTTTTTCATCTCCTCTTGGCTCTCGCTAAATTTATCTAACTTTTCTAGCATATTCTTGAAAAACCTTATAAGCGTGGTTTTGAACTCTATATCCAGTCGTTTTTTCCCCCCTCCATTTCTTTTGTTTGTGATCCCTTCCCTTGTCTCAGCATTTTCACTATGCCAGGGAAACTTCTGTGTTGAATTCAGCCTTATGATACCAGACTTGCAAAACTGAAGAAGCTTGGGATGGGTGGAATCTCAGGGCTTAAGGGACCGCCTTGCCTTCCAGTTGGCCCCGCCCTCCACGGCCCCTGAGTCTCACGTGACTGGGTAATCGCTGGATCGGTCCTTGTGTGTGCGCCGGCCGCAGTGCCTCTAGACCGCTGCCTTTCCAGCTCCCCTGCGCACCAGGACCACACGAGTCTAGATCTCCAGGGTTTCAACCAAAACAGGGGCTTAGTGGAGTGAGAAGTGGCACAGTTGGGAGGGTCTGTCTCCCGCCCACTCTCGAAAGCCAGCAGCACAATCAGCAATCTGTCCTCCAGCAGTGCCATGCGCGACCAGACCTCTGATCTTTTGCGACTCCCCTAAATTTCCATGCACCTCTCCCTTTTCACAGTCCAAACTCACCCCATATGAGTTTCGGCTAAATCTGGAGTATAATGTTGTAAGATAAGGGGTTCAATGCCGTTGGGAGTCTCCGTTTCCCTCCCGTCAGAGAAAGCCAGCCAGGTACTCCGGCACCTGCTCTCTCAGCGCGCGCGTCTCCGTACCTCAGCTTTTTGCAGCTCCTCTGGGTTTCTGTGAGCCCCTCTCTTTCCCTCTAGCTGTAGAACTTACACTCAGCCAGCTTTCCTGTGGTTCTGGATGATGTCCGTTCTGTCTTTTAGTTGTAGTTTTGAAATTGTTGTGCGAAGTAGCAGTGTAGGTGTTTACCTATGCCGCCATCTTGGATTCTCTCCAAAAATAGTATTTTAAACAAGTACGCCACAAGATATGCACCCAGAAATACTGAAAACATGGGTGTTTCAAGTATGGGATCAGATAAGATCACTTAGGGATCTTTAATCTAGTCCACTAGAAATATCCACATGGATGCGCCATGTTCATGCTTAACACCCCATATCCCAAACTAAACTACTCATCACCACCCCCACCCCAATCTCACCTGCTCCTCCCACTTCACTATCCAGCACTCCCAACTGGCAAACCCATCAATGTGGCAAATTGACCAAGATCCTCGAGGACTCCCTCACACCCTCTTTCTTCCTGTCACTTTCAACTCCTAAACATCCTCAACCCCTCACCTACCACGATCAAAGGTCATATGTCTCTGTTCTCACACATCTCTAAACCAATGGTTCTCAACCAGGTGACTGTACCACCAGGGGACATCTGGCAAAGTCTGCAGACATTTTTTGTCAACACTGGGGGAGGGATGCTACTGGCATCTAGCGGATATAGGAGTGCTGTTGAACATCCTACAGTGCTCAGCACAGTCTCTCACAGAGGGGAGTGATCTGACCCAAGGTGTCACTAGTGCAGAGGGTGAGCTTTAACTTATCTTGGACTCATCTCATCTAAATATAATTCATGCATTGCCCCAGAAGGAACAACCTAAAATGCAAACCTAGCCAGGTTTCTCCCCTTTTTATCTTTCAATGGTTCCTGCGCGCCTCCCCCCGACCCCGCCAAACAAATAAACACTATCTAATGAGGTTCTTCAATCCCCAGTTCCAGTTCCCCTCAATTTCATGCCATGACATTCCTTGTATGGCCAAATTATGTGCCAGGCAAATGGAATATACCAGACCACTCAACTTCCCTCTTGCTCCTGTCCCACACTCAAAAGTAGAGACAGAGGTGCCCCTCCCCTGTGTTCCTATAGGTCTCAGACTTACCCTTTAAAGTGAATGCTACCAACAGGTCATTAATTCCACAAACAGAAGCTATATTCTGAGCCAGTATTGGCACAGAACTGGGTGTAGAGCAATAAATAAGATCCTCAGGAACCTCATCCCAGGGAGATGTCAGGATAGGGTATGACTTAGGACTTTGGGTTCTAACTGTCACCTTCTTTCTAAACTGTGAGCCTAAGCTGGAGCTGACATATGAGAAACTTCCTAACATATTCACTAACTAAATGAATAACCATAGCAGAAACATTGACTGAGTACTTCTCTACCACACATGATGAGCATAGAGCATGCATTATCCCATTCAATTCTCAAGAGAACTATTTGGGATTGATGATGTCAATGATGGTATTGAGGATGATGATAGTGTTGATGATGCTGATGCTGCATATTTTTATGATTATAATGGTGATGATGATATAATGATTATGATGATGTTGATATGACTGTGATGATGATGACCATGATGGTATTGATGATAATTACTGTGATGTTGATGATGATTATGCTGCTGCTGCTGCTGCTGATGATGATCATGGTGTTAATGACTATGTTGACGATAATGATCATGATGGCATTGATGGTAATTGTGGTGATGATGATAATGTTGATGATGACTAGATGGTGCTGCTGCTGGTGATGATGATGTTGATCATGGTATTAATGATTATTTTGTTGATGATAATTATACTGGTTTTGATAATGATTTTGATTATGTTAATGATGATATTAATGATGATTATGATGGTGCTGGTGATGATAGTGTCGATGACAATAATCACGGTGTTAATGATTATGTTGGTGATGATTATGATGGCACTGATAATGTTGATGATGATGATGGTGATATTGATGATGATGTTGATGATGGCATTGATAACATTGATGATGATGCTGCTGATGCTGCCAATGATGCTGCTGCTGCTGATGGTGATAATGGTGATGATGATAATGTTGATGACACCAACATTACTAAGAGTGCATTCTGCCAAGCACAGAGTTCTGAGCGCTTTCCTTTATTTTTCCATTTAATCTTCATTACAACCCACTGAAAGAGGGACTATTATTATACTCATTGTATATATCAGTAAAATAAGACACTGGAAGTTTAAGGTACATGCCTGACATCACACAGAAAGCAGGTAGCAGAGTCAGGGGATGATACAATAAGAAATATATCTTTGGTCTATGTCCTCAATTCCAGGTACACAACTCCTAAAAGCCTTGGAATCTCTGGAGTGGTAAGAGTGTCTTCTGTATGCTAATGAGATTACCGGTGGCTGGAGGTTTCTGGATAATGTCAGGATGGTGGCTGGCTACCAGAAAGACTAAGGTATGATAGAGGGTTGGAACTCTCAGACCCAACCCCCATCTTCTTGGAAGAGACAAAAGCTGAAGGCTGAGTCATCACCAATGAACAATGATTTAATTAACCATGCCTACATAATGAAACTTCCATAAAAAAAATTCTTTAAAACAGGATTTAGAGAGCTTCTGAAAAGAGAAGGGGAGTTCTGCTCCCATCCCCCCCAATACCTTACCCTATGCATCTCTTCCATTTGGCTGTTCCTGAGTTGTAGCCCTCACAATAAACTGACAGAAGTAAATAAAGTGCTTTTCTGAGTTCTGTGAGCCATTCTAGCAAGTTCTAGAACCTGAGAAAGAAGTCACAAAAACCCCTGATTTGATTGTAAGTAGTATGAGTGACAACCTGGGTCTTGCGATTGGCATATAAACTGGAGTAGTCTTCTGGGACTAAGCCCTATCGCTGTTGATGTGAGCTAACTCTAGGCAGTTAGTGTTAGAATTGAACTGCACTGCAGGACACCCAGTGAGTTAGTGTGGAGAAAAACCCCATACATTCAGTGTCAGAAGTGTTATGAACTTTTGGAGGTTGACTCCAGTTTGTGCACTCTTGACAACTATGCTATTTGGCTTGTGTCCTCACTTTCCCCCAGAGTAAACTGAGGCTTGGATAAGTCTACTAATATTCCTAAGGTCACACAATGAGTTGTCCCCTGTGACAATATTACTACTTTTTCTACATGCTCAGTAAATATTTGTTGAATGAATGAATGTGAAGCTCAAGTCAGGATTCAAATTAGGGTCTGTCAGACTTCAAAGCCCACTCTCTGACCTAGTCCAGGGACTGGCATGTGGTAAGAGTCTAATATATCAACTGATGACTTAGAAGGAAAGAAAGAAAAGCACAGGGCATCTTGTATAACTACTTACCGTTCTTATATCTGTTGCCCTAAGAAACCCTCCCTGTTATAAAACGAACTTTTTGTCTCTTCAGAACCACTGCCTCCTTCTTCTGCTATCAGAACTTCTTTGGAGTGATTTGGGCAGGGCTGGAGTATGGCCCTCCTCTCCCTGGCCAGGTGATTGGCTCAGAAATGGTCATGTGACTAGATCAGCCAATTAGAGTTCTCTCCCATGGGAGGTAGGGGAGGCCAAGTTCTAGGATGACCCCCAAGACTGGAGCCCTGGGTACTCACTTACATTGAATAACTGTCCTGGGTCACACCTCATGAAGTGGTTGGGCTGACTCTTGCTTGAGGATATGGGTCCTGTTCGACCTCCACAGCCACCACTGTATGCACGTGACAGATTGTGTGCTTTGAGCCTCATGTGAACTAGCCCTCTGGCGGCCCAGGAAAATGTTCTGAATACTAGTAAGTACTTCCATGATCAGTGATATGCTGGTAAGTGTTTAACTCTCCAGGAGGTTAAAGGCTCTCATTTGTCAATTTCATACACAATGGCTGATTTCAAGCTAGCAATGTGAACTCAGCAGCTTGGAAAATACCTGAAAATTTTTAAATGGGCTCTATGCCCTAGCTGATTTGGCTCAGTGGATAGAGCTTTGGTTTGTGGACTGAAGGGTCCCAGGTTTAATTCCAGTCAAAGGGCATATGCCTGGGTTGTGGCTCGATCCCCAGTAGGGGGTATGCAAGATGCAGCTGATCAATGATTCACTCTCATCATCGATGTTTCTATCTCTCTCTCCCTCTTCCTTACTCTCTGAAATCAATAAAATATATTAAAATAAAAAGACTTAGTGCCACATTTGCCACCCATCCTTAAAAAAAATAAAATAAAATAAAATAAAAAATGGGCTTTATGAGCTAGTCCAAGCTAGCTCTAGCACAAAATCCCCATTTTGCAGAGGAAGAAAATGAGGCTTAGAGATGGAAATTAACTCTTCTGGGCACCCACCTCTAGAGGGTGGCAAAGCTGGGACTTGAACCCAGGTCTGTATAACTCCAGAGCTTGTGCTCTTAGCCACAATAGATCCCTTCCCTTCGGGGGGGAGAGGTGTAAAGCTGTGTGGTACAGTGGCAAGACCTCTTGCCTGGAAGTCTCTAGTCTCATTTATGTCCCTGAAAGCTGAGTAATCTTGGACAAGTCACTCAACTTCTCTGTGCTGTAGTTTTCTCATCTATAAAATAGGGTTGGTCCAAAATAATTTCTGGTTCCTCTTCTACTTCATATTATAACTAGTCCTCATGTTGAGGACTGAAATGTAAATTCTGTTTCTATTTCAGAAGAAGTAAAACAAGGAGCACATGAAATAGAACTTCTAGCTAATGCTGCCTTGCAAGGTTCTGGCCTGAAGCCAGGCGACTGTTGCCCAAACACAGCTATTCACCAAAACCTGGGCAGGAAATCCTTTGAACAGAGGCAAGGGTTCTGCCAAGAGGGTCAAGGCTGGCAGCAGCTCAGGACAAGTTAAAGAGAGATTCTCATTAACACACACACACACACACACACACACACTGCATAACACACACACACTCCCCCACCCCCCACCCCCGAAAACAAAACACTGTGGTTTGCCTTGTCAAGGGCCCTGCATGCTATGGTAGCAGGTGGTGAATGACCTCAAAATACAAAATGCAGCCAGGAGAGGCCATGAGCATGAGTCACTCAGGCAGTTTCCAGGTACTAGGCCCAATCAGCACCAAACACGGGGCACCCAGAGACATCTACCATTTTTCCTTTTAAAAAATATCCTAAATCCCTTCTATCTTCATGTGCCTGGGGCATGAGTAAGACAAAGTAGCCTAAATCGAAAGGCAAATAGGATTTTAATTCCAATTCCTCCACCTCAATTGCTCCCAACCGCACCTTCCTCTTTTGGTGTCTTCCTTCCCGAGTCCCCTCCCTCAACCTCCCAGGAACTCAGCTCCCAGTCACACCGTGTGCTTTGCCCACTTAACTAACCTTGCTTTATCAAGAGGTAATGTCTAGAGTTGGACAGCCTGGATTCAAATCCTGCAGTCTTGTACATGTTAGCTAACGTGTACCTCAGTTTCCCCACGTATAAAATGGGATGATGATTAAAATAAGCTGATAGTTAATATAACATCATCATCCAACCATCGTGCCTGGCACACAGTCAGTGTTATGCAAGAGTCGCCTGTCATTATTGTCATCTTCATATACTTCCCCAACACCCCGTGCAGTATGCATTGTTATCCCTAATTTACAGGTGAGGCGTTGGACCCAAATTCACAAAGCCAGTAAATGGTGAAGCTGGGACTTTAACCAGGTCAATGTAACTTTAAAGCGAATATTTTTAATATAATGATATTTATTCAGTCCTAAACCATTTACCAACTTCCTTGCCAAAGATACCGAGAATGAATAATGACAAAAGCTGAAGGTATGGAATGTCTGGCCAAGCCTTTAGCTGCGAGTTGACAGGATGCAGGAGGGAACTTTTCTAGCTGACCCCAGAACTGGCTGCCTGGGCTCAAAGCTGGGGATGAGGGAGAGGTACCAAGGAGCCAGCAACAAGTGGGGCAGCCCTCTGCAATTTTTTAAGGGATAGAGGCTGGGTCCTGCAGTGTTCACACCATCCTCATTCCCTCCCTGCCTCTAGAAGCAGACAGGGAGGTAGATGGGAGGCACGGGATGAGTGGGGAGAATTGGGGAGTGTCCCTGACCATCCAGCAAAAGCCTGAGAGAAAGGGCGGCCAAGTCACTCAAAGGTCAGATGCTTCTATAGGAAGGAGGACTGCCACTCTTTTCTCTTTGGGCATCTGCTTAGCCAGGGGGGGTAATCATCTGCTTAGCCCCTTCCAACCAGAGGAAAGGAAAATGGAGAGAGGCTGACCAGCAGAGAGAAGGGGGAGCACGTGAGACCCTGCACTTGGAGCCCTGGAGGTGGCAAGAGTAAGTCTAGGGATGCTACTCCTCCACCCCCACCCCCGGCTCCAGCCTGACCGCATCACTGCTGGAGACCACAAGCTCCCTTTTGCTAGCCCTGCATCTCTCATCTTGAGGAGTCTCTATGGCCACCAGAGTCCTTTCTTCCATGAGGCAAGCCAAAGGAGCCAAGGAATTAAAGGCTTCTGGAAGCATCCTTCAACCTGTGCCTGCTGAGAGCTGGTGAATAAACACCCCAGTGTCCTCAGCCCTCAGGCTACTCCACAGTCCCAGGAGGATCACCATGCAGCTGCCCACAGTGCTCACTTGCCTGATAACACGCCTTTTATTATAGGTCTCACCCCCCCTTCCCTGCTGCTTTTTCTTGGCATCAGCCCTCCTCCCCCAAATAAAACACTTGGCCTCAGAGTCTGTTTCTAGAGGTGCCCAACCTAGGACACCAGGTGACTTTCCCACGGGTCAGTGAGGCCCAGAGAGGAGAGCTGAATTTAGGCCATCTGACCAGGGCACATCCTCAAGGCTGGCCGCTCCCCTGGCGAAGGGATCCTAATAGTACGAGGCCCTAGGATACAGTCCCAGCACCAGGGTAGCCCACACCCATTGTCAGGACTTTTTCCCAAGCAGATTATTTTATAGAAGTTATGGATGTGGGCATGGAGTCAGCCTCAGATTCAAGTCCCCCTTCTATCTGTGCAACCCTGGGTAAGTTCCCTAACCTCTCTGAGCCTTGGGGTCCTGATTTATAGGATGCAGGTGCCATTACTATCCATCTGGTAGGGTAATGTGAGTACCCCAGCCCAGCAGGTGGTACATGGTGAGTGCCAGAACACCTTTATTGCTACCATCTCTGAATCTTGGCAAAGGCAGCATGCACAGGTTTCACTTCCTAAGTCACAGGGCCCTAAATTCTAAGCATCCAAGGTCTGAGCATCCTTTGGACTGAGCAAATCTCAGGTTAAAGCGATTTTCTGAAACATAAATATCTAGCATCCCAGTGTGCAAATATCACTTTTGACTAAACACATTTTCTTCTTCTAGGCTCAAATCAAATATTCCTCCCCAGTGATAAATCTGGCTTGGTAATCAAAGATACACCCCACGTGACTCAGAATTATCCCCAAAGAATTTCTAAGGGCACTTAACCTGAGACTGCTCCTTTTCTGAATGGCTCCATCAAACATAATCCTAAAGGCAGCCTACATCGGGCACTCAGGCAGCCATCATTCAACTATCACAACAGCCCACTGTGAGTGGAGAGTCACGTTTCCCATGCACCTGTCCTGCTCAAACAGCCAAACCCTTTCTGCCTTCTGCCGGCCACCTGATGTTTCTCAGAATGAGGTCCATAGTTCACCTGCATTACAATCTGCCAGCACATTTGTTAAGGTACAGATTCACCCAAGACTTAGGAAATAGGAATCTTTGAGGTTAGGGTCTGGGAAGCCCATGCTCACAGCTCCTGGATGATCTTGAAGCTTGAGTTCAATGTCTAAGGCAGTGGTCAGCAAACTGCAGTTTGTGAGCCACATGTGGCTCATGAGCCGCGGTTTGCCGCTCTTGACTAATGAGTTTGCCAACCACTGTCATATACTATCCTTTACCTCTTTGCACACAATATGCCACAATTGCCTAATCCTTACAGCTTCCAACTACACGGTAACATTAGTCTAGCAGTGGTTGGCAAACGCATTAGTCAACAGAGTGGCAAACCACAGCTCATGAGCTGCATGTGGCTCATGAGCCAGTTTGCCGACCACTGGTCTAAGGCATCAGAGATTCTGCCTTCAGAGACATCCCAAGCTGACCACCTGTGCACCTGCACCTGACACCTGGGTCCAGGCTACTACCTCCCACCTAGAGAACTTAGTAAATGGCTCCTAACTGGTGGCTCTGCTTCTTTCTCTCTTTTGCTTCCTGACATTTTTATCATGAGCATTGTCAAATACAGGGAAGCTGAAAGAACTGTATAGTGAATTCCTTTGTACACACCACCAAGATTCTACAATGAACAATTCATATGAATAATCCTATCTAATAAAGAATAATATGCAAACTGACCATACCTCCACTACACCCACAAGCCATGTCCACCAGCCAGTCAGGAGCAAGTATGCAAATTAACCCAATCAAGATAGCTGCAGCTATGGAGAAAGCAGGAGGCTTGGGTTTCCCCGGCAATGGAAGAAGCCAAGCTTTCCGCCTGCCCTGGCCGACCCAGGCCTCTGCTCAAGGCTATAAAGTTTAAATTATAGGGTGGCAGGGGAGTAGTTAGGGGGTGATCAGACTGGCAGACAGAAGTGGTTAGGGGCAATCAGGAAGGCAGGCAGGCAAACAGTTGGGAGCCAGCAGTCCTGGATTGTGAGAGGGATGTCCGACTGCCCGTTTAGGCCTGATCCTACCTGGACATCCCTTGAGGGGTCCCAGATTGGAGAGGGTGCAGGCTGGGCTGAGGGACACACCCCTCACCCCATGCACAAATTTTGTGCACTAGGCCTCTAGTCCTAAAATATTTGTTAAATATACTATTATTTGCTTTATCACATATCTAATGTTCTTTTTAGAATGCATTTTAAAGTCACCTGCAAACATAGTATGCTTCCCCCCTAAACACTTCAATAGTCACATCTTTAACCAGAGTTTAATATTGGTGTATGGCTGTTTTTTTCCCCCAGATAAAATTTATATACAATGAAATACACAAACTTTAAGTGTCATAGATGAGTTTGACTAATGTATAACCAAAGCTCTATGGAGAGGTAGAACTTTGCCCCTCTTGCCCCTTTCCAGTCAATCCCCTTTCCTACTAGAACTTCTTCCTAAGTGGTTATGACACATTATACCCCCGCAGCAATGTGAGTTTCAGTTGTTCCACATCCTTACCAACATTTGGTGTTTCAACCTTTGTAATTTTAGACATTCTGGGGGTTGGCTGTGAAGTGGTATCTCACTGTGGTTTTAAACATTTATAGGCCATAAGCGTCTATAGATGCAACTGGCGGCCTTTTTAAATTAAATTCTAAATATCATGGCAGTTAACTGGCTAATCTGCATATTCCTGATAGCTAAAGATGTTGAGCAACTTTCCATGTGCTTATAGACAATTTGTTATGTGTTCTCATTTGTGAAGCATCAGTTCGTAACTGTTGTCCATTTTTAAATTCAGGGTGTGTGTTTTATCTTTGAGCTGTTGGCCCTAGCCAGTGTGACTCAGTGGTGTTAGAATTGTTTATATATTTTAGATACAAATTCCTTGTCTCTGAATGTGTCCCCCAGTGACTTCTCTCCAGGGTACCTCTTTTTTTCAAAACTTTCCAGGGCTTCCTATCACACTTAGGAATAAACTTCAAGTCTTTATCTCAGCCTACAAGATCAATGAGAAATGATCTTTTGTACCAAGTCCACCTCATCTCCTGCGGCTTTTCCCCTTACTCACTCTACTCCCACTGCCAACATGCCACGCCAGCTCCTGCCTCAGGGCCTTTGCACGGCTTTACTCACTGGAAAGGTCTTCTCCTAAAATCCTCCAGGCTTACTCCCTCATTCCATCCAGCTCTCTATTAAAATGTCATCTCCTCACCCATCTAAATAGTTTCCCCCTTCTCACCATCCAACATCCCTCTCCTGCTCTCTTTTCCTCTTGGCATAGACAGTGCCAACACGGCATTATTTGTTAACACATCTGTTTGCTGCATAGCTACCCCTACTAAAATGTAAGCTCCCCAAGGGCAGGAAGCTTTGTTCTGCTTGCTATAGAGAATGGATCTAATGTCTTGGTTATGGGACATCATTTTTTAAGCCAAAGAGCCTCAGTCCTACCACTCATACCATGGACAAGTTCCTTAGCTTGTCTCTGTCCAGTTGCCCACTTTGTAGAGGGGTCCTCGTGAGGATAAATGAGTTAGCACATAAACATCTTTACAATGCTGCTTGGCTCACAGAGGATACTAATGTACACTATATTAGTAGCCCCAGGACTTGGGGCTACTAAGGATAAGCACCTACCAAATATTTATTGACTAAATAAATCAACATTTTTACACATACCATGTTTTTGTTGTATATTATGTACAATATATTTATTATTGCCCCCAATTTGAGGGACTTTCACTTCTAAAAGCTACTTTCTCCGGAGAAGATTGTTTCTCTCCTCAGATGCACTCAAGGGAGGGAAGACAGTGGGTGCTGTCTCCACTTGACATGCGTGAACCAAGGCCCACAGGTTGTGTGACTCCAGTCACAAGTGAACCAATGAAAGGGCTGGAACAAGCACTCTGGTTCTTCCTAACGCTCTGTGAGGTTCCCCCATGGCCACGGGGCATTTCCTCTCTCTGCCCGCCTTGACCAAAGCCATGACCTCAACAGAAAATGAGCTGCCTTCATCCTGGATATTTTTCTGGTTCAAAAAGAGTTGATTGAAGAAATACTGTATACCCATGCTCAGAGCAGCATTACTCACAATAACCAAAACGGTGGCAACAACCCAAGTGTCCATCAATGGATGCATGAATGGACAAACAAAATGTGGTCTGTACACACATGGAATGTTATTCAGCCTTTGAAAAGAAGGCAATCCTGCCACATGTTACAATATGGATGAACCTTGGGGAAGTCATACTAAGTGAAAATAAGCCAGTAACAAAAAGATAAATATTGTATGATTCCATTTATAGGAGGTACCTAAAGGAGTCAAATTCATAGAGACACAAAGTAAAATGTTGTTTGCCAGATGCTGGAGGAATGGGTTTCAGTTTTGCAAGATAAAAAGAATTCTGTGCCGAGAACCAATTCCAGCATGTAATAATTATAAGAGTTTCACCAAAAGGTTGATGAAGCTTGGGGAGCTCAACAGGGTTGTCACATATGTAGTTTACCTGTTAGAAACGGCTAAAGAGCACTTCCCCCAAACCTGAATGGGATTATCGGCTGCCAGACAGCTCAAGGCATTTTATTGCCTCCTGTTGGCCAAACACCTGAATAGCTGTAGGCTATTCCCCAAACAGACAATACTTCTTCTGTACCCGTTGATACCTTACCCTTGATACCTTACCCTTCAAAGTGTATATCTCCACCTTGCCTTAAGGACAAATTGTGTTAGAATAGAAGCCCAGGTCTTTGGTCAAGGAGGAGTCCTTAACTCCCTAGCTCCCGTTGGCTGAAGCTCCTCTGTCCCTCAATGCCTTTCAAAATTATTTTATCTCGGGCTCTTTAATCATCTATGCGCAGCCCCTATCTCCAGAATGCTGGACGCTTTGTAAGGAGGTGGATGGTGGTTATGATTGCACAACAATGTAAATGTACTTAATACTACTAAACTATATACTTAAAAATTTTAAACTATACACAGTAAATTTTATGTACATTTTACCACAATTATTAATTTTTTTTTTAAAAGAGTTGTACCTACATGGATTTTACCTCCAAATAGCAAAGCATCAATTCACTCCAGGCCACTTGGATGAGCAGAATTTTTTTCAGTCACCAGTGTAACCTGACACCTATGTCAATCACCCAGCACACTTTCTGTTTCTTTGTCTTTATTTCCATTACCTTTTCATCAAACCTATCGGTGAGACCAAAAAATATGCTGTGGCTCCATTAGTTGCTAAGTTCTTGAATGCCAAGATCAAAGACACAATGTTGAAAGGCACAAGACATCTGAGACACCCTACCATGAGCCAGAGGACGCCGCTCTGTGAGAGCGAGCAGCCATCTAGCCATGGGCTCTCCAAGGCAGAGAAGAGAACTAGACCTTAAGAGGCACTCTGACCCTGTGCACCATGCAGTCAGGTTGGGAATGAGAAACTGCAAAGTTTTGGCTTCCACCCCACTCCACAACTGCATCTTCCCCTTCCATTCAACTGACCAACAAAGCCTGTGGGTGAAGGCAGATGCTGGCCTCCCTCAACAATCAGCAATGGACTCAGCGCACTGCTCGAGGGTTCTGGTTGCTGTTTCCAGTGCAGGCCTGTTTTGTTTGATGTGGATTTTTATTTAGAACCAGTATCTCCTTTCCCACATATGGAATGAAAAGCAAAGCAGCTACCTGGAGATCTGCTCCTCACCACTCTATCCTTGGCTCTTCCCCCAACAATGGTCTCTCCCTGAAAAACCCTCCGCACCCTTCAGGACCAGCCCCGCTCTCAGCTTGCCCGTCAGGGCAGATCCCGCTGCTGTTCCCCCACCTTGTGTTCCCCCGTTCTTCCACAGCAGGCTTCCTCACCCTATCTTGGCACTAAGAGCATTTCTGCTCGGATCATTCCGTGCCGTGGGGCTGCCCTGTGCATTGGAGGATGGGTGGCAGCATCCCTGATCTCCACCCAGCAGGTGTCGGTAGCACCTCCATCCACCAAACCCAGAATGTCCCCCAGCACTGCCAAGTGTCCCGAGACACAGCCGTACCCCTGGTTCAGAACCCCTGTTTATAGTGCAGGAGCTGTAGGGTAGGCTCATGGCCGCCGGCTGAAAATCCTATTTCCTGGTTTGGTTTGCAGACTGACTTGCTTGTCTGATGAAGGAACAACACTGCAGCGCACCACAGTCCAGAGTCCCCTCCCCAGCACAGATCAGGCACAGGCCAGGCCTCACTTGATGCCATGCTGCCACTGCCCCCCTCCTCCCCCCTGCTTTCACCCTTTACCTAGATGGCTTCATTCCCGCCCTGCAGGGTTTTCTTCTGCATTTTGTTTAGGGCTGAATTGTACGCCCCCTCTCCCCACTCCCAGATCATGCCTCCCCCAGCCCCCTGCCCAAAGATATATTGACATCTTAACCCTCAGTGCCTCAGAATGTGACCTTATTTGGAAACAGAGTCACTGAAGATGTGATTATTTAAGATGAGGTCATAGGGGAGTAGGGTGGGTCTCTAATCCAATAGGACTGGTGTGCTTATGAGAAGAGAAGAGACAGACACACACAGAGAACATCATGTGATGACAGAGGCAGAGATCAGACTGATGCAGCTTCAAGCCAGGAAACACGGAGAGCCTGAAACCACCAGAAGCCAGAGAGAGGCAGGAAGGATTCCCTACAGGTTTCCCCGGAGCACAGCCCTGCCAACACCTTGATCTTCAACTCCCAGCGCCCAGACTGTGAGAAGAGAGGTTTCTGAGTTTTAAGCCACCCAATGTGTGGTGCTTAGTCCCAGCAGCCCTAGGAAACTAATCCACACCCCAATTTCTGTCTCCAGCTCTGCTTCAAGGAAACCCAGCCACAGACAACTGGCCTGTGCTCTCAAGTCCCTTCTTCCCTCTGAGTTCCCATGAGCCTTCTTCGTGTGACAAGAAAAGGAAGAAGACCGAAACCAGTTTGGCTCAGTGGATAGATGTTGGCCTGTGGACTGAAAGGTCTCAGGTTCGATTCCAGTCAAGGGCATGTACCTTGGTTGTGGGCACATCCTCAGTGTGGGGTGTGCAGGAGGCGGCTGATCGATGTCTCTCTCTCATCGATGTTTCTAACTCTCTATCCCTCTTCTTTCCTCTCTGTGAAAAATCAATAAAATATATTTTTAAAAAAAGAAAAGAAAAGGAAGAAGAAAGGAAAAAAGGGAGAAAGAAAGGGACTGAGAGAGGTGAAAGGGTACGAGAGGGAAGGAGGGAGGAGGAAAAAAGAAATTCACTCTGGGGAATCTTTTCTCCCTTCTATCCTTCATTTACCCCACAAATCTCACTGAGCACTACCACTCGCCACACCTGGTCTCTTTCTCTCTTCCACCCAGCCCTCGGGGGAGCCCACCTGGCCATTGTCCAGGCGCCAGCAGACACAATGGAGACTTCAGAAACCACCACTGACTACTGATGTCCCCTCCTTCCTTTGTCCTGCTCGCCCCTCACTCCTTCTTCCTGGGATCACCTCCTAAATATTCATGTACCCAGGTCCTTGCCTTGACCTCAGCATTCAGGAGAACCAAACTAGGGCAGATATGCCAGGAGGGCTTTGATGAAAAGGTGATATTTCAGCCAAGACCTAAAGAAGGCAAGATTCTCTGCATCTCCAGGACCTTCCAATGATGCCAACAATGGAGCTTGGCCATAAAGAAATTAATTATTTTGTTGGGGGGGGGGGGGTTCCCTCTTTCAACTTTTCTGACAGTTGAAAACCCAGTGATATCAAATACAGAGAAGGATACATGGAAAGCACCCAATATATTCGGATCACGTGACATGGAGAATTTAGGATTGTAGCAGACACTATCAAAACCTTGCCCACCATCTCTTGGCCGTGACCAAGTCAGTGCACATGGGCCAGCATCTGTGGATGTCAAAGGTCTCTTCATCTGACAGTGTAACAGTCCAGAAATGCAGGAAATAAACCTCTTCATCTCCCAACAGCCCGCATCCAAGAGCTGATCGTAGTTAGTGTATAAAAACATTAGCTCCCTTGCCCGTCAGGTAGAAAGACCCCCAGGCACATCCGACGCTGGCTCCCAGTTTTCCCAGCAAGTTTCCATTCCACTCACCCGCAGTGGTACCAGCACCCAAATGCACCCTTTATGTCACCTTTCCAATTTCTCCTTGTGTTCCCTCCAGTGCCACATCCCTAATAAATGGCTCTCCTGCCTCAGGGTCGTCTTCTTGAGGAATCCAAACTAGCAGATGAACAAAGCTCCTACCTTTGAGGATGTGCACAGACACGGACACTCTGGCAGTGGGGCAGCCCATCCAGTCCTCATGGTTAACACCTGTACGCTATACACGTGGTGCTGGACCATTAAATCCCTGGCCGGTAGAGCTCAGCTTTGAGAAGCACCTTGGTGTGTTTGATGCAAAATACCCCGCCTGTTACACAGGACTGCTGTCTGCAGCACAGCTGGGCTGGGCCGGGCTCCAGGGGCCGGGGCTTGTCCTTCCCTTGGGTCTTACCCCAGTGGGTGCACTGTCATCCTTCAGCCCACAGAGTGCCCAAGGGAGGGGACTCAAACCATCACTGGGCACAGAGCTGGTCCATGCGTGGCTTCTGAAGCAGCCAATTGCATGTTCCTGGGCTGGGATCTCACAATTTGCCTGCAAAACATCCATCTATCATCCTGTTCTTCAGCCCTCATTTTATTTTTCCCAAATCAATTTCAGAAAGTCAAAATGACTGATAGTTTCCTACCCCAGGATAATCACTCTCCTTATTAAATAACCCACCTCAATGACTAGAGAGTCCCAAGGTGGTGGTAGTTACATGAATCTACACATGTGATACAATTCCATAGACCTACACACACACACACACACACACACACACACACACACACACATACACATGGCAGTGGATGTTAAAACTGGTGCAAACTGAGGAAGGCATGCAGTTTAGCTACCACCATCACTTTCCAGTGCTAATGTACTCTACTCTAGTCGTATAAGATTTATCATGGGGGGTTGATGGGAGAAGCGTACATGGGAACTCTGTTCTGTGGTTGCAATTTCTTATAAGCAGAGAATTATTTCAAAATAAAATGTTTTACAGTGCAAAACAGTTTTTTAAAATTAAAATTTTCATTAAAAATAAACCACAAACTCCCAGAAGAAGACACGGCACTCCCTCCCCCCACCTCCTTACCTGGGAACTGGGGATCAGCGCCTTCCACCAGTGCCCGCCTTTCACCAGGTCCACCTCGCACAGAGGCACGGACACCTTCCCAATGACGCAGTGGCGGGAGAACTTATCGAAGTCCAGCACAGTGAGGAGCAGGGTCCTCCTCTGCGCTTCTAGGAAGGGGATCTCGAAGGTGTAGCGCTCCTCAAACACGGGCTTCTGGGTCTTGCGTTTGACCCCCGTCTGCTTGGAGTTCTTCTGGTCCGGCAGGAGGCAGATCTTGACATAGGGGTTGGAGTGCGCCATGTCCTGGCGCGAGCCGTCCTGGGAGATGGGGGGCGGCAGGTCCCGCGCCTCGATCACCCGCACGGTCAGGTGGTTGTGCAGCAGGTCGTACTGGGTGCTGAAGTGCAGCATGCCCAGCTGGTACTTGGACAAGATCTCCTCATCCGTCAGGAAGTCCACGTCGTCGCTGTTGGAGTCGAGGGAGTACAGCCGCGGCTCGAACTTTCTGAAATAGTCATCGGGGGTATAGGTCCGTCTGAGCACCGAGGGCTGGATGGGCTCCTTCTTGGCGCTGAAGACGCCAAACTCGATGGGTTTAATATCGATGAGCGGGGAGCTGGGTCGTCTGGACTCCAGACCTAAACAGCCGCCAGAAATAACAATGAGCACCACCATGCAGGGGACCGGACCCAGGCCCCTTCCTGAGGTGGGCCACATTTCCCAGCTTCTCACATCAGCCACGCTGCTTCCTGACGCTCTTCACCCTCTGCTCTCCACACCTGAAAGCCTCTTCTTCATTCTGAGAGGCAGCATCGGCCCCATCACCATAATCCCTGCAGCGAAGCACCAGGCGCTGTTCTAAAGGCACTGCGTGTAGCAGGTCATCTAACCTTCACAAGGTATTCGCTAATGACTATGCCCACCATCCCCAGCCATTTTACAGATGAGGAAACAGAACCCCGAAGTACTCACCAAAGGTCGCACAACTAGTAAGAGGAGTAGACAGAGTCCTGCCTGACCTGTATGGCCCCAGAGACTTGGCTCTAACCATTACTCTATACTTCCTCCACTTTCAGAGTGGACTCTGGGGCTGGAGTGTCTAGGTCAAGTTCTACCTCGACTACTTAGTGAATCATATGACTCACTCACTACTAATGAGCCATGTGATTCTGGCACATTTTTTTAGACTCTCTGAGACTCAGTTTCCCTTTTTGTGAAATGGAGCCAATAATGACGCTTACCTCAAAGTAACTATCATACTTCTTCAATGATTCTATTTAGGGAGTCCTTAGGCTTTACCCTCCTTCCTCCTCCCCACCCAAATCATGCCATATGGTCAAACACATACGCTATACACCAGAGGGGCAAAAATGGGTGGCCAGCGAGACAAATTCAACCCACAGATACATTTTATTTGAGTTTAAAAGTAAGGAAGTTTCATATGCCGAGACCAGTTTGGCTCAGTGGATAGAGCGTCAGCCTGCGGACTGAAAGGTCCCAGGTTTGATTCCGGTCAAGGGCATGTACCTTGGTTGTGGGCACATCCCCCGTAGGGGGCGTGCAGGAGGCGGCTGATCGAAGTCTCTCCTTCATCGATGTTTCTAACTTTCTATCCCTCTCCCTTCCTCTCTGTAAAAAATCAATAAAAATATATTTAAAAAAAAAGAAAGTTTCATATGAAAACCCAGGTTGCCAGTTTCTCTTTTTAAAAAAAATCAGGCAATACTGGGCCCACAATCCCCCATGGCTACAGCTGAGTAGTGGCTGCCCTTTTGAACAGGGCATTAGCTTCCAAATTGTCCACAGTTCCCACCCTGCCCTAGTACCTCCCAAGGCTAAGAGTCAGCTCCCATTTGTCATTGCATTGGGGTGATATTTATCTCTATCCAACCATCTTCACTCAGTTACTGACACAACCCACCTGGACCCTGGAGTCACTAGAATTTGCAAGCCCTGAAGTATAACATGGTTACACTTGTCTTTGGGGTCTGAAATGATATATGTTAACAATGTCAATCAATTGAGCCAATTCAGTGAAAAGTGATCAGCAAAAACAAAAGCCAGTCAAAATGATCACTGCAATGCACTTCTGTCATGTTGTCATTATCGCTGCCTCATCCTGTCTCCTGACTGTCATCCCACTCTACCCCTCCCCAGGGACAACCATGTCCTTCACATCTTTCCTTGGGGCTGCTGCTGAGTGTCTGGGAAAACCAGCCCGCCTCCTGTGTCCTGGGACCCAGCAGGTGGGATTAGTTCATGGACTCTGAAGGGAGGTGAGCAGCACAAGACTGCCCCAGCCAGGACACTCTGCCACGGCAGAGATGCTTACTTGAAATCCTCCGGGTCAGGCTGTATGTAGACTTCGACGTGTCTGAGGATGAGCATCTTCGATCTGGGGAGTTGGTACGTGGGGTCAGCGGGACGTCATTGGCTGTGTGGACAGAGTCCCCGTCCTTGTCACTGCTCCTGCTGGCCATCCTGTGGGAGGGAAGAAGTCTCAATGGTTGTCAAAGAATCCCCAGGGACAGGCATCTCTGCCCTAGGAGAATAGACCATGAGGAAATAGCTCTCATGCCACTATTTATGCAGCTTGGGATAATGCAAATTTGAAATAGTGTGGCAGCCCTAAACTCTCAATAACATCTTGCTTTTTGCATAGAATGTGATATGATATGAATGAATATTTCCCCGTTTATAGCAATCAGTTAAAGCTGGGGCCGAAGAGAGAGAGATGGAAACTTACTCAGGATGTGGCCTCGGAGGTGGGGCACCACTTTGACTAGTCACAAGACCTGTCAATCTTCAGTCTGGAAGGAACCATGTGGCTGTTCATGTGCATCCCAACTTTTGAAAGTGGCTCTTGGTGAGAAGTACTCTGCTATTCCAACAGCCACTCTGTCTACAGTTTAACATCTTTTAAAAATATCCATAACCATGTCACTCAAGGGTTCTCTGAGAGACAGGGCTATAACTACAAAAGGGCTCTGAGAATTAATGATTGAAGAACTATAGTTTGGTGTAAAGAAACAGCTATGAATTAGCAACAGGCACAATTTCATGTGCTCCCAAGGAAAAGATGAAAAGCCTTGGGTCAGAGGGTGGGGCAATACAGAATAGTAATTAAAGAGCAGGACCTCTTGGTTTGAACCCTGGCTGGGTGACTTTGGGCGAGTCCCTTCCTCTCTCTGTGTCTCCATCTCCCTATCTGTGAAACCTGTAAAATGAGAATAATAACTGTGCCCACCTTGCATGGCCATTGTGAACACTGAATGCGTTCACACATATCAAATGTTTAGAACAGTGCTTGGCATGCTGTAGGTAGGTGCTCAATACATTTCCGCTAATATTACTGGTGTCTTTAAGGTTCCCCCAATATTCATAAGGCTGCTAGGTTAGGATGCTGTGGGGAGGAAAATGGTGGGGGAAAAACTGGCAAAGTGGCCGTGAGATGGATGCTGCTAATAACGCGCCCCAAGCTCTCAGCTGTGGATTGATATGTTTAAGCCTGCATCCCCCAGCTTGACATTTAAGCCTGCAGGGAAACTAGTCCTGAAAAATGCAAGTTTCGAATTCTCCAAGGTCTTCCAATGCATTCTGTGCATGAAATGAGATGGATCTGATGTTCTTCCAAAGTGTATAAGGGTCACGGCGAGGACAAGTCCGGGGCTGTGACAAGGCCAGGACACGCAGACCTTGCCTGCCCCCGCTGCTGGTCTCTAGGAGAAAATAGCAGATGAAATGTGGGGGGTGGAAAGTAGGGGAGGTCACAGAGATGGGATCACACTGCACACAGTGTATGCCTGAGCCACCCCTGCCTCCTCTGCAACCACTAGGCCTCCATGCCTTCCTCCCGCACACTGCGCCAACTGTTCCCTCTGCCCCGAATGCTCTTCCAGGCCCCATCACCTGTTTGGTTCCTTATCATCATTCAGGTCTCAGCTTCAACAGCATCTCCTCAGAGAGGCCCCACCCTGTCCCCGTCACCTCCTCCCACCCCTTCAACCCTTATCCTTGCACCTGCTTTTGTCTCTCTTTGACACTGCACATCATTTATCTTTAAGTTGTGGCTTGCTTGCTTCTCTTCTGCATCTGACACCAAGCTTCAGTTCCATATGGGCAGCGATAGTATCTGTCTTAACCTGTCACCATTGCCAACCTTGCCTTACTACCTGGCGCATCTGGGGTGTTCCACATTTATTTTCTCAGTGAATGAATGAATACACCCTTCCTGTGGTTCTTATCCCATTTATCTTGTGTCACAATTATCTGAGTCCATGTCTTGTCAACCCTCCTATAACAGGATACTCTTTTTAGTGGTGAGACATGTACCTATTATGACAAAGGTACCAGGTGCTGGGCACTGGCCTAAATGCTCTGTATGAACCATCTGATTTCACCCTTAAAACAACCCGGGAGTTAGTTGTTATTAATAACAGTGCCCCTTTTACTGGTGAGGAAATATAAGCCCCAAGGTAGGGTGGGGAGAGGGATGGATAAGTAATTGGCACCACTGTTAAATGGTAGAACCCCAACTGAGTCAAGCAATGGCAGGCTCTGGGTCACAGCTCCCAGGTGGGCATCCCCTGCAAGGCCTATGGAGCTTTGTACACAGAAGGTACTCAACATATGCTAGCTGTAGAAACAAATAATCTGACTTTAATTCACTCTTCAATGAGGGTCTTCCTGGCACTGCCCCCAAGGAGCCAGCTGGACAGTACAGTTTCCTGACCCTCACTAGGCCAGCCCAGCCAAGGAAAGCTGGGGGCCCACATGACAGAAGCACATGTGACAATGATGTGTCCCCCCACACAAGCCAGCTCATCTGCCAGCCCTATGGTTCTGGGCTCAAATATCACAGCAGGAACAGCAAGACAAAGCCTGTGCACTTGACATTTCTACTCCTTGCCTGTTTGATAACATGCAACTGCCCACTTGGTAAATAAAGCTGGGGAAAGCACAAGCTGTAAACTCGCTCTCTGAATAACTGAACCCACTTCCCCTTTCCAGATTTCTCTTAACATTTTGCCCTGTTGAGTGCCAAAAATGTACTCAGTGATCCCCGGATTCCAGAAAGACCTGGTTAAGCCTGGGAAGCATGGAAGCCATGTACAGAGTCCAGGCTGCAGACTGCACAACTCTAGGTGGTGCCATTCATAATAACCACCAGTGAAGGGAGCCTCCAAAAGTTGTGTAGTGTGTTGGCTCTGCTAGGAAGTTCCCAGCCCACTTCTCTGCTGGTGGCAAAACCAAAAGAACTGTCTTCCCAGAGGGTCCCACCCCCTGCCCCCAAAAGAATCCTCTGCATGCCCAAAGGGTCAGTAGCCCGGTCAAAGTGCAACTGTCATCCAACTCAGTGGCTGGGCATCTGTAATGCTCCATCTGGGTATCTGGGGGCAAACAGATTATGATTTTCAATGTCTCTCAGGTTCTTACTGGTTCAGAAGAAAATCCAAATTCCTTCATCTGGCATTCAAGACCCTGCACAGTCAGAGTTTGCAGGCTCATTTTCTAAGATCCTCACAACTCTTCCAAGACATAGTGTCCATGTGTCATGTTTGCCTGCCCTGGGTCCAGTCACAGCATCCAAACTGTCTATTACAAAGGTCAGCGAACCACAGGGCCAAATCCACAGCCTGACTCTGTAAATGAAGTGTTACTGGAACACAGCCATTCATTAATGTATTGAGTCTGGTCGCTTCTGCATGGCAATACAGAATAAGCCCATGAGGCTGAAATATTTACTATCAGCCCTTTACAGGAAAAGTGTACCAACTCTGTTCTACTAGCTTAGTTCAAGTGTTTCAAGTGGAAATGACCCTACCCCTGGGTCCAGGATGGTCAGGCAACCCAGAGATGATCCTAGCACCATCTCCTCCAAGCAAAAGTGATTAGGCACATTTACACCAAACCAGGACAAAGAGAGCCCTTCCTGGTGTTTTTGTTGCTGTTAAGAATGGGGCAAAGAAGAAGCGAGCTTAAGAAGGAGGCCAATACAAACAAAACAAAGACAAAGAGAGCACACACATGCACACCCAGACAATACTGAAGCCTCTGGATCCAGCTATGCCTGAATGAAGCCATTCTCCCTGGATTTTTTCATTGACAACTCTATGCAGGACTGTCATATGGGTGTGCAGGGTGTGAATGCATACTTATGTACTTGCCTTATCTCCTATACTAGTTGTTTTTTGTTTTAATCCTCACCCAAGGATATGTTTTTTATTGATTCTCAAGAGACAAGAAAGGAGATAGGAACATCAATAGATTGTCTCCCTTACTCACACCAACAGGGGATCGAACGCAAAACCTAGGCATGTGCCCTGACTGAGAATTGAACCCACAACCTTTCAGTGAACAGCACAATGCTCCAACCAACTAAGCCACCCAACTGGGGCCCCTATACTAGATTTTAAATCCCCTGAGTACAATAATAGGACTCTATTGGTGTCTGCAGGGTATACTCAAGAAATAATTACCAAAGAAACTGATATATATATTAGATTTTTAAGGAGGAAAATAGAGCTATAGGGAGATAGAAACAACGGTCGGCTGTCTCCTGCATACTGGGGCATGTACCTGACCAGGAACAGAACCAGCGACCTATTGCTTCATGGGTCGACATTCAACCACTGAGCACTGGCTGGGCTCAAATGGATGACTGATGCTTTCAGGATTCAATTTCTGCCTGTACGTTAGTCAGTTGGTCAACAACTATTTTTTGGAGTTAGACAGATAGAAACCCTGCCCTCACAGAGCTGGCATTCTTTAAAGAAAAGACACCAGATGGGCTAATCCAATCTCTGTCACACAGGACACTGGAAAATGGGCCTGAGCTCTTTTTTAAAAAATATATATATTTTTTTTATTGATTTTTTACAGAGAGGGAGAGGGATAGAGAGTTACAAACATCGATGAGAGAGAGACATCGATCAGCTGCCTCCTGCACGCCCCCTACTGGGTATGTGCCCACAACCCAGGTACATGCCCTTGACCGGAATCAAACCCAGGACCTTTCAGTCCAAAGGCCGACGCTCTATCCACTGAGCCAAACCGGTTTTGGTGGGGTCTGAGCTCTTAATTAATGAGTTTATTTCACGAAACATTTCAACTCTGCACACATCTGAGGGATTCAGGTCACTACCTATGAATAATGGAAGAGTGCCTTAACATCGCCTTTAAATCAGTGTAAAGAATCTCTATCAATATAATGACAGACATGAATACTTACTACTGTTACAAGCATGGTATATGCATATCTCATTACTCTGAATAACAACCATATAAAATAAATCATATTACTGTTCCCACTTTACAGATGAGGTAACTGAGACAAAAACAGGGTAAAAAGACTCTCATCTAGGATTGCCAACCAGGTGTCAAGTGTTCTTAAGTCCTTTTCTATACATTAATTCATGCAATCACCACAACAACTTTTTTATATAAATACTATTATTTTTATCATCCCCATTTTACAGATGGGAAAATCAAGGCAGAGAGAGATCAAGCAACTTGCTCAAGGTCACAGAACTAGGAAAAAGTAGAAAAAAATAGGTTATCAACTCACAGAGCCTGACACAGAACCACTTTGTTATGGAAATATGCAATACTTGACTCTAAAAACAGAAAATGAGAAGAACTTAGGCATGACCCGACAACCCCGCCCTCCTCCCAGTATGGAGGGAAAGATAGGTCACTAGAAGCTTCTGGAGCTTCAGCCCAAGGATTTAGACAGCACTGGGTCCCCACGGAGGCTCCAGCTGTGAGCACGTGCCCTGTCTCTCTCCTCTGTAGGCCTCCCTGTCTGTATCATAAGAAGTTGTACTCGATGATTCCCAGACCCTCTAGACTCAACCCAGACTCTCTGGCCACGTCCCTCTCCCAGCTACAGAGAGCTGGGCCAGACACGTGGCTCAAAAGCTTCAAAACTGCGTTCCCAAAATATCTGAGGGACTGGCAGATGGAGATGTTGTATGCAGGCGCGGGAGGAGAACGAATTGGAAATAAAATGAAAGATGCCAGGGAGAACATAAACAGCGTCGGAGGACAGGATGAAGCCCGGAGGTGCTTTTCGGCTTCCCTATTTCTGAAGCTCTTGGTCACATCAGCTAAGATACACTTGTTTGTTCATTCCATCTACCCAGCCAGGCAACAAACATTTATAAGCATCTACCATGTGCCAAGCACTGGGTCAGATGCCAGGCCAATTACTAGGTACTGAGTTGGATGGACACCTTTAGAATCGACATCCCTTGAAGGCTATAGATGCTCACAGATCTCTTTTCCGCTTGGAATGACACCCAACGTGATTAAAAGTGCCCATGTGTTTAGCATTACACAGTTCACATCTCAGAAGATGTGAAACTAGCTGAACAGAAGCCCCACCAGCAGCTGGTCTCACCAGCTTGCCAAAGGGAGAGAGAGAGAGAGAGAGAGAGAGAGAGAGAGAGAGAGAGAGAGAGAGAGAGAGAGAGGGAGAGAGACCTAAACAGAGGTCCTTCATAGAAGGCTGAAAGCAACGTCCCATCAGTAGCAAAGAGGTCAATGGGCATCCTGCCTTCCCAGCTTTCAGACCTCAACTCCTCCTTCCCCAGGCCCCACCCCCTCTCAGAAACAGAGAATAAAAAGAGGTCTTGAGATTGCTTTCAAGGGAGTGGAGAGCAGTGTTACTTACAGCCATGGAGGAGTCTGGGCAGGAAAAGGTCCCAGAATTTCAACTTCATCCTCACTCGACTGGCAACAGCTGGACTCGTAACACTTCTGACAGCAGTGCCGGCAGGTCCATCTGCACAGCAGCAGATCAGAGATTCTAGAAAGAAAACCCTGAAGCCATTGGGGGAGATGGGCGGGGAGGGGGGCAAGAGGAGACGAGGGAAGGATGGAGAGGAAGAAGAGGAAAAACACCCGAATTACAAGCAGCCCATCCCTGGTGAGCATAACGACATGCAGGAGGTCTGTCAACACTTGGAACAAAATGTTTTCCATTTCTGTTTACCAATTGCAGGCACAAAGATGGCAAACACCAACTCGCGGGAGCCATTAATAGCCAGCGAGACATTTGCAGGTAGTTTCTTTTGTAGTTTATGGGAATGTCTTTCTTGACAGGTGGGCGGCATACCCACCCTAGTGAGAGTTACACAATATGTTCCAAAACACAATGAATATTAGTCTGTCATTTTGAGAGCAAAGTAAAAATAGTCTTTTTAGAAAAGATAATCTCAGTGACATGAAAGCAAACAGAGACAATCAAACGGAATAAGTAGGGGGTGGGGAGGGAAACCTATCTTGTCATCTAGTGTCTTTTCACCGGGATCTCCCTGCCATAGAAAGGCATGGAAACAGTGCCCTTATCAACATCCGGTGACTGTTTAATATTCAATATTCCCCACAGCCTCACATAAGACTCCAAAATGAAAAGCAAGCATTTCTTGATTAGAAGCCAGACCAAACAAATCATTGAATTAACCCACCTCGTTTAAAGGTTCCAGCTGCCCTTTTAGAGATCCAAGATGAAGCCACGGGGTGGAGGGGGTGGGGGCGACAAAAAGAGAGAGACAAGACCAGTTTAGCAATATTCCAGCAACTCAGCAAAGAAAAAGAAAAAGCCCTGGATCTTTCCACTTACCATCCTGGGAAGGGAGCTGACTTCCTAACTAGGTGTTGCTATCTTCAGGGCTGCGGGTAGCCTCCTGGCTAGCCAACACCAAATAAATGGGAAACTTTAGCATTTCGGTTTGATTTGCACCGTATGCTGTTATGAATCAGTGCGGGTGGATAGATAGTCATGCTAGCCAATGCAGCCACACTTCAGAAGAGCAAACCTTCCTATACAGAAATAACCATGAAGCCAACCCCAAAAGACATGATTTGCCCACATGCAAGCAGGCACTGAGTGGATGTGACTTGGCTCCCCAACCCTCCTGGAGGCCCTACCTTCTAATTCTGCTCCAATGGAGATGGTGGGAAGCTTCATAAGACCACCCACAAATAGAGGGAGCCAAAAAGGAAGCCATGATCTGGTCCTTGGAGGAGGAACAGGCTGCCTCTCTTCTTTGCTGCCGGCCCGTGCCTCCCCCCCCCCCGCCCACCCCATCTTCTTCTCACAGGTTCCTAAGACACAGGTTCCCTCCCCTTTTCCAGGGAAGAGTCTTGATGGCTTTTCAAAGGGGCCAAGTAAATCAGGTAGGTTAGGAGGAGTTCCACATCCTAGCCTGGGACATGTCCCAGAGATGAACTGAGGCAAGACTTGAACTCAGAACTTTGAACCAAGCAGGAGAAAGTTATTATTTTTTTCAATTTTCTTGCAAGGAGAAGACTCAATAACATCTTCCTAACACATGCAAATCTTCCCCACCCCTTCCTTTTTAAACAGAGAGAAGGCTCCCCCCTAACCCCCTCAGAGCCTCACAGGGAGCCCTTTCTTTTGCCCAATTGCCTTCTGCTTATATCAAGTCATCCTGGTTTTCTATTACGGTTTTGACAAAAAGTTTCCCTTTCATATGAGTTTTTAAACTAAAAAAAGTGTGAGTCCATTTATAGAAAAAATATTAAGTAAATAACAGGACAGGTGGTACATAGCTCGTGAAAAATTCAAAATCCTTGAAGTGGTAAGGATATGGCTGCAGCTTGGAAAACAAAGTTTCGAGCACTAATCACAAACTCTTCCAAAAGCAATACTCAAACCAGAACAAGACCTGCTGGGTGGGTGTTGGGGAGGTGGGGGGTGGGGGTGGGGGGGGACATGCAAAGAGCTGAGTAGAGAAATGCTAGTCCTGGCCTCACCACTAGCCAATCATGGGACTTGGGCAAAGGAAGGGGCCACTCTGAGCCTCAGTTACCTCTTTCCTCTATGGAAAGACGAACCTAGGACACTGTGAAAATGCTTGTGTGTTGCCTAGCTGCAAAATATCTGCCCCCTCTCTGTGGTTCATGAGAACAGGGTGGTTTCTCAAGACCAGCTGGAACCAACCGGGCATCAGGGACTATCTTGGTGAGCAAAGCAGTAAAAAGCTATGTCCTCGCTGGGTTTACAAGAGCAAGTGCTTTAAAAAGCTTCCAACAAAGTACAAGGATAAAGGGATGCTTCTTTCACAATCCATGCCCATTATCTTCATTTAGGGAAGCCTTTCCTCAGTATGTGGTGATCGGAGAGGCATTTATAAAACCGTGATGAGCAGCGATAAGGCCACCTCAGGGTCCCTGCTAAGGAACAACAAGCCAGCCTTCTCAAGACCCAGGTGCAAGCAAGGTAAGTGTCAGGGAGCAAAGAAAAACCAATAAAGATGAAGAAAGAAGAAAGAGAAGGTGCTCTGATGCTATCAGCATGCTTTGTGAGCCTTTCTTCGCTCTGGGCCTCCTGGGTTCACATGTTTGATCCAATGGAGAAGAACTGATTCAAGCCAGGAAGAAACAGGATGAAAGGAAATGCAGACATTCTATAACAGGGTTGAGAAATCCAGACTGAGCCAGCCTATTTCTGTGTGGCACTTCAGCGAAGAACGGTTTGTACACTTTTAAATGTTTGAAAAAAAGTCAGCAGGAGATTAATATTCCTTGACTCATGCAAAATACATGAAATTCAAATTTCAGTGTTCACAAATAAAGTTTTATTGGAACCCAGCCACGCCCATTCATTGACTATTGTCTATTGCTGTTCAGCACCACAGTCAAAGCAGAATAGTTGAGACACAGACCTTGCAACCTTCAAAGAAACAAATATTTACTATCTGGCCCTTTACAGAAAAAGTTTAACAACTTGTTCTAGAAATTAAGCCAGCATCATCAGCCATCCTCACTGACTCCCACGTTTACATCCCACCATGACCCCCTAAGCAGCTGTGTTGCCTTGGTACTGAAGGTGGTCAATAAGAACCATAGAAGCCTGTTCAGATGTTCATGTCTCACTAGATTTGCATTCTGAGAGTCAGGGACCATGCTGTTTTCACAGTTGTGCCCCCAGTGCACACACATAATAGGTGATCACCCAACTGTTTATTGAGCGGCTATTGAATAGTCCTCCTAACAACATCCAGCACACAGTGGGTGTAGACCTGACCTACAATGAACATGAAAAGATGACCTAGGGATTTCATGAAAGGGGAGCCAATGGAGCTAACCAAAACCAGGAGAGATGAGGAGGCTAGCCAGGTGACAGAGCAGAGTTCCTGGCCAAATGACAAGTCTGAGGACAAATTGAGGGGAAGTGTGAGCTAGAAGGAAACTCAGGGACCAGCAGCCCCCCAACTGTGGTGGAGGAGATGAGAAGTGAGCCCAGATGCACCCTGGATGTGGGAGCCTGTAGGTTCCTCTGCCCGGCTCACAGGAGCCAGTCCCAGAAGCAAGCAAAGGGTCCGACTGCATGACCTTGGCGCTGACCTGTCATCGCTTTCAGCCTTGTATTAAGGAGAAAGGTCTCTTAGTCAAGCAGCTCACCCCCACTTTCCATCCCCTTCCAAAAAAATCACGCTTGGAAATTATTTCGGCCGAGGATTCTTAGGGGAGTTTCCCCAAAATGATAGGGGCCCACAACTCCCAACCCCAAGACAATGGCCTAAGTAATCGGCTGCCCCACCAGCACCAGCACCAGCGCCAGCACCAGCACCAGCAGCAGCACCAGCAGCAGCCCGCCCCTGGTGTGTCCCCCACCCCTAGCACCCAGTGCCCGGGAGAGACAACGTCCTTGTCCCTCCTGGCCAGAACAGCTGCCTCAGGCTCACTCCGCCTGCCAATTAGCCCGGCCGTCACCAAGGCAACAACAGCTGGCGGGCCGGGTGGCTGGGGCGCCCCGGGCCACTCGCCTGGGCCCCTCCCTGGGGTGGGGTGCCAAAGGAGGGGGATGGGTGAGTGGGAAGAAAAGTCTGCCTCACCCACCCCCCTTCCTTCCCCAGGAGGTGAGGGCGCGCGAGCAGCGTCCGCAAGGGGCCCTGTATGAGGGGGTGTGGGGGTACCCAGCCTCTTCTCCTGGGGCGCACAGGTTGCTGCGCTCGGGCACCCTTTTTCCCCAGGCAAGTTTTCGGGAGCGCAACCGCGAGCCCTCCCTTGCGCGCGCTCTCGGGCGAAGAGGGCACGGCCTCCCCCCACACACACACCGCGGACCTGGCCCCCAGCCTCAGCCCTACCTGGATGTACGCCATTTTCGCCCGCGCGACTCACTCCGGCCCGGGCATGGCGCCGCCACGGCCACTTTGCCCTCGCCGAGGGGAGAGGCGGGAGAAAGCAAAGGGGGAAAGGAAGAGAAGGCGGCCGGGTGGCCCCAGACGTGACTGGCGTGGCTGATGAGCGGCGCCCGCCCCTCCGCCGGCCGCCGGGTCCTTGCCTTTCCCTGCGTTTCGGCTCCCGGAGTCCGGGCCGCCTCCAGGTTGGGGGAGCTGAGGTGCCCAGCGCCCCCGCTTTGGCCTCCCTCGCCGTCCCGCGCTCCCCCCGAGGCGCTCCCAGGCTGGAATGAGACCGGGGCGCCTGAGGAGGCAGCCGGGGGCAGCCGGGGACTGCAGCGACCCCGGCGCGGGAGGGGCGGGGACGCCGGGCCGGTGCGCACAGGAGGCGGGGGAGGGGTGAGGACGGGGATTGGGAAGCCGGTGGGAAAGGGCGGGCAGGGTCAGCCTGCGGTCGGCGCCAGGGCTGGCACCTACCGAGAGCAGAGCAGAGCGCCCGGGAGGCAGAGGGCACAGTCCAGCCCTGGGGTCTGTAGCTGCGAGGGTCCTCCCCAACCCAGCCCTCCCTCAGACCAGCTTGGAAAAACTTTATTCCCAGCCCACCCGACGCGCCTAGAACGGTTGCAGTGAGGAATGCAGAGGCAAATGAATGAGAGCCTCACGTGAAGATGGGGCGTTGGCTCCCCAAGGGGGATGCGGCCGAGGACGCAGGGGGCTTGGGGAGAGAGCGGAGCACCCCTCTCCCCTAACCTGGCCGAGAAGCGCCCTCCGCGCAACAGGTTTGGCGCGGGGCGGCCCGGCAGCGCCACCCAGCGTCGTGCCCAGAGTCGTGAGCGCCTCTGCCCGCTGGAAGCTCCGCGCCACTGGTCGTGCGCCCCAGGGCGTGTCCACCCGCAGCTTCCCCACATGGTTGGGGCGCTCTGGGCCTGGAAGCCTCCTCCAAGCTGGTCCTCCCACCCCAAGGCCACAGAGCTGGGGCTGGCTCTCCACTGAAGGATTTGAGGTGGAACATTGCCCTCCGCCGGCTCTCTCTTTAAATGGCCAGCCGTCTCCGGTTGTCAGTCACCAACCAGTTCATCTGCCTTTTAACCTCCCAGCGACTCTGTTTTTCTCATGGTAAAAATGGCATAAAATCTCTACCCTGCCTATCCTCCAGGGCTGTTTTGTGGGAATAAATAAGAAAATGAATGTGGAAGTAATGAAAGATGTGCTACACATGTTTATATATTTTGTGTTAAAATCTAGCATACATACATATTTTGAGTGTGATATGCTATTTCGTTTGGAGCACCTGGCATGCAACACATGTTGAACGTGTATAATTCAGCCGGCACTGTGCTCAACACTTCACCAGCATTATTTCATTTCATCCTTCTTGCTCACTCCTATACAGCTGGCACAGTCCCTAACCAGAATACTAGTAGACACTTATTCAATGTTTTTGTTGCTGCTGTTGACTTGATTATTCTCAATTTTATGAGGGAGGGGCTGCAATTATCCCCAATTTACAGATGAGGAAACTGAGGTGCCGAGAGGGAAAGCCACTCTACCCAGGTATGACAGCTGGCTCCTCTGGTGTTTGAACCCACAAGGTCCAAACACCTAACTAGTGTATGGTATTTATCCACAGTGTTTCTTCAGCACTGATGGGAAGGGGTGATTTGATTATGGGAAATGGGCCTCACACAGGAGGGGTGCCTGCTGGGATGGGTGCTCCTTGAGGGGACTGGCCAGAGGTGGAGGAATTTGCCAGGTGTTCCCATAAGATAGCTAACGTTTTGGAGACTGCATGTCTGAAAGACTGCTTTAAACCTTTTACAAAAATTCTATCCTTTAATTCTCTGATTACTATGAGGTGGGTATTAATACTATCCCACTTCTTAGATGAGAAAAAAAAAGGCATAAAGAGGTGAAGTAACTTGCCCAGGGGTTATGCAGCATCCAAGAGTTGGGGTTCAAAGACAGCCTAAGCCAGAACCTTCCCCTAACCACTGCACCTGGCTGCCTCACAGGGCAGAATCTTGGAGGAAAGGGGAGGGATGATACCTTTAGGGTTAGTTTGGGATCTTAGTCACTAATGACTTAAAACTGTCTGAGAATACCAAGCACCTCTCTACCAATGGGGAGGTTATTTAAAATGGGGATATGAGAACCTATCTCTGAGGTATCAAATGCTTTCGTGTCTGTAAAGCACCTGGCATGCAATAGGTGTTTAATAACTGTTTGCTGAAAGAGCAAATGAATGGTAATAATAGCTCAAATGGGTCCTTCTAACTCAAGTCATTATTAGACTGTGCACTATACACACATTCTTGTTAAATCCTCACCAGAGCCCTACAAGGTGGGCACTATAACTGTCTCATCTATTTTACAGGTGAGGAAGCTCTGAGAGGAAGTGAGTCCCCAATGTAAACAGGGAAAAGTGACAGGGACAGGATGAAAGTGCAGATAAGTTTAGCTCTAAAGGACCAGCTCTTCACAGCTGCACCATCTGCCTCAGATGTAAGAATGAATGAGATGTCAGCCCTAGGCCATTCATCAAAAGTGTCAGTTGTCATTCCAATATGCTTTCAGTATCTCTAGCTCGGAGACCTCTCCCTGCCTGTCTCAGGGAGCCGAAGTCTGGCTTTGAGTTGTAACCTGGACTCAGACCAAGGCTGTGCTTGTCTGGACAAGGCAGCTGGCACTCTCACAGGCCTCGGAGGAGAAGCACCCAGACTAGGAGACTGACAAATGCGTGGAATTGCACGGGGCCTGTGGTATGATAAAGGGGGCTATAGGAGTGCATAAGAGGGAACCCAACCTAGTGAATTTAAGGTCAGAGAAGGCTTTCTAGAGGGGTTGACATTAAGCTGACTCCCAAAGACCAAAAAGTTGGGCAATTATTCTAGAGTCCAATGTTGCTTGACTAGGGAGGGTGATGGTGTGCCAAGAAGCAATTCCACCATGTCATAATTACATGAGTTTCATCAAAAGATTGATGAAGCTTGGGGGCACAACAAGGGCTGAGCCACATATGTAATCATCTGTTGGAACGGCTAAAAACATCTTCCCCAAACCTGAATAGGATAATCATTTGCTGCCAGACAACTCAGGTCAGCTTAATCTACATGTTATTGCCTCCTGTTGGCCAAACACCTGAATAGATGTAGGCTATTTCCCAATCTGACAATGCTTCTGTAAACCCTACCCTTGGAAACCCTACACTTTGAAGTGTATGTCTCCACCCTGCCTTAGAACAAATTGTGTTAATAAAAAGCACTGGGGTAGTCAAGGGATAGTCTTTAGCTCCTTTAGCTGAAGCTCCTCTGACCCCCAATCACTTTCAAAACTATCTTTCATCTTTGGACTGCTACTTAATCATTTATGCACAGCCTTTCTCCAAATTGCTGAACCCTTTGTAATGCTAGGACAAGAACCCCAGCAGTGGTGTCCATGGATAGAATTCTGGAGAGTCCATGAAAGTTACATCTCCATTTGTCCCTAACCTCTACCTGAAATTCAATATTTCCTTTCATTGTGAATGCAAGTAGCCATAGGGGACTTTGTCACCAATAGAAGTCATATCTAGTCTACGGCCATACCACCCTGAACGCGCCCGATCTTGTCTGATCTCGGAAGCTAAGCAGGGTCGGGCCTGGTTGGTACTTGGATGGGAGAAGTTATATCTATTCATATCACATTACAGTTGTTTCAAATATGTTGAAATTTCTTTTACACTCTTTACTGCTTGAAAAGTAAAACAGTTATTAGGCCCACCACTAGCTTTTTCTATTCAATGCATTAATAATGAAGCACCTACATTACCATATAAATTAATTTTAATATTTTGATAACTAAATACCAATATAATTATAATTTCATTATAACCTTATGTATCCTAGTCTATTATTTTTAAAATATTATTTTGAGAGGCTCTATAGGCTTCAACAGACTGGCAAGGGGTCCTTGGCTCAGGAAGGATTGAGAACCACTGAAAGTAGCATGTATGTTAGTTTAAAAGTGAGCATGGGAATTGCAAGCAGTTCTGCTGTAGCCAGGAGAGGCTGGAGTCAGGTGAGGTTTACAGGGGGGAGGGGCCCAAAGTCCAGCAGCCTCGTGAATAACCCCACACAATAGCAGGAAGGATCAGGTTTAGAAAGAAAGATCTTGGCTGGGGCAGGGGGTCTGTCTGTGGGCATGGAGTAGACAAATTTGGAGGCAGGAGGCTATTGCCACAACCCAGTTAAGAAGTGATGTGCATCTGGACTAAGGCCATGGCAGTGAATAATGACTAACTGAATGAGCAGTGATGAGGTTGTGGAAGGCAGTGGAAGCTAGAAGAAATCAATTTGCTGGGAGAGGAGTTGGGGTTTTGTGTTTGGATACTGTGAATCTCAGATATTATTATCCATGGTTCTTGCAAGAACCCAATTCAATCCAGTTTGAGCAAAGAAGAACTTGCGGGGCTCATTAACTGGGAGTCCCAGGGCAAATCCTACAGGCACGGCTGATTAGGGATGCTGTTGATGTCATGAGGACCCATGCTCTCTCTCTCCCCTATCTCACCTTCTCACAGCTTCTCTGTGAACATTAGAAAAATGGCCACCAATGGCCTTCGGCTTATATTTTAACACCTTATGCTCCAAAAGAAAAAGAGACTTTTTATGAAATCTTAAGTAACAATTCTAAATGGTCCTGGGACCAAGCTCTGAGGACTTGGCACTCTGCTTGGGTCCACCTGGACCAGGTGACCACAGATGAGTGGGCAATCATGAGCTCTGATCCCACAAGGACCATGTAGAGAGGGGGAGGTGCAGGTTCTCTAAAAAAAGAGATTCCAGCAGACAAAAATGACACTTCCATGCTGATAGGGCTATGGAACGTCCAGGCAGAGCTGTCCAATGGGCATATTAGAGGGCTCTGGAGTTCAGCCCCTCCTAACACAGAATGACAGTGCTGATGACCAGGAGACGAGGCTGCAGCTCCATCCTGGTGGCATCCTGGGCTCATCAGTCTACAGCAACTAAGCGGCTATGAGGAACCTGGCTTCTCACCTTCTCCCCTCCAAGCCCCACTCTGGATGGCAGACACAGGCACATAATAATGGTTTTCTCTTCAGGACTCTTAAGGTGGCAACACAAACTATAGATCTCAGGATACCCATTATAGTTAAAAAGTGCCAGACTGGCAAAAGCGGTCACTGACATCCATATGGGCAACACACATTTGGTTAAGTGACTTTCTATTTCTGCCACGTAGGTCCATTTTAAGTATACAGCTTCCAGAACATGTCACTTAGAGCCTGTTTTTAGCTGTGCCTGTAAACCTGGATAGTGTGTCGGAACCTTCAGGAAGTAAGAAGTCTCCAGGCTAACAAAATGGCTGGTTTAAATAGGAAGGGTGGCTACCTGCTAAGTACAATCCTCAGGACTGACCCCTTTCATCTCCATCCTCACCAGGGGCTGTGTGATTCTCTAGTAAGAGATCTGGCTTCTATTCCAGCTTCACCTCCATAATAGCTGTGTGGCCTCAGGCAATCCACTTAATCTCTGGTAGCCTCAGTTTTCCTCACCTGCAGAATGGGTATAATATCCCTTCCTAAGGCTGGTGTAAGATAAGGCAAATCAGGAAAATGCATGTGAAGCAGTAGTGCATAGTTCAGAACTAGTGGCCGTCCCCCTCTTTCCCCAGCATATATTTAATCTGTGGCTATGGTGCCTCTTATCCTGTCTCATAACTGGAAAGGAAATGTGTGTCAGGGAGGAGAAGGGATGATGTGGAAGTTAAAATCTTGGTCAGTGTCAGCCAGGTGTGGGTCTAAGTAATGTTGCTTCCCACATACCAACTGTATGACTGGGCATGTCTCTATGCAACTCAGTCCCTCCTCAAGTGAATGGGACAGTAACAGCTACTAATTTCATGGAGGTGATAATTCCACAGGCCAATCTATATTTTCCTCTTAGCACAGTGCCTGCCACCAAGGATGCATTCAAGAAATGCTCACTATTACTATTTTTTATTTTCAAAATAGAAACACACCACACAGACAAGTCAATATTTTTACTAGTAGCTGTACTCGGCACTTTATTTACTCTGAACAATTTTTCTTTTTGTTGGTGGCCAAGATTGAGAATAGAAAGAGCCATATCACACACTAGGACAGCCCTTCTCAAACTTGATTGTACATATAAGTAGGAGTACGGGAGGAGGGGATGGGAGGGGGGGTGGGCGGCTGCCTTGTTAAACTCCCTATTGTCAACTCCTCACCCAAAGATTCTGATGCAGTAGGTTTAGGAGTAGGATCTGAAGATCTGCTTCCTAACAAGCCTCCCAGAAGATGCTGACACAGGTAGTCCAAAGTTTGACCTTGACCTTGGGCATGCCAGGACATCATCTTTGTGATGTTCAGATACTTCCTACCTAGGAGGCTGATCACCACCAGCCGGGTTGCCCCGTGAGTGTTCTTCCATTGATTAGAACGGGTCAGGGTGGGAGATCACTCTGAGGTGGGGGTAAGCCTGATGGTGCCCATAGTCCCTGAAAATGTTTGACTCACCCGTGACGGCTGACCTCCAGCTGATTCCTGCATCCCGCCGGACATCTCCTGATTTGGCATGCTGTCTGCCAGCATCTCTTCTAAGGATCTTGCTTAGATGAAGGAGTCTAATGGTCTAACCTTGGAAGCTCCCACCCCATCTTACCTCCAGCCCCCACACTAGTTCAAGAATTTCCACCACATATGATCCTGTCAGAGGCTGGTAGCTACAGTCAGCCAGTCCCTCTCTACCCCATGATTCAGAAAAGGATAGCTAATTATTTAGTCTTCGAGAAGGAAAATCTGAGGGCGATTTAATAATGGGCTGCACACATATGAAAAGTTAACAGCAGGGAGCTGGTGACCACCTGTTCCCGCTCTCTGCATGGCTAGGAGAAACAGAGAAGGGACTGACTGCAGAAATAGAACATTAGCAGGATGGGCCTGAGCGTGAGGGCACTGATGGGGTGCCAGGGACAGCGTATGAAACCTGCCTTCCTAGGATTTATGACAAGGAAAGAGCTTTGGCTCTGACATGTTGTTCTTCCCCAAAGGCTGGGAGAAAGACCTGATACTGTGAGTACCTTGAAGACAGGGGTTTGTTTTACTCAGCTCTCAGCCCTGGCACTGGGCACACTGTAGACCAGTGGTTCTCAAAGCACGGTCCCTGGACCAGCAGCATCAGGTTCATCTGGGACCTTGCTAGAAATGTACCTGCTGAATCAGAAACCCAGGGTTCTGAACTATGATGCACTAGGGCTTCACATGCATTTTTCTAATCTGCCTTATCTTACACCAGCCTTGGGAAGGCTGTGTTTCAACAACCCCTCCAGGGGATTCTGATGCCACTAAGGTTCCGACTTGCCTGTGTAGTCCACTTATCTGGGGAATCTTATTAAATGCAGATATGGATTCTGTATGTCTGGGGTGGGGCCCAAGATGCTGAATTTCTAACAAGCTTTAAGTGATGGCATAGACCACAGTTTGAGTGTCAAGGATCTAGAATAATGTCAGCTCATGTCATTCCTCTGCTCAAGACCCTTCAGTGACTCCCATGTCATTTAAAATAAAAGTCAAAAAGGTCCCACATAACCTGGGCCCCATTACCCACCCCTCTGTCCTCGTCTCCACTCCTTACTCCAGCCACACTTGCCTCTTCCTTATTCCTTGAACACTCAGACAAGTTTGTCCTCCCTCCTCCACCCCTCCCACCCCAGGGTCTCTGCACTTGTTCCTTCTGCCTCTTACACTCCTCTCCCTAGAGTCCCCCGTGACTCACTGACACGCCCATAATGATCCTGCTTCCTGGTACTGACACCTCTGAAAAGTCTCCTCCCACTGAGTATAGGCAAGGCCTATCACAGCTGTTGTTGGAATGTTACTTTTGTGGTTATGTTACACAAAGCAATGCTTTCTTTGTTGGTGGCTGACTCTTTCCCTTACTGACTTTGATGATACAAGTTACTATGGAGAGACCCACTTGGCAAGGAAATGAGGGTGCCTAGCTAGGAATTGAGACCCTCAGGCCAAAAGCCCTCGAGGAACTGAGATTCTTATAACCCTATAGCTTGGAAGCAGATCCTTTCCCAGTTGAGCTTTTGGGTAGGACCCCAACCCAAGCCAACTTGATTAAAGCTGTCGGAGACCCTGAAGCAGAGAATCCAGCTATGCCACACCCAGACTCCTAACCCTCATAAGCTGTGAGACAATAAATGTGTATTGTTTTAACAGCTAAGTCTGTGGTAATTTGTTAGGTTGCATTCGATGATACAGCTTCTTTAAGGGTTTGCCGAAACATCACCTTCTCAATCTGATCTTCCCTAGCTTTCCCCTCTTCAAAATAGCAGCCTCTACAATGTCCCAGGAACTCCCTACTTCCCTCCCCTGCTCCATTTTTCTCCATAATATCACCATGTAACACCATGTAACACATCTTATATTTTTCATGGTCTCTCCAACTAGAGATAAGCTCTAGGTATTTTTTGCCCATTTCTTGCACAGCTATTATTATAATACAGAGACAGTGCCTAGCACCTGGAAGGTACTCAATAATACTATTGGATAAATTCTGCTGACAATCTCCTTCCACATAGTGAACAAGTGGCGCTAGTGAGCGCCAATTTTACATTTTCTCAGCATAGCAACCCCGATGAGAAAAGAGATCTTTCCAAATATCCATCTACGGATCAATCAGGGAACTCATTGGCCCCTTTTGGGTGTTGTCCAGCGTTGCTAAGGGAAATTTGGGAAAATCCCTTATGTAAAGCCTAAAACCTTCTGACACCTTCTATAACAATTTTGGCTTCTCAAGAGTAGCAGATGAATTTTATCACCCTACCCATTATTCTCAAGCAAGGTTCACAAAAGTTCTCCCAAGAAAGAGCTTGCCTTGCTGTGCTGAGGAAGAAGAATCCAGCATTGTCTAAAGAGCCATTGCTCTATGTGAGGACTTACATGGGGACATTCAGAGTTGCATTATTCATAATTGCCCCAAAGTGGAAACAACCCAAATGCTCGCATGGATGAATGGATAAACAAAATGTGGTGTCAGCATACAATGGGATAATTTATAGCAATAAAAAGAAACAAACTATCAACTACTCATATAGCTACAACATAGATGAACCTCAAACACATTTTACTAAATGAAAGAAGCCAGACAAAAACCAACCCGTATTATATCATTCTGTTTATAAGAAATATCCAAAAAAGGCAAACCTGTATAGAGAAAAAGTAGATTAGTGGTTGCCAGGGGCTAGGGGTGGGGATGGGGCATGTATGCAAGTAGGCACAAGAAATTTGAAGGAGGGAGATGAAAATTTCCTAAAATTGTACTGTGGTGATGGAAATTCCTAGAAATCATTAAATAGTACACTTAAAAAGAGTGTAAGGTATGCAAGTTATATGTCTACAAAGCTGTTTGTTGTTGTTGTTGTTGTTGTTGTTGTTGTTGTTTTAAAGAAAATAAAATGAAAAGCCCTTGCATGGTTCCATGTCTTAAGGGTCTCCTCTTAAATTCTCTTTGAGAATTATGCTTCCTCACTTTTTAGATAGCTGTTTCCATGGAAGCTCAAAGAAAATCACCTACTGGTTCCCAAATAATCTCAATGAATGAACTATATAAACAAAACAAACAAATAGGCCTTATTTCTTCCCTAAGGCAATAAAAGGGGTGTTGATATCCTGGACTTTTGCAGTGATTCCCTGGTCATATTTGCACGCCCTGTGTAGTCCGACCCCTTCCCTGAGTGAGCTGCACAGCTGCAGGGATCTGTGCCCATTAGAGCAATGGATGATTCCCACATTCAGGCAGCAACAGGAACCGTTGCATTGTGATCACGGAGAATTAAGGAAGAGTGAAATACTCTGATTAGTCTGTCTTTCAGTGACCTGCAATTTCCATCTCAATGCAATCAGAGGATGGAGATGGTTTCAACTTTGGTAGTCCCTAAACTGCCACCCTGCCTCTCTCACAGACGTAGGGAGGGGGGGAGGGGATGTAGCCCTGTGATTGGTCCAGCCTGGGTCACGTGCCCATGGGCTGAGGGCAGCGCACCTGATTAGCAGTTCCACTGGAAGCACATGGAAAAGAGAAGGAGAGTTCCTGCAAAGAAAATGAGGATGCTAAGAAGGCAGAAACAGTATATAGTTATATTATTCCATGTCAGAAAAAAATCATAATAGGGCAAAATGTTCTATGGGAGAGGGCAGACAGTGCAGACTCCTGATGGCATAAATCCGCCATAGGTGCCAGACTAACAGTTGCTCATAGGGAAATGCCTTCTGCCGGGGCTGACTAGCAGACCCTGAACCACAGATGAATGGATTACTCCGACAGAATGTTTGCTGTGAAAGAGAGACTAAGGGACTGCCTGGCTATAGCAAGCAAATAGCCCCGATTGCCTGCCTCCTTAGGTTTTTATTGCAGTTTTTATCTTTAGATACAATCAGTAGATGAGTAATCTTGGGAGGACATGTGGTTACATTGTCCTCTAGGCAAGGGCACCCAAAGATGAGGCAAAAGGATTCCAGTAAGCACCAGGGGGTCTGCATATGCACAGGACTGTTTGTAAAGGTCAAGGAATAATTAGGGGCACTGCCTTCGACACTCCCCTAAGTCTCCCCTAAGTCGGAATTCCGATAAACAGAGCAGGCAGCCTTCCACGCACTTCCCTTTTCTCAGAATGTCCTCCTTACAAACTTTCCAACCAAGTCTCATGTGCTCCCCAATAGCCTTTCTGGTTATATCAGATCCACCTTGATCAGGGACAGCAAGATTCCCCATTCTTAAAGACACCCATACACATCCAAGTCCTCCTTCCTCTCAAGGGGGTTAAAAAGTGCTGATTCTGGGCCAAAACCGGTTTGGCTCAGTGGATAGAGCATCGGCCTGTGGACCGAAAGGTCCTGGGTTCGATTCTGGTCAAGGGCATGTACCTTGGTTTCGGGCAAATCCCCAGTAGGGGGCGTGCAGGAGGTGGCTGATTGATGTCTCTCTCTCATCAATGTTTCCTACTCTCTATCCCTCTTTCTTCTTCTCTATAAAAAATCAATAAAATATATATTTTTTAAAAAGTACTGATTCTGGGATACCTTATGGTTCAAAGGTGATGATCACTGGGTAATCCACAGGGGCAGGCAGCTCAAGGTACACAGAGCCCCTTCCACTTCTCACCTTTATCCTTATGCAGGACTGACTTCATAAATACATTTTCAGAGCTCAGTGCAAAATGAAAATTCAGGGCCCTTAATTAAAATTATTAATAATTTCAAGATGGTAATGACAGCACAACATCAAACCAAGCATGTGATCTTTCTGAAAAGAGGTTTCTGTATCATGGCTACTAAATGAACATTGTCTTCATGTCATAAATTCTTCTTCCTTATCCCATCTGGAGGACTCCAGTACCTCATCTCCTTCCCTGAGTCACTCCTGCACCACTCTTTCCTTCACTCCAGCCCCACTCTTATCCACTATTAGAAACTTAAAAAAAAAAGAAAAGAAAAGAAAGAAACAAAAAATCACCTCCTCCGGCAAGCTGAAATCCAACTATCTCTGAAACTAGAGGCTCTGTGAGGAAAAAGAGATATACAATTTAAGAGTGTTATTCTTAAAGTATGTCTTGTAATGTTTACCTTCATCTTTGCCCAGTAGTTTTTGTGGGTTGAAGATGATGAGTGGCCTTCTGAATGGAGGCCCAATCACCATGGCTGCTGCCACTTCAGTGTTTAATAATATCCATTTCCATTTACTGAGCTCTTACTGTGTGCCCAAGCACTGCCCTTTAATACATGTTTTCATTCCATCCTCACAGCAACTCTGTAAGGCAGGCACAGAGACAATACCCACTTTTCAAGAAAAAAATTGAGGCTAAGAGATATTGTCCCAGATCAGACAGCTCATAAGTGGCGGAGCTGGGATCTGAATCCAGGTGTAACAGTTCCTGTCCTTTCTACTACACCAAATAAAGTTTGATCATTACATTTCTGACTCCATGGAGTCTTGGATGCTGGACACAGAGTGAATGAAAGCATTCTTATCTTAAAGTGCAGTTTAATGCCTTTTGCAGTCTCAAATTCCATTAAAATTGATCAACTTGAAGATTACCATGGGGAGGGAATTGATCAACTTGAAGATTACCATGGGGAGATTACCATGGGGAAGGGAATCAAAGATACACTAACCTAAGTGGTTTCAGCGAGGACCAATGTCAAACAGATGTAACTACCCATTGTTCTAGATATTAGTGGGTTCAGAGTTAAGATCTGAAGCTCAAGACACAAATTTTCCTAAATAAACCAAATGGGAGGTCAGTAAGTGCAAACCATCCTGCAAAGAAAGAAAGGGCTGGAGATGGCTTTAGAGCACTGGAGAAGAGGCAGTGCTGAAATATGGGAATTTCCCCAACCCCTCCTAAAACACGGCTTGGACCATTTATTTCACCAACTGTCCCTTGGAGCCACCACTGGTATTCAGTCTCAGGAGTAAAACCCACAAACCATTGGGAAGATGGGAATTTGGGGTTCAATGTTGATCCTAAGCAATGTGGTAGAATTTTAGCATCTTAGAACATCAGAGATGGCATAAAATGGGTGTTTGTGAAATATTTGTTAAAAGTTTAAAAGGAATTGGCTTGCATTGAGATTTTGCTAATATTGTTGATGCTATTGAAACTAGGATCCAGGGATGCCTGAATCTTGTTCCTGTCAATCTCCTTATACCTCCCCTCCCATTCACCCTACTCCCAAAGTTCCTCAGGGAGCCATATGAAAGGAACAGTAGCTGGATTGGACACTTATTAAAAGTTGACCCTGGGCCTAATGCAGAATTCTCTAAAAAAAAATTAAATTGGAGTACTTTGGTTTAAACTCTAGACTCAGTTTTCCTAATCCCCCACCCCAACCATGAACATAAGTCTTAGAGTCTTATCAACTTTAATATATAACCCAATCCAGTGGCCAATGTTTAAAGGAATGTACAAAATTTCAAGCAGGTGATAGGTCATGGTCCTACCCAGCCTCGTGAAGTGGGAGAGGAGGCAGAGCAGAGCTACAGCCATTGCCACTAGGACAATGGTCGGCCACATGCAGCTCCTGAGCCACATGTAGCTCATGAGCTGCGGTTTGCTACTCTGTTGACAAATGAGTTTGCCAACCACTGACCATTCCAATAATTACAGGCTGTTGTTCCTTGTGATTAAGCCCCTATCCCATGGTCGGCAAAATCATTAGTCAACAGAGCAGCAAACCGTGGCTCGCGAGCCACAACCACTGCACTAGGACACATGGCCCAAGGAGTGTTCCAGACTCTGAGGGAGCCAATTAGCACCTTCCCCTTGGAGAGAAGCTAAAAGGGTGTTGGGCAGTGGGTGACCAGGCATGAGAGTACTCTCTGCGTATACTACATACGAATAAATTAATAATCTGTTAGGCACTATCCAACCCTCCTCACGTTATGTGAGAAAACCAAGATCTCAAAGGCAAGTGGCTAGCCCCAGGTTATATAAGAGAGCCACTGGTACAAACGGATTCTCTTCCCAACTGGACTCCACCTTTAAAATCTATCTAATTTTTTAAAGAATGAAATGAAATCATGTAATTGAATCTCCTGAAAGTGAAAGCAATACTCCCATTGGTCAGAACAGATCACATGGCTACTTCTAGCTGCAAAGGAGTCTCAGAAAGCAGGGAATGGGATTGCAAGACTGATTGCCTTGTGCCCAATCCTGATCCATAGTCTAAGGCAAGCCCATTCCTACCTAGAATAAATCCAGAGTAGGCAAAGAAGCCAGGTTGGGGAGGGGGAAATGGGTAATTTGTAGGTAACATTGTCCCACCCAGACATAATATTATGTTCATATTACAAATGAAGAGCCTGATGTTAGAAAGCTAAAGTGATTTGCCTAAGGTCATAGCTAATTAAGAGTCAGATCACATTTCTGTCTGATTCCAGAGTCTGAGCTCTTACTTGTAGCTGCAATAAAATCCTGACTTTTAAAAAGGAAATAAAAATATGGGACTTGTCAAGATAGTTAGAATTACAATTTACAAAGCTATGCTAACTTTCTTCAAATCATCTCAGTTGAATGATACTTGAATGTATACACATTTTTCATTCAAATCAACAAGAGGTCATTTTGTGGTCACTGTGAAAGAAAATAGGACTATCCCAGGAGGCGTCATTCACATGGAGCCTGTGTTAATAGTACCCTCTACGTTCCGCAGTGCACAGCCTGCTCAGCAACAGACATTAAATGGTGCTGAGTTTAACCTGTCTGGTCTCCAATGTCCTCATCTGCAAATTGAGCTGGTTGTTCTCAAATGGTTCTGAGGTCCCAGGTGACACACTATGATACTGTGGCCACCCATGTGCATCCACACAAGGGGATAATAAACAGGCCAGCGCACCAAGGTGAACTTCTGTTGCTTTGCCAAAGTGCAGCATAGAGATGGTTCTGGAATTCCCCATATTTCCCATAATACAGCCCTTGCCAACAATTTGGAGCTTCATTGATCAGAACTTAATTAATCTCTGAAGTTTAACTGATCAGAAACAAAGTGTTCTTAAACATGTTCTCTCTTCCTTGTCAAACTAACAGCGAACAGGGTACTGGTCCTTGAAGGACACTGTCTATGGGCATTGTGCCCGCTGTGAATAGGCATGACCTTTTCCCCTCATATCTGTCTAGTCTCCTGAGGAACGGACCGTCGTATTACATTTTCCCAGCCCGAGTTTCACTCCATAGGCAACCTCCTGTCATTTGTTTGTATGATGGGTATTATTTCTTCTAAAAATCTAATTAGTGTCTTTGAAAGGGTTCGGCCTGGGAGTCAGGGAATTAAATATGACTCAGAGTGTGTGCTTCCCAAAGCCAGGCAAAAAGTGAGGTGATCATTCGTCTGAATAATTCAGTCCACAAGTCCTGACAGTGCACCTTTTTGGTGCCAACCGCTGCTGGCAAGTGGATAGATATGGATTTCTCTCCGCCTTGGAGAAGGTTAGCACACATCACAGGTGTGCTCCACTTAAACGAAAGTAATTAAACATATGACACACGATGCCATGTATTCACCAAGCCCCCTTTCGTCTCTCCCTTTTTTGGGATCAAAGAAGATTACATGTCACAGCCGCCTTGCAACTAGCTGAGGCCATTTAACTAGTTTTAATCAAAAACATGTGACCAATGTCTTTAAGAAGAAGGGTGCAGCCCAGCCGGAGTGGCTCAGTTGGTTGAGCATCGTCCTGTGCACCAAAGGGTCGCTGGTTCATTTTGCAGTTAGGACACATGCCTAGGGTGCAGCTTCAACCCCCAGTTGGGGCGAGTGTAGTAGGACAGGCGATTGGTGTTTCTTTTTCTTTCTTCTTTCTTCTTCTTCTCCTCCTCCTCCTCTCCCCTCCTCCCCCCTTCCCCTCCCCCTCCCCCCCTCCTCCCCTCCTCCTCCTTCTTCTTCTCTCTCTCTCTTTCTCTCTCTCTCTCCCTCCCTCCCTCCCTCCTCAGGTAAGGATTAAAAAAGAAAAGTAGGGTGCAACCTTCAGTTCTCTCCTACTCTGCATTGGGGACTAAGAATGCAGAGGTTGGGGTATATGGGCATTTGTCAGCCTGAGTCTCTGAGGGGAGCAGAACTCCGCCCCTGCCCCCACTACCCTAAGTTAGACAGGTAGCAGGAATGAGAAATAAACATTTGTTTTCTTAAGCCATGGAGATTCAGGAATTTATTTATTACCACAGTATAACTTAGCTTCATCTGACTAATAAAAAATCTAAACGTCTAAACCAGTTAAACTGGTTGTGATGGACTCGGGGAGAACAATTATATACCTCATTTATTTGGTAAATGTTTGCAGGGCACAGACTGTATGCCAAACACTATGCTGGGGTTGGCAACACGAGTAAAGGATTGTCTCTGCCCTCATGGGGTTCTTGATCTGATAATAATAACATCCAATGTTTGGCACATAGTAATTGCTCAATAAATAATGCTGCTATAATTGCGGCTCAGCTACATAAGACACTCACACATACTATTCACTCCCATCAGCACATCCAGACTGTAACAAAACAAAAAACCTGTTAGGAAGTAATCAGTGCCTCAAGACTGAATTATTTTTGCGATAGTTCTCCTACTAACATTTTGCTAGTCTATGAAAATTTAAAACAGTAATTTAAAAAATCTCAAAAAGTTGCCCTTTTTTTAAGGAAAGGCGAATAAACACACCCAATCTCACTTCCAAAACTATGGCACTTTAAAAGAAAGTCAGTCATTAAATGCAATGTGGACTGGACCCTGGGACAGAAAAAGGACATCAGTGGAGAAGTAGGATAAGTCCAAATAAAGTGTGGATTTTGGTGAATCCTCCTGTTATCGATGAATTTCTCAGTCTTGTAAAATGCACCAGGGTTTTGTCAAATGTTAACGTTCGAAAACTAGGTGAGGGGCCTGCTGGAACTGCCTGTACTATTACTGCAACTTTTCTGTAAATATAAAATTGTTGCAAAATAAAAAGATTTTTAAAAAATCAGTGTTAATGTTTTCCAGGTTTCTACTTTACAAGGAATATACATGAGATGAATCTGCATGTAGGATTGCCAGAGAAAAATTCAGGAAGCCCATTTACAATAGAATTTCTGAAAAATGATGATTATGTTTAGTATAAATATATTTCAAATATTGTATGAGTATATTTAAACTAAAAAGTATTCACTGTTCATCTGAAATTCAAATGTACCTAGGGTTCTGTATTTGTATTTCCTATAACTGTCAACCCTGTCCAGATATATCACTGATTAAGAAGCATAAATAAACTTTATTATTTTAAATGATAGCACATAAGCTGTGTAGATTTTAACACATTATTAATATGAAAAACATTATTGCACATTTCACTTATCTGATAATAATTCTATGATGTTAATCATAGAATTGCTTCTATATGAATGAATGCTTAAAGGAGTCAGTGAAAGAAAGATTGAGAAGAAAGAAGGAAAGAGGAGATGAGTGGGTGGAAAATGAATAAGTGAATGAGTGTCCCCGATTTCCAAGAAAGACTGTTAATTTTTATTAATATTAATAATTATTCTATTAAATATTAGAATACTGTAAGACTTGCTAAAGTACCTGCAACCCACTGTATAAATTGAAATGCATTGGAATAAATTGGGTATCACAGGTCTGTCTGTTTAAGACAGGGTTCTCAACCTGTGGGTCGCGACCCCTTTGGGGGTCGAACGACCCTTTCACAGGGGTTGCCTAAGACCATTGGAAAATGCAGATATTTACATCACGATGCATAACAGTAGCAAAATTTCATGGTTGGGGGTCACCACCACATGAGGAACTATATGCAAGGGTCAAGGCCTCAGGAAGGTTGAGAACCACTGGTTTAAGATGTCACCACCATTGCAACTCTTAAATCAAGAAGGATCAGCAAATCAGGAGCATGTGGAACCTATTCTGAAAATGGCACTTCAGTCTCACTCCCTGTCCAGCCCTCTTATTATCATGTCCAGAAAGGTTGAATGCTTTGCTCATGCTTTTCATCCCCAATGTCTGAAAATAAAAATTTCCAAACATGCCAAAAAGTTTAAAGAATTTTACGGTGACCACATAGGCTCTATCACTAATATTTTACTTCATCCTTTATCATGAATCTGCCCATCCCGCTTTCCATCTGTTAATCCATCTGAGTTTTAGTGCATTCCAAAGAAGTTGCAGATACTGTTGGCTTCCTCCTAAATACTTCACCGGTGTGCGGCGTGCAGGAGGCAGCTGATCAATGATTCTCTCTCATCATTGATGTTTCTATCTCTCCCTACCTCACGCTTCCTCTCTGAAATCAGTAAAAATATATTTACAAAAAAATACTTCACTAAAGTTCTCATTTCCTAGAGTCTGTATTTGTTTACAAGTAAAATTACATATAGTGCTTTGCACAAATCTTAAGCACCCTATTCAAAGACACACAGCTGTGCCATCCAAACTCCTATGAAGACACAGAACATCACCATCACCACAGAAAGTGTCCTTGTGCTCATGCTTTTTTTTAACCCTGCTGGTCTTCCACCTTAGTAAACATATCTCCGTGGGCAAAATTAAAGGCAAATGCATGTAGTTCTAATATAACAGCTCAATGTCCCCCAAGCCCTGCATGGAAGCCAGGAGGGTGGGCAGTGTGGATCATTCTAGGGATTCTGGGCACATCACTCCTTGCAAAGCATCATATCATCTGTCCTTTTTCTCATGCTCAGGAGCATGCAGTTGAATCAAGTAATGGAGGAGGAGGTTATGTCCTCTATTCCTGTTTGCAGACTTTGGTACTTCATTATAAATAAGTAATAAATTACCTGCCACATCATGACCCCACAGTGAGGCCATTCACCCTCATGACCAAGGTGTGAGGATATGTCAGGTCCTTCTCCTAGCACACAGTCATTCCACAATCATTGGTCCAGCTCTGCTCCAGGCCAACCCTGGGATGGATGTGGAGGTTACAGGAATGAATACTATGTGGGCCCTGACATCTGGTATCTCTCCATCCAGTATTGGAAACAGATTCTTAGGCCCCCAGGTATATCCCAGCCCCTGACACAGTGCTGCTGCTAAATCATAGCTTAGATGGTGTTGATTGGTTGAGTGGGTGCATGACCTCATTCATTCAAGATACACTTATTGAGCACCTACTGTGTCCTCGGCATTGTGAATGCAGCAGTGAACAAAACAGGCAAACATCCCTCCCCTTGTTGTGTACACACAAATAAGCAAATACATGGATTTCCAGAGAGTGATAAATGCCAGAGAAAAATGAAGCAGAGAAGGGACTCGAGGTATGAGGCTAGAAAAAAATGGGATTGCAACTTGAAAAAGAGTGCTCCAGAAGCCTTACCGGGTGACAGTTAAGTAAAGGCCTGCACGACATAAGGTGGATACAAAAGTGAGAATGAAGGAATGTGTGAGTGTATTAGTCACCTAGGGCTGTGTGAATGTATTGTATTAGCTACAGCAAAATACCAGAGATGAGAATCTTAAACACGACATTTCTTTCTCAAAGTGCTGAAAGTCCAAGATCTAGGTGTCAGCAGGTTTGTTTTCTCCTGGGCCCTCTCTCCTTAGTTTGCAGATGGCCACCTTCTTGCTCTTTCCTCACATGGTTGCCTCTCCATTTATGTGTCTGTGTCCTACTCTCTTCTTGTTGTGAGGACATCCATTATATTGGTTTAGGGCCCACCAATATGACCTCATTTTACCAAAAAATATCTCTTTAAAGGCCCTATCTCCAAATACAGGGACAAAAGTAGGTTTATAGTTGTGAGTACAAAAAATACAGAGTTGGTTTTTGTATTATTATTTAGTAATTATTTTATTGTTTTCATGCAAACCACTAGAAACCTACTTTTGTCCCTCCCTGTACAGTCACATTCTGGAGTACTGAGGATTAGGACTTCCAACATATGAATTAGGGAGAGAAAGGCAGATATAATCTTTTATAATAAAATCCTAATATGCAAATGATGAAATGACTGGAGAACAACCAGTTGCTATGACGCATACTGACCACCAGGGGGCAGACACTCAATGCAGGCGTTGCATTGAGTGTCTGCCCCACCCCAGCAGGCAGCACCAGGTCGCCAGCCAAGGCAGGTGCCAGCAGGGGTTCCCCCCAACTTCTCGCCTGCTAGTCACCCCACAGATCAGCCCTAATCACTGGCCAGGCCTAGGGACTCTACCCTATATATTGGGAACAGTCTCTTAGATTTAAAAATTAAAACCTGGCAGGGCTACTCTAACACTGAAAAAAACAGAATGATGCAGTGATGACATGCATAGACTCTGGCTTGCACATTTTGTGATCAGCCCTGATTCTGATACATAACTGTGTGACAAAGCCAATTATTTAACTTCTCTCTGCTTCAGTTTTTCCACCCATAAGATGGGGAAAATGGTACTTCTGCCTCAGAAGGACATGTTATGTACTACTTTTTATAATCAGGGCAAAAAAATGTAGCTGCCCATAAACAGCAAGATGCCTTTCACTGGTGCTGCCCATAAACAGCAAGATGGTCACTGGTGCTTGTAGCGCCCTGGATTGTGAGAGGGATGCCCGACTGCAGGTGTAGGCCCAACATCTCCCAAGGGGTCCCAGACTGCTAGAGAATGCAGGCCGGGATGAGGGACCCCCTTCCAGTGCATGAATTTCATGCACCAGGACTCTAGTTCCATGTATAATAGGAAATGCATGAATGAATAAATAAATGAATGGGTTAACTAGTCTGCTGCTTTGTTTCTAGGTAGCAGGGTGAAGAAACAGTGGCCAAGGGACAAGCAGACACATCAGGAGAAAAGCCAAAGATGTGACATGTTATTTTTCAAAATCTCTCTTGGCAAATTCAAAATGTGTTGTTTGTTTGTTTGTTTGTTTGTTTGTTTCTTTCTTTCTTTCTTTCTTTCTTTCTTTCTTTCTTTCTTTCTTTCTTTCCAGCTCTAGGTGTTAACTATTTCAGAAACACCTTTATCAACTGCTGGTCTGCAGGAGGATGTGGGAGAGGAAAGCCCTGAACTTGAGCCAGATGAGCTGGGTTCTGTATCTGCTCTGCTGGGTGACCTTGAGAGAGTCACTTAATGTATCTGAGCCTCTTTTGCTTAATTTATAAAATGGAGATGAGAATCCTGTCCCTTCACAGAATTGTTAGAGAAGTGAAGTGAGGCAATTAGCAGGCAGATGTGAGCTTAGTAGACAGGGAAACATGTTATAAATAAAAATGGAAGGCATTATTATGAAGCTTGCAGTGAAGACCAAGTAGATAGCTCATAGCTCATAGCCACTGTCCTAGTTGTTCCCTCTTAAACACCTGCCCCCCCACCCCCCCTCACACTTACCAGCACCACCACAGGGCAACTAGAGATCTGGGGAAGTGCACAGCTGGGGAGAAGAAAGGCTTATAAAGGGGGAAAGGGAGGGTGATCCTACCTGAGGCACAGAGCTGGCCATTAGGCCTCATTGAGGATTTTTAAATCTATATCTATATGGAGATTTAATGTACACAATCTGATGCATTGGGAGACAAACATACACCCATGAAACCATCACTATCAATGCCATAACGTTATCCATCACCTCCAGTTTCTTCCTGCCCTCTTTGTGTTTTTTCTCTTTTGTGATAAGAGCACTTAACATGAGATCTACCTTCTTAGTAAAATTTTAAGTATATAATACAGTTTGGTTAGGCACAGGCCCTATGTTATTCTATACAGAAGATCTCCAGAACTGAAATTCTGTACTCCTTGATCAACATCTCCCCTTTGCCCTTCCCTCCAGCCCCTGGCAACCACTGTTCTACAGATCTGGCTATGTCAGCTTCCACACATAAATGAGATCATGTAATTTTTGACTTCTGTGTCTGGCTTATTTCACTTAGTTTAATGTCCTCTAGTTTCATTCATGTTGTTACAAATGGCAGGATTTCCTTCTTTCTCAAGGATAAAAAATATATATATTGATTTCAGAGAGGAAGGGAGAGGGAGAGAGAGAGAGAAAAAAAAACATCAATGATGAGGGATCATTGATTGGCTGCCTCTTGCATGTCCCCTACTAGTAATTGAGCCTGAGACCCGGGCATGTGGCCTGAGCTGAAATCTAATCGTGACCTCCTGGTTCATAAGTCGACACTTAACCACTGAGCCATGCTGGCCGGGCTATAACATGTTTTTTATCACCAAAGGTTCTTGATACTAAGAGCACATCAATGGGCACCTTCCTGGCCAGATTCTGTGCTAAGTCTTCCCGAGGCATCAATTTGCTGAGTCCCCACAACACCCCCTGAGGTTGGATCCATTACCTGCCCATTTTTCAGGTGAGGAAACTGAGACTCAAAGGAGTTAAATAATTACCTAAAGTCATATGGCTAGTAAGAAGTAGAGTGAGCCCAAATCAGCCACTCTCTTAACTTCACCCTATACCCCTCACAATTACACAAAATGCCCTATGATGTGCCTGGCACTTGGTAGTTGCTAAAGAAATTTAAGGTGTCTGCCCTAGTTTGTTTGGCTCAGTGGACAGAGCATTGGCCTGCAGACTGAAGAGTTCTGGGTTCAATTCTGGTCAAGGGTATATGCCAGGGTTTCAGGCTCAATCCCTAATAGGGGTGTGTGGGAGGCAGCTGATCAATGATTCTCTCTCATCACTGATGTTTCTATCTCCCTCTCCCTTCCTCTCTGAAATCAATAAAAATATATTAAAAAGAAATAAGTACCTTATTTTTTCCTGTATAAGATGCCCCCATGTATAAGACAAAATTAAGAAATCAATATTTTAAACATTTTGCTGGTTTTCCTTTTGAGGCCTCTTTCTTTTTTGGCATCTTAAGGAGTTGCTCTTCCTGTTTTCTCCACTGTCTGATCAGACACTTGGTGGGAGGAGGTCGAAATTGTCTCTCTGCAGTTCTAGTTCCATGCTCTTTTACATAGTGCATTACATTCAGTTTGAATTTGCAGAATAAGACCATCGCTTACCAGTATTTATCTTTTTATTTTTTGACATCTTTATGGGCTCAGAATGCTCCGGTCCCTGTTGTATCTGCCCTGCTGGTGTGGCTCAGTTGGTTATATGTTGTCCCATGCACTGAAAGGTTGCTGGTTTGATTCCTGGTGAGGGCACACACCCAGGTTTCAGGTTTGCTCCCCAGTTGGGGTGCAAAGGGAAAGCAACTGATCTATGTTTCTCTCTCTCTCTCTCTCTCTCTCTCTCTCTCTCTCTCTCTTTCTCTCACTTCCCCCCTCTCCCTTCCTCTCGCTCTAAAAATCAATAAAACATATTTTTTTAAAAAAATTTAAAAAGTAACTGAATGAGTCTGGGCTTAGTCTTTCTTTATGTGATGTTTATTTTAAAATTTCTGTCCTATTGACTTTATTGTTCCTGTAATATTTGTTTAGGGTTAATTTTTTTTAAATTGTTATGCCAGCTGCTTGAAAAATAGGCCTGATAAGGATATATTATGTCATTATAGTTAAAAATAGTGCATTTGAAATCAAAGCATTGCTCATTGTTTGCATTTTAGATAAAGATAAAAGGCATGGAGATGCCTTTAGGCCAGAGTCATTTCAAAGTGGAGTTTGTTCACCTGAAGCATTCAGAGCAAAACTGGTAAATCATCCTCGGAGCTGGTCAGTCCTGCCTGTGGGCAGAGGCTTGTCAGCTCTGGGTCCTCTGGGACCACCCGGGCTGACACTGAGTTTTCAGGTCCCAGCTCTGGGTGGAACGGAGGCCTGCCCCATCTTCCCATGCAGCCAGGGATTTCCTGTTTATCTTTCCAGATCGTGTGTCCACTTGCACAAGATGTGGACCTGCAGCAGAAGCCAAGATGACAGGAGCTATTTCTGTAAGTTTGACATGCTGGGGTGAAGGAAATGTCCAGTTACATTAAATTCTGGTCCTGTTCACATTGTCTGGAGTCTCCAGAGAAGGAAACTGTGTGTGTGAGAGTGTTTGTGTTTATACGATCTTCTCTCTAAATACACTGTGACGAGGGTTTGCATTTTGACACTGGTGTAAAGGTCGAAAGATTGTAGTAAACTCTAGAAAGTTAACCAATAGGAACTGGTAAAATGAAGCCCATGGGATAGAAAAGGATGCAAGCATTATTCAAGAATGAAGGCACACCACTTTGGAAAATAGTTTGGCGGGATCTAGTTAATCTGTACATACATCTAATCCAAAGTTCTCAGCCTGATCTACAACAGTTTTCTCAGTGTTGGCACTACTGACACTGGGGTTGGGTGTTCTCTGCCGTGAGGTTGTCCTGTGAGTTGTAGGCTGTGCAGCCAGATCCCTGAACCTCACCCACTACATACCAGTAGCATCCCCTCTGCAAGCTGTGACAACCACAAATGTCTCCAGACATTGCCAATGTTGTTACATGCAACACATAGATAACCTGACACATAATGTTTATCCAAAGAAAATACACACACATACACACACAAAATTATTTATAAAGGCATTTTGGCAGGGAACAAAAAGGGGAAGGCAAGAGGGCCTCTGGGATGAGGGGAGCATTCTGTTTCTGGATTTATGTAGTCATTGATTATTCACGTAGTTTTCACTGGAAATTCATCACTCTGCACTTTTCTATAATTATGTTAAAACTCAATAAAATTGTGTTGTTGTTGTTTTAAAAATAAGGCATATTTAGATGGTTGATATAAAAAGATCTCCAGTGCATATAGTAAGTGAAAAAACAAAGCAAGCTGAGAAGGTGCATCTTGTGCTGCATAAAGACGCCCAGGAGCAGGGGAAGCACGGGTGGGAGTGTAAACGTTGATCGCTGCAGCGCGCCCGGCCTTCATTAATAACACTGAAGTTGCCCGCTTCCTACTAGTCAGCGTCTCCCGACTGCAGGGATGTGCTCTAGAGAAACTCCTGCCCATTGTCCAAGGAGATGGAGGCAGTAATGCTCACACAGTGATACTGAGATGGCAGACTGAGGCTCAGAGGGCTTAAGAAACTTGCTGACGATCATACAGCTTTGCATCAGAAAACCAAGATCTGATCCAAGAGCTTGAGCTCCTGACCACTGTCCTCCCCCTGGTCCCCATGGTACTGCAGCGCATCGGGAACAGCATGACCTGGTTGCCAGCCTAGCGAGCAGGCTCGGATTGCATCCCAAGGACAGGCCCACTAGTTCTCCACTTCAACAGGAAGAGCATGGCGAGTTGGGAGGGGCTTCCCTAGACCAGTCAGCTCACCCTCTTAGCATGGGCCTCCTTCCTGGTCTCTGCCAAACCCTTTCTTCCACACCCCTAGCATGTATCCTGAGCTCTCTTACTTGCAAGGCAAGGGAGCTGGGGTGTCTCTCCTCAGTCCCAGCGTCATCAATTGAAGGCTGCTCCAGGGCCTGACTCTCCAGGACTTCCCTCTGGTCCTGCACACAGTGGAGCGACCTGCTGCAGCTAGTCCAGGAACCCCCCTCAGCTCCCCAGCCCCCAAGTCTGGAGGGGCAAGTGCTCACAGGAGGCAGTCTTCAGAGAGAGGAGGTCAGCACATGCTGAGGGTGACTTCTGCAGCATAACCCCAGACCTCCCTATACTATGTGTCTGCCTCCTTTTCACCTTGAGTTAGGCTACATGATATCCTCCTTTTATTGTCTCTTCCTTGGGAGGTATCAGCCTCAGGGAAATGAGGCACAAAGAAAAAGCCCCCTCTCCCTCATTCTGTGGATTAACCTGGAAGCCCCTCCTCAGTGGGCTCTGCCTCAGCTCCAACCCCACAGAGGAGTGATGGCAAAGACTGAGGACAGAAGCCAAGAGTGGCCCCTGCCTTTCGGAAGGGAGAAGCTGGGAGCTGATGGAAAGATCAAAAGCAGCTCCATCCTTTACAGATGCGAGAAGCTGCTAACACTTTTAAAGGGAGAGATGACATAAACATTGGAAAGGAAATTGTCCCTGGGCTGAAAAGAGAAGTTGCTCCCAGGCGTGATCACACCCTGGAAACGCTTACTAGAGTCTGAGCTGTGCCCCTGCTTTTGCGGCTGATTTTAGATCATCAACTTAAAAAGCCAAATTTCTTTCCATATTGAGGAAGACGATGATGGCAATAATAACAGTGGCCTCTCTACTGAGACTTGTGACTGTCTGGTATTTCACATCTAGAAACTCATCTAATCTTCCCACTTTCCAGTAGCCTAAAAGGGAGGTCCTATTAGCCCCATTTTACCATTGAGGAAACTGAGGCTCAGAGAAGATGGGTCAGAGGTCACAAACTGAAATGCCTGCAGAGGCAATCAGGCAATATAAATGTGGAAGTTGGGAGATGTAAGATATCAATTGTGATTATTGAGAACCCCGTGAACTGGAGGTCGGAGCTCATGCCCAGAATAAAGGGGCCCTTCTCACCTTTAGGAATGTGGGCCCAGTGTGGCCAGAGCTTATTTTTCAAGTGAAGATAGAAATTTGGATTTGAATGTAACATCTTTCCATTTTTGTAAGCAGCTAAATCAGTTAGGATTAGATTCCCCTCCCTATAATAAAAGAACTGAAAATAACAAACCTGAGATAAAAGTTTATTTCTCTCTCACATAAAAAAAGTAGTTGGAAAATCAATATTCCGGACACAGTTACATTCTGAGCACTGGGAATTACAGATTCAACACATGAATTTGGGGGGGAGGGGGATAGGAGTTGGGGGAGAGATACAATTCAACCCATAATACTGTCCATCTCCCCCACTCAACAAGCTCCATAAAGGTGGAATTCATGTCTAGTCAGAGAAACTCTTGAGGTTTCTTCAATTTATTGGGGTGACATCCTATATAATAAAAGGCTAATATGCAAATTGACCTGACAGCAAAATGACTGGTTGCTATGATGTGCACTGACCGCCAGGGGGGCAGACGCTCAATATAGGAGCTGCCCCCTTGATGCTCAGTGCACTCCCACAGTGGGAGCACTGCTCAGCCAGACGCCAGGCTCAGGACTGGCGAGTGTAGTGGCAGTGGTGGGAGCCTCTCCCACCTCCGTGGCAGCACTAAGGATATCTAACTGCTGGCTCCCCTCTGGGGAGTGGGTCTAAGCCATGAGTCAGACATCCCCCAAAGGTTCCTGCACTGCAAAAGGGCTCAGGCCAGGCTAAGGGACCTCACTGCCAACAAATGTACAAATTTTGTGCACTGGGCCTCTAGTTGGTTAATAAAACCATACAGGTTTCAAGTGTACAAATCTATAACCCATCATATCTATACTGCACTGTGTGTTCACAACCCAAAGTCAAGTCTATTTCTGCTACCATTTACAGACTTCCCTTTGCCCTCTTCCACCTTCCCGACTCCCCTTCTTTCCCTCTAGCAATCACCATTCTGCCTGTGTCTGTTTTGTTTTTCTTAACTCCTTCACCTTTTTCACCTAACCCCCCTACCCCCTCTTCTCTGACATCAGTCAGTCTGTTCTCTGTATCTCTGAGTCTGTTTCTACTTTGTTTGTTAGTTTATTTTGTTCATTAGAGTCTACATATAAATAAAACCATATGTACTTATTTTTCTCTTACTTAACATAATACTCTCCAGGTCCATCCATGATGATGCAAATGGTAGAATTTCCTCCTTCTTTTTATGGCCAAGTAGTATTCCACATGTAAATGTACCACAGCTTTTTTATCCACTCATCTCCTAATGGGCACTCAGGCTGCTTCCAAATCTTGGCTATTGTAACTAATGCTGTAATAAACATAGGGGTGCATATATTCTTTTTTTTTTATATTAAATATTTATTGTTCAGATTGTTACAGTTGTTCTTCTTTTTCCCCCTCATAGCTCCCCTCCACCTGGTTCCTCCTCACCCCATCCCCTTACCCCCCGTCACTGTCCTCATCCAAAGGTATATGATTTTTGTCCAGTCTCTTCCCACACCCCCACACCTTTCTCCCCAAGAATTGTCAGTCCACTCCCTTTCTATGCCCCTGATTCTATTATATTCACCAGAATATTATGTTCATCAGATTTTTAATTTTTTTTAAAAGTATATTTTATTGATTTTTTACAGAGAGGAAGAGAGAAGGATAGAGAGTTAGAAACATTGATCAGCTGCCCCCTGAACACCCACTACTGGGGATGTGCCCACAACCAAGGTATGTGCCCTTGACTGGAATCAAACTTGGGACCCTTCAGTCCACAGGCCAACATTCTATCCACTGAGCCAAACCAGTTTTGGCTGTTCATCAGATTTTTTATTCACTTGATTTTTAGATTCACTTGTTGATAGATACGTATTTGTTGTTCCTAATTTTTATCTTTACCTTTTTCTTTTCCTTCTGCTTCTTAAAGAATACCTTTCAGCATTTCATATAATACTGATTTGGCAGTGATGAACTCCTTTAGCTTTTTCTTATCTATGAAGCTCTTTATCTGGCCTTCAATTCTGAATGATAGCTTTGCTGGGTAGAGTAATCTTGGTTGTACGTTCTTGCTATTCATCACTTTGACTATTTCTTGCCACTCTCATCTGGCCTGCATAGTTTCTGTTGAGAAATCAGCTGACAACCCTATGGGCGCTCCCTTGTAGGTTATTAACTGTTTTTCTCTTGCTGATTTTAATGTTCTCTCTGTCTTTTGCTCTTGGCATTTTAATTCTGATGTGTCTTGGTGTGGTCCTCTTTGGATTCCTCTTGTTTGGGGTTCTGTGTGCTTCCTGGACTTGTAAGTCTATTTCTTTCACCAGGTGGGGGAAGTTTTCAGTCATTATTTCTTCAAATAGGTTTTCAGTATCTTGCTCTCTCTCTTCTTCTGGAACCCCCATAATTCTGATGTTGGTAAACTTGAAGTTGTCCCAGAGGCTCCTTACAGTATCTTCATATTTTTGGATTCTTTTCTCTTTTTGTATTTCTGGTTGAGTGTTTTTTGCTTCTTTGTATTTCAAATCTTTGACTTGATTCTTGCAGTCCTCTAATCTGCTGTTGAATCTCTATATATTATTTTTTATTTCAGTCAGTGTATTCTTAATTTCTAGTTGGTCATTTTTAATATCCTTGATGGTCTCGCTAAATTCCATCTTTTTCTAGGAAATTCTTAAAAAATCTTATAACCGTAGTTTTGAACTCTATATCTAGTCATTTGCTTTCCTCCATTTCTTTCATTTGTGACCTGTTTGTCTCCACATTTTGGTGGCTTTCCTCTGTTGATAGAGTGACTTTGTGTGCTAGCTGTCCTATGGGGCTCAGTGGCTCGGCCTCCCCAGTTACCTGAGGTGAAAACTCTTGGTGCACCACTTTGTGGGCTGCACAGTCTTGTTGTAGTTAAGCCTTGATTATTGTTAGTATCACTGGGAGGAACTGACCTCCAGGTCAAATGGCTGTGTGGATCAGCTGCGTCTATACTGGGAGAAATTCTGTGCTGGTGACATCCTTATGAGGCAAGACTTGTTTTAGTGGGCTCTGGTACTCACTGAGTCTGCCCCCTGAGTATGTCCCTTATGGATCTGAGGAGTTGTAATCTAGATGGTCCTACTCTGAAGCTTGGGTACACTGGCTCTTGGGTCTCCAAGGAGGTGCTAATTTAGCCTCTGCCTGAGGCTACCCAGCAGGAGTTACAGAGAGATCTGCAGATTCCCCTTCTTTGTTTGGGTTTTGGAGGTGCCCAGATGAGGCCCAGCTGTGAAGCAATGCTAGCTGCTGGGGGGCCTTGGGCTTCTTTTGGATGTTCTGGGTGTCACTGACTCAGCTGCAGTTTGTTAGGTAAGTTTAGATTTCAAAGGACCAGGTCATTCATATGCAAAAGGCTCTGCGCACAGTTGAAAGGGAGGGGGGCGGAGTTTCAGGGCAGAGCAAACAACAATGGCTTTTCATCAGCCCTGCCCTAAGAGGCCTCTGGGTCTCAGTGTCCCTTGGTAATCGCTGTAAACACCTCTAAGAGAAAGCTGCCCTCGATTTCTGCCCACTGCCAGACAGTTCAGTTTCTACCTGTATGAATCTGGGTCCCCACAGTCTCACCCAAAACTAAAGTTCAGAGCAGTCGGGAGCTTGTGTATCCCTGCAGATTGAAAAAGACAACCGTGTACTCAGTTGGCAGCTCTTTCCACGCGCCTCCATACCTCTACACTTTACTTCAGCAGCTCCTCTGAGTCTCAGTGTGCTTTTCTCTTCCCTTCTAGTTGTAGAATTTCCACTTAGCCAGCCTTCCTGTGGTTCTGGATGTGTCCGTTTTGTCTTTCAGTTATAGTTTTGAAGTGGTTGTACAAAGTAGCAAGTTCAGGTGTTTACCTATGCCGCCATCTTGGTTTCTCTATTCTTTCAAATTGGTGTTCTGGGTTTCTTTTAATATATTTCCCGAAGTGGAATCGTTAGACATAAGGCAATTCCACTTTTAATGTTTTGAGGAAACTCCAATTATTTCCCACAGTGGCTACACAAACTTCTGGGGTTTTTTTATAGTTGAATACATGTATAATTGGTAGAACATATGACATACATGTTCTTAACTACATAAGATATGCTGATGGTTTACTTAAGTAGGGGTTTAATTAGAAAAATATATATACTAGCACAATAAAATAATCATTTTACAGATATTTTTTGGAATTAAGTCCAGAAGAAAAACAGCAACATTAAGAAAAAAGATTGCTCGGCCAGTGTGATTCAGTGGTTGAGTGTTGACCTATGGTTCATAAGTCCAGAAGATCGCGGTTCGATTCCCAGTCAGGGCACATACCTGAGTTCTGAGCTCAATCCCCAGTGTGGGGCATGCAGGAGGCAGCCGATCAATGATTCTCTCTTGTCACATGTTTCTAGCTCTCTCCCTCTCCCTTCTCTGAAATCAATAAAAAAAAAATTTTTTTTTAAGAAAAAAATAACTACATAAGGTACGCTGATGTAGCAAAGACTACGAAGGTGGTACCTCAAGGACTGGTGCTGGGGAAACTCAGTATCAAGAGCAGGCACTCAGTACCAAGAACTTAAACTTTTTTGGCTCTCTCCTTGGCAAGTCACTCAGCCATCAAAGCCCTGATTTCCTAATGTAGCTAATGAGGATTTTAAATACATGAGCCCACAACTGGCTGTTCTGAACATTACATAAGGCTTGTGAGGAAGAATTCAAGGCTGGGAACCAGCACCAATCCTGGCTCTGATGCTCACCAGCTGTGTGACCTTGGGCAAATTTCTTTACCTCTCTGAGCCTGCTTCTTCTACAAGAAGGGTATAATGGCACTGTTAACTTAAGAAATGTCTAAACCCGGAGATAATTTTTATGAGTTCATTTGACCCAAATGGACAATTGCTGGAAGCAAAATCTCAACTGGTTGAGAAAATGCTGCAGAAAATGGCAGTTCTCCAGCTTATTCTATACATTAGAATCAAAGGAGGAGGCAGGCATAAGTAGAGTTATACGCAATCCATTGGTGGCATATTAAGGGGCAGAAGAAAGCAAAGTGGGAAAATATCTGGGAGTGGCTAAAAAGTAAAACGGAGAAGATACTTATTTTATATTGGTGGGTACAGGATAATTAATAGTTAACATTTACAGACATGGAGATATGGAATTTGGGGAACAAGAAAACAATAAGGGTTGTGTGGTCTGCGCTCTAGTGCCATGGGTGTGCCCTGAGGGGTCGGAAAAAGGAGATTACTCTCTGACATTTCAAAGGTATGTTTTCATAGATGCAAAATGACAAGTCTCAGCTGAAGTAAAGGTTGACCTTTGTTAAGGAAGATGCTGGTTTAGGAGGTGACTGCCTGTCATGACTCACTTTTAGTTAGGAAGTTTTAATTTCAGATCATCCTATGTGGTTACTTTTGGTCTCTGAGTTTGTAAGGCCTCCCCTGAGCTTGTCGGGTTTAGTATGGCCATTTTTGGCCACAGTACCTGGCTGCTAGGGTGGTCACCTCAGAGGATTCAAGGAGTTAATTCACCTTTTGAGTGATGCCGGGTGTATTGTGAGAGTGCTAGTCAACATCATCATTAGTCACTCTGGGAACAGATCTGGAGGGAAGCTGAACTAGTCTTTCTGGAGGCCTTGACTGGAGAAGTCCCAGCTCCAGGCCAAGCCCTTTCCAACCAGGCTGATGTCAGAATTCGAGGTTAGAAGCCCACATCCTGACATTGTCCCTAACACCATAGCCTCCAGGCAGAAACATGATGTCAGGGGAACATGCTTTTGTCCTGAAAGGATGGGCAAGGCAGCTGGGAGGGGCCTTCTTAGGGCAGGCCTTTTCTTTCCTGTTTGCTCACCCAGGGAGCTTGGACCAGAAATTCTAGGGGTGTCCAAAGATCTTTACTTCTTTCTCACATGCTTCTGCAGTCACATTCTAGGCCCAAAGGAGCCATACACTTTTTAGCAAGGTGCCAAGCACATAATGAGCACTCAATAAATGGCACCGTTTTTTATTATTCATGAGTGTTCGTTATGTTCTATGCCAAATACCTTGCATGCTTTATTTATTTAATCTGCACAGGGTCCAAGAGGCAGGTTCCCATTTTACAGATAAGGAAACTGAGAGTCAGAGAGGCAAACATGATAGGGGCAGAAATAGAATATTGGGGATCAGCTATAATTGTATGAAATATTAATCACACTCTATTAACCTTGACTGATTTGTTCTGATTAAAGAAGGCACATTCTAACTTGGCTGGGAATTGCGTGTGGGACCTGGAAATGCACCCATCCTCCACATCTGGGAGCTGCCTATTATCATGGAAAGATTAACAACCTTGTAGCAGAAACCAGAGCGCCAGCCCTTTGAAGACTCACAGCCTTTTTCACACCCACAGGCTTTTGCAAACCCCCAGCCCGCATCATCTATAAACTGCCCATCTAGCATACCCTTTTGCCTACTTCCCCATGTAATCTTTGTCCCAATAAAAGCAGCTAGCTTATGGTAGAGGGCAGAGCAGATGTTTGTGGATGACCTGTGTTCTCCCATCCTGCCAGCAGTATTGGAATAAATGCTCATATGTGATTCAACCCTATTTTTGCTGAATTGGCTCAAGTAGTGACAGGCAGCCCGAACTCACTGATTGTCCAGTTACAAAGGGATTTCCCAAAGTTCTGAAGACAAACCACATTGCATCTTCTCCTGGCAACTCCTTTCTCCAAGTCTGAATTCAGTCTCATGTCACTTCCCTGAGGGGTCCCTCCATTACCTGATTCTCTCTGACCTTGCGTTGGGCTCTTGGAACCTGACTTTGCATGTAAATCATCTGGGGAGCTTTCAACAGCCCTGTTCCCCAGCTGTACCCAAGTGAATCACAGTCTCTGTGGTGAGACCCAGGCACTGGTATTTTAAAATCTTCAGGTCACTATAATGACTGGCTACGGCAAAAGATGACTGTGATAGATGGTCACCCAACAAAGGAGTAAAGGTGGATGTTTCTTCTCTACATCTTGTGTCTTTCTAACATCCCTGGTGTCTGACTCATAAGCCTTGGGGAGCATTTCTGTCCCACCTGCTCTCTACAACTACTAACAAGAAAGCAATACTGAAGCAACCAATATGTCTTTCAGTACATGAATGGATAAATCAACTGTGGAACTTCTAGATGATGGAATATTATTCAGAACTGAAAAGGAAGGAGCTATCAAGCCATGAAAAGACATAGAAGAACCTTTTTATCTTTTTTAAAAAATAAATCTTTATTGTTCAGATTATTACAATTGTTCCTCTTTCCCCCACCCATGGTTCCCCTCCACTTGGCTTTCACCCCATCCTCTGCCCTTACCTCCCCCATATTGTCCTCATCCATAAGTGTATGATTTTTGTCCAGTCTCTTAAATAATACCTTTCAGCATTTCATATAATACTGGTTGGTGTTGATGAACTCCTTTAGTTTTTTCTTATCTGTGAAGCTCTTTATCTGACCTTCAATTCTGAATGATAGTTTTGCTGGGTAGAGTAATCTTGGCTGTAGATTCTTGATATTCATCACTTTGAATATTTCTTGCCACTCCCATCTGACCTGCATAGTTTCTGTTGAGACACCAGCTGACAATCGTATGGGTACTCCCTTGTAGGTAATTAACTGTTTTTCTCTTGCTGCTTTTAATATTCTCTCTTTGTCTTTTGCTCTTAGTATTTTAATTATGATGTTGTCTTGGTGTGGTCCTCTTTGGATTCCTTTTGTTTGGGGTTCTGTGTGCTTCCTGGACTTGCAAGTCTATTTCTTTCACCAGGTGGGGGAAGTTTTCAGTCATTATTTCTTCAAATAGGTTTTCAGTATCTTGCTCTCTTTCTTCCTCTGGCACCCCCACAATTCTGATGTTGGTACGCTTAAAGCTGTCCCAGAGGCTCCTTACATTATCTTCACATTTTTGGATTCTTTTTTCTTCTTGCTTTTCCAGTGGAGTGTTTTCTCCTTCTTTGTATTTCAAATCTTTGACTTGATTCTTGCCTTCCTCTAGTCTGCTGTTAGGTCTCTGTATAATATTTTTTATTTCAGTCAGTGTATGTTTAATTTCTAGTTGGTCCTTTTTCATCTCCTCTTGGGTCTCTCTAAATTTTTCCATTTTTTTTCTAGGAAATTCTTTAAAAACCTTATAACCGTGGTTTTTGAACTCTATATCCAGGCATTTGTTTTCCTCCATTTCTTTCATATGTGATCTGTTCTTTTGTCTCTGCTTATTTTGCTGTTTCCCTGAGTTGGTAGAGTAGCTTTGTGTGCTAGGTGTCCTATGTGGCCCAGTAGCTCTGCCTCCCCAATTATCTGAGGTGGACACTCTTGATGCACCCCTTCGTGCACTGTGGGTACAGTCTTATTGTAGTTAATTCTTGATTGTTGTTGGTATCCCTGAGGGGAATTGACCTTCAAGCCAATTGGTTGTGAGGATCAGCTGTGTCTGCGCCTGGAGAAGTTCTGTGCTGGACTCAGCCTTAAGACTTGTAAGATTGCAACAGCCTCTGTGCTGTGCTTTGATGTGGTGGAGTCTCAGGGCTAAGCAGACAGGCTTGGCTTCCTGTCATCAGCCCTGCCCTACACGGCAACCCTTGAGTCTCATTGCCTCTGGGTAATCTCTGTAGCCCTCTCTGTGCATGCTTGTCTCCAGACCTCTGCCTTTCTGGCTTCCCTGAGTTTCCATTCGCTCTAGGGACCCTTATGAATCTGGGTCCCCAGGCTCTCACCCGAAACTGGGGTTCAGTGATTTCAGTGCTGTTGGGAGGTTCTGTTTTCATCCTGCTAGAGAAAGCCAGTGGCATAATCAGCAGTCAGTGCTCTATGTGTGCACTTTCGCGTATCCCCAGACCTCTGTCATTCGTGGCTCCCCTAAGTTTTCCTGCACTCCTTCCTTTTCACAACAGTTCAGACTCACCCCATATGAGTCTCACCTGGAATTGGGGTTCAGTGCAGTCAGAAGTGGGGTTCAGTGCAGTCAAGATTTTTGTCTCTCTCCCGCTAGAGAAAGACAGCCAGACCCTCCTCCACCTGTCCTCTCCACGAGTGTGTCTCCATACCTCAGCTTTTTACAGCTCCTCTGAATCTTCGTGAGTCCCTCTCTTTACTTCTAGTTGTAGAATTTTCACTCAGCCAGGTGTCCATTCTGTCTTTTAGTTGTAATTTTGAAATTGTTGTGCGAGGCAGCAGTTCAGGTGTTCACCTATGCCGTCATCCTGGTTTCTCGACATAGAAGAACCTTAAATGCTTATGACTCAGTGGCAGGAACTGCTCTGGAAAGACTACACACTGTATGATTCCAACTATATGACATTCTAGAAAATGCTAAACTATGGAGACATTAAAAGGATCAGGACTTGGGAGGAATGAATAGATAAGAGCACAGAGGGTTTTTAGGGCAGTGAAATTACTCTGTATGATACTATAACAGTGGATACATGTCATTACACATTTGTCCAAATCCTTAGAATGTACAAGGCAAGAGTGAACCCTAATGTAAACTATGAACTTGGGTGATTATGATGTGTCTATGTAGATTTAGCAATTGTAACAAGTGTACCACTCTGGTGGGCGATGGTGATAATGAGGGAGGCTGTGCATGTGTGGGGGCCAGGGAGGACATGGGAAATCTCCGTGCCTTCTTCTCAGTTTTGCTGTGAACCTAAAACTGCTCCTAAAAGAATAAAGTTGTTGTTTTTTTAACTCAATTTTGAACAAGAGCTTCAACTCATTTATTCATTCATTAGGCCTGGCCCAGCTGAACACCGGGAGGTCAGTGTGTGCTCCCAGCTCATGCTGGGTAACATGCGCAACTTAACTTTCTTGTGCTTTGTTTTCCTTCACATCCAAATGGACTGAGGTGCCTGGGTTTTAAGTCCCATGGCTGTTACAAGCAGGGCTGGGGATTCAGGGTCCTGAGCCCCTGGGCCTCTCTGTGGAAGAGGCAGACTGCACAATAGTGGGGAGGCGGGAGGGTTTTCTGCCACCAAGAGAACACCTTGTGTAAAAGGGAAAGAAAAAGGTCTCCTGCATCCAGGCAGCAAATTACTGTGGTCAGGAGAGGGAGGCAACAGTGTGTGCATATGTGTATTCATGCACTCATACTAGTATACATGTGATTATGTATGTGAGACTGGAGGGGGTGTCTCTGTGTGAATGCCAAGAGTGTTTGTTTGTGTGTAGTGGAGTGTGTCTGTGAATGCTTATGTGCAAATATGAATGCATGTGTATGTGACTTTGAATGAGGATTTGTCTATATGAGGATGTGAACAAGTGACTATGTATGTGTATATATGTATGTAAATTGTGGATGTGTATGCGATTGATATATGTATAATGTGTCACCATGTAAGCATGTGCATATTTGTATGTGTATGAGGGTGTGTGTTACTAGCCGGATATTGGTTGGCAAGTTAATTAACATTTTTGTGCCTCAGTTTCCCTGTCTAAAATGAAGGTAAGTACTTACCATGGTGGATTAAAGGAGATCACAAATCCTTTGCCATTCTCCCCATTGAGTGATAGGTGTGTGTGTGTGGGGGGGGGTCCATGTCAGTTCCCCTTGAATCTGGGCTGGACTTGTGACTCATTCTGACCAGTAGAATCTGGACCTTGAAAGATCACAGTTATGCATTTGCACACATGAAACACTGCCTCTCAGAACCCAGTGCCCAAGCCATGAGAAGCTAGAGTCAAAAGGTGAGGCCATAGGAAGGGAAACTGAGGCATGCTGGTCCTCAATGGCAGTTGAGTTCACAACCCAACACAGTACCAACTGCCTGCTGTCAGAGCGAGCCCTCTTGGACAGGATAACCCATCTCAGTGGATCCTTAGAAGACGGTGGTCCCAGCTGAGCAAAACCCTCAGCAGATCTCAGTTAACACACAGACTTGTGGGAGAATGGTGGTGGTTAGTTTAAAGCCATTTAGGATGGTTAGTTATGCAGCAAATTGCCATTGGTGGTCACTGCCACCAATCTTCTGCCCTAATTTGGGGTACAGTAAAAGGAGAGACTTTATTCAGGTAAACAGTTTATAAAATGGGTAAAGAAAGCCACCAAGAGTACATTCTTCCAGACAAAAAGGAGGCTTATTTATACCGAGAAGAGGCACCCCGGTCCTGGATCGGTCCATTTTTATACAAATGGAGGATATAAATTTTCTGAGTTTGATTGGTCCAAATTGCACTGTCTGGATTGGTCAGAATAACGTGTCCTGATTGGATTGGTCATTATGGCACCAAGTACAGATGCAAATAAAGATAGAACTGTGCATTTAAATTTTTTAAAATATATTTTATTGATTTTTTACAGAGAGGAAGGGAGAGGGATAGAGAGTTAGAAACATCGATGAGAGACATCAATCAGCCGCCTCTTGCACGCCCCCTACTGGGGATGTGCCCACAACCAGGATACATGTCCCTGACTGGAATCGAACCTGGGACCCCTCGGTCCACAGGATGACACTCTATCCACTGAGCCAAACCAGTTTCGGCTAAATTTTTTAAAATATATTTTTTATTGATTTTTTTTTACAGAGAGGAAGAGGGATAGAGAGTTAGAAACATCAATCAGCTGCATCCTACACACTCCCCACTGGGGATGTGCCCGCAACCAAGGTACATGCCCTTGACCGGAACTGAACCTGGGACCCTTGAGTTCGCAGCCGATGCTCTATCCACTGAGCCAGACTGGTTAGGGCTATGCAGTTCCAATTTGATGGGACTTGTCTCAGCCCATTGATTGAAATATATACAAGGAATTCCTTTATAAGGGTCAGCAGAGCTGGCAGGAATACAGTGCAGGAGGCTTGACAGTTTAGTCTGTGGCTTTCCCCTGAAATTCATCGTGCATAAGAGGCCACCTATAAACAGCACTGCTAGACTGATTATAAATTTGGGCCTAGTTAACTACAGGAGTCCTTTTTGACAGGTATATTCCTCCTTAGAGTCAAAATATATAACTGATACTTTGTAGAGTTTTTAAGCACTTAGAATAGAAGTTGGCAAACTTTTCCTTAAAAAGGCCAGGTGGTAAATATTTTAGGTTTTGCAAAAGCAGTTACAGATAATGACTAAGACTGTTGCAATGATCAATGGAGGATGGTTTTTGTCGATAAAAATGCACAATTGCATTCCAGTAAAACTTTATTTACACAAACAGGATGTGGGCTTGATTTTGGTCCACAGACAATCATTTGCCCAGACCTGGAAAACTGCCTGGAACACAGTGCTAGAAAAGTGTTGCCCAGTGTTAGCTATCCATGTGTATGTGTGAGTTCAAGAGCATTGATGTCTATACATGCATATGTGTACATGCAGAGCATGTGTCTGAATAAGTGTAAATGTGTCTCTGTGCCTAATCTGTTCAGACCTGGAAAACAAAGCAATTAACTGTACCAGCCAACATTTCAAGGCAGTTACCCCAGGCCTTCCTGCTTCTATTATGGGGAGAAAGGGAAGCATATTAGAAAGCCAAGAGAAGAAAGAGCTGGTATGTCCCTGTCCATCTGGGTTAAGTTTGGAGGGAAGCCATCACTGGTGGCTGGGCTACTGTAGAGCCAGCAGCCCACGCCTTCCCTTCTGCAGAAAGGAGGATGAGGTCACCTCTCTGGGGGGAAGGGAAGGAGAGGGGGAGGGGACACTGTAAAACTGAAAAAGGAACTCTGGAGCTTTTAAGGAAGGGCTTGAGGTGGGGGTGAGGAAAAAGCTATCCCCTCCTTCCCCTACTTGGGTGGGTGGCTTTTTTAGGCAACTTATAAACATCTGCCTGCTGGTTTCATTTTGATCTCCCACTGTGGGAATCATGAGAGACTACTTCCTGAATGACTAACCTCCTTGGCTGGGTTTGCAAGGGCCAGAAGTGCAGCTAGTGCTCCTTTAGGAAGCAGCGGATGGTTGCAGATTCAAATCTCTTACTTTGCTAAGTGGCCTTGGGGCATGTGGCTTCCCTTTGCTGGGCCTCAGTTTCCTCATCTGTAAAATAGAGATGATGTAAGTACCATGTCCTAGGAATATTGCAATGATTAACTGAAGATGATGTGTCCAGCATTTGGCATGGAGTGAGTACCCTGCAAGGTGACACCCTGAGACAGACCCACATGGTGTAGTGCGAGGGGCTTCCAGATTTCAGGGCAGCCTGTCTTAATCCCTTGGAGCTTCATAAGGTCTCTTCTGATTTAGTGTCACAGAAATCTGCTTCTTTCCTTCAAAGCATTCACCTCTTATTCAGCGCTCATTGGCATGCTTATTTGACAAGCATTTGTCTCCTCCAGTAGACTAGACACTGCAGACAAAAGCATTTTGCTAACCACTCCATCCCAGATGCCAGCACAGGGGCTGGCAGATAGTAGGCACTCAATGAGTATTTACTGAGTGAGTGAATGGAGATGGAGCACTTCATAATTTGGAATTCCCTGGGGCCCTAGAGAAGAGTATCTTCTCCTGTTTTTAATCAACATATCCACTTGAGGACCTTTCAATGGGGTCTTCCAGAAGAAGGTGACAATAGGAGCCCATTCAGCCTCCTGTCACATTAGTTAGGTTAGGTGGGGCTAGGCTGCAATATCAGAGAACCCCAATGTTTCACAGGCCTGACATCACAAAGATATGTCATTCATGGGAAGTCCAGTATGAATCAGGTGACTGTCAAGGCACCTTTTCTTCGTAGTGACTCAGTTCCATCTGGTGATGCTCCTATCTTCATACTTGGCCTTTATCGTCTCTCAAGGTCACCCAGAAGTCCCTCATGTTCCCTGTCCATTGGTCAGAACCAGTCACCCGTAGGGGGGGCTGGGCGATTTGGGGTTCCTCGAGGATATTAAGCAAGCAGATGTACCTGTGCCACATGTGGGAAGGGCTCAGACTTCTCAGCTGGTTTCAAGGGGCCGGGTTTAGTGAGATGATATGCAGGATGCGTTTTGAAGACTTGGCAAGAGAAGACTCCCAGTAATTAGACTGCTTTTGAAAAACTAGGTATTTATCAGAGGAAAAACAATCATCACAAAACTTTTGCTTAAAATATGTAAAAGTGTTGTCAGTGCAGCCTCTGGAACCTTTCAGTAGCAAGGTGATTTCCCTGAGGAAATCAAGAACCTGAGGAGACCTCATCTTCAAATGCCACACTATTTTTCTACATGGTTGAAATGTTTTCATCTTATTCTTTCGGTAAGGATCCACAGTTGCTCCTCAGAGGCACAGCCCCTAATTCCAGGAGACCAATGATTAAATAAACCATGAAGATAAAAATCTTTTCATGAGGCAAGGTCCCTAAAAGCTTTTAGTTTGAGTCTGGCACACAGTGGGATTCCTAACCAGCCCCCGCCCCTCCCCCACCCACCCCACTGATTTCATTGGAAGGCGTCTTGATGGACTTTAATTTTTTTAAGTGCTAGCTCAAAGTCCCAGCATCTGAGGGGAGTGAGGGCAGATACTGGGACAAAGTGTGGGCAAAACTATTGAATTTTCATGAAAAGAGCCAGCATTTTGTGAAGACAGGCTATATGAGATATAGGTTCTCTCCACACTAGACTGAGGTCACTGTCCCTCCAAATATAGAGGCCTTTCTTAGCTGAGAAGTATCAGGATGACTCTAATGACTTTTTTTTTTTCCCAAAATATTTTTCATCATTTCCATCTCCCTGGAAGAAAAGGGAAACTGCCAATGGGACTAAACCCTGTGCCTACTTAGCAATATTTTGCCTTGTGTCTCTCAGGTAAGAGTTCCATCCTAGGACTTTATTCCACCCCCACCCCCACCCCCCTTCAGCTGTCTGTCTCTACCACAAAGCAAACTTCACACCCGCCAGCTGGTGTTTTCACAACACCTGGTGGGGAAATCGCAGGTTCTCTACTGAAAGGCGCCAGAAGGGCCATCTAACTGAAGTTGGGGGTTCTCAACTCTGGCTCCATTCTACTAGTAGAATTACCTGGGGAGCTGTGAAGAGTGCCCATGCCTGGCTGCACCCCAAGCTTCTGCCCTTATGGGGCCAAGGTGAAGTTCTGAGCATGGAGAATCTTATAAAACCCCTGGTATATTATTATAGCTCCAGAACTGAGAACCACTAGCTCGAGCTTTTTGCCAGGACTCAAGCAATGCAAATCAAATTTCACTTGAGAAATGAAATGGGGAGAAAGCTTATAAGAAGATGACACAATTTAAAAGAGATATGGAGGTGGTCAGTCCTCAATGAATGTCCTTTCCTTCTGGGAACATGTGTAACAAATATTCACAACTGCAGACTCACCCGAATTCCTGAGGAAAGGGAGGTTTGGGGATGGGGAGGCACTAGACAGAGTCCTGAGGGTGACTCCCTCTTAAGAAATGGATTCCAACGAAACCAGTTTGGCTCAGTGGAGAGAGCATCGGCCTAAAAGGTCCCAGGTTTGATTTCAGTCAAGGGCATGTGCCTTGGTTGTGGGCACATCCCCAATGGGGGGTGTGCAGGAGGCAGCTGATAGATGTTTCTCTCTCATCGATGTTTCTAACTCTTTATCCCTCTCCCTTCCTCTCTGTAAAAAATCAATAAAATATATTGAAAAAGAAAAGAAAAGAAATGGATTCCCCTTTTTGTTGTTACAAAGCTATTAGGGCACAATCCTGAGAGACCACAACTAGCATTTGGATAGCACTTCTCAATTTCACATGCATTACTCTTTGTTGATTCTCACAACAAGCCTATAAAAGGAGGCACTATCACTCCCATTTTGCAAATAAGAAAACTGATGCCCAGACAAGTTAACTGACTTGCCCAAAAGATTATGGCCAGTGCATGGTAGAGCTGAGATGTAACCCTAACATTTTTGAAGAATTTACTATATTCTAGGATTTAGGCAAGTATAAATTATATAATTATGCATTATAAATTCTCTACTTTTCACTACTTTGACATAATCTTCTATTTGTTTCTGGCATTTATGAGGCAGAATCTTATTTACCCACAAACACCATTCTTCCTGCATATTTTGCTCAGAGCTGCTGTATGACAGATACCAGGCTCTCTTTCCCAGCTTTCCTTGCTACTAAGAATTATCATGTGCCACCATTCTGGCCAATAAGATGTAAGAGGAAGTCTACGGTGTTCCCTAATCCATTTTCTCTTCTCCATGCCTGTCCTAGCCACTGTGGGATCTTGACACGACAAGCATAAAGATAAAAATGAAAATGGCAAAGCAAAAGGATGCCTAGATCCCAGCTTCATCCCTGTACTGCTGGCTGCCTACCTGTAGGCTTCTGGCTGATGAGAAAATATAAGCCTCTATTTGTTTATTACTATAGGTTGGGTTTTTATAAACTGTGGCCAAATGCATTTCTAAGTGACACTGTTTCCTAAATGCCCTTCATCACTGCCATTTCAGTCCTTTACAATTGAACGTGCTGCCCACCAGCTTACCACCAGCCAGCATCTGACTGAAGGCAAAGCTGAGCCATGTTGGGGATACTGAATCAGTGTCATAATTGCATTACCTTTGAGACCTGTGGCATTTTGTCACCTGAATCAGCGCTTAGTTTTCCCTCCAGCTTCCGTTTGTTTTTACAAGATAAGGGCAAATACAGGAACCTAGGGCAACAGCTGTGTAAACACAGTGCTCAGAGAAGGCAACGCTGCCATTCCTGACCACTGAATGGGAGGCCAGCTGCCCACTGTGCTTCAGCTGATGAGGGCACCTGGGTTCGCTGTGGGGAAGGTTGTTCACTGTCAGTTAAGTGCTTATATCAAAGTCTGGCTGTTTGAAAGTCAGAAGCACAGAAGTCAAGGACAGCCTGTATTTACTCCAGTGCAGCCCTAGCTAGCATCTATATCAGTTAGCTTCCATACCAGTGAGCTGTTGCAGAGCAAGAAACGACAACTCAGTGGCTTAAAACAATGTCTATTATTACTACAGGCTGGCTGAGTGGTTCTGCTGACCTGGGCCAGGTTTAGCTGGTCTTAAATGGGCTCCTGCAAGTGTTTCAATCAGTCTGTGGTCGTGTCAGCGGGGAAAAGGGCACTGTGGGGCTGGGCTGGAATGGCCGCACCACTTGTCTCACAGATGATGGCTATCAGCTCTGATGAGAGGGCTGGTTGGGTCACAAGGTCTCTCATCCTCACGTGGTGGTGGCAGGCTTCCAAGAAAACAATGAGAAGCAGGCAAGGTGTCTTGAGGCCTAGGCCCTGGAACTAGCACAATGCCTGTTGTAATACAGTGGTACCTCAAGATATGAGTGCCCTAACATACGAGATTTTTGAGATACGAGCCGTCGAGCAAGCGATTTTTGCTTTGAAATACCAGCAACATTTGAGATAGGAGTAATCTCGCGGATCAGCTGGCTGCACACGACCCACCAGTTTACTGTGACTCCAGCGTCTCATAGTTTCCCACACCTCAAGGTTACGGAACGAATTAAACTCGTATCTCGAGGTACACTGTATTATATGAAATTGTGCTCTAAAGGAATGTGTGGCACCACATTCTATTGACTAAGGAAAAGTCACAAAGCCATTCTAGTTTCAAGCGGTAGGCAGAAGGTCCCTCCCCTTTTTGATGGGAGAGACTTGCAAAGGGCATGGGTATAGAAAGGGTTGGAGAACAGAGACTGCTTTTGTAATCAGCCCACTAATAGTACCCAGAGTGAGAGCTTCTCATAGAAGAAACATCATGGCATCAAGAAAAGAGATGAACAAAATCTGGGTAGCAGAGAGTTGGCTGGATGGACAAAATGGAAACAATCCTGCAGTGGAGAAAAAATGAGCAGGAAAGGGAGCAGAGGAAGAGGCCGGAGATACAGACTAAACGACAATACCGTTATGATCATTACTTCTACTCTGATTTGCACTGGGTGCTTAATATATGCTAAGCACTTTGCAGGTACGAGCTCACCTAATCCCCAACTACTACTATGAGGGAGGTTCTATTATGAATCCCATTTACAGAGGAGGGACTTGAGGTTCAGAGAGTATTCAGTAATTTTCAAAGAAATGCAGGAAGCAAGACTTGAAGATTGGCCTCTTGGCATTAAAGCTCTGGCCCTACTTCTGACACTGTTCTCTCTCTATGGTAACTGGTCTCTCTGTTCCTATTTCAATCCTACTCAACCTGCCCCATCAAGGCCCAACCCACTGCAGCCTCTGATGACTTCCAGTTTGATTACTCCCAGCAATCTTTTCTGTAGGGAGCCAGAGAGTTAAGTATTTTCAATGTTGCGTCCCAATTACTCAACTCTACCCACAGGGTGAGAGCAACCAGAGACAGTATGTAACTGAATGCATGTGGCTGTGTTCCCATAAAACTTAACTTACACACACACACAAAAGAAATAAATCATTTGCCAACCCCTGCTTAATCCAGTCTCCTCCTTGTAGCCAGAGTGAGCCAAACTCAAATGTTGACCCTGCCATTTCTTGCCTATCCAGTATCTTCTGGATTAGTCCCAACTTGCAGTGTGGTTTACAGCCTTGCAATCAAAGCATGGCCCCTGAACCAGCAGTAGCATTCGCAGCTGGAAGCTTGTTAGAAAAGCAGTCTCGCCTGGCCAGTGTGGCTCAGTGGGTGAGGGTTGACCCATGACTCAGGAGGTCACAGTTCAATTCCCGGTCAGGGCACATACTTGTGTTTCAGGCTCAATCCCCAGTAAGGGGTGTGCAGGAGGCAGCTGATCAATGATTCTCTTTCATCACTGATGAATCAGAACTTACATCCTAACAGACTCCCAGGTGATTTGCACACTCCAGGTTGAGCAGCTCTGACCTCAATACCCCTGGTGTCCTGGTGCCTTCCTAACTCTCCCATCTCATCCTTGGTCTCTGAAGCATCCTTACTTTCCAGCCAGATGCTCCTTTCACCTCTGTGCTTGATGCATTCTTCTCCAGCCGAGCTCCTAACATGTCTTTGGATCTGGACTTAGACCTCACTTGTTCCAAGCAGCCCTTCCTGAACCTGAACTGCAGGAGGTGCCCTTTTCCGTGCTTCCAAAAACCTCTCCCCACCTAACATCCACCACTGTATGCGGACATCTTAACTGCCTGCCTCTCATAACTCTCTGTGTGCTCATGAGAAAGAGACCATGTCTGTCTTGGTTAGTGGTTCTCAACCTTCCTAATGCCGCGACCCTTTAAGACAGCTCCTCATGTGGTGGTGACCCCCAACCATAAAATTATTTCCGTTGCTACTTCATAACTGTAATTTTGCTACTGTTATGAACTGTAATATAAATATCTGATATGCAGGATGTATTTTCATTGTTACAAATTGAACATAATTAAAGCATAGTGATTAATCACAAAAACAATATGTAATTATATATTGTGAAATATTTATTTCTAATTACAAATAAATGAAATTTTGTCTTGAATCGTGGTGTAGCATGGGTACTGTTGTCTTACTATGACAACAGTAAACTACATTGCTACATTTTGCTACACCGAGGAGCGGTGTGTTGGTTCCTAAGACCATGGGAAATAGGTGTTTTCCAATAGTCTTAGGCGACCCCTGTGAAAGGGTCGTTCGACCCCCAAAGGGGTTGCGACCCACAGGTTGAGAACCACTGATCTTGGTCATCATTGTGTGTGTCCTCCATGACTGGGGCAATAGCCACTGAATAACTACTTGTTAAAAAACTAAAGGCAACCGAGACCGGTTTGGTTCAGTGGATAGAGCGTCGGTCTGCGGACTGAAAGGTCCCAGGTTCGATTCCGGTCGGGGGCACATCTCCACTGTGGGGCGTAGGAGGCGGCTGATTGATGTCTCTCTCTCATCGATGTTTCTGATTTTCTCTCTCTCTCCCTTCCTCTCTGTAAAATATCAATAAAATATATTAAAAAAAAAAAAACTAAAGGCAACACACACCCCCAGACTCTTTTCCACTGGGCAAGTGTCCTATACAACTACTGTTTAATCAGCCTGTGGGTACAAGTTTCCCTGAACTTCCACTGGCTCCAAGGCTTTGAAGAGTCCAACTGCCATCTCTCACTAAACTGGTGGTTTTTCATATTAGCAAATGTTTACCATTTGCAGAGGGCCTGAGGGCCTGAGAGATGTCTGGGTAAAATTCTTGAGCTGTGAATTAGCCACAGGCCAAGACTTGAACTACATTTAGGAGTGTGTGTGGAAGTGGGAGGATAGGAGGGTAGAAGAGGGGCATGGGCAGAAGGTTCTAGACAAGGAAAACAAAGACTGGAAGGCAGGACTCCAGGCTGTAAGCCTGCAGAGACATGAACGGGCCTTTCCCACCTGTGGATGGAGCCAGTTCTGTACAAGCGACAATCCCAGCTTTGCTGCATTGGAAAGCCTCCCATACACCCAGACACTGAGAGCAGGTAAGGCTTCAGTAAGGATTCATAAGCCAGGGCAGCCACAGGGAACAGGAGACCCCTCCCCAAATCTGACATCCAGTCCAGAGGTTTCTACAAGTTCCTTTATTAACAAAGCAAAGTATAAAAGAACAAGGCCCCCAAATGATCCATGTGGTTAAAAGTGCAAATTTACTCCAACATGAAATAGAAAACAAATGGCAGGCCTCAGCTATTTGGGCCATAGAAACTTGGTGTGATTAAAACGCCTTTTAATCACACAACTGTAGCAGCTGAACCATATTTATTAACTCTTTAGTCTCTGCTATTGGAACAAAACCTATGCTCTGACTGCAGCTGACACACTGCAAAATACACAGTTTGGGGTCAGAACACACATTAAAAATCACAATAAAATAAGAGGAATGTTTTAAAGTCAAGTGACTAAATCAAGGCACTTTTTTTTTTTTTAAGCAAAAGATGCTCAAAATATTCCTGAATATCTGATACTTCAAAAACCAGATTACATATAATTTAGCTGCACATTTTAGTCTATTCTCTCTGTACACATGATCACATGTATCTTCACCTGCTCCCAATTTATACTTGCTTTATCCCCACCAAATCATGTGCTGTGTAGGTATAGAAAAATAAACAGTAGTGTCTTAGTAATAGACATGAGATTTTAAAGAAATTAACAAATGCCATATAACACTGAACTTCTTTCCTTCTCGAGGGACACTGGAAATGTTAATGAGATTCATTTTTTCCACCACTGGGAAACAATTTTTTTCTCTTCATGGATGGGTGGAGAAAATGAAACCTTCAGCATCAAGGTCAAAAGCCACATTTTAGAGAAAAAGTGACTTACTCCATGAGGATAGAAGAGACGCTCTGGAAGCTGTTAGGTTCATTCCCTCCGGATGTTACTTTTGGTGGGAGCCACTCAGTCAGAAAGGGATAGACGTATCTGATCAGGACAGTGTTCTTGGCAATGGGAATGGTAACAAGGATAACTAAGAAGCGTGGCCCAAAGACCCAGCACTGTTTTTCTGGTGTTCAAGGCCACCAGCAATCCTTGCTAAGGCACAGGCAAGGACACTACTAAAAAAATAAAAATAAAATAATAATAATAATAATAATAACAAATTTTAAAATAAGAATAAAATGCAAATAAAAAAGAAACAAATTATTCTGCAATCCTTCCTGATGACTCATCTTCAAACTCCAACATAGCCTAGGAGTTCAGCCTGGACTCGCCAGGAAGGAAATGCCAAGAACAGGCCCCGTGGTTTGCTGGAGGATCTGGCTACAAAGAACAGCTCCAGGAGAGAGGGCCCTTCTGGGAATTGTAAGTTAAGTGTCATCTGTGGCCATGTTAATATTTTTGGTTTGTTTCTACAATAAAGCTTAGCTCTGAGAGATAAAGAATACTGAGATATCACTCCCCCAACTAAGTATAACAACATCATATCCATAAAAATAAATATAATCTTACACATATTTGGGGGGTTAACTGTATAAGTCAGGGGTTGTAAACTGGTGGCCTGCAGACTTAACCAAGTTTTGTTTGGCCCACACGTTGCTTTGGAAATTTTAAAATGACTTAAAAATCAGAAAATTTCACTTTAAATAAAATCCTGATTTCCAGCCCCTCTGTACCCCTTCCCCCTGCATGGAGCTGAGTAATGGCTATTTCCCCTGAAGACAGGGGGTCCCCACTGCCCACCCACCCCTTCTCTACTTTTGCTTCTGCAGGCTGCTGAGTTTGTGACCCCTGATTTTGATATAGCACATATCTAAAAATGTGTTTCCTAACCCAAACCTTTCTCCCACCTTCATGATTTCCACCCTACCTATCCTTCCTTTCATTTCCATCTCAGATCCTACTTCCCGAGTCCTTCAGATTTCTCTTGGTTCACTCACATTCTCCCTTCTTTCACCTCAGTTTCATTTTGCAAGCCCCACCTCCTACTTTCAGCCCTGGAGCATTCTAGGATGGCTCCCAAGACTGCTCAGTAGAATTATTGAAGGGTGTCTCGTGGCAAAATGGCTGAGTCATTTTCTCCAAACATTTTCTTTGGGCACTGGCTGGACAGTTAATTTTTTTTTTTAACATGAGCAATTCTGAGCCTTCCTGTATAAGAATATTTGCAAATAGGAATCTCCAGTACCAGGTATACACCAAAAATGTGTACTTTTCTGATCAAGATCATGACGGAGCCCTAATAAGATACAGAACTGAGCTTAATTTAAGTGCCCTGGGCAACCATCACAACTGGCTAATATGCCATATTATTTCATTTGTACACAGTACATGTTTGGGATTACTGAACATTGATCAAAATCGATCGAAAACTCTTAAGTTTTGGTTACCATGTCCAGAGAACAATCGCTCAGCATGGCATTTAAATAAAACATTAATATTAAAAAAAATTAACAAACACAATGCCCATTAATTTAAAAAAATAATTAAAATTTAAAATCTTGAGGATGGATGAGGCTTTGGGTAATTAACCTGAAGAAAAAAAAACAAAAACAACACACAAAATAAAACCTACAAGAACAGTATGTTACCAGACTTAAACTTCAAAACACTACTAAGATAAAAAAGAAACCTATCAATTTAGCTAGAAATATTTGGAAAATTTAGCTTTTAAAGCTTTATAATCCCTCCAGAGCCTCAAAGTCCCTCACTCCAGTAGACTTAAGTGACTACAGGGGAAACTGAACTCTGGACAGTTTATATCTTTGTAGAAAGTTGATAGACTGATCCCTTTGCTAAATGCAGTACCTTATAACCTAACACTGGCCTCAAAAGCTAGGAATGACCTTAGTGGTTTTAAGGAGAACTCTCCCCAAAACAACCTCAAAGAGAAAGCAGAACATCTGCAACTTTTTCTCATACAGTCCAAGGCTGCAAAGGATATAAGAAGTCTCTGCAGTTCTGATGAGGATTTCCTATAAATCATTTATTCACAATGATTTCCTGCAGTGGCCAACTAGGTCCCTTAAAGAAAGTTTAGAGTTCCCTCAAAATAACTCGGGAATTAAACAATGGCCCTATTCAGGTGGCTATTTCTGTCTTCCAAGTTTCACCCTTTTAAGAGCCTAAGAGAGTACATGTCTTTGTTTTTAAAAAAAATAAAAAAAATCCCGAAGTATAACACTGGGACTGGCTGCAGTTTCTCGTAGGAGAGCATAGGATGGACCATTTTAAACTTGAATTATGGGCTGTTAGAAATTTAGGAGGACAAAGAGGGATTTCAGAAGGGGTTCCTCCTGGTTGCAAGACCCACCCAACCCGGTGATATTTCTTTCCAAAGGGGAGGCGGGGGAGGGAGTTAACTCCCTTCATCTCCACCCATCTCCTCAGACTCTCTTCTGTATTTCTCCTCTGCTGATTGACCAGGGAGTCGTGGATCTTCAAATACAGAACCCCAGATACTGAACTAGGCATAAAGAAATGCTTTGCAACACCTGTGCTAACAACCGTTCTTCAAAGTGCGCCTTAGGACCACTTAAAGGCAGCTTGGGCAATGGGAGAATAACTTTCAACCACTAACCATTACTGAGCATCGAGAGCACTAACTACAAGGTAGGCACTACAGTAGGCATTTCCTCTTCATTATCTCATTAAACTCCTAAAGAAATCTCATGCAAAAGACCTTGCTTAAAAGCCTTAAAAAAGAGTTTTTGTCTCAAGCCAGCAGCAAGTTCCAGTGAGACTCCTTGATAAGCAAAGACTAAAATAACATCTTTCTCGAGACCCAACATGTTTTCCACCCTCACCAGTGTTGTCTTAAACGTGCACTTTGATACTACTTTGCCTGGATCACAGCATGGACTCAATGAATATGGGTGATGACTGGTACATATTCTGGCATGTGCTTGGAGGGATGTAAATAAAGCAAGCTAGCTTTTCAAGACTGTACCTTTCTTAATAGTAAATGTAGCTAGTCTCCCTTTCATGTGCAACACTTGACACTAGCAATTACCACAAAACAAAAGAATTGATCAAAATAAAGTGCTATTTGCTCTGGAAGTTTCTCTAATCAATTCTTGACTGTCTTTCAACCTGTGTGACTCACTTCTTCACAATCCCATCAAACACTAATGATTGCACCATTTAAAAAATACATTAATATTCATTTGAAGAGTGAAAACTATGTTCCTCAGAACTGTAACCCCTAGACTAGAACTTCAATTCCAGGTGTAGATATTTATGTTTTTTAAACAATCATTCAGGAACCCAAGATCTAGCAAGTAGTCATGCCAATAATAATAATAATTCTTTAAATTTGAGGGCCAGAGAGATCTGTGACACAAAAACCAACAGAAGATCTGTGTCACAGATCTGCTGCTAGTTCTATTTTCCTTCACTGGACTTTCCTAAAATCTGCAGATCCTTCCACAGAATCATTCCACACACACAAACCAACATTTGGACCAACTCTTAGCTGCTGCTGCTGTTGGATGTTTTTCTGGAGCCTGCCTAGGACACTCTGGTGGGTGTGAAGAGTTGCCATAACTATAGTGGATTGTGGTCCCAGGGTGTCATTTAAGCCACCAAATGTCATCCTCCGAATTTTCCAACACCTTCTGCAGCTCATCTTTCTGGAGTTGAACTGGCTTTAAGGCCATCCCCACCCCCACCTGGTGGGAGAAGCTTTAGGAACATTAGGCCAGGTAGGGGCACTGTCAGGGTTTATGGTTCATCTTTGGGAAAGCCCAGGGTGTGCTGGGGGCGCTGACTCCGGGGTGGAGAGCACCTGGCAAGGTAGCGGGGACCCCCATAGGCCCGCAGAAGCTGGGGCAGCCTTCGCCATGTGGACAGCAACCGTGCAGCCACGAGTTCCCGGGCGTGACCATCGAAAGCGGCCAGGAGGTCAACTGGGGCGGCTTCACGAAGTACCTTGGGCAGTGGGCCCACTTCAGCTGCTGCCCCGCCAGGGCCCAGGACACAGTGGAAGAGTGTCTGGCGTCCCAACAGACAGTCCCTAAGAAACCGAACTAACTGGTCCATGCGCTTGCCCAGGTGAGCCTCATCCCAGCCTTGCTCCGGCGCCCTCTCGTACAGCAGCACCGCCAGCAGCACTGTCTTGAGCACGTATGAGGACAGGATGCGTCCCCACTGCGTGGCAGCCCTTGGGTCCAGCCCGCGGGCGCCCAGGTCTCGGAGGGCTTTAAGCAACTGTAGGCACTTGAGGTAGCAGGCACCTGGAGGGGCCCGTTCCTGCAGCCAGCCCAGCAGCTTCTGCTCCTGGCGGGCTGTGTTCACGCCCCAAAGTGCATCTGCACGTAGGCCTTCCGGGAGCTCCGACACGGGCCCAATGGGTGAGGACGGCGGTGGTGGAGCCACGAGGAAGACACCATCGCCCAAATGGACGGCGGGAATGAGTCGCACGGCCATGGAAAGTCTGCAGCAACCATAATCGGTGCGGCAGGGCAGGATGTGCAGGGTGGGAGGTTGCTCCAGGCCACCTGGAGTCAGGGTGACCCGACAGCGCTCCTCCAGGCTGTAGCGCACGGTGGCCAGGGATCGCTGCAGATGCGACTGGAACCAGCGCAGCACCAGGGTGGCCGAGAGGTGGCGCCGCCCGCGCACATCCACACAGAAGCCCTCTGCGAAGGGTTTGCAGTCCCGGAGCCAGTGACCCCCCGAGGCCCCCGGCGGCGCCTTGAGTGTGCACACGAAGCAGCCGTGAAAGGCTGGGGCCGAGGCCGGCTGCACGCCCAGGCTCCGCGGCTCCAGCGCCACCAGCGGCGGCAGGCGCAACGGTACCAGGACGTCGAAGGCGTCTGGCCGGCGGATTTTATGCTGCTCATAGGCGCTGCCCACCTGGATGAAGTCTCCACGGAAGGCCAAGGCTAGTGTCCCCCCAGGAATAGGGCCTGGGGACCCCCGGGCACGGCCAGCCCGCACCAGCTCGCCCACGATCCGGCTCACGTGTGCCTTGCTGTGGCCCAGCACGTGCGGTGACAGGCGCACCTCATGCTCGTAGTAACTCTCCAGCAAGATGTCGAGGCTGGGCTCTTGGAAGTGTCTTGGAGAGGGGGAGTGGCCCCCGGGGCGGGGAGACCCGGGCAGGAAACGCTGCCGGACAGCGTGGCGACAGCGGAGGAGGATGTAGCCGAGGAGGAGCAGCACGGATATCTTGAGCAGCGGAAAGCCGCCGTCCGCGCCGTCGGCGGGCTCGGCCCGGGCGCCCCCACTCCCTCGCAGGACATGGTATAAACACACGAAGGCAGTGCACAGGCCGGTCACCAGGGGCCAGAAGACGCGCAGGTTGAGGGTGTAATGCACCGACATGCCGGGCGCCAGCCCCGGCGGTGCCCCCGTCCCAGCATGCGCGCAGCAGCGCGGCAGCCCCGCGGTCCCGGGCTCCTCCTTCGCCTTCGCGGCGGCGTCCCCTTCACAGAGCTGGGGGAAGCCGCCTTCCAGCTCGGCCTCCTCTCCCAGCTCAAGTTCTCTTTCCAGCTGCGGCCCGCCCTCGGCTCCCAAACTCCGGGCCGCGCCCTGCGCCGGCCGCGCGCAGCGTCTGGCCGCGCGGCCCTCCCCCCCCAGCGCTCCGGCGCGCTGCCCACGGCCAGCTTCTGGCCCGGCCCGGCTCGCCGCCTACCCTGGGCTGCCCTCCTGACACCGGGCGCCCCCGCTGCTCTTCTCCGCGCCCGTTCCCGTTACTCGGCCGGGAGTTTCCTCTTCCGAGGGGAGCGAGGCCGCGCCAGCTAGCGGGGAGGAAATGCCGAAGTCTGGAGCCGCGCGCCCAGCCGGCGGGCGGGGTCGGCCCCCTCCCTGGCCTCCGCCTTAAAGCGACGCGGGACGGCGGGAGGGACCTCGCTCTTGGAACTGGTCTTCTGTGGGCCACCCCCAGTGCTCCCTCCCCTAAGGCAGAACTGGGAAGGCCCAGATTCCGGGGCGGTGGCCTTGTCCAGGGAACTTCTGGGGTGTACTCACATAAAGTTACACTGGCAAGTTAAAAGGAGAAAAGAGCTCAAGCCGAGACTGTCTCTCCTCCACCCGCAGCCAGTCGTGGTGGCGCGGTATTGGTTGAGTGGCAGGTCCCCAAAGAAAG
>JAAGEH010002525.1:17745781-17771746 GCA_011751065.1 Lasiurus cinereus
CGGTTTGGCTCAGTGGATAGAGCATCAGCCTGCAGACTGAAGGGTCCCAGGTTTGATTCCAGTCAAGGGCAAGTATCTTGGTTGTGGGCACATCCCCAGTGGGGGACGTGCAGGAGGCGGCTGATTGATGTTTTTCTCTCTCTCCCTTTCGCTCTGTAAAAAATCAATTAATATATATATATATATATATATATATATATTTTTTTTTAAGAAAGAATCAAAAGAGAAGAGATCCCATAGAAGAAAATGCTCTGGATGAAACAAAACTGATGAGGGAGTGAGAAGATGGGTTTTGCCAAATGGCAGCTGGAGGTGACATTTGGTCTGAGAACTGCATGAGGAGGAAGGAACCAGCCTCCAGAATAACAGCCATTACAAAAGACTTACTGTGTGATAGTACTGTTACCTTGCACAATGATCACTCACTTCTCTTGTTAATCCTATGAAGTGGGCACTATTCCCATTTTTCATATATGGGACTAGGGGCACAGGCAGGGTCAGCTGCTTGCCCAAGGTCACACAGCTTTAGCAGAACTATGTCTTGAACACAGGCACTAGAATCCCTACTAGAGTGCTGCTCAGAGAAACCAGGGTCAGGACTTAGGAAGAGGACCAGAATTCCTCTTCCTCAACTGCTGAGAATTTGTCTGTATCCTTTGTTAGACCTACATTGGGACCTCAGTCAGGGGGAGCTTTGTTTTATTGAATAATCAGGAAGCATTCCCTGAATTTATCTAAATTTAAATAATCATTTTTATTTAGTTAACACTCATCCCACCTTCCCTGCTCTCACCACCAATTAAGGAGAGCAGGATGAAGGCAATAAAAATGTTCAGAATCCAGCTGCCACCTGGGAATCAAGACTGAGGATGGCTCCTGGGTTAAGCACCAAGATTACTCACTGGAAATCCTGAGCTGAGCCTGTTAAAGCTAAGCAAACCTGCTTTCAGATCCCATCTCCACTACTATTAGCTATCAGACAGTCGTCTGTCAGTCAGGATTCTTTGGGTTGTGACAGAAACACAGCTCAAACAGAATTGATTGTATCACAGACATCTAGGCTGGATTTAATTACTCTCCATAGGCTTCTTAGCTCTGTTTTCTTCTAAATTGGCTGCACCCTCTGCCAGGTCCTCTCCATATGCCCCTGGCTTCTCTGGCTTCACTTAAACCTCCTTTATCCTCACTGCGAAGGAAAAGGAAGTTTTGCTTGTCTGAAACTTGCAGCAAATGCTATGCCTAGGGATAGCCTTGGGTCATATGCTACAAGCATCCAAATTAGAGAATGCACTGATTAGCCTGGCCTGTGGTGGAGCTATGGTCTGAATTGTGTCCCTTCAAAATTTAGGTTGAAGCCCTTATCCCCAATGTAACCGTATTTGGAAACAGGGACTTTAGGAGGTAGTTAAGGTTACATGAGGTCAGAATGATGAGCCTTAATCCAATAGGACTGGTATCATTATAAGAAGAGGGAGAGAGGGAGAGAGGGAGAGAGGGAGAGGCAAAAAGGAAGAGAAGGAGAGTGGGGAAGAGAGAAAGGTCTCTCGTTCCCACACACCAAGGAAAGACCTTGTGAGAACACAGATAGGTGAGTGTCTGCAGGCCAGGAGAGCCTTCGCCAGAAGCCTCACCTTGCTGAACCTTGATTTTGGACTTTCAGCCTCCAGAACTGTGAGAAAATAAATTTCTGGTTTTTAAGCCACGCAGTCTGTGGTATTTGTTATATATACAGCCCCAGCTGACCAAGGCGGTTGGATACTCAACCCTGGAACCAGGAGGGGAGGTTAGCCTTGCCCAGACCATGGGGAGTGAGGTGGGGTGTTCCCCAAAGAAGTCAGTATGTTATGCTAGAGAAGAGGGAAGGGGTGTTTTGGCATTCAAAAGCAACAGGTGGCCACCATATTTTGATAAATCCCTTAATCTCACTTTGCTTTAATTTTCCCATCTATAAAATAGGAGTAATACTAACAGGGTGACTTATTTTCCCCCTAGTACAGTCGTCAGCAAACTCATTAGTCAACAGAAAGGCAAACCGCGGCTCATGAGCCACGGTTTGCCGACCACTGCCCTAGTAGATATGGTGGCATGCTATCATCAACCATACAAAAAGGGCAAGGCTCTAGATCAGAGGTCAGCAAACATTCTGTGTAAATATTTTAGGCTTGTGAGCCATACAATCTCTGCTACAACTACCAGGGTTGGCTTCTGTAGTTCCAAAGCAGCTACATTTATTTTCTGGGGCTCTGTAACAAAGTACCAGAAACTGGGTGGCTTAGAATAACTGGAATTTATTCTCACAGTTTTTAAGGGCAACAGGGCTGTACTCCTTCCTTTAGGAGGGGGTCCTTCCTTGCCTTGACTGGCTTCTTTTTTAAAATATATTTTTTATTAATTTTAGAGGGAGAGAAAGAGGAAGAGGGAGAGGAAGAAAGATAAAAACCGCAATGATGAGAGAGAATCATTGATTGGCTGCCTCCTGCACACCCCACACTAGGGACTGAGCCTACAACCCGGGCATGTTCCCTGACTGGGAACTGAACCATGGTTCATAGGTTGACGCACAACCACTGAGCCACACCGACCAGGCAGCCTTGTCCAGTTTCTGGTGACTCCAGGCATTCCTTGGCTTGTAGCTGTATCACATTAACTTCTGCCTCCATCTTCACATGATCACTTCTCTAGGTCTATATCTTTTTTTTTTTTAATTGATTTGAGAGAAAAAGGGAGGGAAAGAGAGAGAAAGAAACATTGATTTGTGTTCCATTTATTTATACATTCATTAGTTGATTCTTGTATGTGCCCTGACCAGGGATTGAACCTGGCACATTCCCTGGCACAGGACCAACTGAACTCCCAGACAGGGCTTGTGTCTGTATTTTTTTCTTTTCTTTCTTTTATAAGGACACCTGTCATTGAATTTAGAGCCCACCTGGGTAATCCCAATGGTCTCATGCAGAGATCCTTAACATAATTATTTCTGCAAAGACCCTTTTTTCAAGTAAGGTAAGATTCACAGGTTCCAACTGTTGGGATGTGGACATAGCTTTGTGGAGGTATACTGAAAAAAGCTCACTTTTCCCTCCTGTATCTTTATCCCACTGCACTGAGTCAATGATGTGTTTCTATTACTGCTTTTCCAGCCCTTAATTGGTCTCCATAGCTTACTTCCTCCAAAGAGTTCAGATACAGGCCTCAGAACTTTGACCTTGGAAAATCTACTGAATGTGTCATAGCAAATACAAACCCACTTATTTATTAGTTTATTACCCACTTTTGTGGGTTCTTACTGTATGCCAGGTAGAGGGGAACCTGAAGAAAAACAGGGCGCTCCCAGCTGACAGATTAAAACTCTGAACAGTATGGGTGGATTCAAAAAACAGTTTTGTAGACTTTTGATAATTATTTCATTAAAAATTTCTTTAATGTTTAATCCTTGACAAAGGCCACTCCTGTTGTTTTTAACAGCTTAACAGATATATACACACAGCCCTCCCAACATTTCTGATATCCCAGAGGTGTGTCTCCCAACACTGATGAGAGGAAAAGTGAAAGAGGAGGTGACTTATTTCCCATGGAAGCCGGGGAAGGCTCTTGAGAGGAGACATATGACTAGGCTGTGAAGGATGGGAAAAGACAACATTGTGTATCACATATACCACGTGCCTCCTGGACACAGCCTTTCCTATACAGTTTCTCCTAAAATGTTCAGAACAAGCCCAGTAAGATAGGTGCTGTCATCAATGCCTTTTCAAATGGGGGGAAAGTGAGGCTAAGAGAGGATGAGTCACATAGCTGGCAAGGCTACTTCAGAGCTGGGCTCTTATTCCTGGTGCTTTTTTTCCCCTTTCACATTGTAAAGGGTTTTATTGCACAGAATGAGAGCATTCTGGGAAGACAGGTTAATTTATGTTTGTATCTATCTCACTAACCAGCGGATGAGGTTCTTGGAAGGAGGGACTTTGCCATAGTCATCTTGGTATCAGAAGCACCCAACACGGTGCCTGGAACATTATAGGGGTTTTCTGAATCAATGGATGAATGAATGATGTTTCTACCAGCAGAAATTCAGGGAGGCCATTCCAGGTAAGATGTAAATGCTCAGGTCCAGGAGCATGTGATAGTTGGGGCCTGGGGGAGACAGGACATAGGTCCTATTGTTGCAGAAGTCTGGAGTTGGTGAGTGGATACTGTGGCATTCACTGACCATCCATTCCAGCCTTTTCTGCAAGCTGGGGCTGGAAAGCGAAACACATTCCCTGGCACGGGGACAGGAGCTGCCCAGGACACCTGCTTTGCTAGTGCAGCTGGCAGCAGAGGTAGGTGGTTTTGAAGCCCACAGCTGGGCCCTGATTCCACAGGCAGCTCCCTGGTGGGGTGGAGGCAGCAGCTCCCTCAGTGGCCCACTTTCCTGCAGTGTTCCCACAGCTTCTCAAACTAAATGATCTGTTGCTGTTTCTTAAAAATGTCCTGTTAGTTCTACTATGCATGACTATTACATAGCACATGGTACATGCTACTCAGAACACCCACATGGCCTACCCTCTGTTCAGAGAGACGAGGCCATCAATCACACTTTTGTGGTTGTCAAAGCAATATTAAGTTGATGCAGATGTCTATAAACACTCTAAAATGACAGGAGCAGAGCAGCCAGTAACAAGGGGGCCTGACACACAGCTCTGCCAACAATGCCACCCAATACTGGATGGTGACCAAGTGACCTAAACCTATCTAAGCAAGGGTGTGTGCAGAGATAGGGGAGGAAGGAGGGTGCATACATTCTGGTGCCTTGCGAAGCTGGCCACAGCTTTGCAGCAGGCATAGCTGGCTCCCTGGTTTGCATGGGACACAGAAACCACGAGGAAGCAGAAGTCAGAACTCAGCAGGCATGGAACAAAGGCTTTGAGAAAATAAAAACCATAGCAGGTCAGGGGAGGGTAGGAAGGAGCAAGGACAGCAAGCAGCTGATCTGAGAATGGTGGGTCTCAGAGTTTATGTTGGGGCACAAGGGCTGCTGTGTGCCTGTGTGACAAGCTAGATCGTCCCATCTGAGTGAGCAGCTGCTGCCTCGGTTCCCTGTGGATCCTTATAACAACCCCTGCTAGACTCAGGGGTGTTTGTGGCATGAGTTGGGAGGCATTTTCACTCAGTCCCCTAGAAAACAGGACCTAAGGGGACAGCTTGCATGTGAATGTGTTCTGGGGAGTACAAAGCCAAAACCAGAGGGGAAGTAAAGCAGGGAGGGGAGGACGGTGAATACATGTGGTGCATTACCAAGCTGGCCACAGCTCTGCCGCAAACAGCTGGCTCCACAGTCACCAAAGATGTTGCACAGAGCCCCTTTATCTCTAATCAGTTGTTGAAAAAAAGGGAAAACAATTTAGTGGATTTCCGGTCCTTCATCTGTCAAAGTATGCCCACTGGGCATTAAATGCCAAGCACTTCCTGGCTGTGTCGATCTGAATCTCTGCAAGTCTAGCCTTGTCTGTACACATGCGGTCAGTCTCCACTTCTTGGTTGGCTCCATGCAGAGGAAGGTCTTGGTTGGTGGCAGTGATGGCAGTGTTCTTTCCAATTGTGACTGATAATGGAGCAAAAGTTGTCACTAAAGCTGCTCTGGGCAAGAAGCAAGGCCAGTAGACAAGACTGGCCTTGCTTCTGGGGTGGCCATCAACTGGGTCTGGTGCAGAATGTCTGCTGGGGAGATGTCTGCTGAGTTGATTCTGGAAGATGAACTGGTCATTGCCAGACAAAGGAGATAGAGAAGGATAGAAACGGGCAGAAGTCCCTTCGTGTATGGAACCCTGGACACATGAGAGAGCATGGACTGGATTTCAGGAGGTCTGAAGTTTGAGACTGGAGGGAGAAATGTTGCGAGATGAGACTGGAGATCTGGTCACAACCTGTGTACCATCATACTATTTGGTTAGGAAACTCTTGGTTACTAGTAATAAAAGACCCCAACTCAGTTGATTTAAATAGCAATAACATGTTATAACCTCACCAAATGGAAGTCTGGAGGTAAAGTAGCTCCAGGCTTGCTTAATTTTTTTTTAATTTAATACATGTTCATTGTTCAGATTATTACAATTGTTCCTCTTTTTACCTCTATAGCTCCCCTCCATCCAGCTCCCACCCCAACCCTCTGCCCTTACCTCCCCACCATTGTCCTCATCCATGGGTATACAATTTTTGTCCAGACTCTCTCCATACCATCCTCACCCCTTTCCCCCTGAGAATTGTCAGTCCACTCCCTTTCTATGCCCCTGATTCTATTATATTCACTAGTTTATTCTGTTCATAAGATTTTTTATTCACTTGATTTTTAGATTCACTTGTTGATAGGTATGTATTTGTTATCACTTTTGTGTTCATAATTTTTATCTTTACCTTTTTCTTCTTTCTCTTCTAAAAGAGTACCTTTCAGCATTTCATATAATACTGGTTTGGTGTTGATGAACTCCTTTAGTTTTCTCTTATCTGTGAAACTCTTTATCTGCCCTACAACTCTGAATGATAGCTTTGCTGGATAGAGTAATCTTGGTTGTAGGTTCTTGCTATTCATCATGTTGAATATTTCTTGCCATTCCTGTCTGGCCTGCATAGTTTCTGTTGAGAAATCAGCTGACAATCTTATGGGTGCTCCCTTGTAGGTAATTAACTGTTTTTCTTTTGCTGCTTTTAATATTCTCTCTGTCTTTTGCTCTTGGCATTTTAATTATGATGTGTCTTGGTGTGGTCTTCTTTGGAGTCCTTTTGTTTGGGGTTCTGTGTGCTTCCTTGACTTGTAAGGCTATTTCTTTCACCAGGTGGGGGAAGTTTTCAATCATTATTTCTTCAAATAGGTTTTCAGTATCTTGCTCTCCCTTTTTCTCTGGCACCCCATAATTCTGATGTTAATACACTTGAAGTTGTCCCAGAGGTTCTTAACACTATCTTCAAATTTTTGGATTTTTTCTTTTTTCTTTTCCAGTTAAGTGTTTTCTGCTTCTTTGTATTTCAAATCTTTGACTTGATTCTTGCGTTCCTCTAGTCTACTATTAGGTCTTTGTCTAATATTTTTTATTTCAGTCAGTGTATGTTTAATTTCTAGTTGGTCCTTTTTTATCTCCTCTTGGGTCTTGCTAAATTTATCAGCCTTTTCTAGGAAATTCTTGAAAAACCTTGTAACCATGGTTTTGAATTCTATACCCAGTCATTTGTTTTCCTCCATTTCTTTCATTTGTGATCTGTTTCTTTGTCTCTGCATTTTTGCTGCTTCCCTGCGTTGGTAGAGTAGCTTTGTGTGCTAGGTGTCCTATATGGCCCAGTAGCTCCGCCTCCCCAGTTACCTGAGGTGGACTCTCTTGGTGCACCCCTTTGTGTGTACAGCCTTGTTGTCATTAAGTCTTGATTGTTGTTGGTATCACTGGGGGGGGGGGGAAGGGGGGATTGACCTCCAGGCCAGTTGGTTGTGAGAATCAGTTGTGTCTATGCCCGGAGAACTTCTGTGCTGGAGTCAGCCTTATGATACAAGACTAGCAAAATGGCAAAAGCCTCTGAGTTCGGCTTGGATGGGGCAGAGTCTCAGGGCTGAGCAGACAGCCTTGGCTTCCCATCAGTCCTGCCCTGCTGGAACCAAACATTGTCTCATTAATAGAAAGATGTGGACAGGAGACCAGAAGGCTGGTCAACCTTAATTGGTCTGAAAGGTCAGAGCTAATCACTCACTGTTTAGTTGAAACATTGTTAGCTGAAGCAGCCTCTACCTGTTTGTTTCATGTAAACTTAAGTTCTTGTAATTTCCTACCTAAAGGTCATGGGTGTATCCCATAGTCTTAATAAAAGGGAGAAAAAGGCCAAAGCAAAGGGTAGTCTTTCCACTAGAGGAAGGCTCCCGCCTGGCCCCCCAATATCGCCAAATTAATACTTTTCTAGTCTCTCTTTTCATTTGCGGGTGGCCTCCTCCAGAACCCAAACCCTGAAATGAGAACCCTGAACCACGCAGGATGTGGAAAGGGGCTTCCTACATCTGGCACCCAACAGGGGTGTGAAAAGGGTTTCCTGCCTGCACTGCCCTATGTGGCCCTGGGTCTCAGTGTCTCTCTGTAGTCGCTGCAGTCCTCTCTGTGCACACACGCGTGGCTCCAGACCACTGCCTTTCCCATCTCCCGAGTTTCCGTGCGTTCTGGACACCTGTATGAGTCTGGATCCCCAGGGTCTTTCCCGAAACTGGGGTTCAGTGCAGTCAGAAATGGAGTTCAGCGCAGATGGGAGGTTCAGTCTTCCTCTCTCACTAGAAAAAGTCAGCGGCACAATCAGCAGTCAGTCCTCTCTGTGCGCACTGGCACACGCGCCTTCAGACTTCTGCCTTTCGCAACTCCCCTGAGTTTCCATGCAATTTTCCCTTTTTTTCGACAATCCAGACTCCCCCTGTATGAGTCTCACCTAGAGCTGGGATTCAGTGCAGTCAGAACTGGGGTTCAATGCAGTCGGAAATTTCTGTCTCCTTCCTGCTAGAGGAAGCCAGCTAGGCCCTCTGCCGTCCATCCTCTCTATTCATGTGTCTCCATACCTCAGCTTTTTACAGCTCCTCTGAGTCTCTGTGAGCCCCTTTCTTTCCTTCTAGTAGTAGAATTTTCACTCAGCCAACTTTCCTGTGGTTTTGGATGATGACTGTTTTGTCTTTTAGCTGTAGTTTTGAAATTGTTGTGTGAGGCAGCAGTTTAGGTGTTCACCTATGCCGTTATCTTGGTCCCCGCCTCTAGGCTTGCTTAATTCAACGGTTCACCCACATCACCAGGTTTCTACCATCTTTCTGCTCTACCTTCTAGATTAGCTCTCCTTCTTGTTACACTATGGCTGCCATGGGTCCAACATCACATCCAGACACACAAACATCCATCAGAAGATGCACCTAGCACCATGTCAGGTACTTTATAGAGGTGGTTGTCTCATATGGATCTCTATTTTAGAGCAAGGAAATATTTCACAGGAATTCCCCAGCAGAATTTTCTGCAAGTTTCATGGTCTACAATTGCATCATGTCCAGGCCTAAACCGATCACTGGCCAGAGGAAGGGAGTTATCCTGATTGGCCTTACTAATGAGGACTTACCTCTGAACTAGGGCTATAGTCACCTTTGTTAAGAGTTGATACCTGAATAAATTTGGGGTTCTCTTAGTAAGGAAGGAGGAGGACTACAATATCAATGAAAATATTAATTAAAGTATAAGTTCTGCTGTTGTTAGAGAGACACTTTTCTTATCTCTCGTGAAACAGTCATGGTGTCAGGAACTCGGGCTCCTTCTATCTCCTTGTTCCACCTTGCCTAGGTGCTGCCCTGACATCTATAGTGCAAGATGGCATTCCAGCTCATGCGAAGGAGTACATGGACAAAGGAAGGGCATGACATGGAATTAATTGCACACTGCACATTGCATTGACCAGAACTTAGTCACATGGTATGGTATTGTGATCTTTAATAAGAAACATAAATTTGGTCTTTGTCCCTATTTCTGGCACAGATCTCCTAAAACCTTTGAGATTTCCTAAGTGAACAGAGTGTCAAGGTGTTTTTTGTTATGTTACTGAGGTGACATTTTTCACCAGGATCTGAGGATGGAGGCTGTTTTCCAGGAGAACCAACCATGTGCTTAGAAGATGGGAATTTTCAGACCTCTCCAGTTCCTCCTCCCAACTCTTCCTTCTGCCCTCCCTCTCCAGGGAGGAGAAAAAGGCTGGAGATTGAGTTCAAATACCAATATCCAGTGACTTAATTAATAATGAAGCCTCCATAAAAAAACAAAAGGATGAGTTCAGAGAGCTTCTGGGTTGGTGATCACATGGAGATGTGGGGAGAGTGGTATGGCTGGAGCGGGCATGGAAGCTGGCTGCCCTTCCCCTATGCGTACTTCCATCCAGCTGTTTCTGAGTTCTATCCTTTCATAATAAACCAGGGATCTAGTAAGTAAAATGTTTCTCTGAGTTCTGTGAGCTATTATAGCAAATTAATCAAATCCAAGGGGAAGAGGGTTTCATTGCCTGTCAGAAGCACAGGGGACAACCTAGACTTGCAATTGCATTTGAAATGGGGGGGGGGAGTGGGGGAAGGGTAGGGACAGTCTTATAGGCCTGAGCCCTTAATCTGTGGGATCTGATGCTACCTCTAGGTAGACAGTGTAAAATCTGAGTTCAATTGTAGGGCACCCAGCTGGTGTCCAAGAATTGCTTGGTGACGTGGGAATAAATCCTTCCACACACTGGAATTGGTTCCAGTAACATACTCAGTCACATGTAACAGCAAAAAAGGCTGAGAAATGTAGTCATTATCCTAAAGCAGTGGTCGGAAAACTGCGGCTCGTGAGCTACATGCGGCTCACGAGCCACAGTTTGCCACTCTGTTGGCTAATGAGTTTGCCGACAACTGTCCTGGAGCATGTATCCTGCTAAAAAATGTGTTTTATTATTATGGAAAAGAAAGAAAATGAATATTAGGGGACAATCAGCTTTTGCCACGGTAGTCAACCAACAGTATCCATTCCAGGGGCTGCTATGGAATCAGTTCTATCCTAATTGCGATTCATTATTTGTGTGATTACTAATTAAATGTTTGTATTTCTAAATATACTGTAATCTCTTCTTATGAAGTGACCTTATCTGTCCTGTATATATTTAATCACTAATTGTTGAATGACCAACTAAATGAAAGCATGAATAATCCTTATTTCAGAAGTCCAGCAAAGTAGTCCCATAAAGAGCTTTTCACTAGAGAATGTTCTTCCCTGGTCTGTATTTCCAAAACCACTATTTATGAGTCATGAATAATGAAACCAGCATCAGTCAAAGGGAAGCTTTGGTCCAGCAGAGATGAAGGGCCAAGAGAGAGCTAATGAGTCTGTAATGCAATTTTTTGCCAATAAAATGGTGTGATATTAAATTCAAGGCTATGAGATTTACACTATAAACCCAACACAATTAGAGAGTAAGAACCCACTTCCCCACCTGCTCCAGTTCTTCTAGTTTGAATCATTTTATGGACATAGATTTCCCACTGGCATTGTCTGGTGATATCACAATGAGAATTTTGACAGTCATTTAATTTCTGGTTGCAGGGCCAATGGAGCCAAAAGAGACTCAGAACTGAGTGGAACATGGAATCGCTGAGTTCAGAAAACCACTGTCTGCAAAGTTAAGAGTAACATATGAGGCCCCTTCTTCCCTGCCTCTGGCTATCAGCGTGGAGATAAAGAGTCTGCATGTCCTGAGTGTTTCCTGTTCTACAAGCAACGTACATGGTTTTCACTCAATCAGCCCTCACCACACAGAACAACTTTATGAGGTGGATTATATTTTTATCTCCGTTTTGTAGATGCAGAAACTGAGGCACAGGGAGAATACACACTTTGTCGCAGGTCATACAGCCAGGAAGTAGAAAAGCTGGGATTCGAACCCATTCCTCCCATGATGATACCTTTAACTATCTTGAGTCAGTCATTTTCCAAATGGACATCAGATAATGTTTTCCAGGACGTGGGGGAAAAGATCAAAGTAAGACATATGAAGGGAATTTTTCATAATGCCCAATTTACAGGGGAGTCTCCTCCTAGAGGGTAGGGACACTTCAAAGTCAGCATGCAGCAAAATAAAATTGCATTTAGTTCAAATTGCCCTTGACAGATTGCATAGGGGTTAGGATTACACATTTGTCAAAACATTTAATGGTCCACTTCCAACTTACACATTTCACTGTATCTAAATTTTATGTCAAAAAATACCACAAACACATATAGATTTTAGTGAGTAAAATGCATGCAGAAGTGTTTAGGGGTGAAGTGAACTGATCTCAGCAACTGCCTTTAAAATATATAAGAAACTTAGAGGAACTGACAGGTGGAGAGAGGGATGGATAAGTGGATAGACATATGATACAGCCAGTGAAGTTAAACATTAATGATAGAATCCTGTGGTTGATGTATGGATGTTCTCTATACAGATCTTTTGATTTCCCTGTTTGCTTGAAAAAATACCTATTCTAATAAAAGGTAATATGCTAATTAGACTGGGAGACCTTCCAGGAGACCTTCCTGACGTCCTTCCGGACAAAACTATGGTGGTGGGGTGGAGGCAGAGGCGGTTAGGGGCGATCAGGCCGGCAGAGGAGGGAAGTTAGGGGCAAGCAGGCCAACGGGGGGTGGCAGTTGAGGGCAAGGAGGCCATCAGGGGGGGAGGGGGTAGCTGGGGGCGAGCAGGCTAGCAAGGGTGGGCAGTAAGGGGTGATCAGGCTGGCGGGCAGAGTGGTTAGGGGCTATCAGGCAGGTGAGTGGTTAAGAGCCAGCAGTCCCGAATTGTGAGAGGGACATCCTCTGAGGAGTCCCAGATTGGAGGGGATTCAGGCTGGGCTGAGGGTCACCCCTCCACACTTGTGCATGAATTTCATGCACTGGGCCACTAGTTTTAATATAATATTGAGAGGGGAAAAAAACAAACATTTAAAATCTGCTAGGATGTTGCTAACTGTTTGGAAACTAATATCCTGTCTCTCATTGGCCATCACAGTCAGATTTTTTTCCCCGCATCAAAACCAAAGTTTCATCAGTTGAGCACCCAATGAAGGAACTGGTTTGAGTTCATTGGCCAAGTTATGTGAAGTAATATGTATCTTTAAGCACTCAGCATGGTGAATGAGCCATTGTAAGACATGGACAATGGGAGACGAGATCAGCTCTTTAAGTACAGTCAGTATTGTCCATACTGTTTAAAGTGCTCTCTCCCACACCCGAAGCATTTTTGTTTATGTAGCTAAACCACAACAATTTAAATTTGCATGTGATTTGGTTCCAATAGAGTCATTAAAAAAAAATCAATCCAGAATATGCCCTTCCACTCTGTTGAAGGTTAAAATAACCATTTTCTCCCCTGCCGAGTTTGGCTTAATGGATAGAGCATCAGCCTGAGGGTCCAGGGTTCCATTCCAGACAAGGGCACATACCTAGGTTGCAGGCTTGATCCCCGGCTCAATCAGGGCATGTGTGAGAGGCAACCAACCGATGTGTCTCTTACATTGATGTTTCTCTCAGTCTTCCCTCCTCCCCTCTACTCTTGTTAAAAATTAATGGAAAAATATCCTAGGGTGAGGATTAACAAAAACAGACAAACAAACAAATAAGTCATTTTCTTCTAAGGAAAAGTTGATAACAACAATCATGGGAAGTTGGTTTCTCTCCTTCAGTCCTAACAGCAAAATGAAAAGTTGGTAATCCCAGGTCAATAAATCACTTCATCCGCCACTTGCATATAGGTAGGGCTCTGTCTGCCTGCTTTTGGCCCCTTATCTCACCAGTGCCTGGCACAAGTGCCACTCCATAAATAAGTATTTGTTGAATTCATTTCACCAGCCTGTGAAATCGAAAGAGTTGGGAAGAAAAAAAAGGCCTGCACCTGGATGCAAGAAGTCATTACTAAAACTATGGACCGATAGACAGATGAGCCTGCACTAGGGCCTGGCCCCACACAGACATCCTGTGATCATCTAAGGACACAGTTGTCAAGGTATTCCAACTAGCAAGAACAGAAAGAACCACAGCTTGTCCAGGATCCTCCCAGTGTCACTCATACTCCATACATTTCACTTGGGACAACTTTCTCTCAATGAGGGAAAATATTACTCTTTTATGTGCCTCATAAGTGAAGAGGACCTTGTGTTTTGACACCAAAAACAGGATCACTTGGGATTTGCAGCTCTCTTGGAGGAGGAGGCACAGCAGAGAGGAACCCCAGGACCACCATTGGGGTCCATATTTCCCTGCACTCTGGGTGGCACAGTGGGAAATTCTGCCATTTACTCATGAGACCTGACTTCTTGGCACCTGGGTGCATCTACAAATCCTCTTCCTGTGCCCCTGCTATGTGTCAAGTACTGTATTTTCCATATGTGTAATCACTAATGCTCATAGCCAATGTGAATGTAACAGGTGGGTATTAATGTTATCTCCTACTTTACAGATGAGGAAACTAAAATTCAAAGGGATTACAAAACATGTACAAGACCATCCAGCCAAGAGCAGATAAAACCAACAATTAAACTCAATTCCATTGGATTTCCACCTCAATGCCCTTATCATGACAGCTACTTGAATTGAATGTCAAAGAGGCAGTGTTGTCCTTAAGGCTCTGCTGCAAATGAGAACTAGAATTGAGGCCATTAATGCAAGCTCCCTAGATTACCCGTATGGGTTAGATCGTTCTAGTAGCTATCTCTTGTTTCTGCTTTCTTGGTATCCACCTGGTGGTAACAACTTGATTTTTCTTGGCAACTTCCCCTCCCTCAACTCTGTTTGATTTGGATGTCACTGGTCACAACCCCCAGCTCAAGAAACAGACACATGACCTAGGGCCAGTCTGCTGAGAGTACAGTATTCCCTTGCTCATTATGTGATTCTGATTCAGAGTGAAAAGGTGACCCAAGTTGATCCATAAGTTTTAGTTAGCTTTTGCTACATAACAAACATCCCAAACCTTAAAGGCTTAAATAACAAACATTTATTATTTTTCACAATTCTGTGGGTAGGCAGGGTGGTTCTTCTGCTGTAGGCCAGCTCAGTTGATTGCAGTGGCTTCTTGGTGGCTTGCCTGGAGCTGAATAGTCTAGGATGGCCTTCTCAGTGTCCAGTGGTTGGTAGACTGGTTTGTCTAAGGACATGTGAAACAGCATGCTTCTGATCCGTGTAATTTTTCATCCTCTAGTAGGCTTGTTGCTGAAGGAGCAGCATTCAAAGAAATCCAGAGCAAAGACTGAAAAGCAGATTGAGACTTAGGCTTGGAACTCATATACTGTCGCTTTTACTACATTCCATTGGTCAACACAAGTATAAGGTCATCGAGCAATAAATGGTGCAATAAATTCCACCTCTTGGTGAAAGAAGCTGCAAAGAATTTGAGGCCATTTGCAATTTACTCTAGAGTCCATTTTCACTGGGAAATTGAGAAAGAGAAGTCCTTCTTTTTTTAAAATATATTTTATTGATTTTTTTACAGAGAGGAAGGGAGAGGGATAGAGAGTCAGAAACACCAATGAGAGAGAAACATTGATCAGCTGCCTCCTGCAGACCCTCTACTGGGGATGTGCCTACAACCAAGGTACATGGCCTTGACCGGAATCAAACCTGGGACCCTTGACCTGGGATGCTCTATCCACTGAGCCAAACCGGTTAGGGCAAGAAGTCCTTTTTCTATCAGATTTGCTGATCCATTGGGCTGTAAGCCCTGAGATGCTGGCAGGCAGCTTTGCCAACACAAGGGAAAGGCTTTTTGGAGAGGAAAGGACTACCAAGACTAGAGATAGAAACTGCTGATGGTTTCATTTGAGCTCCACTCATGCCTATATTTAGGTTGGTTTGAGTCTCTCCTCTGAGATTGAAAGTAAGAGAAAAGGTTTCTTTCCTTCTGAATACTTCCCTCAGACTCCCAAGGCATCTCTTAAATGGTGGCAATAGCTGTCCTCCATAATTGAATGCTGTCATTCTCAGTCAGTGTGAGATACTATAACAGGGTATCATAGACTGGGTGAATTATAAACAACAAAAATTTCTCTCTCACAGTTCTGGAAACTGGAAAATGCAAAGTCAAGACACATCAGATTCAGTGTCTGATGAGAGCCCACTTCCTGGTTCAGAGACAGTTGTCTTTTCACTTGTCCTCACATGGCAGAGGGGTAAGGGAGCTCTCTGGGGTCCCTTTTATAAGGACAGATTCCATCTGTGAGGGCCCACCCTTATGCCTTAATCACCTCTCAAAGGCCCCATCTCCTAATAACTTCACCTTGAGTTTGGATTTCAACATATAAATTTGGGTATACACAGACATTCAGCTTTGAATTCCACTTGAGCTCATGGCCTAACTTTTGGTATCCTTCTACTGAAAGAAATGATTTCCATGGAGATGGGAGAGACAGGCTGGTAAAGAAGACAGGTGTGGTGAGTTTCACAGAAGTGTTTGCTTTGATTTCAACAGAGACAGGGTAAGTCTGCAGGGATTTTTCAGAAAAGATGTCAAGAATATGGTAACATACTAATTTAAGGATGAGCAGGCACCTGGAAGGGGTGCCTGGTTTTGGACACTGGTCACTTTTTGGTGGTATCTGAATCTATCCATAGCATCCAAATCTCTACCATTTATAGTTTTCCTATGAGGGTCAAATAGAGAAGCCATCCTTTCTAGTTTATATGAATTCAATCATAATATGTGGCAGGAAGAGGTAGGAACAAAAATGGAGGGGGGGGTCACCATGTAAACATTGTGGGGGACCTACCCATTTACCCTTCAACATGGTTCTAAGAAACACCTTCCTATAGTGTTCGACTAGAGAAACACAGTGATGGGTTCCAGCCTTGGAAAAAAGTCTACTAGGTATAGGGAGTTTCTGGGAGACTGCACAATGCTGTGTTGTCTAGGGCAGTGGTAGGCAAACTCATTAGTCAACAGAGCTAAATATCAACAGTACAACGATTGAAATTTCTTTGGAGAGCCAAATTTTTTAAACTTAAACTTCTAACGCCATTTCTTCAAAAAATAGACTCCCCCAGGCCGTGGTATTTTGTGGAAAAGCCACACTCAAGGGGCCAAAGAGCCGCATATGGCTTTCGAGCCTCAGTTTGCCGACCATGGGTCTAGGGAGTCTAAGAAATGGTTTCACCTGGAGAGTATCATGCCAAGTGAAATAAGTAAGTCAGAAAAAGACAAGTATCACATGATCTCACTCCTATGTAGAATCTAATTAACAAAATAAAATGATAAATGGAGTGGCTCCAGATACATGGAAGCATGAAAACAGAGTGCAGAATATCGGAGTGGGGGAGAGTTGGTGGGTGGGAGGGGATCAACCAAAGACCTTGTATGCATATATGTATAACCAGTGGAGGCAGACAATGGAGTGGCAAGGGCCTGGGTCCCGGGTGAGCAGGGATGGGCTAGAGGGGGTCGCTGGGGAGGGGGATGACACACATATGTAATACTTTCAACAATAAGTATTTTAAAAATAAATAAAAAGAAAAAAATTATTTCACAGGAGGGAGTCTTTGTCAATGCGTGCCTTCCATCCTTACCAACTTTGAAACCTCCCCTATCTCATTTCCATACTGGAAAAGATGGGGAACAGGAACAAGTCACCCACATTCTCTGAAGCCTGCCACTCTCATCCTTTGTAATGTCTGTGTCAACTGTAGCTTTGAAAGCTTTCAGTGGAGGCTACACCTTTCATTGGACCACTTGAGCCTATCACTAATACAGATGTGATTTCTAAGACTCCAAAAGCCAGCATTGCCAGTAAACTCAGACTCCTCGCCCTGGAGCTCCTGAACAGTCTTCCCAAACTGCCTCCTTGCTCCTATCCTGATGGCTCCAGGGGGCAGTGTGAAAGGATGCCACTCTGTTGACTGCCACTCTGCCGTGTTCTCCAGCCATATCAGGCTGCCCAGAACCTAAGCAACATCTGGCCATCAGCTTGACAGGATGCTGAGTTGCCTGTGTGTACCTTTCACTGGGACATGGGAGCCCTTCACTTTTCCCCTTTGTTAAAGGCACACTGGGAAGAAAGACGTGACTTTTTATAGCCTCTCCAAAGGTCAAGCTTTCTCTTGTGGCTAGAAGTGGCCCTTGACACACTGCATGTATAAAAGGGATAGATTATCAGCCTCACCTTTACATCAGGCCTGTGCTGAGCACATAATTTACCTCCCTTTTCTTCCACAAAGCCACCTGGGGCTCGATTTGATGTGTTTTATTTCTGACCCTGCATGAGGGATCCACCTCAAACACCTCATCCTGCAGGAGGCCTTGAACAATGCTTCACTTCCTTCTTCACCTGCAATAACTAACCTGGACTATCTGGAATGAAACAGGTGTTTGATTTGCATGAGTAAAAGCACAAGACAAACTAGGCACAGCTTGCTGTAACCACAGGGAGGAACCAAGAGCCAGGCATCCATATATGTTCAGAGCTATTTTAACAGAACAATCCTCATCCTCATCCCACTGTGTTCACCTGAGGGGAACCTGTGTGGATTACCAATAATCCACCCAGCATTCATTGATTCAACTCATACCTACTGAACGTCTACTCTGTGCCATACTGTTCTAGGTGCTTGGAATATACTCAGTAAGCAAAACAAGATCTTAGCTTTCACTGAGCTGGCATTGAAAGCCTTGTCCATTATTGGAGGGCCATAAAATTTATTGCCCAAACTCAGACACTCTGAGAAGGAAACTGATTGCCGAGGATTAAGTCGGACGGCAGGCACAGACCAGAACCATCCTGGGCAAACCTCTTGGGAGGTGTGCAGCAGCCCAAGGCTTTGTTGGTAGTGGACACTGCTCAGAAAGAGCAATGTGCTTTGGAGGTAAGCAGTGCTGGGTTTGAGTCTGAGCTCAGAGACTTACTGAGTGTCATCAACTACTCATCGCTTCCATCTGATGTTCAACTATCAACAGACAGTATGGATTATGTGAAGTAACACGTGGAAAGACCTAGCCCACACATGGCACTTAACACCATAGTCAGGTTCTGTGACTTTAAGCAAAGTGACATATAATGAAACCAATTTTACTATAAGCTAATTGATATAAACAAGAGTTAAGCTATTATAGCATCTTATCAATGTTATAACAAAACGATGTTGAACAAAATGATGCCATTCAAGGACCTGTTGTCGAGGTTTAACAACCATTGGTTTCTCATCCCTCAACTTAATGCCAACACCCTGACCCGCCTCCCTCCCCGCCCCAAAACACACATTTACTAGATTTGGAAGCTACCCTTTAATATCTAAAGCAATCTACCTGGATTAGCAAAAAAACTTATATTGATTAAATAGCTATAGGAAAAGTTTCTACTGGAACAGCAGAATAAAACCAATAAGAAAATCATAATCATTACTACATTATTGAGTTTACTGTAAGTGCTAAGTAGCTTTTTACATTAACTGTGTTCCTACAATCTCTATGAATCAAGTCATGTTTTAAAATCTATTTTAAAGATGAGAATAAGGCCTAGATCAGAGGATCAGCAAATGCTTTCTGTAAAGGCCAGTAAGTAAATATTTTAGGTTTTGCAGAGATCTTAAGATTCATCCATCAGAGAGAATCCAAGATGGCGGCATAGGTAAACACCTACACTGCTGCCTCACACAACAATTTCAAAATTACAACTAAAAGACAGAACAGACATCATCCAGAACCACAGGAAAGCTGGCTGAGTGGAAATTCTACAACTAGAGGAAAAGAGAGGGGCTCACGGAGACCCAGAGGAGCTGCAAAAAGCTGAGGTACGGAGACGCGCGCACTGAGAGAGCGGGTCCGGAGTACCTGGCTGGCTTTCTCTGGCGGGAGGGAAACGGAGACTCTCAAAGGCATTGAACCCCTTATCTTATGACACTAAACCCCAGATCCAGCCGAAACTTATACGGGGGGAGTTTGGACTGGGAAAAGGGAGAGGTGCACGGAAATTTAGGGGAGTCACAAAAGATCAGAGGTCTGGTGGCGCGCACGGCACTACACACAAAGGACAGATTGCTGATTGTGCCACTGGCTTTCGCGAGTGGGCGGGAGACATACCCTCCCAACTGTGCCACTTCTGACTCCACTAAGCCCCAGTTTCAGGTGAAACCCTGGAGACCTAAACTCGTGTGGTCCTGGAGCGCAGGGTAGCCGGAAAGGCAGCTGTCTAGAGGCACTGCGGGCGCTCGCGCACAAGGACCGCTCCAGCGATTACCCAGTCACATGAGACTCAGGGGCCATGGAGGGCGGGGTCGACTGGAAGGCAAGGCGGTCCCTTAAGCCCTGAGACTCCACCCCTCCCAAGCTCAACAGAGAGGCTTCTGCGGTTTTGCAAGTCTGGTATCATAAGGCTGAATCCAACACAGAAGTTCTCCCAGCATAGTGAAAATGCTGAGACAAGGGAAGGGATCACAAACAAAAGAAATGGAGGAAAACAAACGACTGAATATAGAGTTCAAAACCACGCTTACAAGGTTTTCAAGAATATGCTAGAAAAGTTGGATAAAGTTAGCGAGAGCCAAGAGGAGATGTAAAAGGACTAACTAGAGATGCAAAAGATCCAACTAGAAATGGAAAAGGTCCAACTAGAGATGAAAAAGGACCAACTAGAAATTAAACATACACTGACTGAAATAAAAACTATTATACAGAGTCCTAACAGCAGACTAGAGAAAGGCAAGAATCAAGTAAAAAAATTGAAATATAAAGAAGCAGAAAACATTCAACTAGAAAAGCAAGAAGAGAAGAGAAAAGAATCCAAAAATGTGAAGATAATGTAAGGAGCCTCTGGGACAGCTTCAAGCGTACCAACATCAGAATTGTGGGGGTGCCAGAAGAAGAGAGAGAGCAAGATACTGAAAACCTACTTAAAGAAATAATGACTGAAAACTTCCCACATCTGGTAAAAGAAATAGACTTACAAGTCCAGGAAGCACACAGACCCCATATAAAAGAAATCCAAAGAGGACTACACCAAGACACATCATAATTAAAATACCAAGAGCAAAAGACAAAGAGAGAATATTAACAGCAGCAAGAGAAAAACAGTTCACTACCTACAAGGGAGCACCCATACGACTGTCAGCTGATTTCTCAACAGAAACGATGCAGGCCAGATGGGAGTGGCAAGAAATATTCAACGTGATGAATAGCAAGAATCTACAACCAAGAATAATCTATCCAGCAAAGCTATCATTCAGAATTGAAGGGCAGATAAAGAGCTTCACAGATAAGAAAAAGCTAAAGGAGTTCATCACCACCAAACCAGTATTATATGAAATGCTGAACGGTACTCTTTTACAAGAGGAAGAAGAAAAAGGTAAAAGACAAAAAGTTATGAACAACAAATACATATCTATCAACAAGTGAATCTAAAAATTAAGTGAATTAAAAATTTGATGAACAGAATAAACTGGTGAATATAATAGAATCAGGAGCACAGAATGGGAGTGGACTGATAATTCTCAGGGTTAAAGGGGTGAGGGGTGTACAGGGAGAGACTGGACAAAAATCATACACCTATGGATGTCAATGGGAGGGAGGTAAGGGCAGAGGGAAGGGTGGGAGCTGGGTGGAGGGAAAAAAGAGAAACAAATGTAATAATCTGAATAAAGATTTAATTGAAAAAAAAAGTAAGTGCTAAAAATAAATAAATAAATAAATAAATAAAGATTCATCCATCATACTGGCAGTGTTTCAGACACATTCCTAAAATGTGCTATTATGCTTGTTAGATGTTTCCATTTTCATACAGGTATGTGAGCACAACGAAAATGAGAGTTATTGTTTAAGCAACCTTCTTTAAAATGGCCACTCAGACTGTCTTATATAGACAGTATCCAAGTCAGGTCTATACACTTTGAACACTATTTCTCTGGGAAGGAACAATGTCCTTCATAGATACATAAAGGTTCCCTGAAATTGATGTTCCTAGTGTGTGAGGTACATTCCTAAATGTTTCCCTCACCTATCAATGTAAATTGAGAGGTTTTGCAGGCCACAAGCATATGTTGCAACTATTCAAGTTTTCGGAGGTAGCATGAAGCAGGAAAGCAGCCAAAATATGTAAATGAAGGGTGGGTTTCAATAAAACTTGACTTGCAACAGCTGGATTTGGCTCCAGAACTGACTGTTGACTCCTGACCTAAAGAGGTAAAGTACGTATAGCTCAAGCTCCGCAGGCTAGTGAAGTGGCTTAGCTACACCTCTACACACAGCTTTGTGTCCTGGTTTACCCCTCACTACAGTCCATGTCAGAGATTTTTCCATATCACAACAGAGACACCTCATTTTTCTTAAGGGCTACAGAGTAATCCCTGTTGTGGCTGAACTGTGAGTTGCTTAGCCGGTCCCCTTCTGGCAAGTACTGTAGTCAGTTACAATAGTTTGCTATCATAAGTAATGCTGCAGCAAATACCTGCACACAAGTCATTTTGCGCATGTTGAACTGTAGTGTATTTTCAGAATGGCTGCTGAAGTTCCAGCCTGGATATCCCTATCGCAGGCTGCATGTAACAGTTGGGGAAAGGCAAGAAAAGCAGCTTCCAATTGTCTGACCCTTCCCTGAAAATCCCACTAAAGAGCTTCTGTTTATGTACCACTGACCCAAGCACAGTCCCATGGGCACCGCCAGCTGCAGTGTGGAGAGAGAAGTCTGAGGGCCTCCCCTGGCTCTCGTAGAAATGGATGGATAAGCGTAATGTCCCATGTGACTCCAAGGAGGTGGGAGTGGTCCAAGCTGTCCCTTCTTCCTGTAGCTTTCTTAAGGTTCCCTTCCCTCAGATGGGGATAAAGTCAGGAGGCCAGACTCTCAGCCTTAGCCATCACCGTGGGTATTTTTTCTCCCTATCTGGAGATGCCCTCCCCATCTCCCATCTTTCCTCTACTTTAGTCCATTTTAACTAATGGCATTTCATAGAAAAACTGCAGATAATTTTTCTTCGACATGATCTCTTCCCCTAATCAACACTTAATTAATTGTTAGCAGCACCCTTCCTTATCACCTTAAGTAATAGCGAATGGGAAATATACGTTATGCCTATATACTTTAACCAATACCAGTGACTTTCCATTTCCTAATTTCACATACAGTAACTCTTCAAAAAGCTCAAACAGGTTCATTGGCTCCTCCTGAACCCTAGTGAAATTAGCACAAAATGTTGTGGATCTAAAAGGATGAGGGGTGGCGATTCCAATGAAAGCCCTCTCTACCTGCCAAAGAAATGGATTTGAGAGCAGTTTGAGGAGGAAAAATTATAGATTTTAAGATTAATTTGAGGTGGATGGTGAGGCTGAAGATATTCAGAAGGCTGGATTTTGGCCTCTAGTGTACACATCTGAGTAGATCTTTTAATCCCCAGTGGCTGGCCCTTTATCTGGTATAGGGCAGATGCTAAATAAATTTTGTGAATGAAAAGCACACACAAAAAAATTTTTTCAAAACTTGTCACTTCACTTGACATGATTTCCTTATTTCCGTCCTATATTTTTATTATTTTCCTATTCAGCCTAAAACTTACCACTGATTCATGTTTCCTTTAGGTCTTGTATTAGTCAGGATTCTCAAGAAAAACAGAACCAATGGGGGTTGGGGGGGGTTGTACATATAAGGCAGTGGTTGGCAAACTGCAGTTCTTGAGCCACATGTGGCTTTTTGGCCCCTTGAGTATGGCTCTTTCACAAAATACCACAGCCTGGGCAAGTCTATTTTTTGAATAAGTGGTATTAGAAGAAATTTAAGTTTAAAAAATTTGGCTCTCTCTCAAAAGAAATTTTGATTGTTGTACTGTTGTTATTTGGCTCTGTTGACTAATGAGTTTGCTGACCACTGATATAAGGAATTGGCTCACGTGATTACAGAGACTGACAAGTCTAGCAAGCTGGAGACTCAGCAGAGCAGATGGTGGGTGGAGTTCCAATCTGAAAGCTTGATAACTCCAGACCCAAGAAGAGCCAATGTTTCTGCGCAAGCCTGAAGGCAGAAAAGGACCAATGTCCCAGCTCTGCAGCCAGGCAGGAGGAATTCCCTTTATTTTTAGGAAGGACAGCCTTTTTATTCTATTTGACCTTCAACTGATAAGGACCACTCACATTAGGTAGGGCAATCTGCTTACTCAGTCTACCAATTCAACTATTAATCCTCAACCAAAAACACCTTCACAAAAACACCCAAAATAATGTCTGGAAAATGTTTGGTACCTATAATCCAGTCAAGTGAACACAGAAAACTGACCATCACTAGTCAATTTTATGAATGCACCTGGCTGATTAGCCAACAAGGCCTGCTCTTCTTCTGGAGAGGTGTTTTTGATGCAGTCAGGGACTTGGCAGAAATGAGAGGTACTCAAATGGGAGAACTGAGTGGAGTTTATGGATGAGACTTGTCCAGAAAGGTGAGGGCAGGATGAAGGGAAATTAAATTTGAGGGTTGGTGAAGCCTCCAAGGTCCTGAGACAGTTGGAAGCTTTTATGACTTCTGGGTCTGATGGGGCAGACAGAGGGAATGTGCCAGCCATGTTCAAAGCACTTGACTCATATTAGATTTTAATTTATGCTTTTTAAATTGACCTTAGAGAGAGAAACATTGATCAGCTGCCTCCTGCACATCCCCTCCTGGGGATTGAGCCACAATCCAGACATGTGCCTTGACCAGGAATGGAATTGGGACCTCTCTGTGCATGGGATGATGCTCAACCAACTGAGCAATACTGGCCAAGGCTACATATAATACGTTAAAAAAAAAAGTTTTATTGAGACACTAGAGGCCCAGTGCATGAAATTCATGCATAGGGTGGGAGTGTATCCCTCAGCCCAGCCTGCACCCTCTCCAATACAGGACCCCTTGGGGATGTCCAACTGCCTCTCATAATCTGGGACCGATGGCTACTGTTTGCCTGCCTGATCGCCCCTAACTGTTCCCCTACTGGCCTGATTGCCCCTAACTGCTCCCCTGCTGGCCTGATCACTCCTAACCGCCTCTACCTCCCCCTGCACCTGGGATCCAGGATTCCCTCCTCCTGCCAGTCACAGGCACCCAGGAACCAGGCTTCCCTCCCTCTGGACAGCCGCAGGTACCCAAGACCCAGGCTGGCTACAGCCGCAGGGGGTTAAGGGGGCGGCTTTGCCTGTGCCAGAGCAGTGGATATCCAGGACCACAGGGTGGGCAGCTTGTCCCTCTCCCAGGCCACAGCCTGACTGGGCCCCATTCCTCTGTCCCTAGTGTTGAGTGTCTGAGCTGTTACGGTGTGATGGCATGAGGGTGTTATGACTATTTGCATATATAACTTTATTATATAGGATAACTCACATACCAGATAAGTCACTGATTTAAGGTGTACACTTCAATGGCTTTTAGTATATGCACAGCGTCCTGTAACCATCACCACAGTCAAATTTAAAACATTATCCTGAAAAGAAACCCTGAACTCCTAAGCTATCACCCTCCAACACCCCCATTCCGTCCAGGCACTAGGTAACCATTAATCTACTTTTTGTCTCTATGGATTTACCTCTTCTGGAGATTTCATGTAAGTGGAATCATATAATACGTGGTCCTTTGTGACTGGCTTCTTCCACTTAGCATACTTTTTCATGTTCATCCATGACAACCCAGGTGACACCATTTTACAAGTGGATAAATTAAGGCACTGAAAGATTAGGTAACACCTGATAAGTGGTAGAACAAGAACTCACACCCAAGTGTTTTTAGATCATTATGCTAGGCTGTCTCTTTGTCACAAGATTCCTCACCCACCATTAAGGGGAGCACTATTGTAATGTTCCCCCTGATCGCATCCTCCCGGACCCAGTCCATCCTGAACTCACTGCCCCATTTATATCCACTCAAGTTCTGTCTCCACCATGACTTCTTGGGCTCAGGGGACATCAGGCCTTTTTACCTTCCCAATGTCTGTTCTCCCTTCTGGTGAGGGGACTCTGGCTTCCATTGTGGGAACCTTCCCTATCCAACTCTAGGCCCTGTGACTTGAGTGGACTTGTTCCCACTCCACCAGGTTCAGGAGCCATCATGTGACCATGCCTGGCCAATGAGAATATAACAATTCCCCAGGTCACAGTGATTGGTCGAGGGAGAGAAATGTGACCTAATGGAGAAAAATGAGACTGGGGTGGGGGAGGGGATGGTTGTGGGTTCTGGAAAAGCAGAGTTTTCTCTCCTGTAGAAGCTAGAGGAAGAGACCCTATTTATGTGGTTGGAGGAGTATTAAGAGGTGATGAAGGGACTGCAGCAATTCTGCTGCCATTTATGAGGAGGGCCACTGGGAGCCATTGTGAGCCCAATTTCAACACTATGAAAAGCAGAAAGAGGAGAAAGAGAAGCCAAGTGTTTGGTTTGAGCTCCTGGGTCAAGCCATACCTGAAGAAAATGATCTCTGAATTTTTCATTATTATAAATCATATGAGAGAATTTCATGTTCTAAA
>JAAGEH010002525.1:17771756-17904135 GCA_011751065.1 Lasiurus cinereus
GAATTTTTCATTATTATAAATCATATGAGAGAATTTCATGTTCTAAAGTTCTTTTCTTATACAGCACTTAGAATACAGTCCCTGAAGCAGTCAAATAAATGAGATAATTAATCTTTTAATGCCCATGCTATCTTATTTAAACACATACAAAAAGCATCAGCAAGTGAGTGCAACAGGTGGCATCTCCATGTAATTTTTTATTGTTTCAATAAAGCAACTTGGAAGTTAGGCATGGAAAATACCACACAAAGGCGTTTCCCTCTCCCTCCCTGTAGAATGGGGAACATTGTTTACACCTGAAAAAGACAACTTGATCTGGAACATATTTCCAGCTGAAACAGCACCAAGTGGACTGGAGAAAATCGGAACAGCAAGTCACTTCTTAGTGGAAAAGTGGGATAGAATGTAAATCTTGAATCAGCCCTCAGGGAAAAGCATCAATTTGGGGGCAGATTTAAAATAAAGCCCTTGTGGAATTAAACCACCGATTCTTAACCAGGGTGTACATCAAGTCCTTCTGTGAGCTTTTAAACTATATCCATCCTTTAGGCCAGCTCTGCAGCACCTGCTTCAGTAGGACTAGGAGAATCAGTCGATTCTTTTAATCCCAAGAGTTTAGTTTGATTTGCATGCCTAATTAAGAATTCCAAAATTAAACATTAGAAAATTCTGTATAACTGGAAATATAATTGAGATTCTTAAAAAGGAACAAAGTATCATGAAAAGAAATTCTCAAAAAACACACACAGCAGCTATAAATAAAAAGCATTCTGAGGGAGGAACTGAGACAGTGGTGGGTGAAATGTTTGTCAGGCTTCCGCTGAGTTTGAAATACAGAAGGACAAGAGGACTGACGGGCACCCAGAAGTCTGAGCCTCCTTCCCCACATCACACTCTGACCCAGAAGTTTCTAGGTGAGCTCATATTAAGATCAAGTGATTGTCATTACTTGTTTCAATTAATTTTGTTCCATTCCATGAGCCCATGTGATTTGTTTTTAGCTTAGATTCGTTTATCAAATGTTGGCTGAGGGCCTGCTAAGCTCCAGGAACTGGCAACAGCTCTTGCCTTTGAGAAGCTTGCTGCCAGGTGGGAGAAATGGTAGGAAAGCAGGTTACAACCATCTTACCTAATAGACAAATGTGTAAATTGACCTTACCGCTTACACCGCCAGCCAATCAGGAGTGATATGCAAATTAACCCAACAAAGATGGTGGTTAATTTGCATATATAGGCACCAAATGGGGGGAAGGGGGACGGGAAGCGGCGTTCTCCCCACCTTCTGTCTCTCACGGCCTTTGATAGTGTGGGAAGGTGGGCTGGAGCAGAAAGAGGAGGCTCCTGGAGCGGAAAGGAGCAGCTCTGGGGCCTGAGCAGAAAGGGTCTGGGTCAGAGTGGAAAGGCGGTGCCAGCAGCCAGGGAAAGGAAAGCCCATTCTAGCACAAATCTTCATGCATTGAGCTTCTAGTACAATTACAGTATAGAATGCAATACCAACACAGGAAGCTAGAATATCCAGGGATAGGAGAGAGGGCACCGGATGATTTCACGCAAGAGATAGGGCGTTTGAAAGGGAAAACAGCCTTAATCAATAGAAGGGCAGAGCATGCAGATTGCAGGAAGGTAAGGGTGAGTAAAGTAGATCCAGCAAGCAATGCCAACTAATTCAGTGCAGCCCTTTGGACACTATTGGTGCTTAATTCGTGTTTCTCCACAAGTGGTACCCTCCAGATAGAGACTAATCTACCTCCCCTGTGTTTTCCTCTCTCCCTTTTCTGAAAAGGTAAATGCCTCCTCCCTGATAAGGACTTTCAAGTTAGTTGCCCAGCACAGAGTAGAATAGCCAGCTGTGCAAGTCCTCCGTATCTTGCAGTGTGCAAATGTGACAGCCCACTCTCATCTAATGGTAAAAATCAGGAGGTGGGATTATTGGGGCTAGAATATCACCACACGCAGCAACTGCCTGTCTATGCTCTCCAGGGATTATCCCTTCGACATTCTGGAAATGTCAGAGCTGTTAGGGGTCGCTGGACTGGAAAACCAGGGGCAAGGGCGCCCTCTGGTGGCCACAGGCGGGTGCTAAGAAGCCCTAGACCTTCCTTGCCCTTGGCGTGCCCAGCAGCAGATCTATCTTCTTGAACAGGGATCAAAGGGCCCCTCCTGTTCAGTCACAATTCTGCAGGGCTGCCATTTCAGGAGGCAGGAGAGGAAGGACATGCGTCCCAAAGGCAAGAGGGACCTTTTAAACATTTGAAAACATATTCAATAAAAAAGTGCTTTGTGCACTGGCAGAGCAAAAAAAGGTGGTTTTGAGGAAAGGTTTCTTTTGTTGCCCTCCTGTTGGGAAAGATCATGTTTTCTTCTCCACAAATCACTCAGATCCCGGGGTCTTAAGGAGGACCTTTAGAAATCTGGGTGGGGGCCCAGAGATTTTTATCCTATTCTTAAGGAGGTATGGGATCTCCAAAAGGATTAAGAACTCCGAGGGGACCCTCCTCCTGAAATTTCATAGAAGCTATGTTCAAATGTGATTCCCTTGAAGCATTAGAGGTCCCAACGTCTGTTTTTGATAATCACGAGGTCCACCAATAGGGTAAGAGAGGGAATAGAAAGAGGCCGAATAGCTTCCTGGTTAAGTGTAAGCTCTTCAGCACCTAGCAGACTCTGCAAAAGGGGGACCAGGAGAGTGTGTGTCACTTAGGGTGGTCCTGAGAGTTCACAGGTAAAGCAGTTAAAATAGTACATAGTCTGAGAGGTAAGGAGCTGGCACAACGCCACAGTGGCTTAGCTGTAAAAGGGAAGAAAAGTACTGCAACCAATTTAAAAAAATGAAGTAGATCTATACATATTGACTTGGAAAGATGGCCAAGTAGGTCACTGAATGAAAAAGGCAAATTGCAGATCTAGATGCACAGTATCACTCCATTTGAGGAACAATACAAACCCAAACATGTACATGTATGGATAAAAGGTCGTGTTGGGAATTTTCTTTTCTTTTTTTTTTCTTTTTTTTTTGTGTGTGTGTGTGTTGGGATTTTTTTGTCTGGAAAAGCACACAATGAATTACCAATAGTGGTTACTTCCAGGGAATAAGTTTGGAAGCAGTGCTTTCTTTTTTAGTTATATATAGTTTTTTATTGTTTGATTTTGAGGCAAGCATTACTTTTGGAAGGGAAAAAAGAAAGAAAAAAATGTGCTGTCCTATGTGGCAGATTGCTAATAGTTAACTACAAAGTAAGGCAAGTGGTCAGTTTCCTGCCAACAAGCAATCTACATGGAGTTTACCTGTCATTGCACATATGGAATATTTTACCATTTGCACACATGCCTTATTTATTACAAAAAAAAAGTTTTAATCTTTTAAAACAGGGCAATTTAGCCCTGGTCCAGTAGCTCAGGTTAGAATGTCGGCCCCATACACCAAGGTTGTGGGTTCGATCTCTGGACAGGGCACATACAAAGAACCAACTGATGAATGAATAAATAAGTGAAAAACGAATTGATGTTTCTTCTCCCTCCCTTCCTCTCTAAAATCAATAATTTAAAAAAAGAGGCAATTTAACTTTGTATTTAGTCTAAGAAAGATTTACTGAGCGTCAGATACTGTGCTAAGTTCTGAAAACATGGAAAGGACTAAGTCTCTGCCTTCCAGTTCATGGTCTAGTTCAGTGCTTCTCAAACTTTATTGTGCTTCCAAATCATCTGCAAATGTTACATATTGGTTATCTATTGTTTAGCAAATCAGTCCAGAACTCTGCAGCTGAAAACACAGTTATTATCTAACATGGTTGCTGAGTCAGAAATTCAAAACTGACTTAACCAGGTGATTCTGGCTCTGGGTCTCTCATGAGGTTGCAGTCAAGATATTGGCTGCAGTCATCTGAAGGCTTAACTGAGGCTTTGGTTCACTTCCAAGATAATGCACAAATATGGCTGTAGGTAGAGGGCCTCAGTTCTTGGACATGTGGCTCTCTGCACAGAGTAATTGCCTGAGTGTCCTCATCACATGGCCTCTGGTTTGAGTGATCCTGGAGAGAAAAGTAGATGCTGCAGTGTCTTTTATGATCTACCAGCCCTGAAGTCATACTTCATCATTTCCACTGTATTCTGTTTGCTAGACACAAGTCACTAAGGACAGCCCATCTCAAGGCAAGGGGAATTAGGTTCCGTTGAGCAGAGGAGGAATTTGCAGACATACTTTAAAACCACCACTGGATTTGGAGTGCATATTATTAAAATGCAAATTCTGAATGAGTAGGTTTGGGAAGGAGCCCAAAAGTTCTGCATTTCGACCATGCTCACAATTGATAGCACTGCTGTTGGTCTTGGACCATACTTTTGAGTTGAGAGGGAATCACACATGCAAAGAATGATAGCTCAGATCACGTTTTTGGAACAATACTGCTTGCAAGAATAATATCCTTTGTCATGCTGGCATCCTTTGGATGATGTCCAATTTTAAAATCACATTTCCTCTGAAAGGTCAGAGCAGTAAAGTAAGGGAAAGACAAGATTACCTTGTTAATACATGAGGACAAGCTGTAATGAAACAAAAAACAACCAAAAGGAGATCCATAAAATCTCTCTGGTCTTGTTTTGGAAGCTCTCAAGCATAAAACATCAGCCATCAATTCTGTAGGGGATGCAAAACAAACAGCAACAAATCTGGGCTTTTAATAAGGATGGTGCAAAGTGCCTTCATCTGCCTAAGATCCCTGACTGCAATACTTACAAAATTAGCTTTGACATGAGGGCAACAAATACTGCCAGCATTTCAAAGATCAAAGAACAAATACCACCAGCAGCGAGATCCAAAGGGGAGAGAATAATAGCTTAGGAGGCCATTTTCATAGCAGTTTTGCAACTGCTTAAGATCTTTTTTTTTTTAATATATTTTTATTGAATTCAGAGAGGAAGGGAGAGGGAGATGGAAACATCAATGATGAGAGAATGATCCATAGCTGCCTGCAACTTGAGCATGTGCCCTGACTGAGCTCAATCACTGAGCAACACTGGCTGGGCCTTAATAACATCTTGTCCCTTCCCTCACCTACTCCTTTCTCTTCCTTTTTCCTTCTCCTTCATTTTTTCCTGTCTTCCTTCCTTTAAATGGGCACCTACAATGTGTTAGGGACTGGAAAAGATTATTTGCCTTCTTTGTCTTATATAGGAAAGACATAAAATGAACATTTATAAAACAATGGAGGCATGAAGCAGTCACTGTGTAGAAACCTGGCTTTTCAGTTGTTAAACAACAACACTAAACTACACTGCAGGTGTCTGTTTGTAACCTAGCACTGAAGAGTTGGGCATCTAAATTATCTTTGACCTCTCTCTCCCATGTTTAACTTACTGCAATTATCATCAGAAGACTGATTTACTTATCACATAAATTAAATTCACTCTTGCTTTAGGAAAAGAGCAGTTGACTAAACCAAACTATCCCAGTGTTCACTATTCTTCAAAACTAGACCCCTTGGAGGCAAGTCATGCCCCAACAGGCAGTGCTGATTAAACGCAGAAAGGCAAAAGCCTTAATGCTATAATTCTTCACCACAAGAAGCTTAAGAGTCTAGGCCAGGAATCCCTAGTCCTGACTCACATTAGAATCACCTAGGAGCTGTAGAAACCATTCTGATTCTGGGCCCCTCTCTAACCCTGAATTTTTGGTTTACCATCTAGAAAAAGCTCCTCAGGACATTCTAAGTGCAGCTTGAGAGAGAAGAATCACTGATCTAGGTTTTTTAAAATGTGCAAATCACAAAAGACACAGTATGAAAAGTTCAGTCCGTTTTGGTCCATTTTTTGGTTACAGCCCTAAAGAAAATTATTATAACGCAAATTCGCAAATAATCCACAACTTGGTATATTCTCCAGTAGAAGTAAGCCCCCTTCAAGCCACAATTCAAATAGAAACAATGAGTCTTCCACTTACCTGATGAACTTGACAGTTTTGCTTTGTGTCAAACTTAAATACCCTTGTGTTTTCAATTTCCTTTTGTTATCAATAAACTCCAATTTTTCCTTTAGATTCCTTTCTTAATGATTTATTCTTGATGTTTTAGGAAAAAATTAGCTATGGACCAAACATTGACCAGCTTTGTTTGCTGAAATTTGAATGCACCTGAATTGTCAGCCTTACGGCATACATAAAAATCACCACTGAAGAGTTTTATTAAAAAACAAATCTCTTGCAGTTTAATAAAACTCACATAACAATATTATAACTGCAAAACTAGCATAAACTGACCTTGTTCTGTTCCTAATGAAATACTAACTTGTTTTTCAAAGTTAGCAGAATAAGACTGCAGACCATGTACTAGAATAGTAGGACAACACACTAGAGAAAAAATTCACTCTAAAATAACTTTTCAAAGTCACCAGGTCAAAATCTACTGTAGACTACAAACCCCTACCTCCAAATTCAAACATTCAATGCATGAAAAGCTGTGATTCCCAAGCACCTGCATACTAGGCTCTTATTATTTATGTTGAATCAATGTAATCTATAAATATGCAAAAATTCCCCTGCTCCTTCCTTTAGCTGTAGCCCAAAATCCTCATCAGAGAGATAGATTTGAGCTTCGCCTACAGTCTCACTGCCAGCGGACCTCACAATTAAGCCTTTTCTTTTCTCAAAAGATGACGTCCTAGTATTGGCTTTCATGCATGTGGGACATAAGCTCTTGCTCAGTAACAATAACTATACATTTCCTTTTCTGCCAACATCACTTGTTAAACTACTATCATCTTTTATAGATAGGGAAAAGTGGACATACCTTAAAATCTTTCTGATAAATAAATCGCTGCGCTGCATCCAGCCTGGATAACCTTCTTCAAAACGGCATATGCTGGAGCCTATTAAAGACAATAAGCAAACAAAAGAAACACATTCTATGTTCACTTTTTAAAAATACATATTTTTTAATCGATTTCAGAGAGGAAGTGCCTCCTGCACGCCCCACACTGGAGACTGAGTCCATAACCCAGCCATGTGACTTCCTGGTTTACAGGTCGATGTTCAACCACTGCACCACACGGGCCGGGCTATGTTCACTTTTACTTGTGAGATCTCCCTGGCAGGACTGAGACTTCTCTGGATAAGAAAGAAGATCTAAGAGACAATCCGTTTTTATTTGGGGGGGGGGGATGAACTATTCAAAAGATTAGAATGCCTCTGCTACTAGAAAGGTAAAAGGAGTTGCCAAGGAAAATAAGGAGAAAACAAGAAGTTTCCCAATTGGGAGCTTGCTCTTTGTCAAAGCAGTGTTTTGGTTTTTTTTCTTTGGCAGTCACTTTGAAATATGTTTTTGTGGGAACAGACACCTTCCCACCCCTCAGCCTTCCAAATAAGGTAACCAAAGCACCACAAGCAACAGTAAAGGTGGGTCCTCACCAGTTCTGCATCATGTTCAAGGCCTATGTCATGGTGCTCAAGCTCTTCATCCCTAAATTTCTTTATCACCTGGTTAAATAAAAAGAAATAGAAGCAAGTCAGCATTCCAACTCTCTGGGTGAGACTAAAAACTCATATTATTATCTAAGATAGATAATAAAGAAACAGAAGCAATCCTTTAAGCTTTGTATGGTCCCTACCATATATACTCAACTCTGCCATTGTAGAGGGGACAGTAGCCATGGACATTTGAACAAGTGGGTAAAGCTGTGTTCCAACAAAACGTTATTTACGAAAACAGGTGGTCAAGTCACAGGCCATAGTTTACCAACCCGATTTAGGCTTTAAAAAAAGCCAGGCCGAGATGAAAGACACTGATGATGCCTTGCCATGCTAGCAATCAGCAGCTGTGCATCACTACAGGTTGCCTAGACCAAACCTGAGAGGGTTGGACCTGCATTGCCACCATCTGTCCACCATCCAGATACCATTGCGGACGTGTACACATAGGGAACTGTTTGACATTGAAACTGAGACTCAGAACTGATGGACATTGAAATTGGGACTCAAACATTTTTTGTTCTTCTAGATTTATTTCTAGTCAGCAGAGGCAAGATTTTTTAAAGAAAAGAATGGGGGGGTGGAATAGATACAGAGGCAAAAGAGCATGGAACAGACTGTAAAACTACAGCGGGAAGACAGGGAAGGTTATGGGGGGGGAGGGTTTGAAAGAGATCAACCGAAGGACTTGTATGCATGTATATAAGCATAACCAATGGATACAAGACACTGGGGGTGGTAGGTGAGGGCAGGTACTGGGGGGTAGGGAAGGCAAGGGGAAGGTCAAAGGGGAAAAAAAAAGGAGACATATGTACTACTATTTGTAATACTTTAAATAAAAAAAAATAAAAATAAAGAAAAGCCAGGCCTGCCCTAGTTGGTTTGGCTAAGTGATAAAGTGTTGGCCATGGGCTGAAGGGTCCCAGGTTTGATTCCGGTCAAGGGTACATGCCTGGGTTGCAAGCTCAATCCCCAGTAGTGGGCATGCAGGAGGCAGCTGATCAATGATTCTCTCTCATCACTGATGTTTCTCTCTTCCTCTCCCTTCCTCTCTGAAATCAATAGAAATATTTTTTTTAAATAAAATAAATTTAAAAAGCCAGACCTGTATCTGCTCCCGTACATGCTATGGGAAATTATCTGAGAATATCTTTTTTTTTTTTTTTTGTAAAAATTTTAAAGAATTATTTGTTTTTTACAATCTGAGAGTATCTTTTAGGTCATTTAATCTGAAGGGTTTGTGCTAACAGCATTTGCTCAGGACCTACCAATAATCCAGAAATGAAGAGAATACAGGTCCGGGCTCAGAAGACATAGGGTTCTGATATCTGCCCAAGCATGTGGCCAGAGCACACAGCTTCAGCTCTCAGTACCTTAGTTTGCTTACCTTTAAAATGAGGTGCTGACCTAGATTTCTAAGGTTCCACAATTTCCTAATATTCTATTTTTTTTCCTTCCTACTAAATTGCATGTCTGCCCCTTTCCCCCTTTATCAGCTCCTTTCAGAATGCAGTCAAATACCTGAAGAAGCTCTTCATATTTTTCAGGATCCTCCTCCATCAATGTTCTGATCTGGTTGTTGTAGTGATGTGCTATGGACTCTTCCACAGCCACAGTGCAGGCCATCGCTCCTTCCCTACCAAGCAGGGCAGTTCCTGCACCTGGAATTGTCAAATCCAGAGCAGTAAAAGATAGGACACCCCTGTTAAAGGAGAGCACTACAAACTTTGGGGCTGGATAATCAATCCCTTGTTGTGAGGGCTGTCCCATGCATTGTAGTATGTTTAGCACCATCCCTGGCCTCTACCCACAAGATGCTGGTAGCATTCCCAGATATGACACCAAAAATGCCTTTAGATATTGCCAAATGTCCTCGAGCAATTTGACCCCGTTGAAAACTACTGTTCTTGGTGGTATCAGGTCACAATGTTAAACCTTGACAAATGCAGTAAGAAGGCTATTCTTTTTTTCAATGATCTCCCTAACTGATTATGGCAAGGAAAATGTCATCATTTGGGGTATGTCTTTGATTCTCCTATACCAGTGGTCAGCAAAACTGCGACTCGTGAGCCACATGCGGCTCTTTGGCCCCTTGAGTGTGGCTCTTCCACAAAATACCACGGCCTGGGTGAGTCTATTTGAAGAAGTGGCATTAGAAGAAGTTTAAAAAATTTGGCTCTCAAAAGAAGTTTCAATTGTTGTACTGTTGATATTTGGCTCTGTTGACTAATGAATTTGCTGACCACTGTCCTATACCATTTACTTTTCTCCCTTTTTAAGAGTAAGCAACTTTGTCAGGAAACATTATCTGGCTAGAACTGAATTAGTCTAGCTTTATTTCCCCCTGTGTTGTATCTATTTTTACTGTATCTTTTATTTATAAAACTACTGATTTTAAGATTTTATCTTAAATAAATTTAAGCAAAAAAATAAAAATAAAAAACTCAGCAAATTTAACTTTAGAAAAAAATTAAGTTAAAAAAAAAAAAAAAAGGCCGTAGAAGGACACAGCAAGAAAAGAATTGTGAGGTGGCACTTAAAGGATATGTTCATCCCAGACCTTCCAGATCCCATAAGCTCTTTTGGATAGACACGCACCTAGCGCAAACCCCATCACATTCCAAAAGGGCATCAGAATTGTCGGCCGGACCCTGAATGCAACCATCAGTTCATTGAACTTTTTCAAGTGGTCTTTTTCTTGATCCCACATTTTCTGTAAGAAACATAACAATAAAAACATGTAGGCATTCCAAGTGTATCCCACTGTATCCCACAGAAGCTACATGCCTTATCCAAGAACCATGATTCTGGCAGAAGCCCTCAGACCCACAAAGTGCCTATTAAAGGATGAGGAGCCATACTCATAAGAAATGAGAAATGTTTAGCTCATTTAAAATTAGGAGGGCAGAATATTAGGTATCACATAATTTCCTTCCAGATTGCTAGCATAAAAGTATCACGTACATCAGAGAAGAAAGTGTGGATGATAATAACTAACACACAGCACTTCCTAATTGCCAGGCACTGTCAAATAGTTTAATGTAGGCAACTCATTTAAGTTGCACAACAGCTTTGTGAAGGACAAACCATTATTATTCCCATTATACAGATGAGGAAAGTGAGGCACAGAGAGGTTAAGGAACTTGTCTGAGGACTCAGAAAAGGCAATTTAACTTATGCTGAGTGTGTGTTACATGACAGGCATGGTATCAAGCTGCTCTATACCAGCCATTTATTCCTCACCAAAACCCAATGAGGTAGGTGTTATCAGCCCATTTTGCAGATATGGAAATGAAGACCTATAGGTTATGTGACTTCCCCAAGATCACACAGTAGTAGGTGGGAGAGAGTTGAAATGTGAAGCTGGGTCTGTGTGAGTACAAAGCCGAGGTCTCTCCTTCTGCTTCTCCATATAAAATAGCTCCGTAGCTCTCCAATGTGGGCTGGAGCACAACCTTTCAACAACTGGTACTTTTTGCTAAAGCTGTTTCTCAACCCCTTTTTCTTTTTCTCCTTTTTATAAAAAATATTTTTTTATTGATTTCAGAGAGGAAGAGAGGGAGAGATAGAAATATCAATGATGAGAATCATTGATCAGCTGCCTCCTGCACACCCCCTACTAGGAATTGAGCCTGAAATCTGGGCATGTGCCCTTGACTGGAATCAAACCCAAGACCCCCTTGGCCTGACTGATTTGGCTCAGTAGATAGAGCATTGGCCTGCAGACTCAAGGATCCCAGGTTCAATTCCAGTCACGGGCATGTATTCTGGTTGCGGGCACATCCCCAATAGAGGGTGTGCAGGAGGCAGCTGATGGATGTTTCTCTCATCGATGTTTCTAACTCTCTCTCCCTCTTCCTTCCTCTCTGTAAAAAAAAAAAAAAATCAATAAAATATATTTAAAACAAAAACAAAAAAACCCTGAGACCCTTCAGTCTATAGGCCAATGCTCTATCCATTGAGCCAAACCAGCTAGAGCTCAACCCCTTTTTCATTATCATCCACCCCCACTATAAAAATTTACTACTACAGATATACCATATTATCTGTTTATATACTAAGCTAGAGGCCCAGTGCACAGATTCATCCAGTGTGTCCCTCTCACCCAGTCTCAATTGGCCAGACCCCAGCAGCAAGCTAACCTACCAGTCGGAGCATCTGCTCCTTGGTGGTCAGTGTGCATCATAGTGACTGGTCAAACAGTCGAACAAACGGTCACTTAGCAGTATTAGGCTTTTTTAATATAGGATGTCCATCTGTGCTCTATACATAGAAAGAATAATATCCTTTTCACTCTTCTCTATCCAATATTCAATTTTTACTCATTTGGGGACAAAGAGTATGTCCCCTAAGAATACATGACCTAATATGATTCATTACATGAAGGCCTTTGGGTCCCCACCCCAGTAAGCTCTGTTCAGTAGACCAGGCTGAGAGATATAAAGCAGCGCCCACCTGAATGATTGGCCCGACACTTGTGCGACCCAGGACAGCCATCTGCCCTGCATAGATGCGGTTTGCTCCATATTCACCTGCATGATCCACACGGATAATTCGATCCACAGCTGCTCGATTGATATTGTCTACAGTCATTCTTGAGCTGCAAAATCTGACACTGATTCTTCTTCCATAAGCTGCAATGCAAGTTTTTATTCTTCATTACTCTCAAGTAAAATCAAGATGTTTCTTTTTACAGACAGAAGTAAGTGGTACCTTAGAACAAAGGTAACAAATGAGTTCCCCTAAGTTGACATGCCCTTAAGTGTATTGTTTATCCTGCAGTATTGGTTTTTAAAAGAGTGACTGTTACCTACACTTAAAACAAAAGACTTCAGCTAAACATCTGAATTTCTGGTTTAAGTGTATGAATATATGGAAATGCTGAATCTAACTTCTCTTAAGGCAGTTAAGGTGGCAGCTGGCTCTAAATAGGCATGGTTCTCTATGCCAGTGGTCGCCAACCCTTGGTCCATGAGGTGAGAGATTGGCGACCTCCGCTTTAATTCACTCACCCCTCAGGGCCCACTTCGTTCCCAACCCTGGTTACACAGAACCTTTTAGGGAGTTTTCAAATCCATAAACGTTCCTCCCCAATTGACTTCTGGAAGGAGACACTGATATTTTAAAAAAGCTCTGTATACAAATCTTCTCTGAAGCTAAAGTTGAGAACCATAGATTTAAATTCTCTTAAAATACCTATATCCATGAGCATCCGATTTTGAGAAATAAGCTTTAGAACTTAGGTTTCATCTCATTATGGTAGATACAATTCAATTGAATTATTCTTGCCTTCAAAATGTAAATTCTTCAGGACAGATTAGATACTGTCTTTAAAAATTTGCTAATAGCCCTAGCCGACTCGGCTCAGTGGATAGGGCGTCAGCCTGCAGACTGAAGGGTCCGGGGTTCGATTCCAGCCAAGGGCACATGCCTGTATTGCCGGTTCGATGTCCAGTGGGGGGGTGCAGGAGGCAGCCAATCAATGATTCTCTCTCATCATTGATATTTCTATCTCTCTCTCCTTCTCCCTTCCTCTCTTAAATCAATAAAGAAATATATTTAAAAAAATAAATAAAATTAAAAAATAAAAATTTGCTAATAGTAACACCTGGATTTGTATTGTGAGCCTCATATGGTGGCATCTCAAAAGTTTTTTCCCGAGAGAAGAATTCTGTAATGTGTTTAGGTATGTAAGTTGTCTTCAGTCCATTTTGCAGATATGGAAATAGAGACCCAGAGAAAATATTTAGTTTGTAAAGTGAACTTTAACCTGTATTGGTATCACCTTAAGATGTATTCCAAGCCTTATGTATGACAACCATGTCTTTCTATCTTTAACAGATATTTTTCATTTAGTCTAACTTCAATACTCAGAAAATGTGTGGAACTTTCCATTTGGGTACATCTGTAGTTTTTTCATTAAAAAACTTGAGTGCTCTGGACATAGGTAGGCCTTGTGGGATTTAGGTTCAACTATTCTGCATTTGAACTTTTTGGCCAATGGAGTTTAAAATGCCTCACTAAACACAAAAGTGTGAGTGGACATGGAGGTCTGAAGCATGGTGACTCAGCTTTGGTCTACTCCACTGCACAACCTGCTCCATCTCACTAAGCATATTTGACTCAGGAAACTAGACTCCAGTTCCTGTACTCCACATTCTGCCAAGTATAATGTACTACTCAGTTCTGTGCCTTCTGACAATGGGTTAATGTTAACTGTGGCCATATTTTTATGTGGAGAGAAATTTGATAAAGTCAAGATAGCCTCTTGCAAGTTTCTGCTTCCTAGTCCAAAGACTGGTACTCTCATCAATCTGACCTTCTTATAGAAAGCCTAGAGGCCTGATGCATGAAATTCGTGCAAGGGGCTCAACCCTCACAGCCCCGGCTGCCTCACAGCCCCAAAGCCCTGCCCATTGGTCCTTCTGGAAGGTCATTCTACTGTCTGGTCTAGTTAGCATAATAGCTCTTAATTATATAGGATGGGGCAAAAAATTGACCCAGGAATTGACACTGAAAATGATGAGCTGGCTCTACTTCTCAAATTAATATTGGTTGCTTGTTCTTTGTTACTCCCCCCAAAAACATGTCAACGGGAAAGAACTTTATAGACAACTCATTAAAAAAAAAATTTTTTTTTTAAGTACATAGGATGAATTCCAACACACAGCTGACTTTTTCTGGGTAGGATTATATTTAGATAAAAAACATAAGCCTATACTACCTTTCCAGATTCAGACACCTAACAAATGATCTGGGGTGAGAGGTAAAGTGGAGAATTGAATATCATAACATTTGCCATTTCTATCTTTTCACAATCTCTGCAAGGTGTCTTTAATAAGGATGAAGGGACCTTAGAAAAGGCACAGAGCTAGGGCCAGAAAATAGGTGTTTTGTCTCAAACACTAACTTTGGACATGTAGAATTGCCATTTCTTACATACAAATTGGTTATAATCAGGTTATTTCCATTTTAAAGTAAACATACAATAACAAAACCTTTCTTACTGGGTTACCATGAAGATAAAATGAGATATAGGAAGCAAGGTAACTTTATAAATGAAGATTCTTATTCTGTTATGCCCATTGGCTCAACAAAGAAGCGTTACAATTCATATTCAACAATCCAATGAGTTTTGCCTGTACTGTCACACACTTTAAAAAAACAAATTTGAGGGCCAGTGGCAAAAGCTCTCAAATGCATCATTTTTATATTTGTGTTTTCCAAAGTGTGAAACATATACCAATAATGTTACCCAAAAGATTTTAAGTGGTATATGGGAAGATTTTACATGGCTGATGATCAGACATTAAATATTGCCCGTGTGATAAGAGTTATTATTCTCTTTTAAATTCGCTTCCAGTCTTTTTTATTTAATCAAGGACAAAGGTCTGTTTATAGCTGACAAATCCTAACACTTGGTAATCTTCCTTTTAAAACAAATTTTTAAATCCTCACTTGGGGACATTTTTTCATTGATCTTTAGAGAGAGTTGAAAAGAGAGAGAAATAGTGATGTGAGAGAAACACATCGATTGGTCGCCTCATGCAACGGAGGTACATGTCCTTGACCAGAATTGAACCCGGGACCCTTTGGTCTGCAAGCTGACGCTCTACCCACTGAGCAAAACCAGCTAAGGCTAATCTCCCTATTTTACCAGGAAAAAAGTTGGTCTTGGGCTCAGGCCTTAGTAGGCCACAGTATCTAATGCATTTAATAACTTTTTTGGTTTCGGTGTATAGATTACTTTGATGTGGGGCTTCTGTTTATCATAAAGATTTAGTTTCCCTGAAATTATTTAATTTAAAAATGGAATACGGTGATAAAATATACTTAATAATCAAAAGTGCAAGTGGTATTGTTAGAGAGTGGAAAAGTTTTAACTGCCCTTCCCTATGACTGCCCTGACCATGAAATCCAGCTGCACCTTGCAGAACAGGATGCCAGTAGCCAGCTGAACAGGACAGTACCAGCCTGAGTGCCTAGGATGTGGGTTTAATACCTTCACAGTGGGACGATATAGCTGAGAAAACTGCTTTGTTTGAGGTTGCCATTGTTCCACTTAGCCTGCCAACGAGGATGTGGTTTTAGTGCGCAACAGCTACCTTGCACCTGAGGTCGGGGCTGCTCTCCGGACTTCCTGCATGGAGGAAGGCGGAGCAGTCGCCGGCCGGCTGATAAAGGCTCCCTGATTTCAATCGGCTTGGACTCCAGTGGTCAGTTGGTCGCGATCGCTCCACAACAGTATTGCTACGAGGCAAAATCCTGAAGGTGGTACACGGACAACTTCACTTGCAGAAAGCGACCTCATACATTTCTGGGGCAGCTCAGAGGAACCAAGACAAGGAGAAGCCAGGCTCTGAATCCAAGTGTCCCTACTCCAAATTCGATGCTCCGTCCGTTACCCTGGTGCTTCTCAAACTGTCTAATGTACACAGTTCACGCCGAGAGCTTGTTAACATACTACAGACTGGAAAAGCACCCGGTGGGTCAGTGGATGCGCCCCAGGATCTGCATTTCTAACAAGCTCGGGGGTGGGGATGCGAGAAGCGGAAGCCCTGGGCGAAGGCAACGGGGACACCCCTGGGGCACTGAACTTTCAACACCCTCAAGTGTCCTCAGCCGGGAACTCCGACACCTGCCGTGACTTGCCGGCACAGGTGTGCACTCGCCCAACGCGCCAACCCGTGGAGGCCGCCCCAGAGGGTCCTCGCGGAAAACCAAGCTCGCTTTCCAGCGGCGCACAGCACGGCCCCCGAGCCGTCAGCAACCCGGGTTTCCAGTCTTGCAGTCGCGCTCCGTCGCAGTCCTGTGACGTCATGGTAAACGTCTCCCCCGCGACCTCGCCGGTTCAACCCCCAGGCGAAAACTCCCGGGCTTCCCGCCCCGCGCGGGGCAGCGGCGGCCGCGCTCCCACTTTACCTGAGAGGGATCGCGGGGCGCCGAAGCACAGCCGCCACGGGGAGCCAGACGCCATCACCGGCGCGTAGCTCATTGTCGGCGACAACAAAGCAACTACTCCCTTGGACGACGCGGGCCAAACGTGTCCTGGGCGCAGACTGATGACGAAAGACAGACGTAGGGAAGACGCTGCCCGTATCTACATCGGTGGTAACGCCCCCAAGGCCCCTGCTTCCATTCGATTGGTTGGAAATCGCGAATGAAAATATTCTATTGGATGGAGTCGATATCAATCACTTGGGGGGGAGGTGGCGAAGGAACCTTGGGTTGCCATGGAGGTGAGAATGCTAAATCGCTCGTCTAACGATCTGACAGAGTAAAGATTTTTTACATGACATATTTTTAAAATTTTCAATTACAGTGGAGTATAATAGTATATTAATTTCAGGTGTAAAACCCCGTGATTAGATATTTGACTTATAAAGTGAACACCTTGCTAAATCTAGTAGCCATCTGATACCATATGTAGTTATTACAATATTGACTGTATTCCCTATGTTATACTTTATTTCCCCCTATTATGTAACTACCAGTTTGTATTTATAAATCCCTTCACCTTTTCCCCCTCCGTCTCGTTCCCATCTCCAACAGGGTAAAGATTTCTCAACTATATTCCTGGGAAAGAGGACTATGAGTGAATTAATTTATTGGCCTTGCCATCGTACTTTATGCTTCGCCAACATGGAAAAAGATTTTTCTCTATATTTATCCTATATCCACTTCAAAATAGTAGATATTACATGCTGAAATTAAATTCACCACATGGCCAAAAGTGTTCTCTCTAGGTATTGGGGCTAACAGACTATTTAAAGTTTTTTCCTATTTTCTCAACTTTAGATTTTCTGTAGAGAGCATGTATTATTGTTGTGTCCACTTTACTGTTGGTAAACAAATGGGTGCCAATTGGTTTTCTGAGGTTTGGGGTAAGGAGAGGAGATTTAGCAACATATACTTTTAAAAGTGCATTCCATAGTGCATTCATGATGTTTCTCTCTCTCCTCCTCTCTTCCTCTCTGAAATCAATGAAAACATGTCTTTTAAATAAAGAAAAATTTATTTATTTAAGAAAGGGGATGGACTGGTAAACAAATGTACCACTCTAGTAGGAGATGTTGATAATGGGGAGGCTATGATAAGCGGGTATATGGGAAATCTTTGTACCTTCCTCTCATTTTTGCTTTGAATCTAAAACTACTCTAAGAAATTAAGTATTTAGAAAAAAATTGTTGGAAATGTTTAAAAATGCATATCCACTGATAAAGTAATCCTACTGTTAGGATTATAGCACAATATGATCCTTAATGGCCATTTGTAAGCTTCCCACCATAGGAGAGCAAAAGACCAGGGAAAATTGTTGGATACCGGGAGTCAGACCATATAGGGAATTGAAACTATTCTAGACACCTGATCACACACCTGCATTCCATCCGCATTCCAAGCCCACCACCTCAGACCCCAAACCCACTGATGACAAAAGTTTCCTGCCAGTGACTGCCTGTAAGGATGAAACTCCAGCTCCCGGGTACTACCATCATAGACTCAATGTCCTCTTGGCTCGGTGCTGTGCAGCCCTTCCCTTTCACTATCCTATTCTCTATCCCCTTCCCTTAAATAAATTCCATTTTTATTTTTATTTATTTATTTTTTTAATATGTTTTTATTGATTTTTTACAGAGAGAAAGAGAGAGGGATAGAGAGTTAGAAACATCGATGAGAGAGAGACATCGATCAGCCGCCTCCTGCATGCCCCCTACTGGGGATGTGCCCGCAACCAGGATACATGCCCTTGACCGGAATTGAACCTGGGACCTTTCAGTCCACAGGCCGATGCTCTATCCACTGAACCAAACCGGTTTCGGCCCATTTTTTTAAAAAGATGTGTTTTCATTGATTTTAGAAAGGGTCAAGTGAGAGAGATATAGAAACATCAATGATGCCGAAACCGGTTTGGCTCAGAGGATAGAGCGTCGGCCTGCGGACTGAAAGGTCCCCGGTTCAATTCCGGTCAAGGGCACCTATCTTGGTTGGGGGCACATCCCTAGGGGCGTGCAGGAGGTGGCTGATTGATGTCTCTCTCTCTTGTCAATGTTTCTAACTCTCCCTCTCTTTTCCTCTCTGTAAAAAATCAATAAATATATTTTAAAAAGAAAAGAAACATCAATGATGAGAATCATTAATCAGCTGCCTCCTGCATGCTCTGCACTAGGAATTGAGCCTGCAACCCAGGCTTCCCTTGTAATCCTTATCTGGAAGGATACCCGGTCTAATTAGCATATTATGCTTTTACTATCCTATCTAATGTAAAATGCAAATTGACCACACCTCCTGCTATGCCCACCAGCCATGCCCACCAGCCAATCAGAGCAAGCATGCAAATTAACCCAACCAAGATGGCTATGGCCACAGAGAGAGCATGGAGGAAGCCAAGCTTTCTGCACAACCTGGCCTCCAATTAAGGCAACAAAGTTTCAGTGGCTGCCCCCACGGAGAGAGCAGAAGGCTTGGCTCTACTCCAGCCTACAAAATTCAATTGTAGAACATAAATAAATCCCAGATACCAGGGCCTTCACTGGGGGGCATGTCCAGCCTGCAAACCACCACAGCCCCCTCACCCAAGCCACCCCACGCCCCAAGGGAACACTCACCCTGATCCAGGACACCCTTCAGGTCAAACTAGCTGGCCCCCACCCATGCACCAGGCCTCTATCCTATCTAATAAAAGAGTAATACGCAGATTGACCATCACTCCAACACACAAGATGACTGCCTCATGTGGTCAAAAGATCCTACCCCCATGTGGACACAAGATGACTACCACAAGATGGCCAGCAGAGGAGGGCAGTTAGCAGGAACCAGGCCTGCAAGGGAGGGCAGTGGCGGGCGATCAGGCCTGCAGGGGAGAGCAGTTGGGAGGAACTAAGCCCACAGAGTAGGGAAGTTGGGGGTGACTGGGCCTGCAGAGAAGGGCAGTTGGGGGGGACCCAGTCCTGCAGGGGAGGGCAGTTAGGGGTGACCAGGCCCACAGGGTAGGGCAGTTAGGGGCAAATAAGCTGGCACAGGAGCTGTTAGGTATCAATCAGGCTGGCAGGGGAGTGGTTAGGGGGTGATCAGGCTGGCAGGCAGGAACAGTTAGTGGCAATCAGGAAGATAGGCTAACAGTTGGGAGCCATTCCTGGATTGTGAGAGGGATGTCCAACTGCACGTTTAGGCCCAATCCTACCTGGATTGGATCTAAATGGGCAGTTGGATATTTCTCAAGGGGTCCCAGATTGGAAAGGGAGCAGGCTGGGCTGATGGACACCTCCCACCCCACCATGCACGAATTTCATGCAGGCCTCTAGTATATATATTCATGCGCAGGGGGTTTGGGGGGGTGTCCATCAGCCCAGCCTGCTCCCTCTACAATCTGTGGCATCCCTCTCACAATCCAGGACTGCTGGCTCCCAACTGCTCGCCTATCTGCCTTCCTGACTGCCCCTAACTGCTCCTGCCTGCCAGCCTGATCACCCCCTAACCACTTCCCTGCCAGCCTGATAGATGCCTAACTGTCCCCTGCTAGCCTATTTGCCCCTAACTGCCCTCCCCTTCAGGCCTGGTAACCCCTAACTGCCCTCCCCTGCAGGCCTGGTCCCCCCACAACTGCCCTTCCCTGCAAGCCCAGTCACCCCCAATTTCCCTCCTCTGCCAGCCTGGTCACCCCTAAGTGCCCTCCCCTGATGGCCTGATCACCTACAACTATTCTCCCTTGCAGGCCTGGTCCTTCCCAACTGCCCTCCCCTGCTGGCCATCTTGTGTGTTGGAGTGATGGTCAATCTGCGTATTACTCTTTTATTAGATAGGATAGAGGCCTGATGCATGGGGGTGAGTGGGGGGGGGCGCCAGCTAGTTTGCCTTGAAGGGTGTCCTAGGTCAGAGTGGGGATTCCCTTGAGGTGTGGAGTGGCCTGGGCGAGGGACCTATGGTAGTTTGCAGGCTGGCCACACCCCCAGGTGACCCAAGCAGAGGACCTGGTATCTGGGATTTATTTACCTTCTATAATTGAAACTTTGTAGACTTGAGTGGAGCCCTGGGCCTGCCAGGATATGTGGAAAGCTTGGCTTCCTTCATCACGGGTGAAACCCAAGCCTTCCTCCTGCTCAGTCTGTGGCTGCAACCATCTTGGTTGGGGTTAATTTGCATACTTGCTCCCGATTGGCCTGTGGGCATGGGGCTTGGCTTGTGGGTGTAGCAGAGTGGTTAATTTACATATTATTATTTTATTAGATAGTATATTTTACCTAATAAACATGTAAATTGACAGTACCTCCGCTATGCCCACAGCCAATCAAAGATGCAAATTAACCCAACAAAGATGGAGGTTAATTTGTATACATACCTGGGTCCCAGGAACCTCCTCGACACCCAGGTCATTCTCAGCCAACCATCAGAGGGGCTGAGCCTGCGATAGAAGGGGCTTGGGAAGGGACCGAGCTTGCAACCAAATGCAGACCATTGGAAGTCAGCATTGGGTTGCTCAGCTGCAGACTGGCAACCCAACACTGACTGCTCAGGTGACTGAGACCCCGAAAGTGAGTCAGGTTCTGATCTGCAGCCTCAGTGAAAGCTGTTGATCAATGCACTTACATCTCTCTCTCCCTCTTTCTTTCTGATCTTCACCAGCAGCCAGGCTTTTCTTTCTCTCATGGCCTTTCTCTCATGGCCTCTGGTGGGGTGGGAAGCCTGCTGTTAAGCCCCACCTCTTTGACCAGGCCCAGAGATAGGCCTGGAGATGCTGACTGGCATAGGAACCAACCCATCAGAACCAAAGGTGGGTGCTGTGGGGAACCAATGGCTGCCTAGGAGTCAGAGCTTTTGCTGCTGGCTGGACTAGGAACAGACCAATTAGAACTAAAGGTAGGTGCTATGGGGAGCCAATGGCTGCCTAGAAGGTGGAGTTTTGATGCTTACCTGCATAGGAACTGACTAATCAGAACCAAAGGTGGGTGCTATGGGGAGCCAATGGCTGCCTAGAAGGTGGAGTTTTGATGCTTACCTGCATAGGAACTGACTAATCAGAACCAAAGGTGGGTGCTGTGGGGAACCAATGGCTGTCTAGGAGGTGGAGCTTCTGACACTGACTGGCATAGGAACCAACCAATGAGAAACAAATCTGGGTGCTGTGGGGAGCCAATGGCTGTCTAGAAGGTGAAGCTTTTGATGCTGGCATGGGAACCGACCAATCAGAACCAAATTGGCCAGCAGAGGAGGACAGTTGGGGGCAACATCCTGCAGGAGAGAGTAGTTAGGGGTGATCAGGCTGGCAGGCAGAAGAAGTTAGGAACAATCAGGCAGGCAGGTGAGCAGTTAGGAGCCAGTAGTCCCAGATTCTGAGAAGGATGTCTGACTGCCTGTTCAGGCCCAATCCCTGGGATCAGGCCTAAAATGGCAGTCAGACATCCCACAAGAGGTCCTCAATTGGAAAGGGTGCAGGCTCAGTTGAGGGAATCACCCCTCCATACACAAATTTCATGCACTGGGTCTCTGGTATATATATAATCTTTTATCCAAGTAACTATAAAACATGTAAGGAACACTGCTCTTGTAAAATAATTGAAGTTGCTAGTTGTTTTCAAATCACTTTAATACACTGCAGTCATTTAAAATTATGATGAATAGTTTTAAAAATCCAAATACTTATTGAAAGTGAGAGTGATATAACATTTTCATCTAGAGCTCCTAAGAGTGTAAATCTGGCTCTCAAAAGCATTAAAATGTTCTGAGTTTTGTTGTAATCCCACTTCTAGGTCTCTATCTCTAAGAAGGAAAAATGTTGACAAAGATTTATGGATGACCCAGTTATTTACTATCAGAAAAATTTGGAAACAAAATGTTAAGTAGCAAGGGAATGTTTTAAAAAATTATCTGTATGATATTAATATTATGCAGTCTGCTGAAATGTTTATAAAGAACTTTTGATAAAAAAAGAAAACACATTAAGTGAAAAAGACATAACTTTTTTTTTCCTTCTCATCCTCCTTCCCTCCCTTTGTACTTTCTATCTTAAAAGGAATTTTGTCGTTTAACAGTGGCTGTCCATAAATATTGCTTATACATGATTCTTCCTTTTTCCCCCCTCTGCAGCTTTCAATGTTCTCTGTATTTTCTATAATAAACATTTTTATAATGAGGAACAAAATTCCAAAAAGAAAAGGCATACTTATCCCTAATTCAATCCTCAAAAATAAAAGTGATTGTATCTTATTTTTCTACTTAAAGTGTTAGGACAAGAAAAAGGCCTCTTTTTCCTTGCTATAGCCTTCCACAATTTATGAGAAGTACCTGGTAAGTAAACCCCAATATTGTTAACTGCTCTGATTCAAACAGCCTTTCTGTTCAAATGGCTGGACAAGGTAAGCTACTCTCATGGCAACATTCTTGCATACTCATACTCCCTACTGTTTTGACAACTCAGGGATAATTCTCACTAAGGACTCTCTAGTTCAGGGGCGAGGAACCTTTTTTCTGCCAAGGGCCATTTGAATACTTTTAACATCATTAGAGGGTCATACAAAATAATCAACTTAAAAATTAGCCTGCTATTGTTTGGTCAAACATTTAATAATTCAGCCTAATGCCTTGGCAGGCCAGACCAAATGATTTCTCAGGCCTTATATGGCCCCAAGGGCCAGACCTTACCCATCCTTGCTCTAGTTAGTAGAAAGTTCCCTTTCCCTCGCCCCTTTAAACATGCCTCTTTTGAACTCTTCACATAACTTTTATTCTAAGCATGTTTTTTTTTAATATATTTTATTGATTTTTACAGAGATGAAGGGAGAGGGATACAAAGTCAGAAACATCGATGAGAGAGACATCGATCAGCTGCCTCCTACATGCCCCCTACTGGAGTGTGCCCACAGGCAAGGTACATGCCCCCGACCGGAATCGAACCTGGGACCTTTCAGTACGCAGGCCGACGCTCTATCCACTGAGCCAAACCGGTCTCGGCTCTAAGCATGTTTTATAGGTTTGGGAAAAATACTAATAAAACACCTCCCTAGGACATATGCCCTATCTCCTGAAAAACAAACAAACTAAAATCCCAGCCCAAGGTCTGCTCAATTTCATCCCCCCAAATCCTCCTCCTTTTCTTGTCACCTAGTAATAGCAGCTATTACCCTTTAAAGGGGAAACCATCTTTTGTTTCGTGCCCTTTTATTGATTAGCAATGCACTAGCCCTTTCCTTTTGTGAAATATAAACTCCCTCTCTTTGCACCTCTCTCTTCCCTCAGTTATGAATTCTTTCACAGCCCATGTCTAACAATAAGGGAATATTATGCCAGAAAGATGAAGATACCTGTACAAAATCACACAATTAAGCAAATAGCAAAGCCAAGCATGTCCCAAGCACATCCATGCATTGGAAAGAAAATACACCAAATGAAATTGACTAATAAAGCCATACCTTACATAAAGAAGGTGCATGCAGAAGTTCGATCTGATCTTGCAGTGCTAACCTAGAAAAATCAATTCCTTTCTTCTCCAACACTTACTTGCTTTTAGCTGCAATCAGTTATGTAGCTGCAGTAATTTAGTTGGTCAATTTACAAGTTAATTCAAACTAAAAACTTGCTTAACTGGATTCTTCTCTTTCCTGGATGAGAATATTTTGTGATTGTGAGAATGAGCAAAGCATCCTTCCAAGGGAGTCTGTAGCAGAATGAAGCAGAACAAAGAAAATAGAAAAATGCTGTTGGGGGGTGGAGGGAAGAGGACTTTTAAGGGGTGTTTTTAAGAGTTGAGGGCTAAAAACAATCTGAATGTCCAGAAGAGATCAAATCCTTATGGAAGTAATCATTTTTTAGATAGTACAAGGGTCTCGAGATTAAGATTAAAGTTAGGGTGGTTCTTAATAAACATTCTCCTTGTTAAACGTTAAAATATAGTTCAGTATTTTGCAGATGCAGCTGTAAATAGGATGAGCTTGACAGGAACTCAATGGGTAAATGTAGCCAACTGTAAATGAGAAATCAATGTGTAAGGAATACTAAGGCTCCCTTGTGGAGACAGAGCTTTGAATGTGAATCGGTTGTGCCCAGAGTTCGGGGTCCCCAATAATCCACCACTAAGGAGCCTTTTCCGATGCAAAAGCAAAGAGTCTTTATTCAAACCCGGGTTTGGCTCTCAGCCTCTTTCTGGCGCAGCAGCGAGGCGAGAGAGCGAACCGGGCGGGAACAATGAATTTTATGGGGTAGGATAATTAGGGGGCTTGGGAAAGTGATGAGGGTTACAGAGATTGGTCACTTGAATTGGGGTCTTTCTGTAGTTAAGCCTAATTAGGACCTTAGCTGTGTCCCTGGAGCTTCATTGGTCCTTTCAGGTGGGGGTCGGGGAAGTTAAGACATTGCTGGCACACCTGTGGCCACTCCCAGAAAAGGGAGGGGGTTTAGGCAGGGGTCCCAGCCCTTATAGGACAAAATGGAGGGGAGTCCATTTCCTTTCAAATCTCCTGTACCCTTTACTTGCTGCAGGTAAATAAAATTACCCTGGCACAACTACACCTGACAACCACATTTTGTTGTTGTTATTGTTAATCTTTAATTTTTTTATTGGAATTTTGAGATAGAAAGGGAAAAGAAGATAGAAATATTAGTTTTTCCACTTATTTATGCATTCATTGGTTGGTTCTTAATATGTGCTCTGATTAAACCTGAAACCTTGGTGAAAAATTTAGAGTGGGCCAGGGTCACACACCTATTTATGACATGAGTCCATAACGTACCAAAAAATATTTTATTCCGACCACCTGGGTGCAGGGGGTGCCGAGACCGAGAAAGGCATCTGCAAAAAGAGCAGGGCGAGAGAGGTTTTTATTAATCCTTGCTGGCTGTGAGCCGCTCTGCTGACGTAAGGGTCTGGTACGTCCTTGGTTCCTCCCATGTCAGGTGTCTTCTGGTTATCTGAGCTATGCTGTGCTCAAGGCTGCAAGCTTTCTGCAAGATATCTGCTAAGCACAATAAGTCTCTGCCCTGTTTTATTCTCTTTAACCCTTTCATTGGCATATCCGGAGGATGCTCTAACCTCTCACCATCTGAGCTACTCAGCCAGGGTCACATCTTGTTCTTGAATAGAACACCCCAAGTAGTGTAGTCCTTGAGCTCGGTAACACATATATAATGGAAAGCTATGTAGCCTTTAAAAAGAATGTGGCCATTACTTACATGGAAAGATCTTTAAGATGTTATTGAGAAAAAAGACAGAAGCTCACAAATATGTATTTTATACATTCATTTAATATATCTGCCTGAATATTATAATTTTTCTGGGAGAATAAAATAAACATCATTAACGATGATTACCTCTGTGGGGGGACAGAGGGGTAGGGTGACAGGGGGAAGAACACATAATAAGAATTGTATCACAGTTGTTTAATGATTATTTACTTTACTAACTGTTAGGGGTGCCGAAGGAGAAAAGCACGAGACTGAAAGTGGTGAAGAATAATAAATTTATTAGGTCATCTGGAAATCAGTCGGATGGAGCCCCAAAATGGTGACAGCACCCAGGGACAGGGAATCAGAAGTTTTATAGGACTCCAGGCAGGCTTTCCTGGCAGGACTCTGGGCAGATCCAGATCCTAGGAGAGTCCAGAGGGGAAAGATAACCATCTTAGCAAGTGGAATGTCGGTTGTGAAATGGTCTAAAGGTCAGTTTTCCGGGGGATGGGTATCAATTCAATTCTTTGATGAGACCTAGCACTAACTATAGATAAAATGAGGTTTTCTTACAAAACCTGGAAAACTGAAGGACATGTTGCAAAAAGAAAATACATTTTAAAAGCAGAGCAAGGCTTGGCTGGTGTGGCTCAGTGGTTAAGCATCGACATATGAACCAGGAGGTCAAGGTCACAGTTTAATTCCTGGTCAGGGCACATGCTCAATCCCCAGTGTGTAGCATGCGGGAGGCAGCCAATCAAAGATTCATCATTGATGTTTCTATCTTTCTGTCCCTCTCCCTTCTTCTCTTAAATCAATAAAATATATTTATAAAATAAAATAACAAATAAAAGCAGATCAAGGACAGGACATGCTCTGACTTGGTTGCTGTGCCTAGACCATGACCCCTCTGAGGGTTTGCCTCAGGAATGCTGACTATTCTCTAGTCCCAGGAATGGGATGAGCTGTTTGTAACATCGGAGATTAGTCAGTTTGTTGTTGGACTTCAAGGTCCTGAAAGCTAGACTGCAGACCCTCCCCTCCCCTTTTTCCTGTTACCCTGTTAGCTGCAGGTCGCCCTTTCTTCCTCACCGGAGTATAATCAGACAGCTGGCAAAGGGGTGAGAGTGGGGTTAGAGCAGAATTTCCAGGATGACCTGCTGCTCTCCCCAGACTGCGGGCATTACTGGAATAGACGTCCATATATGATTCAACCCTGTCTCTACTGAATTTGGCTCAAGTAGTGACAGGCAGTCTCGGTCCTGTTTAGTGTCTAGTATTAGGGAGAGCACGTGAAATAATTTTATATCTTTTACGTTTAAATTTTAAGTTTAAATCATACACATACACACACTCCCCACAGCTTCAGCAGAGCCAAGGAGTTACCAAAACATTCATCTGATAATCTCCTACAATTAAGCACTTCTTTTTTTCTCTCTGATTCTAGGAAAAGACAACGAATGACTTTACAAACTTATAATTGTTCGTGCTCACTTGATTATTGACAAGAAACCTCTGAATTCAAATATATAACACCACATTGAAAAACCTTCAAGATTGTTTAATCAGTAGTTTTCATGCACATTTGTTAGTGAGAGCTGCACTTGAACGATTATACAGACATCACTTAAAGTTATCAAAATACATATATCAAAACATTCAAGAGGTATGTAAATTAGCATTTCAAACAAATATATTAGCACATTTCAGTATCATTTTTATAATAGGGAAAGAAAACAGCTTCCATCTCTCTCCTTCTCTCTCTCTCACACACACACAGACACAGAAAACTTGGCTATCCTCAGAAGTATAGCAAAGGTGAGAACATTATATATATATTTATATATCTAAATACACTAGGTAGAAATGCCCCGAATGGGAATTTTTTAAAAGTGAGGGTAGCATGAACTTTTGTTTACTCAAAATTTCATGATACTAGTTTACAGACCTAGAAAATCATAAACCTTAACAAGAGAGAAAAAGCTTGAAAGGCTCATTGGTCTCACAGGTACAAAAATATCCCATGTTAATGCTCACTTTGTGGAAGGAAAGTAATTGACCTGGGGCAAAGGGACAAGTCCCCAGCAATGGGCAGACTATAGTCAGCTGGCTGGCTCCTCAGAGCAGTGATCTTTTTCTAATAGGGGGTGGAGGGGGCGGGAAATATTCCAAACAGCAGCAGCGTTCTGAAACTTGCATCCAAGGTGAAATTCCAGCTATCCCCAGGAAAGATTCCGTCAGTGAAAGGCAGGCGTAAACAGTACGTTATAAAACAAATGATCTGAAGCTGTAAAAATGAAACGGTTGCCACATTAAACAATAACTCAGGCTTACACTCAAAAGTTCAAACTTATCCATTTCGGAAAACTTATGCTGAGGTATTGATTACATACAATTTTTACTGTAATTGAAATTACCTTAAAAGGTACTCCGCATGTGTTGTAAGGTAAAGGCACTTGTGCTTAAAATTTTAAGCACACGAAAACCAACAGTAGCCCTGAACCATTTGGATAGGTGTATTTAAGAACACAATATTGTCTGATGTGCTAACTGGCACAGGCTGGTCTGATTAACAGCCCATATTTCTCCAAAACACTTAAGCCCAGAAACCCACAAATCAAATAAATACTCAACAGTTTTTCCAGCCTGGCTCTGAAATGGACAGTGTCCTTCAGAAATAGAGACCTCAGTGCAGGAAGGGAAGTGGCATTTGGAAGACCGTTCCTCTTCATTTTGATGGCACGGGGCCCTCTCCCAAGTCTCCAAACTCAGGACTGGAAGGGAACCGAGGGCTTGTGGATATCCAGCCCCGTAAAGGCACTGTCCCCTGCGTAATAAGGCCGCAGCTAAGAAATCACTGCCACCTGCAGCAACCCCCTGGGAGGGCTTCCTGCGTACATCCAGGGGCTGTGACTCACACAGCAGGCCCGGCTTTTCTCACGTGACCATCCCGTGTGGCTGAAATTACATAGCTGTCCTCTCCATGTTCCCACCACTTCTTCACAAATCATGATTCAAGGCTTTCTCTTCATTAAAAGTAAAAATAAAAATCAGGTTTCATTTTAAGTCCACAGAACCGTTCCTTACTTCTAAAGGAACACTTCTCAGTGTAAACCCCTAGAATCTGGTTTAAAAGGATGACCCCAGCCACACGAACAGATGATCCCTAGAGTTATAACTAAAAGACAATACAAAGAAGCCCTTAAAAAATATATAAGGTCTCTCCTCCCCCATTTTTGGTGTAAAAGCTTAAAGGCATCATACATCAGTTTTTGGTAGTCACTTGAGTGGCTGGTCAACAGGCAAGACTTGGTTTGGAACCTGCTTTTCTAAGTCACTAAAGCCCTCCATAGGAGCCGAGTCACGTAAACATGGCCACCGCAGCTGCACACATGAAGCCACTTCAGGAAAAGCCTGGACTCCAGAAAAATACGCCTTAAAATATCCGCTGAAAAGCCAGCTGCACTGTGCAGGCTCAGCAGGTCACCAAGCCAGCTTATGAACTCGCAGCAGCATCTTCTCATTAGTCTAGTCAGTTCCTCATATCCCTCTGGGCTTCTGTTAGTTTCTGGATTAGGTAACGCTTGTCACGACTTTCCTAAGAAAAAGAAACCGGTTCAAGAGTACATTCAATATACTTGGAAACAAATATCCTGATTCCAACCTACTAAATTACCTATCAGACACGAGGCCAAGGACGCTAAACATTGGACAATTGTAATGGCCTCCGGACTGGTTTGTTTCTTTCACTCTTGCCCCCACCACAGCCCCTTGTCCAAAGAATGGGCAGTGACCTATAAAAAATGTCCATCGGATGTCTACTTCACACCCTCCCCTGGCTTCCTATCACAATCAGAATTCCACCTAAACTTCTGACCAGAGCCATCAGGCTACGCTGTGACCCACGGGCAATTCCACCTCCTCTCGCCTCTCCAGCCCCACCACCCTTCCTCCCTGCCCCCAGGAGTACCCAGCTCATTTCCACACTGTGGCCTCTGCCTGCTCCTCTCATCCCTGGGACCTCCCACAATCAGCTCCTTCTCCTCATTCAAGTCTGAACTACAAGGTCATTCACCTCCTCAAAGAGGCCTTTAGTGGCCACCATCTACAGCAGCAAATGGCCCACTTGTCACTTTGCCTTGTTTGTATATTCTTCTCAGCAGTTACTGCTATCAAAATTTATTTTTTTCTTTAACTAATTAGCAATCTTTTCTTCTTCACCACTGTATATCAGCACAGTATGAGGCACAGATAGTGCTTAATATATATGCTGACGGAATGAAGGAGTCAGTGAATGAATGATGTTGGCGAAGGCCTGGCTTGAAGGCAGAGTTTTGGGGGAGTAGTGATGAGGGAGGGACAATGCATTCCTGGGGAAAGGGTTATTTTCCACTCGATGTTCTAGGGAAATATCCCCAGTCATGACCCCCTGGGCCTACATGCTTCCTTACCAGGGACAGCTGCTCTCGGAGCTGGACGACCACCCGCTTATGTGCTCCGGCCAGGGCAATGAAATAAAACATAACGAGGCTGCAACACAAGGTGAAGTGGTCACTAGGGTGTCTGTACCATCTGAAAGCCACTTAGAAAAACGACTTGACAGGTTTTGCCTGCAATAGTTTTACTCATTAGGAAAAGAAAAGAAAGCCCACACCTCTTCCAAATAGGGCATCGAAAAAGAGGGGTGAATGATCACTGTGGAATCTCTCTGGCCTCAGTTTTTCCATCTGTAAAATGGGGACAATACAGTAAAACCCAGTCATATCAAGCCTAAGATAATACAATTTTGATTAAAAGCAACTGGCAACCGGCTCCTGTTTTCTGTGCAGCTCTAAATCTCAAATGCGGCGGGGAGGGAGGGGGTAGGGGTGGGAAGTCGGAGGGGAGGGCAGTTATTGAAATTATTATCTTTGGGGAGTGGGGCAAGTGGAGTGGAGGAAAACAGCAGTCAAGCTCATTACATGAAGGGAAGGTGGTTTCCTGTCCATTCTCCCCAGATACTGCTGGGGAAATGAGGGCCACTGGAATCACTGTTATGATTGATACTCTCCTGGAAGTCCCCAAAGCCGAGGACAGGAAAGGTCCCCAAAGATGCTGAAGCCAGATCAGGTAACCACCACCAGATGGTGCCAGCCAAACCACAGCTGGGGTGAACGAATTAGGATGGAGTAGCTCCATACCAGGATCCTCGGATGAGGCTGGCTGGCTGCCCAGCTCACTAGGTCATTTTATTCATCTCATCAAAGGGATGCTGTCTTTCACAAATGAATTTTTGGGCCCACTTCTTGCATTGTGGTGGGGTTTTACTGTTACAGTGTCTACATTACAGGGCAATTGTGATGCTTTTATGAGTTAATACACATAAGCTACAATCAATTCCAATTAATTGTAGCAGTCTCGAGAGTCTCCAGGAATACTGAATTAGTGAATTTTGGACCAATGCCCTTAGAACAGTGGTTCTCAACCTTTTTAATGCCGTGACCCTTTAATACGGTTCCTCATGTTGTGGTGACCCCCAACCATAAAATTATTTTTGTTGCTACTTCATAACTGTAATTTTGCTACTGTTATGTATTGTAATGTAAATATCTGGTCTTAGGCGACCCTGCTAGCAGTGTCCCACAGGTTGAGAACCGCTACTGTAGAGCTTAAGACCATCGGAAAACACAGATATTTACCTTATGATTCATTAATAGTAGCAAAATTACAATTATGAAGTAGCAATGAAAATAATTTTATGGTTGGGGTCACCACAACATGAGGAACTGTATTAAAGAGTCACGGCATTAAAAAGTTTGAGAACTACTGCTCTAAGGGCCCTCAATATTTGGATTAATGCCCTGATAAAGGGATTAGAAAGCCCCTTGGCCCCTTCTGTCCTGTGAGGACACAGGGAGAAGTCTGTAAGCTGGAAGAAGGTCCTCATGCAGGACCCTGATTTGGGGCTCCCAGGCTCCAGAATTGTGAGAACTTCCTGGTGTTTATAAGCCAACTCGTCATTTTATTACAGTAGCTTGAACAAACTAAGACAGTGCACAGCAAGAGACTCAAATGACCATGAAAACTGCTGCGAGTATTGATTTTGAGATTTCAAAAATCTCTTAGTGAATGGACACATTGACGTCATAGACATAAAACACATGGACTCTGTGAATAATGAGGGCCCACTGTAATTAGAACAATACTATCATGTAGAAAGCCCTCAATACACATTTGGGATTAGAATTACATTAACACTCAATATGAATCACTGTGTAGCAAAGACCTTCGTCACCCTATCATTTACTGAGATTTTAATGGCCAGGTCCTCTGCTAAGCATTTTTTTTTTTAAATATGGAGCGCTTTGTGAATTTCTGTCATCCTTGCTCAGGGGCTATGCTAATATGTGTATCGTTCCAATTTTAGTATATGTGCCACAGGAGAGAGCACTCTGCTAAGCACTTACCACATCTCCTTCTCCAACCTTAACAGGTATGTGCCATTCTTATCCCCATGTTCCAGGTGAGGAAATGGAGGCTCCAAAGGATATATATGTGATGACCCAAGACTACAAGGCTTATAACTGGTAGAGCCAAGGTCCACATTTATTCTCTTTTCTCTGCTCAATAATCAGTTTCTTTTTTGAAAAGCAGTGGTTTTGTGAATAATCAGTAATAATAACAGGAAACATTTATTAGGTTTTTATAAGTCAGGCATTGGGTTAGTGCCTTTTGTGTAGGATCTTATTGAACTTGCTCAATGATCCTCTGAAAAAATTACTATTATTATGCCCATTTTAGAGATGGCAAAGTGAAGCTCAGTAACATGTAAAGTATAGCAGGTGAGTTCCCATTTCCCTGTGGAGAGAAGCCCACGTGTTCCCTGGGAGTTTCTCACAGGGGTCCAGGTGGTTTCCACTCACCAGATGATCATGAAGAAAGGCACTGCAAAGGCTTCCGATGTGATGCCGTGGACCAGGGATTGCAGCGAGCTGGGGAAGGTGCTCACCGTCTTGGGAACCACCTCCCAGGTGGTGTTGGAGTTGGTGAACGGCCCACAGGCTTTCGAGGAAGGAATGCTGCAGACAGACCATGGAGCTTAGGTGAGGTGTGCTCCCAGGCTGAGTGTTCCTCCTTTATACGCCTACCAGGCTTTGTTAATAGTAACCTTCGAGCAACTGCCTGACCTCATGACCTTATGGAGTATTCTGGTCAAAATGCTTACCCTGAAATTTCATCAAATCACTAGACCTGACTTCCAATTTACAGGAAATTCAAGACAGAACAAGTTAAATGACACCATCTACACTAATAAAAGAGAAATATGCAAATTGACTATCATTCTGCTACACCCAGCAGCCAATCAGGAGTGAGTATGCAAATTAACCCAACAAAGATGGTGGCAGCAATGAAAGTGGAGCAAGCAGGAGGCTTGGATTGCCCCTGGTGATGAAGGAAACCAAGCTTCCCGTCTGCTTTGGCCGGCCCTGGCCTCCGTTCAAGGCTACAAAGTTTCAATTATAGAAGATAAATAAATCTCAGATACCTCCTTCTAGCCAGCCCTGGCCTCTGCTCAAGGAGGCACTGAAAAAGAAAAAAGAAAAAAAGGAGGGACTGGAAGCTTGGGTCGCTGGGGGGTGTGGCCAGCCTGCAAACAGCCATCAGCCCCTCAACCAGGCACCCCAGCAGGACTCTCCACCCTGAAGGGGCTCTGGCCAGCCTGCAAACAGCCATTAACCCCCTATCCAGGTTGGCCAGATACCCTGAAAGTGTGGCCAGCCTGAAAACAGCCCTCAGCCCCTCACCCAGGCTGGGCATATCCCCATGGCCCAATCCCTGTATATGGGCAGTCGAACATCCCTACAGGGGTCCCAGATTGGAGAGGGTGCAGGCTGGGCTGAGGGACAACCCTTGCCGTGCACAAATTTCATGCACCAGGCCTCTAGTCCTATCTAATAATGAGTAATATGCAAACTGATTGTACTTCCACTACACTCACCAGTCACGCCCACCAGCCAATCAGAGTGAGTATGCAAATTAACCCAACCAAGATGGCTACGGCCACAGAGAGATCAGGAGGGAGGCTTGGGTTGCTCCTGGCAATGGAGGAAACCAAGCTTTCCGCAAACCCTGGCCGGTGCTTAAGGCAACAAAGTTTCAATGGCTGCCTTCACTGAGAGGGTGCAGGCTGGGCTGAGGGACCCCTTCCTTCCCCAGTGCACGAAACTCCCAGGCCTCTAGTGAGAAAATAATCAGACAAATGCACAATGTGGGGATTCCATTCTCCAGGCTCTTATTTAGAGGTGAGGAAACTGGGCTGGACTCTTCAAAAAAGCAAAGGTTAAAAGAGACCAAAACACATAGCCGAAAGATCCCCATTCTATATAATAAAATGGTAATATGCAAATTGACCAAATGGTGGAATGACTGTAACTCCTGCGGCCCCTTGCCCCCTGGCCCACCCCTGATGGCCCTCACTGGGCAGGCCAGCTGGACCCCTCCAGTGCACAAATTTGTGCACCCAGCCTCTAGTTCTTAAATGAAGTTATGAAAGGCAATTGGAGACAATTGGAGAAATCTGAAAATTGCAGGGTTGTGATTAGTATTAATTTTCTTAGGTGTGACAATGTTGTTTACTGTGGTTGCACAGGAAGGAGGATGACCTTATTTTTAGGAGTTGCATCCTCAAGTATTTTAGGGATAAACTCATGGTGCCTACAACTTAATTTCAAATGGTTCATCACACACACAAAAAGGTACGCATAGAAAGAGAGGAAACAACTGTATCAAAATGTCAATAATTGGGGCATCCAGTTGAAGAATATATGAGTTTTCATTGTGGCTATTTCTTCAACTTTTCCATAGGTTTGAAATTGTTCAAAGTACAAAGTAGGGAAAAGTAAAACTATGATGGAAAAAAAGGAAGCTCTGCAAAGAACTGTCTACATTCACATCAAAAAGTACTATGTAGAAAGTTTTCCATTGCAGGCCTATTTTTACAGGTAAAAATAAATTCCTGAAAACAACCTAAGTGTTGTCTAAGAAAATGGATTAATGATTTCTTATTTTTTAAATTTATTGATTGATTAGGGAGATAGAGGAAGAGAGAAATAAATATATAAATATGGAGTATGTGACATGTCAATATATGTATTATATTTTAAAAATCAAAGCTAAAAATATTTTAAGAGAATGAGAATTCTATATGTACTGGCATGAACAATGGCACGATATAAAATTAAGGGTGAAAAATAAGCTGCCAAACAGGATTATAGCATTATTCCATATTTTTAAAAGAAATATATTGTTTCTGAATTTTTAGAAGTATTCACAAAATGTTAACAGTGGTTACCTAAGAGTGGGATTATGAGGTGAAGATAAAGAGTAATTTTTCCTCTTTAATTTACACCCTTCTATTTGAAAATTTTATGTATAATATATATTACTCTAACAATAAAATATATATTCAAGTTAGTTAAAAAATAAAGTATGAGAGATTCCAAATTAAAGGATTTTAACTTAAAGATAAAGAAACTAAATTCTATGACAGTTTAAGTTAGCAAACTAGAGCCCATGGACCAAATCTGGCCTCCCACCTGTTATTAGTAAAGTTTTATTGGAACACAGTCATGTTCATTAATTTATATATTGTTTATGGCTGCTTATGGATACCATATGGCCCTCAGGGCCTAAATTATTTACTTTACCTTTACAGAAAAAGTTTGTTGGCCTCTGGTATAAGTGATTACATACCGAGGGAGAGGCATGACCTGGGCTTGAAACCTCAACTTCTGCCCCTCAGTCCTGAGCTGAGCATCTCTGCTCTTCCCAAATTCTAAATCATATTCTCTTTATATATATTAACTTCTTTATTGCTTAAGGTGTTACATATGTGTCTTTATTCCCCCATTTTCCCCCTCCCAATTCCCCCCAACTCATGTCCTTTCCCCCCTGATGTCTATGTCCATTGGTTAGGCTTATATGCATGCATGAAAGTCCTTTGATTGATTTCTCTCCCTTACCCTCACCTCCTCTACCTTCCCTCTGAGGTTTGATGGTCTGATCAATGTTTCTCTGTCTCTGGATCTGTTTTCGTTCATCATATGTTGTTCATTATATTCCATAAATGAGTGAGATCATGTGATATTTATCTTTCTCTGACTGGCTTATTTCACTTAGCGTAATGCTCTCCAGTTCCATCCATGCTGTTGCAAATGTAAGAACTCCTCCTTTTTTACCTCAATGTAGTATTGCTTTGTGTAGATGTACCAGACTCTATATTTATATGTCATATGTTAAATGTCTTTATATCCCTAGCATCTAGCACAGTGCTTGGCACATAGAAGGTATTAAATAAATGTTTGCTAAGTGCAAACCTTCAACTAAAGTGGCAGAAAATGGGTGACTTCCTGCTTCTTTTTATAATCAGAAACAATCCAAATGGGGACTATAAAAGAAGTCTCAGGAAAAGGGAGCTGGATAGGACAGAACCCCAACTGTCACTCTCAAAAGTAATGGCCACCCAGCAAGCTCAAGTTCTGGAAGTGGACCCAGACAATCCAGCAACCAGAGGGAGTTTTCAAAGCAAGCATGGGCCTGGCTAAACCAGAGCTCTGCGGGTGGCACCCAGTGAGCAAAGCCTATAGAAAATCCTAGGGACCCTTTAACAAAAGGGGATCATGTCAAGAAGCAGGAAACTGTTTTAGAAAACCAAGTGGTACTTACTGTGCCATGCTGATTGTCAGTGGTATTACTGCCAAGCACAGGCCGATCAACAATACCAGCAGAAAGAAGAAATTAGAATTGGATGCTCTGAACTGCCTTGGGGAGGGTCTGCAGGTATGAAGAAGGCTCATCTAATGGAGAGAAAAAAGAAAGGAAACGTTAAGAGTATGGCTTCCTTGAGAATAAATGAGCAAGGTCAAGCATTATAGTGGAAATGTAAATTGGTCTAATCATTCTACATGGCAGTTAGCAATCCAGATCAAAATGAAAAATGTTGCTTTAGCTGGTTTGGCTCAGTGGATGGAGCACTGGCCTGCAGACTGAAGTCCCAGGTTCGATTCTTGTCAAGGGCACATGCCTGGGTTGCAGGCTCAATTCCTAGTGTGGGACATGCAGGAGGCAGCCAATCAATAATTCTCTCATCATCGATGTTTCCACCTCTCTCTCCCTCTCTCTTCCTCTCTGAAATCAATAAAAATATATTATAAAAAACACACACACACACACAAAAAGGTTTAATTCAGACCTGAACATTGGTCCAAAATACATGTATGTGGATGTTTACTGCTATAGTTGTTGTTATCAAGGAATAACTAAACTGGAACTATCGAAATAGCTATCAAGGGTATGGGGGTAGTCCTTAAAGGTTAAAAAGTTACACCCAGCCATACAGTCACTAGAGCATCAGCCTGTAGATTGAAGAGTCTTAGGTTTGATGCCAGTCAAGGGCACTTGCCATGGTTGCGGGCTCAATCCCCAGTAGAGGGCGTGCAGGAGGCAGCCGATCAATGATTCCCTCTCAACACTGATGTTTCTATCTCTCTCCCTTCTCCCTTCCTCTCTGAAATCAATAAAAATGTTTTTTAAAGTTACACTCACACAACGGAATACCATGTATCCCCTAGAAAGGAGGAGAAAGTAAGCTTTACATGCTATGTGGTGCTATGAAATGAAAAGGGTAAATTTCAGCACTCTGTCCTATATGATCTCATTTAAGTTTTTTAAGTATTCTTATTAGAGGCCCGATGCACAAAATTCATGCGCAGGAGGCAGGGGAGGGGGTTCCTCAGCCTGGCCTGCACCCACTTGCAATCCGGGACCCCGCAGGGAATGTTCTGGGATCGGGCCTAAACCAGCAGTTGGACATCCCTTTTGCAATCTGGGATCACTGGCTCCTAACTGCTCACCTGCCTGCCTGCCTGCCTGATCGCCCCTAACCACTTGTCTGCCTGCCTGATTGGCCCTAACTACTCTGCATGCCTGCCTGATCACCCCTAACTGCCTCTGCCTCAGCCCCACCGCCATGGTTTTGTCAGAAAAGATGTCCGAAATGATGTCTGGAAGGTTAATCAGCTGTCCGGTCTAATTAGCATATTATGCTTTTATTATTATAGACAAGAGGCCCAGTACATAAAAATTCATGCACTGGATTGCAGGGGTGGGGGGGTCCCTCAGTCCAACCTGCCCCCTCTCACAGTCTGGGAGCCCTCAGGGGTAGGTGATCTGGCAACCAGGGGAAGGCAACGTCACCATCACACCTCTGCTGCTGTCACTGCCAGTAGCACAAGCCTCGGCTGGCCCTGGTTACCTGAGCCTTGGGAGGCCCTGAGCAGCTGGGCAGCTGCCATCTAAGGCTTGCCTGTGTCTCAGGCCAGACCTGGGCGGCTGGGGGGCTGACGAGACTGGGGGACTCCGGAGGCAGGGCAGACCCAGGCTTGCCATGCACCTGCCACCCCGGTGGGACTGAGGGGACTGAGTGCCCCCATCTTTGAGGGAAGGACAGTCAATTAGCATATTCTCTCCTATTGGCTCTGGACACCGCCATCTTTGCAACAGTGTGAGGGCCAATTAGAATATTTCCTCTTTATTAGATAGGATAGGGGTTTAAATATGTATTAAATGGATCTACAGCCCTGGACAGGTAGCTCAGTTGGTGAGAGCATTGTCAGATTTGATCCCCAGTCAGGGCATATACAAGAACCAACCAATGAATCCATAAATAAGTGGAACAACAAGTCTCTCTCTCTCTTACCAATAAATAAAAATAAATAAAATAAATTGATCTACAATATAAATAAATTAGCATATTTATTTTTCCTATATTTTATTTTATTTTTTAGTCCTCACATGAGATATTTTTTTCCCATTGATTTTTTTAGAGAAAGTGGAAGGAAGGGTGAGGAGTTGTGGGGGGGTGGAGAGAGAGAGAGAAACATCAATGTGAGAGCCACACATCAACTGATTGCCTCCCATTTGCAACCCCAATGGGGCAGGGAATTTGGTCCACAGGCTAATGCTGTAACCACTGAGCAAAACTGGCCAGGACAATTTTTCCTATAGTTTAAAATAAGTATTTCCATTGAGGGGAAAAAGACTTAAAAGAAATATCAAATGTGACATAATATTTTTCCTTAATATTTTTAAATGCTATTGTTGGGAGTAGGCACCAAGCTCTTCTCATTGCAGCAGCAGCCAGAACATCTTGTGAGCAGAGGACACTGAGTTCCAAGGACATGTGGTGCCCTGTCTGGGAGCAGCTGGTCAGTCAGGCCTGGAGTGAGTATCAGAGCTCAGCCCGGTGCCTCTGACCCAGGCCATCCTACGCTGTCTTTACAGTGCTGCCAGCTGGGAAGTCACTGGCCAACCAATATTTTTGGGAAAGGGAAAAAGTTCCTATGAGTTTTTTCTTCTCTATTTCTTCTTTGGCGACTTCAGCCAAATGAAGTTTCCAAATGAAAGTATCAGAACATTCATCAAAGGCCAAAACATCCAGATAGAAAATTTGGCCCAATTCAAGGTCCTGCTCACCAGGTTAAGTGGCTCCGGAGTGAGATAAATCCAGATTCAAATCCAAGGAGTCACTTATAAGCTGTGTGACCTTGGACCAGTTGCTTAACCTCTCTGAACTTAGGCTTCCTAAGTGTTCAGCAGAGTAGGAGCACATGGCATTATAATCATCTGCTATTATTATTAATACTATTTTTATTTCCATTTCTGAGTCCTCAGGCCTTGGTATTAAGGTAATTGATGAATGTTGTGCTTGTTAACAAAGGATACCTCTGGAAGAAGGGATGAAAGTGACTGTATTCATATCTCTACTGTTTTAATGTTTAATATTGAGCATATACTGCCTCTATAACAAAGAAAAAGAAGTTTGGTTAATAAGCCCACAAAGGCTAGTCATCTGCAGGCCACTTCACCCATTAAGCACTTATTTCAGACACAGTGCCTACGGCCTGCCAGCTATTTGGGAACCTACACAAATAATTGAGACCTGAACATAAATGCATGGGCTCCAAAATCCAAACAGAAATTTACAAAATTTAAATTAATAATCATTGCATTAAATATTACCAAAATGTTCCACTGTCAACTGGTCAATAATTGCAACTCAACTCTTAGATAGTTATATATAAAAATGACATTTAAAATATAGGACCAAAACAACACTTAATAGAACTCTCAAAATTGTAAAATGTGAAAATCTTTTTTCAAAAATAGAAGTACATATTAAATAAGGGATATACAGGTAATTCTGACAGAATGTGGGAGAACTCCAAATACGGGTACCGAATGCCATGCAAGGTCAAGAATGGTGCCGGGTATCAGGCTATCATCCCCACCTCTCCTTACCTCTTTCACGTAGAAGATGATGATGAATTTCACTGTTGCAATGGCAGGGAGAAGGGGTGAGAAAAAGGCTCCGATCCAGCAAATGGTTTGCCCATATACGATCCCCAGAACATTATCAGGAATGGCAAATTCCTGCTGCCCCCAGCACTGCATCAGCTTCCAAGAGGAGCAGTACGTCACCAGGAGTCTGGAAACAAATGTGACAATTTCTCATTTGCACCACCAGCGTCTGCCAAAACCACAGAACCACATCCACAAAATTAGGGCCATTTCTACACAGATCTGGAAACTGGTTAGTCACAAGTCTAGAAGATGCAAAAGATAGTGAGTTCTGGAATCGTAAAACCAGGGTCTGAGTCTCAGATCGATAACTGACCAGCCAAATATTTAGAGAAGGCTCATTTTTCTCATCTGGAAAACGGGAAGGTTTATAACACAATTTAGTTGACAGGGTTGAGGTGACAATAAACAACAAGGGCAGTATCTGTGCCACTCAGCCCACAAAGTCATGTGCATCCACTCAGAAAATGGCTTATGAAGATCCAACCACCTAGCATGCTGAAGTCCTAAAACTTCCTACAGACACCCTCGGGCCAGGGGTCTGAGATAAACACGCACTATCATTCACTATAGCATTACCATGTATTTCCCAAAATACTGGGAACAACCTAAATGCCCACAATTTGGGCCTGGGATGACAAATTATAACATACAGTAGTATATTACATAGTCCTTAAATGAGGAAAATCCATGTGTCCTCCCATGGAAAATTCATGTTTTGTTTGTATGGGAGGATAAAAGCAAGCTGCAAAACAATCTATGCACCGTGACCCCATTTAAGGAGGGAAATTAACACTTCTAGCAAGACTGTGTGTCTACATACACATGTATTTATGCAAATGACTTTTTACTTTTAAGGACTGCTGGATCTCCCCCAAAGTATTAACAATGGCTATCTCTGAGGAGTGAGATGGTTTGGGGAGCTAGAGGTATGGAAACAAATAAGACCTCTCACTATTCTTCAGATTCCTATATTTATTTAAATTCTAAATATTTACAAAATTTTAACAAGGACATATTCATGTCATATTTGTATAATGTTGATTTAAAAATATCTTTCTTGATTTCAAAGAGGAAGAGAGGGGGAGAGAAAGACAGAAACATCAATGATGAGAATCATTGATTGGCTGCCTCCTGCATGCCCCCTACCAGGGACCAAGCCTGCAACCTGGGCATGTGCTCTGATGGGGAATTGAACCATGATCTCTTAGTTCATAGGTTGGCACTCAACCACTAAGCCATGCCGGCTGCTGGGCTATATAATTTTTAAAGGGAAGTTTCTTTTTGTAACTTTTTAAAGTATGTTGTTATTGATTTTGAGAGAGAGAGGAAGAGATAGAAACAGTGTTGAGAGAAACATCAATATTGATCAGCTGCCTCATGCACACCCCATGCTAGAGATTGAACCCACAACCAGGGCATGTGCCCTGGCCAAGAATCGAACAGGTGACCTCTTGGTGCATGGGTAGACATTCAATCCCTGAGCCACACCAGTGGGCAAGAAGAGTTTCTTTTTTAATGTTTATTTTAAGGTCTGACTGGACTTCTGACATGCTTACAGAATTTGTACAGCTGGGTAAAAAGCCTTATTAAGTGAGCAGTGTTTCACTTTAAGGCTCAAGGAGATGCTGAGAATAATCTAAAAAGTGACAGAATAGTAATGATAATCATAATAATGGTAGTTAATGTTTTGCTGAGTTTCAAAGCATTGGAGTGTTCTTAGTACTTTTCTCTGCATTTTCTCATTTTATCCTCACAATGGTGCTGTGAAGTGGGCACTGCGACTGCCCGCATTTCACAGGTGGGAAAATAAGCACAGAATCCCTTAAATTGCCTGCCCAAGGTCACATGACTAGCAAGTGGCAGTGCTGGGACTTGAACCCAGATCAGGAAATGGGGTGTCCACTGAGGCCTGGAGGGTCTTCCCTGACAAGGCTGTGGCTGTGCTGATGGCAGGAAGTCATCCCCAGGGGAACCTCATGGAAAACAGTGACATTTCCACTCCTCACACTGCCTTTAGGGGGAACCTAATGGACTAAGGGGTTGATGGGCTGGAGCTGTTTGAAAGTCACCTGATGGTTGTCAGTGGTTTCTGGGGAATGTGAACTCATCCAGTGCTTTCTGGGGAGCAGCTGGGAGAGGATCCTCCAGTAAGCGCAGGGGTGGAAGGAGTGGGGTAGTAAAGAGGGGAGAGGGGTACCCCTCACACTTACTTTCTGGGAAAATCCACAAAAAGTGTCACAGCCAAGATGATGATGAAGTCGAAGATCATCAGCTTGTACATTTCCTGCCCAACTTGGGTCTCCCAGCACTAAAACCAAAGACAGGGAGAGACAATGAGACCCCACTCAGGGCAGAGAAAGCCAGGTTCTCAGACTCCTTCCAATGCCCATCCTCTTCCCAGATCCTGGTGCTTCTGGAGGCTGTCAGCTGATGCTCCTCTGAGCTCCGGCACACACTGGTTTTCAAGCCCTCAGAAGTGCCTGGTGTGCCAGACTCTGCTACACAGTGAGAAAGCGGATCAACGAGAATTCAAACCCATCCCTTCAAGATTCTTTTCTCAACCTTGAGACTGTTTCTCCAAAATGACCCAGTCAGCAGGACGCTCCCATTCCCCCAGCCTCACCGGGTAGAGTTTCTGGTTGTAGCCACAGAGCTCACACGAGTAGTTATCACAGGATGTAATCTTGGAGCCCAGGGTGAACACCAGTACACAGATGGTTGCCAGCCGCATGAAGACACACCTGCAGGAAGAGAAGAAGAGAGGGGAAGGGAAGAGGGGGCCCTGGGGCAGGTCGGGCCCTTGAAAGAGGGTTAGGGGGGCAGAGAAATTGCCTTTCTTAAAAGTAAACTCACAAATGTGTAGAGTTTTTGTTTGGGATGATGAGCAAGTTTTGGAAATGGGTAGTGGTGATTGGGGGGCGAGTATTTAATGCCACTGAGTTGTACACCTAAAAATGGCAAATTTTGCCCATCCGGTGTGGCTCAGTGGTTGAGCATTGACCCATGAACCAAGTCACAGTTGGATTCCTGGTTAGAGCACATGCCCAGGTTGTGGCTCGATCCCCAGTAGGGGGTGTGCAGGAAGCTGCCGATCAATGATTCTCTCTCATCGATGTTTCTATTTCTACCTCTCCCTTCCTCTCTGAAATAAATAAAAACATGTTTTTAAAATGGCAGATTTTATGCTAATACCACAATTTTTTAAATGGCAGAAAAAAAAAGATAAGAAAACTAGGACCTCCTGAATCTATGATTTTTTAGCCATACTACAGAACGTTGTACATTTCTGGGGAAAAAAAAGAAAATACTAATTGAATCTTATAAGCATCAGCTTTGAGAGATGTCTGATATATTGAGAAATGAATAAAGCAAATTGCAGAATTTCATATAGATACAAAATCTACTTTTTTAAAAATATATTTTATTGATTTTTTACTAAGAAGAAGGGAGAGGAATAGAGTTAGAAACATTGATGAGAGAGAGACATCGATCAGCGGCCTCCTTAACACCCCCCACTGGGGATGCACCCACAACCAAGATACATACCCTAGACTGGAATCGAACCTGGGACCCTTCAATCTGCAGGCTGATGCTCTATCCACTGAGCCAAACCGGTTTTGGCTTTTTTTTTTTTTAATGTGGACGTTGGCATGAGCAGATGAGGGCTGCCTGGGAAAGTTGGATTCAATAGAGGAGGGCAGAGAGTACTATTGTTTTTTTTTAAAGATGTTTTCTATTATGTGATTTGTAATTGTTTTTAAAGCCATTAAAATGTGGGAGGTAGAAATAAGCAAGTCCACACTATTGACTCACTCTTCTCAGTGGGCAGCGAGCCACCTGACACTACATGCCTGGTAATGAGATGAGAACCCAGAATCACTGAGGAGGTTTCTATAATGAAAAACTGAAGCAGAATATAATAAAAAGTTTGAACCTACCCAGTAGTTTACCATGACTATGGTACAGAAAAACAAACACACCGTGAAAAAACAATGAACTAAATGCTGACTACAGGGCATTTTACAGGACAAATGCCCCAGTTTCCCCCACAAGGATTCTTTAAAGAATAAAAGGAGTATACAATTCTATAATACATCACTTGTATATTATAGTGTGTGTTCGCCACCCCAAGTCAAGTCCCTTTCCATCACCACTTATCTCCCCACATGCCCTCTCCAACCTCCCCCACCTTCCTTTCCTTTGGTGATCACCATGTTGTTCAAACCAGGGCCCCATCCTACACCCCTGTTCGACCAAACCAATCATACAAAGCCATCTTCAATTCCTTTAGGGAACTGACAATTTTATTAGGGGTTACGATGGATATATATATATATATTTTAAATCCTTGTCACTTAAGAGATATACCGGCCTGACTGATTTGGCTCAGCGGATAGAGCATCAGCTTGTGGACTGAGAGGTCCCAGGTTCGACTCCAGTCAAGGGCATGTACCTTGGTTGTAGGCACATCCCTAGCAGGGGATGTGCAGGAGGCAGCTAATCGATGTCTCTTTCTCATCGATGTTTCTAATTCTCTATCCCTCTCCCTTCCTGATTTTAAAAAAATCAATAAAATATGTGGGTTTTTTTTTAAAAAAAGAGATATACCGAAGTCTTTACAGGTGAAATGACATGTCACCTGAGATCTGCTTAAAACAATCGAGTAAAAGAGGGGGAGGAGATGAAACAAGACTGACAATAGGTTGGTAAAGGAAACTAAGTGACAGGTGCATGGGGAGTTCATTATACCATTCATCCTGTTTAAAATTTTTTCAAAATAAAAGTATTTTTTGAAATATGCAAATGTTCCTGGTTGGGTGGCTTCGTTGGTTGAAGCACTGTCCTGTATACCAAAAGGTTGCAGGTTTGATTCCCAGTCGGGGGCACATACCTAGATTTCTCGGGTTCAATCCCCAGGTATGGGAGGCAGCCGATTGATGTTTTTCTCTCACATCAATGTTTCTTTCTCTCTCTCTCTCTCTCTCTCTCTCTCCCTCTCTCTCTCATCAATAAAAACATATTCTTGGGTGAGGTAAAAAAAAAAAGATGCAAATGTAATCTGAGGCATTTGAGAAGCAGCAAAAAATGCTCACATCACACGTTCCCCACCTGGTCCTCTCCAACTCATTTGTGTTAACTTCCTGTGCCCTGCTTCATAGCTGTCATTTTTAAAAAATGAGACTGAATATTTATTTAAAATGACAAGAGATATTACAACTACTTACAGAAAGTCAACCGTAGCACACACTGTGGGTGTCCTGGCCACATTTTCTCAGCACTCACTATTCCAACAAATGCTTCAAGTTCCTCCTGCAAGGACTTGCAACTCTCTACCCAAGGCCCACCCATGGAGGGTGTGGATGGAAGTGTGGGGAGTTGATGCCTCTGGGAGCCAGCCACTTTTAGGCAGTAGAGGCAGAATATCTGGTTTGGAAAGACCAAGCTATTTCCCATACATACTCCCAGAGTTACTCAGGAGGACTGAGCCCCAGTAACCAATAGCAATAGTTTGCCCAATAACACACCATTTAGCAGCTGCCTTTCCTCCTCTCTCACTTCCTCACCCCCTTGTCATTTCTAACATCTTCAGAGCAACATCTCCTCATAGGACCCCACCCTAAGCCCTCAGAAGTGGATGCGCTAAAACATGAACCAAAAATATAATACTAATAGTAGACTCTTAAGTCAAAGAGATTTCACTGAATGTGCAAACTCTGATTCATTCATGGGAGCTGTCTGAACACTGAAGAGAATTCTTGGCTTAGCAGGGAAATGTGCCACAAATGATTAGCAATGTCTGCCAGAGGCAAGGAATGGGGCAAGTGGGAATCTGATTGGCATGTCTAGACATTACCTAAGGATTGTCAGCCTGATCTCAAAGCCTGGGGAGTAATCCTCATAGTGGATGATCCTGGCGAAGATCACTGGGGTGATAAAATTGGCCAGAGTGATCACAATAGAAGGCAGGTACAATATCAAGAGGTTCTCTCCAAAAATCATCTTGTCAATTTCCTATAAAGATAACAAAACTAGTCAGGAGAATAATAAGGAAAGTTGCATCACAAATGAATTGATCTTAAAAGAACTCAACTATATATATTAGGCTGTACACTTTTAACTTACACAGTGTTGTATGTTGATCATACTTCAATAAAACTGGGGGAAAACCTATACTATACATGTTTATTAGCAAACAAAACAAAATAAAGCATACATGTCATTCAACAAGGTCTTTAAACATAAGCTGTTCTCCTTCCTTGGGTGTTCAAATAAAGGAAACATGATCTAGCACATATTAGAAGGAAAATGAGCTCTACTGGATTTGTTTAGGTGAGATATAAGAAAAGCAATCTGTTTCTGTATCAATGGGCAATGTATTTTCAAGGTTGTAATCTACCTAATAAAAGAATAACATGCTAATTGACCGTACCTTTTCAACACTCACCAGCCAATCAGGAGTGGGTATGCGAATTAACCCAACAAAGCTGGTGGATTACTTTGCATATGCAGGCACTGAGCGGCCTGGGGCACCACAGGATACTTGAGTCATTGCCATGGCGACGCCACAGGCATTCTGCACCACCCCAGCTGCTCCGAGCTTCTGGGCAGTGTGGGAAGGCAGAAAGGTAGCTTCGGGCTGGAGCAGAAAGGCGGCTCCAGGCCAGAGCAAAGGCAGTGCATCCCAAATCTTCATGCATTGGGCCTCTAATTACTTATAATAGCCATTCTTTCCTTCTTTAATAATAATAGACTATTTAGCCACATATAGAGCTATCCAGGATAAAACTATATTTCCCAGCCTCCCTTATAGCTAGGTCCAGCTATTTGATCAAAAGGATGTAAGTGGAACTTTTAAGTGCAACCTCAGATCATGACCTTAAAGGGAAGTAGTGTACCCATCTCATCTCCTTCCCATTGGCTAAATGGTAAGTTATCAAGTATCACAGAGAAGAGGGCCACACTCTACGAGTGGCAGAGTCACAGGATGGGAGGCATCTGGGCCCCTGATGATTGATTTCATGAAGCAGACCCACTAGACCAAATTGGTTTTTTAAAACCACTGTTATTTTAGGTGCACAGAGGCCCCTACTAATAAGTAGAGGAGTTGGGGGTTAAATCAGGCAATCCAGCTGGACTTAAATATTGTGAGTTCCAGGGACAGTATACTTCAAATATTCTATCTTGGTTGCTTTTTCTTTCTATTAGAAATAGAAATTGGTCACCTCTAACTTCTGGTTCTCTGTCCTATCAGCCAAATGACTGATATGTAAAACAAATGATGATAGTAACTGCCTCATAGGTTTACAAGACACTTAGCCTAATGTCCCAACCAGGGTAAAAGTTAATTTTCAAGGAGTCCTTACTTTTTTCATGTGTTCTTGTGAGAATATAGTTGCTCTATAGATTGCATAAAAGCATGCCGCTAAAACAGCCAGAACAATACAGTTCAAGAACAGTCTCAGAGAGTAAATCCGTATCGTTTCTTCAGAGGTTCTTTCTGCTATTTTCTGCCGTATTCTTTCTTCCTCCAGATCTGCCTGAGGAGCAAAGAAGGCTCATTTGTGAACATGGGGGGAAAGGGACGCTCAGGGTGGAACTTCTGAGTTTATCTTCAGACCCTATCCTTCTTTAAGACTTTCCTTAAATATTCATCTTTCCCAAGATACCTTCCCAGATAAAGCTCAACTAGTTTTTGTGTTTAAGGGTCAAAGTCAAGCTAGAACCTTCTATTTAAGATAGCAATTAAGACGGAAATAAATGGGAAAACAGAACTATTAACCTATTCATGACATTACTTATATGTTATATGCATTATTTCTTGAAACAGTATGTAAGGTGGGAATTTTTTTTAAAATATATTTTATTGGTTTTTCACAGAGAGGAAGGGAGAGGGATAGAAAGTTAGAAACATCGATGAGAGACATTGATCAGCCGCCTCCTGCACGCCCCCTACTGGGGATGTGCCTGCAGCCAACGTACATGCCCTTGACCAGAATCGAACCTGGGACCTTTCAGTCCGCAGGCCGATGCTCTATCCACTGAGCCAAACCAATTTCAGCTGGGAATTTTTTTTAACTCAACTTGGTCTCTGCTTTTAAAATAAAATTCAGTCTGTTCATATTTAGTATAACAAATAACACATTTAATTTTATTTCTTCCATCTTAATTAAACTTTGATACAATTGGCTCCTCCTCCATTGGGGGGCGGGGGTGGTAGGTTTGATCCCAATGCTACTTATTACTCCTTTCTTTATTGAGAAATTCTCTTACTTTTTCATATCCACTCCACTCTACCTTATCATGGTAGCATTCCATCTTTTGTCCTGTTTTTCCTGGTATAAGTGATGTTTATGACGAGTTCTCACGAAGTTGAAAGGTAACAGAGTGGCAGGGGGAGGTGGAAAGGTACCACTTTCTTCCACTCACTGTCCTGTCTCCACTTCCCTTCCCAGCCCTAGTTGACAAGCTCAATTGGAGGAGGGACAAGAGTAGAAGGAGATCCACCCCAGAAAGCTGTTCTCTGCTAAAAGCTCTTGAAAATTACAAAGTACTTGCTAACTACTGGAGAAGCCTGAACCCCACCTAGCTCCTCTGCAAGCTACAAATCCACTTCCCAAGACACCACCTGGCTGGCAAAGCAGCCACCAAGAGAAAACCCAGCAGCACTCACTCGGAGCTCGTACCGCAGGCTGCTGTGCTTGAGGTCCGCCATGCTCTGGTTGGTGATACAGAAGTCCCAGCCAGCAAAGATCTTGTTGCAGTAACTCTGGAAGTGCTCCTCACTCCGGATCAGGTTGATTTTGAACCCTTCCACCGACCTGACCCCAAGATACGGTTATGCTTCTTATAAGAACAACAACAAAATACAAGCCCTTGGATTGACTTTGTCCAGAATAAAACACTTATACGTGCTGCATTTTCCACCCATTTTGACATAGTTAAGTTCTGGAACATCCTAAACATATGTGGCAGCTAACCAGGCATCTCATGGATGAAATTAATTTCCTGTCATCCATATGATAGCTCTTCTCACAGCTGGAATAAAATCCAAACTCTAACACAGCCTACAGGATCCTGCCATGGGGCCACCCTGTGAATACCACACCTGCTTTTTTCCCCTTTTCATAAACACACACACACACACACAACTCCGCTCCTGCCTCAAGGCCTTTGCACATGCAGTTCCTGCTACCCTCTTCTGGGACAGGTTTCCCCTGCCACTTCCGATGGCTGCCTCCTTCCAACCTTTTAGGTTTCAGCTCAAATAACCCCTCCCTGGACTCTCAAACCCAGCTAAAGTTGTGACTCCCGCTTTAATTTAGTATCTTTCATTTCCTTCACAGCAATGAATCTCCTCTGCAATTATCTTAACTTTATCTGTTCCTTGATTCTAGTCCCTGACTCTGACTCAATTTTATCCTTCCGGGCAGACACCTTTATATCCAAAATGCCTGGACCATAACATGGCCACTATCCGACTGCTGGAGAAATGAGTGAATAAATGATTTTAAATAACAAATTAATCCAATAGTTAGTAAGCACCTGTTCCAATCAGTGCAACTCTTACACGCTTCACAACTGTTATTCATTCAAATGCTTTCATGGGGAAAAAACACCCTTATACTTGATGACACACGATATATTAAATGTCACACACTGTAGCTGAAACGGGGTGTTTTTAGGATTTGCCAGTGAGTTGTGAAGACAATAAAAAGTGAAAAGAATTATAGAGCTCAGTGATTCTGCCAAAGAATGTTTATCAGAACCATCCCAGGTGTTTTTTTCCAAGTTGCAGACTCCCAGGTTGGGTCACACCCTGGTATTTTCCAATCAGAAGGTCTCAGGGTGGGAGGGTTCAGAAATGTGTTATTTTATAAAACTCCATGGTGACGCTGAGGTACCAACCCAGGTGAAAACCTCTGCTTTAAACCAAACCTACATTTGACAGATGAGAAAGCCAACGTCTGGAGGAGAGAAAACTATTTCCCTCCAATCAGTTAGTGGCAGGACAGGGGCCAATTTGATGATGATGATTTTAATTTAATAAATGTGTCAGGCCCAGTGCTAAGTTTCTTCACATGCCTTGTTTCAGCAAATCCTCCCAACAACCAGGTGTGTACATTTCACAGAGGAAGAAAATGAGTTTAAAGAGGTCGAGTAACCTTCGAACCTCAGTCCACTCTCTTTGCCACCCTCGCACTTCTTCCTCCACAGGTGGGCCTTTCCCCATGACAGCACACCCAGCCCTCCCTCCAAGCTGCCCCAGGATGCAATCAAGACCTAGACAGGAGGAGCTTGAGCAAAATTTGGAGACGGAGTCACTCTTTGGCTCATAAATATACTTCTTCAGGGCCCCTTCCAACGCCCTGGAAGCACCTCTAGCTATGTGTGCATCTGGTCCTGTCGCTTTTTATATTTTATACTTTCCAAAGGATGTTTTCTGTCCTTTGTCTTAAAGAGGACTCCTCCAAATCGTCTAAACTGCAGGTCTGTAAAACTTGATCTGCCCCGCCACCATCACCAAGCAACAAAGCCAGAACCCGAGTCAACCAACATTTCTTTGCAAGAATCTCTCTGTCCCTCCAAGTGAGCCACTGCTCCTTCTTGTCCATACGCTGCCCATTTGGGTTGGGGAATGGACACACATGAGGCAATCTTCATCGCATAGCTTCCGCCTTGGGTTATGAGTGCCCGCTGGGCTCTGGGGCTGTGTGGTGGTAAACCCGAGGCTCCACGGAGGGAAATTCAGTCCCAACATCTCGGTCTCTTCTACTCCTGTGACACGGAGCTTCACAGCCCCCTGGCTTATAGCACTGTTCACACTCTCACATGGACAATGATGTGGGTAACAGAGGTGGCCATCATGATCCTGTCTGCCAAGCAACCCCCTTGTGGCAGACACAGAAAGCTGTCCATTAGAAATGTGTGGTTCCCCTTCCATAGTATAGTGTCAGTGCCGGAAAGTGGCTGCCAGCCAGGGATAACATTTCCTGGCCTCCCTTGCAGCTATAGTCAATGGAAAGTGAGTGATGAGTATCACTTCAGGCCTAGCCCATAAACACCTTCCATGGGATATTCCTCCATGGTTGTTCTCCCTTCCAGCTCTCAAAGGGAACTTCAAAGCTGTGTGCCGAAGATGGCTGAACTTCGGCCCACTTGAGACCCCCAGTGACTAAGAAGATGTCTACCACACTAACCTGTGTCCCACTCAGAACTTTATTTTAAAAAGGTATAATGTGTTTGTGCCATTGTACTTTTGGGGGGAAGTTATTTGTTAATAATTAAAGTAATTAATATTTCTCGATTTTCTTTTCCTGGAAACTGACACTAAACCACGTGTCTACTGGGGAAATGCCAGGTTCTCCTGTGATCCTAATCTACTGGCCACAGCTGAAGGGTCAGGGTTGGGTACCTGAATGAAGCAGAGCCCACAAATCTCTTTAAAGGATTTATGAATCCGTGACCCAGAGAGTCCACATAAGGAAACTGCAACCAAGAGAATCAAAGATAAAGGAGCTCTCGCTTTGGGATATTTCAAAGTCACACCTTTATCCTTGTCCTTCCTGTAATTACTTTCCTCCCTTCCTTGGTTCTCTGAGCACTCCTTTGCCCCCATTTAGTCAGACCTGGATTTCTGCCATTTGAAATCTATGAGAGACCTGGTTAATATACACACCAGACTGAAGATAAAGTTGGGGACATGGCACTGACACATGTGTGCAATAATGATTGAGTGAAGATCTCCAGGCTGTTCCTCCAGCTCTCAAATCCTCCACTGCCTTCACATCTCCACAGTCTCCAGAACACATACATCTTTCCCCCGGAAAGCCCACCCCTGGTCTCTGTTCATCCTCTAGGCAATGGCTCCCAGAGTCCATGGCCTCCAATAAACTCCAGCCATCAGGATAATTCAAAGAGAACACAATGATATGGTAAACTTTACCTTTTCACTATCCAAAGAAGGCTCAGGGCCAAGTAGGCAATTGTGCTTAACAAATAAGCCAGAGGCAAATCATAGGTAAAATTCTGAAATTTCACCCCATCAATGGTGTAATGTCCATAAAAAAGGCAGGTCTCTTCCAAGAAACCCTGAAAGAAAGTCACAGACATGAGGTCAGACTAATAAGTTCACTGCAAGAAACCAGTCTCTAACTCAAGAACTCACATTCCAGTGTCATTGCTCATCCCTGAATTCCCAGGTTCTGAAACCATCCCAAAGGTATAAGGGTTGCTTAATGTTTGGGGTAGAGCATGGATAAAACCTGAGCATTAAAAATACACAGGTCTGGGATCCAAAAATGAAATAAAATAAAATAAAATTCCATGTGCAGTAACAGCAAAAAACAAAAAACTTAGGAATAGATTTAATACCGGAAATGTATATTCTTAAAGCTATAAAACATTGTTTAAAAATTAAAGATTTAAAATAAATAAATAAATAAATACAAAATAAAGATTTAAATAAATGGAAAAACATCCCATGTTTATGGATCAGGAAATCTATGGTAATATGCCCCAAATGATCTACAGATTCAACACATCCCTATCAGAATCCCAGCCAGCTTCTTTGTAGAAAATTATAAACTAATCCTAAAGTTCATATAGAATTGAAAGGAACCCAGAATAGCCAAAACAATACCAAAGGGGGGGGGGGAAAGAATAAAGTTGGAGAACTCACACATCCCAATTTCAAAATTTATTGCAAAAACAATAGTAATCAAGACAGTGAGATAGTAACATAAGAATAGAATATAAATCAATGAGAAAGAATTGAGTTAAAAAATTAAGCCCCCAGTTATGGTTCATTGATTTTTGATATGTGAAAAGAACAATCTTATTAAGAAATAATGCTAAGACAACTAGATAGCCACATGCAAGAAAATATATATAAACCATATATAAAGTAGAAAATGTATATTAAACCATAACTTAAAGTAGATAAATACCTAAATGGGAGAGTCAAAACTATGAAACTCCTGGGGAAAAAAAAAAAGAGGGCTAGCCCAGCCAGTGTGGCTCCATGGTTGAACGGTAAACTATGAAACCAGGAGGTCACAGTTCAATTCCTGGTCAGGTCACATGCCTGGATTGCGCGCTCAATCCCAAGTAGAGAGTGTGCAGGAGGCAGCCTATCAATGATTCTCTCATCATTGGTGTCTCTATCTCTCTCTCCCTTCCCCTTCCTCTCTGAAATCAATAAAAAATATTTAAAAAAATAAGAAAAAAATAGAGGGCTAAATCTTCATGACCTTGATTTTTGGCAATGGATTCTTAGCTATGACACCAAAAGAAATAGTAGCAATAAAGAAAAAAATAAATTGGACTTTATCAGAATTTAAACTTTTGTGCTTCAAAGGACACTATCAAGAAAGTGAAAAGAGCCCTAACCAGTTTGGCTCAGTGAATAGAGCACTGGCCTGTGGACTGAAGGGTCCCCAGTTCGATTCCAGTCAGGGGAATATACCATGGTTGCGGACACATCCCTAGTGGGAGGTGTGCAGGAGGCAGCTGATCGATGTTTCTCTCTCATCAATGTTTCTAACTCTCTCCTGCTCCCTTCCTCTCTGTAAAAAATCATAAAATATATTTTAAAAAATAAAAATAAATAACAAAGTCAGGTAATAGCAAGTATTGACAAGTTTTGTAGACATTAGAACACTCAAAAAGAGCTGGTGAGAATATAAAATGGTGCAGCCACTTTGGGAAAGTCTGGCATTTCCTCAAAAAGTTAAAGATAGGATTACCATTTGACCCAGTGATTCCATTCTTAAGTATATACTCCCAAAGAAGTGAAAATGTATCTCCACACAAAAACTCACACATGAATGTTCATCGCAGCATTACTCATAACAGCCAAAAGGTGGGAATAACCCAAATGTCCATCATGAATGAATAAACAAAATGTGGTATTTCCATACAATGGAATTTTATTTGGCCATAACATGGGATGAAAAACTGATAGCTGCTATAACATAGATGAACCTTAAAAACATGTCAAATAAAGCCAGAGACAGAAGACCACATATGATATGATTTCATTCATATGAAATGTCCAAAATAAGTATTTCATAGAGACATAAATCGTTAATAAAACAGATTAACGATTGCTTAGAGCTAATAACAGGGATTGGGAAGTGATAGCTAATGGGTATGACATTTCTTTTTTAGGTCTTAAAATATCCTAAAATTTATTGTAGTAATGACTGCCATAACTCAGTGAATATACTAAAAACCACTGATTGGGCACTTTCAATAGGTGAATTGTATGATAGGTAAATTACACCTCAATAAGTCTATGAACAAAAAGCAGGAATAAGAAAGTGACCTCTGTGAAACTATCGCACAGAAGAAGTCCCTGACTTCTTATGACCACCTCGGATTTCTCGGATGACAAGATTCCAGAAGAGTGAGCAGAGGACATACACGAAAGCAGCAGTGCAGGTAACACAGTAATGTCCACCACAGCACTGTTTATAAAGAAGAAAAAAGGAGGCGATCTGAATGTCCAGTGGCAGGGGCCTGGCTAGACTGTGGAACATCCATGTTCTAAAACAGTAAGCAAGACCTTGTAAGTGCCAAGAAAAGGCAAGAAGGCTATGAACCATAGTGTTCAGGGTTTGATGACCTACAGGGAGAGTTTCTGTCATGCTTTATTCTATAAATTCTGTTTGTTTTTTTATGACAACCATGTCTTCTTATATTAAGTAAAACTTTTAACAGAAAAAAATGTAGAAACAGAAGACTCCATCTTCTTAGTAACTCTCTCAAAGGCAGGGCACACAGGCCGGAAAAACTTGCCCAACGGCATGAAACCTGTTTATATTTCCCTGGGGTTGATATCAGGGTTATCATTAATCCTCTTTCAAAATTATGCAACATTACAGGGTAAAGGTTCACTGGGCCAGGAAAATAATTTGTCTGATTTTATAAAGAGCTTGGCTTAATTGTTTTCAACAAAGACAAACCACTCTTGGATCTCTCTAGCTCTCAGGGCAATATAAACTTAAATTTTTAATAAAATTAAAACTCAGTCTCTCGGTCACATTAGCCACATCTCAAGTGCGCAAGAGTTAGTGGCTATCAGATTTTACAGCACAGTTCCAGAACATTCTTATTTTGAACATGCCTGTTCTTTGTCATACATACTTTATTGAACACTGATAATCAGGGGTATCTAAGTTTCCTATAGAACATTTCCTAAAAGGCCCTGGCCAGGTGGTTGGAGCGTCATCCGTACTCACAAAAAAAGGGTTGCAGGTTTGAATCCAGGTCAGGGTACATACAGGAAACAAGCAATCAATATTTCTCACTCACATCAATGTCTGTCTCTCTCAAAATCAATAAAAACTTATCTTCAGGCAAGAATTTAAAAAACAATTTCCTATAAGGAAGAAGATGATGATGTGTGGAAATCTACAGCTTTCTCCTGTGGGATGTAATCTAAAGAAATGGGGTTAGCAGCAGTTCTGGGATTTGATCCTACTTTGTTTTCACGAACTTGGGTGAATCACTGAACGTCTTTTTTCCTTGTACATGTCAACACCCACCTAATAATTCCTCTCAGCTATTTTGAGAAGTACCTCAGAGATGGAAAAAACACTTTTTCAGAATTAAACACAATGGGCCAATTCAATACTTTCTATTTATTCCAAAAAGTGGAAGTTTAATGCAGTATTTTAATGCCAATAACTTTCAGAAATGTATTTTTTTAATTTTTTTTATTAAATCTTTATTATTCAGATTATTACATTTGTTTTTCTTTTTTCCCCTCCATAGCACACTTCCACCCAGCTCCCACCCTTCCCTCCCTCCCGTTGACCTCATCCATAGGTGTATGATTTTTGTCCAGTCTCTCCCTGTACACCCATCCCCCTTTTCCCCCTGAGAATTATCAGTCACGGGTGGGTCTGGAGCAGCAAGTCCTCCGTGAGCTCCGCCGTGAGTGACTCTTCAGTCCGCCGGCCGACGCTCTACCCACTTAGCACACCTCCTCCTGCTGTCACAGCGGCAGCACACACACGTGGGGGGAGGGCGGGGGGCCGTGGGGCCGCAGGGGTTAAGGGAACCAGCACCGGCGCTCGCTCCTGCAGGTCTGGCCCGGCCCGAGCTGCACCGGAAGCCCAGAGGGCAGGTGCCCTGGCGGCTCGAGAGCCGAGGACGCACCACTCAGCCTCAGCCTCAGCGCGAGGGTCTCCAGCGCCTCAGCCTCAGCACGAGGATCTCAGCGCCTCAGCCTCAGCACGAGGATATCAGCCTCAGCCTCAGCATGAGGGTCTCAGCCTCAGCCCCAGCACGAGGGTCTCAGCCCCAGCCTCAGCACGAGGATCTCAGCCTCAGCCCCAGCACGAGGGTCTCAGCCCCAGCCTCAGCACGAGGATCTCAGCCTCAGCCTCAGCACGAGGGTCTCAGCCTCAGCCTCAGCCTCAGCACGAGGATCTCAGCCTCAGCCTCAGCCTCAGCACGAGGGTCTCAGCCTCAGCCTCAGCACGAGGGTCTCAGCCTCAGCCTCAGCACTAGGGTCTCAGCGCCTCAGCCTCAGCACGAGGACCTCAGCCTCAGCACGAGGATCTCAGCCTCAGCCTCAGCACGAGGTTCTCAGCGCCTCAGCCTCAGTACGAGGGTCTCGGCGCCTCAGCCTCAGCATGAGGGTCTCAGCCTCAGCCTCAGCACAAGGGTCTCAGCCTCAGCCTCAGCGCGAGGGTCTCAGCCTCAGCCTCAGCGTGAGGGCCTCAGCGCGAGGGTCTCAGTGCCTGCAGCCTGGCCCCAGCGCCCCAGCCCCCTAGCCTCGTCCCTCTGCCCCGCGGGCGTTGCCAGCAGCGGGGACTCAGTCCAGCACTGGGAGGAGGACGGCGGGGTGCCGAGCGGAGCTCTGTTAGTCCGCGTTCCATGCCTGCGTTTCCCCATTGCGGGGCGCAGCCCGGCACCCTGTGCTGTGGGGCACGTCCCCCCAGGCCCCGGGGCCTCGACCTCACCGGCAAGCCCGCCTCCGGGCCGGGGACGCAGGCAGCTCCTTCCCCGGATCCCGGTCCCCCTCAGTCATTATTTCTTTAAATAGGTTTTCAGTATCTTGCTCTCTCTCTTCTTCTGGCACCCCCACAATTCTGATGTTGGTACGCTTGAAGCTGTCCCAGAGGCTCCTTACATTATGTTCACATTTTTGGATTCTTTTCTCTTCTTCCTTTTCCAGTTGAATGTTGTCTGCTTCTTTATATTTCAAATTTTTTACTTGATTCTTGCCTTTCTCTAGTCTGCTGTTAGGACTCTGTATAATAGTTTTTATTTCAGTCAGTGTATGTTTAATTTCTATTTGGTCCTTTATCATCTTTAGTTGGACCTTTTCCATCTCTAGTTGGCTCTTTTGCATCTCTAGTATGTCCTTTTTCATCTCCTCTTGGGTCTTGCTAAATTTATCCATCTTTTCTAGCATATTCTTGAAAAACCTTATAAGCGTGGTTTTGAACTCTATATCCAGTCTTTTTTTTTTCCCTCCATTTCTTTTGTTTGTGATCCCTTCCCTTGTCTCGGCATTTGCACTATGCCGGGGAAACTTCTGTGTTGGATTCAGCCTTATGATACCAGACACGAAGCCTCAGATGCCTCTGTTGAGCTTGGGAGGGTGGAGTCTCAGGGCTTAAGGGACCGCCTTGCCTTCCAGTCGGCCCCGCCCTCCACGGCCCCTGAGTCTCACGTGACTGGGTAATGGCTGGAGCGGTCCTTGTGCGCTAGCGCACCCGCAGCGCCTCCAACCGCTGCCTTTCCAGCTCCCTTGCGCGCCAGGACCACACGAGTCTAGGTCCCCAGGGTTTCACCCGAAATAGGGGCTCAGTGGACTCAGAAGTGGCACAGTTGGGAGGGTCTGTCTCCCGCCCACTCGCGAAAGCCAGCGGCACAATCAGCAGTCTGTCCTCCGCGCAACACCGTTAGCGTGCGAGACCAGACCTGATCTTCTGCGACTCCCCTAAATTTCCGTGCACCTCTCCCTTTTCACAGTCCAAACTCCCCCGTATGAGTTTCGGCTGGATCTGGGGTTTAGTGTCGTAAGATAAGGGGTTCAATGCCGTTGAGAGTCTCCGTTTCCCTCCCGCCAGAGAAAGCCAGCCAGGTCCTCTGGCGCCCGCTCTCTCAGCGTGCACGCATCTCCGTACCTCAGCTTTTTGCAGCTCCTCTGGGTTTCTGTGAGCCCCTCTCTTTCCTTCTAGTTGTAGAACTTACACTCGGCCAGCTTTCCTGTGGTTCTGGATGATGTCCGTTCTGTCTTTTAGTTGTAGTTTTGAAATTGTTGTGCGAGGCAGCAGTATAGGTGTTTACCTATGCCGCCATCTTGCCCAGGCTTCTTCCAGAAATGTATTTTTATAAATATCAAACAAAGTGGTTCTTAATGAGAGGAAACTTGTCCCCCAGGAAACACTGAGCAGTGTCTGGAGACATTTTTGGTTGTCACAACTCGTGGAAATGCTACTGGCATCTAGTGAGTGAGGATCAGGAATGCTGCTAACACCCTAGAATGCATAGGACAGGCCCCACGGCAAAGAATTATTGGGCCTGAGATGTCAACAGTGCTGAGTTGAGAAACCCTGATCTAGAGGGCAGATGGCCACTTTACATAGCTCACAAAAATATTTAGAGGAATGTTAAAAAACCCTTTTGAAACTACTATAAGAAGGATGAGATTAATTCCACTTTAGAGAAGCTGGTGTTAACCTGGGATTGGTAGCTTTTGAAGGGATTTCAGGAAATGTGTATGTATGCACACACGTCTGGGCATGTGTGTGCACTTGTGCCACATGCACGTCTGTGTGTGTAATTTCTGCAGAGAAGAGCCACAGCTTTCATCCAGGTGGTCTAGAACCCCCAAATCTTATAGGTTTCCAATGTCAGAGAAATTAAGTAATTCTACCCGGGTTTATTTTCACTGACTTTTCTGTGGAGGAACTCAGCATTTTGTTGCAATTCCATCTGCAGGTGGCAGGGGCTAGGCAAAGGACAATGGCTGAAAGTGACAAAGCATGGTTCCTGTACATTCTAGCAGGGGGGTGGGTGAACATTATCCTTGTGGATGAGGTCACTGCAAATCCGGTGCCTTTTATTGGTACTTGTGCCAACAATGATGACATTCAGGAAAATGATGTTTAAATTAACCTATTTTCAGGATCTTGAGGGCCGAAATACAGAATTATGTTAAATACTTACAGTGCCAGAGAGTAAGTCTATGATATAACTGTAAAAATAGATGAGTCCAGAACTACTTATTGGATATACTGTGCATTGAATATCTATAAAAAAAAAACAGAAACAAGTCAGTGGAAATAGCTTTACAGTCTCTATAACTTGTCTATCACACACTGTACAGACATCCATATACGAATATGTATACACATTTAGATGGCATTATATATTGGTATATTTGTGTAGGGATGTGTGTGTGCGACTTTTCTATTTGCAAACCAAACCCCAATGCACCAGGTACAGTAGCATTTCCCCTTTCATTTTTGGGAGTTATGTGTTTTTTTTCTGTACATTTTGCATATAGGTCCACTTATCTGTTTTCTGCTTGTATTGGTATTTTGTGTTTTGGGTTCATATTTATACATGTTTTAGAATTTGTGATTGATATAATTGTTATTCTATTTTAACCACATTCAATTCTCAAAGATCTTTATGTGTGTGGGAAAAAGCATGCAGTTTTATTTGAAAAATACACATATTTACGTATGTTTAATTAACCAAGAAATTATTTGGATAATAATTTTAGTGACACTACCTTATCCTTGAATTAACTCACTTCCTTTGTATCAGTCAGCTATTACGTGTAACAAATAACCTCAAAGTTTCAGTGACTTTACATACCAACCATTTATTTTCTCATTCATGGGTCTGCAGTTGGTGTTAATTGAGCTGATTTAGGCTAAGCCAGGATGGACTCCAGGATCCACTTGGGCTTAAGACTGCTCCCCATGACTCCATTCTGGGGCCCAGGATGGAGAGTAAATGGCTCTCCCCATGGTTTGTCTCATAAGGCAAGCCACACAAAGCCATTTCAAGCTATCATTCCAACAGACAAAACAAGCCACATGGCCAAGTGTAATATTCATGGAACACAAAGTATTCTCTGTCCACAGTGAGAGGTCCTGCAAAGTCACAATTACAGGGGAGTGACAAATTGGGGAAAATAACCCAACTTATCACCCCTTTTCTGGGTCTTAGTTTCCCCTGTGTTAAAATGAGAGAGTTAAAGCAGTTTCTTCAAGGACAAATTCAGCTTTGTCATTTTATAATTCTAACATGCATAGGTTCATTTATTCCCATTCAACAAACATTTCTTAATCACTTGGATGTTGGAGATAAAATGATGAGTAAGCAGCAGTTCCTGCTCTTGAAAAGCTCCCCATTAGGAAAAAGAAAGACAAGTAGCAGTTATGTTTACATAAGGTACGCAAATGGTTGCATGAACACGATATTATATGCAGATGAAGGAGACAGCCATTCTACTTGGAGAGGAGTCAGGACGATGGAATGAGATGCCTGCCATTCTGCTCCTCGCTCACTGTCCTCCAGCCTAGAGGTCGGAGAACTATGGCCTATGAGCCAAATCTGGGCAGCGGCTTGTATTTGTTAATATGGGAACATAGCCACGTCCATTCATGGTATCTGTCTGTGGCCACATTTAGCCACAAGCAATGTTGCATAGTGGTAATTGAGACTCTATAACCTGCAAAGCCCAACATATTTACTACCTGGCCTTTTATAGGAAAAGCCATGCCAGGCTTTTCATTTCTCTAATACACCAAGTTACTTGCCAGCTCTGGACCTTCGCAGATGCTGTTCCTCTGCATGAAGACGCTTCCCTGAGCTCTCTCTTCCCAGCTGCCCTCTCCTCGCCCTCCTGGACTTGGCTTAAACATCCCTGCCTTCATAGAGGGCTTTGGGAACCCCTCAGCCTACCCGGTCCTGGTGTCCAACTTCTCAGGACTTTATCCCTTTCCTTTCCCATGGCCCAATCCATACCTTCTATATTTCGTGTGGCTCACTCCTTAAAGCCCAACTTCTGCTAGAACATATTAACCCTGTGGATGCAGATGTGCTATTCCCTGTTGTAGCCTCAGTGCCAGGATCAGGGCCCAGCACACCGTAGGTACTCAGTAAACACTTGTTGAAGGAATAAGGAAGGTGCTGAACATTGTACTATCTTATTTAATACACATTTTTAAATTACGAGTATTGCTTAATTATTTAAACATTTTTTCTTTTAAGTAATACAGAATTTATATTATTGCTTTCAATTATTTCTAATTTAAACTAGAGGCATGGTGCATGAAATTTGGGTATGGTCCCTAGGCCTGGCCAGCAATCAGAGCTGATCAGGGCCTTCTGGCTGCCGGCTGGGGCCTTCCTTTGTTCTGCGCTGCCCCCTGGTGGTCAGTGCACATCATAGCAAGCAGTCGAACTCCTGGGTGGTCAAACTCCCGAGGGGACAATTTGCATATTAGCCTTTTATTATATAGGATAAGTATTTATTATTTTTAATGAGCAAAGTATTACATAGTGAGGTGTTATTTGAATAATGAAAGTAATCATCGCATTATTTAAATTATCACCACCACTGTATGGATAAGGAAACTGAGGCTCAGAAAATCTAATCAGCCAGCAGAGCAAGGCCTTGAAACAGAGCCCAGGGTTATCACAAAACAGCAGTAATATTTATCTATAAAATAGACTTATGTGAAAATAAGAATGTAGTATCTGGCATACAGTAGGCACTCAATATGAGTGCCAAAGCCCTGAACTAAGTCTGGGTGTCCATATTATCCTAATTTTATTTTGAAGTGTAATAGAATTAAGACAGAAACAAACATGAGGAGGAGGAATGTTTAGGGCCACAGAAATTATTCTTTTCTAGAAGAGGGTTCTTCTAGGGGAAGGAGTTCTACGGTCTGAGAAGCATGAGGCTCCAATTCTAGCCCCAGCACAAAACCTGATCACAGAACCTAATCAAATGTCTGTAGAATGACTAAAACTCTCCCCATTTGAGTAAACAAAATGCCCAGAAGATCTGATCTATGTTATGAATAAAAAAAAAAAAACCCACACACAGGTCTGGCACTTGCCATTGGCACATGATCTATGTTTAATAAATGGTAGCCCCGAGCATTGCCATTGTCAGAGACAAAAGCCTTAATTGTATTATGCTTGCTAAATATTCCACTTTCCAACCCTGAGGTTCTCCTCTCAAATACCTTGATGAACTCAGGAGTGGCTGAGCGACTTGCTTTGGCTAATGAGATGTGGCAGAAATGACACAGGCAGACACCTTAGGAGTCAGCACATCTGTCATGGCTCCAGCAAGAAGACAACACGGAAAAAAGCCACCACCAAACAGTGATGGATACGTGCTGTGATCAAGAAAGAAACCTTGGTGGATATCAGGTGCAGAGAGTTACGGGGTCATTTGTTTCTGTGGCATAACCTAGCCCATCTTGACTACAGCAACCGAGATTAAGAATATAAAGATTTCTAAAGAAGGAAGCACTGTAATCAGACAACATTCTTCAGGGAACACCCGGCCATGGACTCACCCATGTCTTTGGCTGGAATGAGCACGAAGCTGCTGTTGGTGATCTTGTATTCAGTGAGCAATATTGGGAGCAAAACCAACATAAAGATGATCAGAAATATCACCAAATTCAGCAACACCAGAAATCGCAAGAAAGAGAAATAGGACTGAATCCCAGTGCCAAATTTCCCTGTGGGAAAAATAAAAGATATCATTGACCAGGAGTATTGACCCACTACCCATTGTAGATTTAATCAGCCACATTGGATTGCAGTTGGAGGAATCCTCATGGAAGGGAAGAAGAAAGAAACATTTTATTTTTTCTACTGTTGGCTTTAAGGTTCTTTGTCTAATGGTTTAAACTTGGACTTGTAAATGTACATTCAGTCTTGAACTGACTATCTGAGGATGTTGTATGGGAGGACTCAAGAGTTACCTTTCTCACATAAAAATGGATTTCACTTCAGGACCATTTATGGAAAGAGTAAATTTTCCCCCAATGAATTGCAGTAGTGCTTTGGTAAATGACCGTAATATATGAAGCCGTTTCTGAATTCTCTATTGTATTCTATTGGTCTATTTATCTATCCTTGCACCAATACCAGGTTAATTATTTTAGATGTATAATAATACTTGACATAGAGTACTATAAGTCTCAGCTTTATTCTTCCTCAGGTCTGCTTGGTCCTCTGCATTTCTATAAAAATTATAGAATCAGCATGTTAATTTTCACATGGATACATATAGACTAAATCTGCTGAGATTCTGATTAAGATTACATGGAATATGTATGGGTCAATTTGAGGACAGTGTTTATAATATTGAATCTCTGATCCATGAACATGAGATATTTAGGTTCTTTCATTTCAATGTTGTACATTTTTATGTGCAGGATGATTCATATCTTCCTTTACATATATCTACATTCCTAAGTATTCAATTTTTTTTATGCAACTGTAAATTGGATCATTTTTAAATATTCATTTTCCAAGTGTTTCTTGCTGGTATATAGAAATACAATTGGCTTTATATAGAGATCTTGTTTGTAGAAACTTCACTTAAAAAAAAAAAACACACAAAAAAAAGGAATTTGCTTAGATAGTGCGGCCCAGGCTTGAGCATCAACCTATGAACCAAGAGGCCACAGTTCAATTCCCAGTCAGGGCACGTACCAAGTTGCAGGCTCGATCGGCAGTAGGAGGCATACAGAAGGCAGCCAATCAATGATTCTCTCTCATCATTGATGTTTCTATCTCTCCCTCTCCTGTCTTCTGAAATCAATTTAAAAATGTGTTTTTTAAAAGGCATTTTGTTTCTGCCTTTCCACTCCCTATGCCTTTCCCTCCATGATTGTACATGAGCCAGAACTTCCACGATGATGTAGATTTGAATTAGTGATAAGTAGCACCCTTTTCTCATTCTTAAACTTGGGGGACCCTTTCAATATTTCACCATTAAGTATGATGCTTGCTGCAGAATTTCTGTAGTTGTACTTAGCAGATTAAGCAAGTTCATATCTATTTCTTACTTGCTAAGAATGAGAATTGATGGTATAAGCATATAATTTTTCTCCTTATTCTGTTAAAAATTACATTAATTTGTTTGTTTATTTTTTTAAAGAAATAAACTTAATGATTTAATTATTAAGGATGGTCAGAAAGCACTTGAAGAGTGAAGGGGTCTGCTTGTTCTTTGTGGAGGCAAAGAACTTATCTTTGAGACATAAGATATAAGAGATCCATAATCTTTGCTTCTCTCTAAACCCAGCAACGCTTCCAGATGAGTACCTAGCAAGCCAAGAAGTCACAGGAGTAGAGCACTGAAGAGAAAATCAAGGCCCCAGTTCCCCAGGAAAAAAACTACCCTCCAATACACAAGCCACTTTTTGAATGAAAATCTCCAGAAAGGCCACCACTTAACAAGAGAGACGTGGTGGATAAAACCTTAGCTTCTGAAGCTGTCTGCCTGAGTTTCAAATTCTGAGTCTGCCTTGTCCTAGCAAGTGAACTTGTACAAGTGTTTTAACTTCTCTGAGCCATGCAAGTGATAAATACCTGTATGGAAGGATCTTGTGAGAGCTAAAGTGAAATAATGTTAGTAAATGTTTACACAAGGCCTGGTTCATAGGAAGTCTCAATAAAGGTTAACTTTTATTACTAAACTAGAGGCCCAGTACATGAAATTCATACATGAGTGGGGGGGTCCCTCAGCCTGACCTGCACCCTCTCCAATCCGGGAGCACTCAGGGGATGTCCTACTGATGGCTTAGGCCCGCTCCCCATGGTTCCCTGTTCTCTGTGGGGCCTGCCTGCTTGATGCTGCAGTAACGGGCAAGCAGGGCCTGCTGTCTGCTGTCTGTGGACCTGTTTGCCACCTCCCAGGACTGGGGGACTCTGGCGGGGCTGAAGGGACTGGGTGCTGCCCCTTGTGGCTATGGGTGCCACCATATTTTATGATGGAGTGATGGTGAATTTGCATATTCCCTATTTATTAGCTAGGATGTTACTTCAAATATGATGTTCACTTAGCTTTCAAAAACAAATGGTTTAAGTGAAACTCCTTAGAAATATGTTCACATTCTCTCAAAAAAAAAAAACACTAAAAGAGGTAGTTCTTTGAATAGATTACCAATGGTATTTTACAGGTCTTGTAATAGTAATAAAGGGAACAATAATTTCTTCCATTTCTCCTACATCGGTCCTTACCAATTTTACAAAAATTTCCCTTCTAGTACTTTGAGCAGATGCTTGTAAATCATTTTGCTTTATAGTAGAAACTATATAATCCTAAAAGGTATTTTCGCCTCTTGCTCTGCTATATCAACCAAATGTTGAAATGTTTTTTTTTTCCTTCTAATTTTATACTTTGGCACAACTTCCCATTTTTGTATACTTGCTATAGAATGAATAGTGTGTCCCCCCTCCAACTTATATGTTGGAGTCAATGTGATGGTATCTGGAGGTGGGGCCTTTGGGAGATAATGAGATTTTAATGAGGTCATGAGGGTGAGGCCCTCATGATAGGATTAGTGCCCATATAAGAAAAGGTGCCAGTTCGAGTCTTCTCTTTCTCCCTCTCCTTAACCCTCTCTCCCGGAGTGTACACATAAAAGAGGTCATGAGAAGAGAAACCAAGATGGCAGCATAGGTGAATACCAAAACTGCTGCCTTGCACAACAATTTCAAACCTATAGCTAAAAGACGGGATGGACATCATGTAGAACCTCAGGAAAGTTGGCTGAGTGGCAATTCTACAACTAGAAGGAAAGAGAAGGGCTCACAGAGACTCAGAGTAGCAGCAAAAAGCTGAGTTATGGAGACACGTGTATGGAGAGGACAGGCATCTTTGTGCCTGGCTGGCTTCCTCTAGTGGGAGGGAGACGGAAACTCCCAACTGGATTGAACCCCAGTTCCAGGTAAGACTCATGTGGGGGGAGTCTGGATTGTCGTGAAAAGGGAGAAGAGTACAGAAACTTAGGGGAGCTGCAAAAGGCAGAGGTCTGACTGTTGATTGTGGCCTCTGCCTTTCTCTAGTGGGAGGGAGACAGAACCTCCCAACTGTGCTGAAATCCAGTTCTGACTGCACTGAACCCCAGTTTCAGGCAAGACCCTAGGGATCAAGACTCATATGGGGACCCAGACTCATATGGGTCCCCGGAACGGACGGAAACTCAGGGGAGCCACGAAATGCAGAGGTCTGGAGGCGCGAGTACACACAGAGAGGGCTGCAGCGATTATTGAGGGACATTGAGACCCAGGAGCCGTGCAGGGCAGGGCTGATGGGAAGCCAAGGCTGTCTGCTCAGCTCTGAGACTCTGATCTATCCAAGCTGAACACAGAGGCTTTTGCCATTTTGCAAGTCGTGTCTCATAAGTCTGACTCCAGCACAGAAGTTCTCCAGGCATAGACACAGCTGATCCTCACAACCAATTGGCTTGGAGGTCAATCCCCCCCCGTGATACCAACAACAATCAAGACTTAACTACAACAAGACTGTACACACAGTCCACAAAGGCTTGCACCAAGAGAGTCCATCTCAGGGAACTGGTGAAATGGAGCTACTGGGCCATATAGGACACCTAGCACACAAAGCTACTCTACCAACTCAGGGAAGCAGGCAAAATGTGGAGACAAAGAAACAGATCACAAACAAAAGAAATGGAGAAAAACAAATGACTGGATATAGAGTTCAAAACCACAGTTATAAGGTTTTTCAAGAATTTCCTAGAAAAAAATGGATAAATTTAGCGAGACCCAAGAGGAGATGAAAAAGACCAACTAGAAATTAAACATACACTGACTGAAATAGAAAATATTATACAGAGACCCAACAGCAGACTAGAGGAACGCAAGAATCAAGTCAACGATTTGAAATACAAAGAAGCAGAAAACACTCAACTGGAAAAGCAAGAAGAAAAAATAATAGAAAAATGTGAAGATAGTGTAAGGAGCCTCTGGGACAACTTCAAATGTACCAACTTCAGAATTATGTGGGTTCCAGAAGAAGAGAGAGAGCAAGATACTAAAAACCTATTTTAAGAAATAACTGAAAACTTCCTCCATCTGGTGAAAGAAATAGACTCAAGTCCAGGAAGTGCACAGAACCCCAAACAAAAGGAATCCAAAGAGGACCACACCAAGACACATCATAATTAAGATAGCAAGAGCAAAAGACAATGAGAGAATATTAAAAGCAGCAAGAGAAAAACAGTTAATAACCTACAAGGGAGCACCCATACTATTGTCAGCTGATTTCTCAACAGAAACTATGCAGGCCAGATGGGAGTGGCAAGAAATATTCAAAGTGATGAATAGCAAGAACCTACAACCAATATTACTCTACTCAGCAAAGCTATCACTCAGAATTGAAGGGCAGATAAAGAGCTTCACAAATAAGAAAAAACTAAAGGAATTCATCACCACCAAATCAGTATTATATGAAATGCTGAAAGGTAGTCTTTAAAAAGAGAAAGAAGAAGAAAAAGGTAAAGATAAAAATTATGAAGAACATATACTTATCTATCACAAGTGAATCTAAAAATCAAGTGAATAAAAAATCTGGCCAAAGCCAGTTTGACTCAGTGGATAGAGCGTCAGCCTGCAGACTGAAAGGTTTGATTCCAGTCAAGGGCATGTACTTTGGTTGCGGGCACATTCCCAGTAGGGGGCGTGCAAGAGGCAGCTTATCGATGTTTCTCTCATCAATGTTTCTAGCTCTCTGTCCCTCTCCTTTCCTCTCTGTGGAAAATCAATAAAACATATATATATATATATTTTTTAAATCTGATGAACAGAATAAACTGGTGAATATAATAGAATCAGGGGCATAGAAAGGGAGTGGACTGATAATTCTTAGGGGAAAGGAGTGAGAGGGGTGCAGGTAGAGACTGGACAAATATCGTACACCTATGGATGAGGATAATAGGGTGAGAGAGGTAAGGGGAGAGGATGGGGTGGGAGCCAGGTGGAGGGAAACTATGAGGAGAAAAAAGAGGAACAATTGTAATAATCTGAACAATAAAGATTTATTAAATTTAAAAAAATAGCTTTAAGTTTAAATTAAAAAAAAAAAAGAGGTCATGGGAGGACATAGTGAGAAGGTGACCTGATCTTTAACTTGCAGTCTCAGAACTATAAAAAAAATGAATGTCTGTAGTGTAAGTTCCCTAGTCTATGTTACTTTGTCATGGCAGCCCAATCTGCCTAATCCAATACTGCACCCCAGTGTCACTATTATGGGAAAGAAAGGATTGTAAGTATCTTCAGGGTCATGGGTATCTGTGGCTGTGTAGAGAAGCCTAATGAACTTCATCTCAGAATAATGTTTAAATGCACAAAATACAAACCAAACCAAATTTGTGATGGAATAACACATGGGCATCTTCATTAGCACATTACATAATAAGATGTAGTGGTAGATCTGAAAACTGCTATGATTTCACAGTAGTGTTGAATATAAATGGTTTCGCAAGATAACTACAACTGGAAGGAACAGGAAACTGATTTTCCTGGTGACAAAGACATGGTGGTGTTGCTCATATTCATCATGGAAGGAAATGCCAGATTTCAACTGAAAGTCCATGAAAATGAGGCTGAATTTCCCCACAGGCCCTATTGAGGAGGAGCATGTGCAGAGTGTGGGGTATGGTACCTCCTATGCTGCGAATGTCCTCCCGCCACAGCTCCAGGTGGGTCGTCATCTCACGAGCTTTCTCTAGGAACCTCTTCCAAGACTTGCTGCTATACCGTTTCCACTGGTCCCACTCAGATAAATACTTCATTTGGGTCTCCTGAATGTCCCTGTATTAAAAAACGAGCATGACAATTACTAGAACACCAATGCCAAGCCTTAGCAGAGAAGATGTGGAAACCCTGGAGCCCTCATACATTGCTGGTGGGAATGTAAAATGGTATGGCCACTAGGGAAAGCAGAGTGGCCATTCCTTGAAAAGTTAAACCTAGAATTAATATATGACCCAGTAATTCTACTCTGAGGTAAATAGCCCAAAAGAACGGAAAGCAGGGTCTCGAACCAAAACTTGTACCCAAATGTTCATAGCAGCACTAGTCACAATAGTCAAAAGGTGGAAACAAATCAAATGCCTATCAACAGATGACTATATAAACAAAAGGAGCCATATCTACACAGTGGAATATAATTTAGCCATAAAAAAAGAAGGAAGTACTGATGCAAGCTACAACATTGTATTCTGGACTGGCCTTGTGATTTGTTTAGACCACAGAATGCAGCAGAAGTGATGCTGTGCCAGTTCTGAGCATCGGCTCCCAGAAGACTTGCAGGATTCTGCTCCTCTCTTGGATTACAGCTGCTGCCATACAAACAAGCCTGAGCTAAGCTGCTGCAGGATGAGACCATTCCAGACCAGCCTACAGCCATCTGAGCCTGAGCCTCGATGAGCAGAGCCACCTCTCTGACCACAGCTGGCCACAGATACATAGTGAGCCCAAATGGAACTAGAACTGCCCAGTGCTGACTTGTAGACTCGAGAAATTGTTGTTTTAAACTACAATGTTGTGCGGTGACTTATTACACAGCAAGCTAACTGGTGCAGACATACCCCATACTCTTCCCCTTTGCATTGGCTAATGCTAACCACAGTTCAGCTTTGGGAAGGCTGCAGAGCCACAGGATGGAAAGAACCTGGTCCCTCAATGACTACAAAGTCCTCCCTTGACCTGACCCAGGATTTTATGTGTGCAAGAAATACATTTTGAACAGGCTGACCTTTGACATGTTTGGGTATCTTTGTCACAGCAGCTTAGCTTACCCTAAGTAACAGTTTTGATTATGTGAGCTCTTGAGGAAATAAATGCCTGCCATGCATAAAACGCACCTCTGCCCAAAACCTACATCAGATGCCTTCCAGGTGGCTACTGAACGAACCTTAGTCTCCGCTTCTCCGAGATGTTCAGTGCATACTTTCGAATGGATTGGCTATTGAGGTTTTCAGCGATTTCTTCCTCCAGCTGGGAGGTGTAAGAGTCTGTCGGCTTCAGCAAAGTGCCACTTTGCTTGTCCCGGGAAGGGATGTTTGTCCTCTTGCGTGCAATGGACCGGTAGCTTGGCAATTCTTGGAGGAAATTCACAGGTGGAGGAGAAAAGAAACTGGAGTCCAAAGAGAGGCTCTCTGGGTAGGAAAGAAGAAAAGCATCATTCACTTTCAGTGAGCCAACCACTTTAGTTGGGAGCCAAGTTGTGTAGGAGACTTGGGCCTCAGAGACCATAACAAAACCTTGCAGACAGCCACTAGCCTGGGCCACTGAACAAAGCGTTTGTCTCTTCATTAGCTTCTTTACCAGGATAGTTAGTGCTCAGGACAATGAAATCATCGGCAAATGGGTTCCCTTTCAACAGATGCATTTTCCAATATGCTTTAGGTTACATGATATCTGAGTGCTAGAGTTCGGCTGTGACCACTAGTTAAATGGGTGACCTTTGGCAGTTATCTAAATCTCTGTTGGTCATTTGTCAAATGGGGCTAGTAACATATGCCCCAATTATCCTCACACAGTATAGATTAGAATGACATACAGAATAAAACATGAAAAGGATAAAGTGCCCTGCAGAGTAATGACAATAATGTTTACAGAACAATTCCTATGAACCAGGCACTGTGTTAAGAGCTTCACATACACTCATGGGGATCGGGACTGGCTCTATAATCTGGCTGGACCAAGAGTGGAAACGATGCAGTGCCAGTTCTCAGCTTACGAATTTCTGCTGCTCTCTGGACCCCAGCTACTGCCATGTGAACTAGCTGAGCTAACCTGCTAGAGGATGAGGCCATGTGGATCACGGACGATCACCCTGCTGAGACAACCCGGACCAGCCTACAGCCAGCCGATGCCCAGCAGAACACAGACACTCCAAGTACCCGGCATGGGTTTATTACTGTCCCCATTTTACAGGTGAGAAAATAAAGTCATTGATGGGTTCCCAAGCCCCTTGCCTACGCCCTCAAAGTTCTGCATGATCTGACTCCTGCCTGCCTCTCCAGCTCCTCAGGCTCCTTGCCTTCCAGCCACACATTTTTAAAGGTCATTCTAATACTAAAATGTGTTCCCTCTTCCTCAGGGCCTTTGCATATGCTGTTCCCTCTGCCTAGAAAGAACCTGCTCACCTCTTTATCCTCTTAGCTCCTACTCAAGTGTCAGTTCCTCAGGAAATGGTCTACTTCACTGCAATATCACAGATGCCTTGTTGCACATTTTCCCACACATATTTATTTGGGTGACTATGTGAGTTTATCTGTCTCCCCTAGTCGACCCAAGACCTAGCACCATCCTTGGCTCAGAGTAGAAGTCCATAAATACCTATTGGGTAGATGGATAAAGGGATGATATTCCTAGATCGCCTTTGTTTAGACCAGTGGTTCTCAACCTTTCTAATGCTGCGACCCTTTAATACAGTTCCTCATGTTGTGGTGACCCCCAACCACAAAATTATTTTTGTTGCTACTTCATAACTATAATTTTGCTACTGTTAATGAATTGTAATGTAAATATCTTTGTTTTCCGCCGAGACCGGCTTGGCTCAGTGGATAGAGCGTTGGCTTGTGGACTGAAAGGTCCCAGGTTCGATTCCGGTTGGGGGCATGTACCTTGCTTGCGGGCACATCTCCACAGTGGGGCATGCAGAAGGCCGCTGATCGATGTCTCTCTCTCATCGATGTTTCTGACTTTCTATCTCTCTCCCTTCCTCTCTGTAAAAATCAATAAAAATATATTTAAATATCTTTGTTTTCCGATGGGCTTAGGCTCTACAGCAGCAGTTCTCAACCTGTGGGTCGTGACCCACAGGTTAAGAACCACTAGCAGGGACAGCTAAGACCATCAGAAAACATAGATATTTACATTACGATTCATAACAGTAGCAAAATTACAGTTATGAAGTAGCAACAAAAATAACTTTATGGTTGGAGGTCACAACAACATGAGGAACTGTATTAAAGGGTCGCAGCATTAGAAAGGTTGAGAACCACTGGTTTAGACAGTCTGTAAGTAGGGGTGCCGAAACAGAACCAGCTCTGCCTGGCTCAAAAATCTACATTTGCTCAACTACATCAGGCCACGGCCGGAGGTCAAGCTTTGCTATGCCCTGTGCAGTGGTCTAAGAATGGAAAATTTTCTGTTGAAGGTGAGACACACCACCTTCAAGATGGGTTTTATGCCTGATCTGATTTTAATTGAGAAGACCACTATGAGTGGCGAAGACAAGACACAGAGAGAGAAAACAGGAGGCAGCCATAATTAACTAATTAACCCTACAGGCAGCAAAGCTTCTACTAGTATGGCTCAATGTGAGATGCTAAATTGCTTGGGTTTGAATCCGGACTCTTGTCAATTATAGCTGTGTGTCTTTGGAAAAGTTATTTAACCTCTCTGAGTTTCAAATTTAATACACCCTCATTTAGCAAATATATTTATCATGTGTCAAATCTAGAACTAGAACTACCACAGAGAACAAAGCCCTATTCATGTGATACTTATATTCTGAGGTAGGGGCAAGGGAAATCAGACAATAAATAGGCAATGCATATTAAGCCAGGAAGTGGGAAGTGGAAGAAAACCAGAGTGGGTTAGGGACAGAGGTCCACTATTTTTGATAAGATGGGGTCAGGTATGGTCTATCTATTAAGGTGGCATTTAAGCTAAGGCTGAACGGAGGGAAGGTGCGAACTAGGTGGGTATTTGGGGAAGAGCATCCTGGAAGAGAAGAGCAAGTGCAAAGGCCCTGGGGCAGGGATGTGCATGGCATGTTTGAAGAAGAGCAGAGGCCAGTTTGGCTGGAGGAAAGTAAATAAATGGAAAAGTAAATGAACAGAACAGAAGTTTCATTGGTGGTTCCAAGGAGCCACACCAGCCCTTTGCTGCCCCCACCTCTTGAATCTGGGCTGAATCTGTGACTACCAAAGGATGCTACCAGTTGCGGACCCAAGCCTTAAGAGTTTGAAGCTTCCACTTCTGCGCTCTCGTGAGCCTGGCGCTGCTGTGTAAGCAGTCAGGCTAAGCTGCTGGGACAACCACATGGAAAGGAAGAGGCTCCAGCCTCGGAGGAGGAGAACCAAGGTGCCAGGCTTATGACCGCAGCAGCTGTCACAACCAGTCCCCAGTCCCCGGTCATCCTCACCAGGCACCGCCATGGCTGTGAAGAGGACACCTGGCCTCGGCCCCAGCAGGCAGGACACGCAGCAGAGCAAGCCACACTCTGCTGATTTCCTGATGCACAACATCGGCAGTAACAATAAAATGGCTTTAGCCATCATGTTTGGAGCCATTTATTAGCGCCAACCGGTAACTGGGACAGGGAAATGGGGAAAGCGGGGGTCAGAGAGGTGGTGGGGCCAAACCACGTCATGCTGTGATCTTTGGATGTGACCGATGGGAAGCCACTGAGGGTTCTGCATAGAAGCATGTCATAATCTGACTAATTTTAAAGGATCACTTTGGGCCCTAGCCAGTTTGGCTCCATAGATAGAGCATTGGCCTGTGAACTGAAGGGTCACAGGTTTGATTCCGATCAAGACCACATGTCCAGGTTGCGGGCTCCATTCCCAGTAGGCGTGCGGGAGGCAGCCAATCAATGATTCTCTTTCATCGTTGATGTTTCTATCTCTCTCTCTCTCCCTCCTCTCTGAAATCAATAAAAATATATATATTTTTAAAAAGGATCACTTTGGAGGCTGCAAAGCTAAAGACAGGACCCACACCAGGGCCTACTTACAAGCATTAAAGGTGATCATATAGATAGAAGTGCTCAGTCCAGTGCCCAGCCTGCAGCGGACTCCATAAACGTCCATGTAGATAACAGGACAAGGGACTGAGGGAGTGCTGCCGGGGAGGGAGGGAGGTACAGCCATGGCCTCGCTCTGAGTGGGAGTCTGACGGACGGGGAAGAGCTGTAATCTGCGCCTCTCTGATGGGCCTGTGAGACACAATGGAGCAGCTGTCCCACTGCAGATGACACACAGCCACGTGTCTGGAGCCCGGCCAGTCATTAAGCGCAAGCCTGCCAGTCTCCCTCAACCTTCCGCTTCCCTGCCCAGCACACGTGGGGGTCAGTCACACTTATAGTAATGGTGGCTGCCTAAAGCAAATCAGGGGCGCAGGGGGTGGGTCCTAGAGGCGAGAGGGCCCACATCCAGGCTGGAGGCTACTCCTCCCTCTGGACACAACAAAGAGCTGTTATGAAGCACAAACAAACGTCTTTAAATGTGAAGCAGCACCGACCTACTGACTATTCAGCAGCTGCGGGTCAGGGGCCGAGCCCTGCAGCTGGGGCCTGAGCTGGTTGTCAGCTACTAGCCAGGCCAACCCAGGCAAGAAAATGAGCATCTCTGAAGCATATGTTTCTCAGCTCCGGAATTGGGATGTGACCCCATGGACCTCATTGGCGCGATCATGAGGACAGAGTTACTGGCTAGGATACATTGAGCACTGACTGCAATAGGCTATTGGCCATACCCAGAACACGTCACCACACTTAATACCCTGAACTACCTTTGAATGGAATGATCCCATTTTGCAGATAAAGAAACTGAGGCTCGGAGAGGTCAAGTGCCTTTCCCACGCACACAGCTGTTAATATTGGAACTAGGACCCAATCACAGGTCTGTCAGATGCCAAAGCTGGGGTCTTCACCAGGAAATAATTCAATGGGCCATGGATTTGAACATTTTTCTTCATCACTACAATGCCATACTGATTAATGACTTGACTGCTCTTGCAAATGTTCCACAGGAAAGATACGTCCTATTTACATTTCATAATGACCGTTCCTGGTGGAAAACCATTATTTTCAAAAAGGGCCATCATTGAAGAGGAATGATTTTTCCTTTTCAAACATTCTTGGGAAGTTCTCGATCTTCAAACAAAATTAAAAAATCACAACCATACCTTTGAACACAGGCGTCATTAATTTTATAACTATGATCGGCCTCTTCTTGTTCTCATTAGGACCACACTTTTCAAAGCATGAGAGAACCTGCTTTCTCACACCAACCCCCAGAGGCAGGCACACGAAGGGCCCTGGCTTTGCAGCAGGGAGGCTGAGGCCCAGAGAGCTGGCAGCCGCCCAGGCTCTGCTGCCCAGCAGACTCCGGGCTGCACCGCTCCTTGCAGAGACAGGCACCTCACCTTTCCGAGCCTCGGTTTTCTCGTCCCCGGAAATAAGAAGAAGGTCTCATTATAGTTACTGCCCAATGTTCTCCTGAGTTGGTCCAGCTGAAAGTGTCATCCGTGTGGCCACTCAAGTCCTGGGTCAGTGTGTGGGCTGTTTGTTGACCACAGGGATAGAAGGAGGGACGTATTTCAGATTTGAGGTGCCTCCATCTAGGAATGTGTAGAATCTGTTTGTCATCGAAGCCAGATTTCAGCAATTAGATGATCACTGGGTGGGCGGGTGAGTGGGTAATGACAGGAGAGTTGCGGACAGAGGCAGGCATAAGTACTTTTTGTGGTGTCTTGTGTTCTTCCAGGTTAAGGACAAAGTCAGTCTGTCCGAAGCTTAGAGCACAGTCTCATAGAGGGGCCTCCATCTGAAGAATGAATAAATGAACGCATGGACAGATGCAGGCACATCAGGAGAGCATCTTTAGGTCCCACCTTTTCTTCCCAGCTCTTTCTACAAAACACCAAATCCCACCAGCACAAACACTCCCAGGACGTGGGCACAGTCCGGCTGTGGGCTGAATGGTACTAAAATCACCACCAGCCTCCCTCAAATGCTTGCCAGGAACTGAGCCCAACCATATTTGGTGCTGGGTTCACTTCAGGGATTTTCTTCCCACTTGCCAAATCATGGGAACTCTGGATAAGATGGGACCTTCTGGGTCACCCAGTCCTGGCCTCTCGCCAGCTGCTGTGGGAACTAGTTTGGCTGCATGGGGTCCCTCTGGGCAGGGACTCTGAGCTGGGCACTGCGACTCTGAGAGGATGAAGGTTTGCACACTCACTACCTGCCTTCCTAAGTGCCCAGCCCATCACACACACCCCTGCCTTTATTCCATCCCCCACCCTAATTGTTTACTTGTGGGTTGTCTCTGGTCTTCTCTTTCCCCCATTATTCTGTAACCTCTAAGAAACTAGGGACCCCATCTCTCTTCTTCAACACTGAATGAATGAATCATGAATGAATGAAAATGGTGTTAGGGATACAGGCAACATTGGATCACCCACCAAACAGATCAAAGTAGAGGCACCAAAACATGAGAAAAATATTTAAGGAACTTAAGCTTTTAACATTATTCTTTTCCATATGGCTGATATTTTTCACAATTAAAAAAAAAATGAAGCTGGGGGGGGGGGGGGTGAAGCTGGCAAATATTAAGATGTTGACCAAACATTACATTTTTCCTATTTTAGGTACTTTACACAAACCAACCCAATTAGGAACATGCTTTGCCATTATTGCTCAAAAATAATCAAATGGCACATGCTTACCCAGTTTGGTATTACTACTAAAGGAATGTGGATACTAATTTCTGGATTTCTTCTTTTTATTTTTTATTGATTTTTTACAGAGAGGAAGGGAGAGGGAGAGGGAGTTAGAAACTTCGATGAGGGAGAAACATCTATCAGCTGCCTCCTGCACACTCCCCCACTGGGGATGTGCCCGCAACCAAAGTATGTACATACCCCTGTCCAAATCGAACCTGGGACCCTTGAGTCTGCAGGCCAATGCTCTGTCCACTGAGCCAAACCAGTTCGGCCTGGATTTCTTTATACTTATTGTCTATTAGTGACCCAGTGCACAAAATTTGTGCACATTAAAGGGGGATTAATTAGAGGAAATAATTTAATATTGCTATTTGCCCTTTCTCTATAATATAAGTGTCAGAGATGAAAGAAAATTAGTAAAATGTATATGAAAACTTTCCTCCTGTCAGAGTCTGGGGATCACCATGGGACACAGAGTCAAGTCCCCACCCACCCAGATGCACCCCAAAGTCGCAGAGACCCAGACCCAGCCGGCCCACCCCCATTGAGCCAGTCCCACCCTTGTCAAGCCCTGCTGGGCAGGGGGCGTAGCCTCAGGTCCCCTGGCCCAGCACCAGGACAGGGGGCATGGCCTAAGGTCCCCCAGCCCAAACTGGGGTAAGGAGCGTGCCTTGAGGTCCTCCATCAAGCCCCACCAGGTGGGGGACACAGCCTGAGATCCTCTATCAAGCACCCCTGGGTGGGGGCATGGCCTGAGGTCCCCCATCAAGCCCCACCAGGTGTGGGGAGGGCACAGCCTCAGGTCCCATGTCAAGCCCCACTAGGTGGGGGCGCGACCTGAGTTCCCCCAACCCAACACTGGGAGTGCACCTTGAGGTCCCTCATCAAGCCCCACTGGGTGGGGGGAATGGCCTAAGGTCCCCTGTCAAGCCCAGGTAAGCAGGGGGGCGCAGCGTCAGGTCCCCTGGCCCGGTGCTGGGGGAGGTGGTGTGGCCTGAGGTCCCTTGGCCTGGCACTGGGGTGGGGGAAGCAGCCTGAAGTCCCCTAGCCCAGCACCAGGATGGGAAGTGCACCTTGAGGTTCCCTGTTAAGTCCCGCTGTGTGGGGGGGCGCAGCCTGTAGTCCCCTGTCAAATCCAGCCAGACAGCGGGGTGCAGTTTGAGGTCCCCTGGCCTGGTGCAGGGGTGGGGATTGCAGCCTGAAGTCCCCTGTCAAGCCCCACCTGGTAGAGGGTGTGGCCTCAGATCCCCTGGCCTGGAACAGGGGCAGGGGGTGCAACCTGAGGTCCCCCAGCCTGAATCCAGGGCAGGGGCATGGCCTGAGGTCCTCTGTCAAGCCCCACAGGGGTGGGGGAGAGCGTAGCCTCAGGTCCCTGCTGATTGCTTGTTAAGGCTCCTTAAGAGAACCCTCATCTGTGGGTGTAGCCATCTTTGTGATGGATGATGGTCAATTAGCATATTCCCTCTTTATTAGATAGTATTATTAGATAGGATGGTTTGACATTGGTTTTATTTTGGATGCTAACCAGAGGTGGGGTCCCTGAATAATTTGTGCTCACAGCCACCAAAGGGTCTTAACCAGGGGTTCACAGTCCAGGGAATCTAATTAAAGCCGCTGACATCTCCATCAAGTGCTCAAAAACCTCTGAGGCCAGAGACTCATCACTGCTCTATCCCTGGAAAGGCCACCCACTCATCCACCTTTCATTCATTCACATACTTGAAAGCATTTACTGAGCAACAGCTATGTGCCATGCACTGTCCTAGGACCAGAGGATCTCAGGCTGTGTCCCCCACCTGGTGGGGCTTGATGGAGGACCTCAAAGCACGCTCCTTATCCCAGTCTGGGCTGGGGGTCCTTAGGCCATGCCCCCTGTCCTGGCGCTGGGCCAGGGGACCTGAGGCTATGCCCCCTGCCCGGCAGGACTTGACAATGACTCACAAATTCCCCGGCCTTTATGGGACTTACATAGCTAGAGGAGACAGACAGTCAACAAGCAAGAACAATATATTTCAGGTAATATGTGGAGAAAAATAAGGCAAGGGTGGGTTTGAGCAAAGCTTAAAAGTAGAGAAAGAACCAGAGCTGGTGGAAGAGCAGGTGCAAAGGCCCTGAGGCAGAACCATGCCCAGCCAGTTTGAGGAACAGGACTAGGGAAGAGTTAGCACGGAGGAAGGTATTAGGGTAGGAGTCAAGGCCGCCACGGCGTATGGGCCATGCTGACACTATGGCAGAGGAATGACAGGATCTAACTCAGATTTAACAGGATCTCCCAGCCAACCCTGTGGCTATTTCTGTCCTTGGGTTGCGCAGTTTGGCATGGCTATGTGCCGTGCTAGGGCATCGTGTGTCAGGCTGCACTGTCCCTCTGCAATGGTAGAAATGTTCTATAGTATCTGCACTAACTATGGTGATTATTAGCCATGCGTGGCTACTGAGCAATAGAAACATGGCTGGTGAGACAGAGGAAACTGCGATGTGAATTTTTAATTTGATCAGACTTCATTACATTTATTTCTCCACAGCCACATGTGTATTGAACAATGTAGAGGGGCCTCATTCACAGGATCCCAGAGCCTCATCTGAGAGGGGAGGAGCCAGGAGCGCTGGGACCCTCCACTACCTGCCAGACTTCAGAACTTCAGAGCTGGGCGGACCTGCATGAATCAGGGTGGGGCCTGGGGACAGGCTGGGTCCAAGGCTTTATAAACGATGAGCAAACAGCCTAAACAGCCTATGGGAGCAGTGACTAACTAGGTAATCAGAGCCAGGCTGGGTCCGGGAGCAGTTACTTTGATTCAATCTGTTTGAGGAGGTAACATCACCTGGTGATTAAGAGCATACTAATGGCCAGCTCCGCTTGCCACCCGTGTGCCCTGGCAAGTTTCTTAACCACTCTGAGCCCTGTTTCCCGCGTGTTAAACAGGGATAGAGGTTTCCACCTCGCACAGCCATCCTTAGGGTTGAACAGCTATGCTGTATAAAGTGCTTAGAAAACAGGCCTTTTTTTTTTTTTGTGAAGGGCCAGATAGTAAAAAAACTACTCAACTCTGACGTTGTAGCAGGAAATCTACATAAGCCATAATTAAGTGGGCACAACTGTGCCCTAATAAAATTGTATTTGTAAATATAGGCGGTGGCTTGGATTTGGCCTGCGGGCTGTGCTTTGCAGACCTCCGGCTTAGAGCAGCGCCTGGAACACTGTGCTATCCGCGGGTAGTTTCTTACTGATGAACTGACTCAATTATTATGAGCCTTGAGAAAGAAGATACCTACTAACGATGACTCCTGGTGGCTAACTGGGCTCAGATTTTAAAATAATAATAATAATAATAATAATAATAATAATACAACCACAAAACAGAGCCTAGCAGTCATTTCTACACAAGGGTCTCTCATGGAAGCTTCACACCTCAAGAAGAAGCCTGCTCTGAACTAACCTGCCTCTGCACTGACCTGCCCACCTGTACTGTGTTTCTGCCCGCTGAGCCGGCCCTTATCAAGCAGTTGGTGGAATCTTTTTTTTTATATGCACATGAAACCTTTATTATTTAGAAAAGAAACTCAGTAAGCATAAGGATCTCATGTAAATTTAGAACTTATTTATACATGCAACAGCTCTGGCGAGTGCATTACATCAATTGAGTTACAGAATCCAGATTAAGCGCGTTAGTCATGTATCAGAATCACAGCACACAAACTACATTTCATTTTATAGTATCATTAAAAGGCCTGGTGCACAGGATTCATGGACTGGTGGGGGGCATGGTCTGCAGGGATCAGCCCACTGTGGGAGCGCTGCCACTCATCCCGGTCAGCTGAGCAGCCCTCCCACTGTGGGAGTGCATTGACCACCAGGGGTCAGCTTCTACATTGAACTTTGCTCCCTGGTGGTCAGTGCACATAGCAATTGGTCGACTGGTCATTCTGGTCATTCCAATTGGTGGAATCTTATTTCAACCAAAAGGATTGAGGATTTCCCCATCCAATCGGAGATGTGTGGCTCCAGCCAACCAGAGAACCTCTATTCTGACCAATCAGGACAGTGTCTTTTGGACCAATCAAACTTCAAGGATTTGGAGTCCTCATTTGCAAGAGGACAGACTAATCAGGGACCAGGGATGGGGACTTCTGTCCCTATAAGCCTGCTCTCCCTCTGGATCTGAGAGCATATTTTCCCTTTCCGTTGAAGACAAAAGAGTGGGTTTCCCTGGCTGAGCTAAAGCACTGAAGATGCCTCACTGGAGCAGAGCTGAGAAGACCGGCACAGGCTAGAACAGACCGAAGCACAGTGGAGCAGAACAGCTCAGTGAAAAGCAGACCAGCAAGGAGCAGAGCAGATAGGGGCCTGGCCTCAAGCCCACCTGGTCCTAGGACTGCCTCACAGTGTGTTGTTTTCACAGCTATGCTGTATCACAATTGAGCTATTTTCCACTGAATAATGTTTCCTTCTTCACTGCACCCCACATAGAGGATTCCTTCTGGTGTTGAATTGGTACCAAGGACCATGGGTTAACATATTTCCTGATGAACTTAATGAACATGAAGAATTATATCTGCAGTGGGAGAATCTTCTTGCTATGGACCAAGCTACCCTTTACGTGGCTGGTTTATCCTCCTTGGCCAGGATCTCTCCAAAAGAGATTTTCCTGGAGATGACATTCAGACAACTAGTATTTACCATGTGCCATGAGTATGCCAAACTCTACATACTTACCTCCTGTGATTCTCAAAATGACTTCCTGTATCACTGACCCTGCATAGTTCATAGAAGACAAGAACTTAGCACAGGCTGAGCTAAGGTCTGAACCCTCAGGGCAAAGATGCCAGAAAGTCTTCCTCCCTCTGACACTCCTGTGGTGATCAGCATGGGGCTTGGCACACAACAGGTGCTCAAATAAACATTTGTCAAGTGAAAACATGGACACACTGGCTCTAGGTTCACACCATAATGTCCTTCTGTTTTAGCAACTTCTCAGGGATAACAAGGACAAATAACACCTACTTTATTGAGCTGCTGTAAAAAATTCAAGAAAGTTACATATTTGAAACCAAAGTCAAACAGATGACCGGGGCTTAGTGGAGCCTTGGGAACTGGTTCCTGCTTGCCTACTTCATGCCATCTCCTCCTCTAAGTTCCAGCTGGGAGCCTCCTCCATCACACCAAGGTCATTCCCACTCCAACCTTTTGCTCTTCCTGTGCCTTCCTCTGTACACTCTTTTACCTGCATTTCAGAGAGTCTCCTGCACTGACTCCTTGACACCCTCAGCCTCAGCTCCGAAGTCCCCTCCTCAGAGAGGCCTCCGGACCACCCATCCAGGCAGGTCCCTCCTCCTGCCTATGCTATCACCTGTTTATTTCCTTCTCAGCAGTTCTGGTGAACTGTAACTACCCGATTTTTGTCTCTATCTGGTCAGTGTTTCTCCTCCTTCACGAAAGCATGTCCCTGGCCTGCCTCTTTCACCACCAGGCCATGCCTGGAGCATGCTTAAGGCTCAAGATCAGTTCCCTTCCTCCCCCTCCTGCTGGGTGGAGGGGAAGGCCCCACAGAAGTTCTGGGTGCGTCTCACACCCAAACAATGCTCCTTTAAAAAGCAACCCGATTACAACAAACAAAGGTTACAACACTGGAAAGTCATTTCCCCCTTTTATCCCTCTAAATTCTTCACTTCCTAAAAGAAACAAACACACACCAAAAGGCACTGGGGGCCTCTGGGCCTAATCTGGGCCTGAGTTGCTGGGCAGAATTTAGCCTCTTGCAGACAGGGTGGGGTAATAAGCCAGATGGCTGAACCACTGTGGCCTGAAAATGACCCGTGCAGTCTCCAGCTGTTCCAGGCCTGCAGAAGATCCTTCTCTCTGGGACACCTGTAAGGGTGATGAGTGACCCGGATGAATGGGCTTAGCAGATAAGGGGGGAAGAGGAATAGACACTGCAGGTTGCATGGTTACTTCAATTTTAATACACTCTGTTGGAATAAACAGCCCAAAGAATAGTGGTTTAATTCCATAAATCTTTTAACGTTAGAGCTAAGAAGGCCCAAATAACAATAACGCCAACAGGGACCATTCAAGTGCACAGAACCGGTGTGGTGCTAGATTCCTGACATGCTAGATTCCTGACATGCTTATCTCCGTATATCCTCTTGGTGACCCTAGCAGAGGGGGATGATGGTCTCTGCTTTACAGATAAGAAAACCGAGGCTCAAGGAGGCAGCAGGACTTGCTCAAGGACACACAGCTGATAACTAGCCAAATTAGGGTTCACGCCTAAGCCAGGCAGTTCCATAAAGACTACCACCAGAGGTTCTCTTCACTTATCTTTAAAAAACAAACAAGTTCCACTTCCCCTCACAGGAGGAGTCTAATAGGCCTGTTTATTATCTCTCCACTCTCTATGGGTTCCCTGCTTCAGAGGCCCAGACAAGTGGGGTCAATTCAAACAGTCCCAGCAGGCCCTCCAGGACCCCTCCTAAGAGCAGTGCCCTGGAGGAGGAGAGAGGAGTGATCAGCCCTAGAGCCATTACACAGGGTTTAATTCTGTCCAGCCACCACATAGTGGTGATCTGATCATCTTGGATGAGTCACTTTGATTCCCCCACTAAACAATGAGATAATGCTCAAGTGACTCCCCACAGAAGTGTCAGGAATCTCTAGGCTTGGCCCTTCTTCAAAAAGTTAAATACAGAGTCAGGCCTTTGTGGTTCAGTGGGTGAGGGTCAACCCATAAACTGAGAGGTCATGGGTTCAATTCCTGGTCAGAGCACAATTTTTGGGCTTGATCCCTAACAGGGGGCATTCAGGAGGCAGCCAATCAATGATGTTTCTTTCTCATTGATGTTTCTATCTCTCTATCCCTCTCTCTTCTCCTCTCTTTAAAAATTTATTTTTAAAAAGTTAAAAACAGATGACCATATTATCCAAAAATTCTATTTCTAGGTGTATGCCCCAAACAACTGGAAACAGGAGTTAAAGCAGAAACTTGTACATAAATGTTCACAGTGGCATTTTCCCCAACAGCCAACAGGTGGAAACCATCCAAACGGGCATCAATGGATGCATGGATAAACTACTGTGCTCTATCCACACAATGGAATAGTATTCAGCCAGAAAATGGAATCAAGTACTGATACATGCTACCACAAGAATGCAGATCACAAATATCCCTACTGCCCTGGCCAGTGTTGTTCAGTGGGTTGAAGTGTTGTCCCATACATCAAAAGGTTGTGGGTTCGGTCCCTGGTGGGGGTGCATGCAAGAGACAACGATCAATGTTTCTCTCTCACATAGATGTTTCTTTCTCTCTTTCTCCCTCCCTTTCTCCCTCTAAGATCAATTTTAAAAAAAATATTTTAAATGAAAAAACAACCACCATAAAAGGTCATGTGTTCTATGATTCCATTTATATGAAATGTCCAGAATAGGTAAATCCATAGGGACAGAAAGCAGATTGATGGTAACCAGGGACTCAGGAGGAAGGAAATAAGGAGAGATTGTTCGTTGGGTGCTGTGTTTTGGTGCGAATGTACTAAATGCTGCTGAACTGTGAATTATACCTCAATTAGAAAAATAGTCACTACAATCATGCTAGTTGAAGATGACCTGGTATGAAGCACTCAGTGACTGGAATATCAAAAACATCTGACAGAGAGGAAAAGCCAAGAAGAGTCGTTCTAGTTAACAAACAAAGGACATGCCAGGCACTGAGGGGCTGAATTTTTGCCTCTTGGAGGAGGTGACATTCAAGTTGAGATCAAAAGTGTGAGGAGGTGGCCCTGGAAGAGAAGGGTGAAGGGTATGTAAGGCAGAGGGAACAGTAACTAAAAGACATGAGGAGGGAAACACAGGGAGGAGCCAGAGTATGGCTGGGGTCAGGGGGAGGTCAGCCTCTTGGAGGCTGAAGCAGTAGGCAGGGACCAGCTCAGATGACAATCCTCTCTAAAAGCTTAGGTCAAGGTGGTCCTCCTCCTTCTATTCCTCTCAGAACCTCCACTTTATAGATGGGGAAACGGGGGCTCAGAAGAGGAAGTTCCTTGCTCAAGGTCACAGGTATTTTTTTTCAACAACAATAAAATGTCTCGGCCAGAAAAGTGATCTCTGGATAGCAGGCTGATGAGTAGAATCCTCACCACCAAGACTTTCTGTTATACACAATCTTAACTGTTTTCATGATTTGGAAATCCGTATAATAGAGGCATCAGGGGCAGTCACCAAGGCAACTGGGGCTGCAAGGTTGGCCACAGAAAACTTTGTGTCACTGGCCACAATTCCACCTGCCCACAGACAGGGCTTATAAGAGGCTAAGTCAGTGTCTTAACCCCATCCCTATTCTTAAGAACAAAACAACTCAAGAGAATTGAGAATACAGTTCAACAGATACTTGGAAAGGGCAAGGCCAGGGTCTGTGTGGATTACAAAGAAGGGACACAGAGTCCAGCCGGTGGGAGGAGAGGTAATCAGGGAAGACTTCCAGAGGGAAGTGATAGCAGACTGAAAGAAGAGAAGAGCAGTATGCCTTTAAAAAAAAGCATGGTAATGGCCCCCAGGGGAGAGGGAACAGAAGGAGCTTCTCAGTCTCAAGAAGCAACATGCAGGTGGCAGGTGTGGGTGGGGGATATAGGAGCTAAGACAGGGGCCAAACCACAAAGGGCATTCCTCAACTAATATTTACTGAAGGCCCACTATGCACCATGTGCTAAGCCTGTAGATACAATGGTGAGCCAAACAGGCCCAGCCCCTGCCCTCCTGGAGTTTATCATCTAGTAGAGGAGGCAGAGATATTAATTAACAACAGTTAACACTCCCATGACAGCCAGTCTCTAGGATGGGCCCCAAGGATGCATCCTCTCCCCCAATATCCTGACACTCATAACTTTATATAGGCTCCTTCCACACTGAATGGGGCCAATAAAATATTGCAGAGCCAGGCCAATGTGGCTCAGTGGTTGAGCAGCGACCTATAAAACAAGAGGTCATGGTTCGTTTCCCAGTCAGGGCACATGCCTGGATAGTGGGTCCAATCCCCAGTGTGGGGCATGCAGGAGGCAGCCAATCAATGATTCTCTCTCATCATTGATGTTTCTATCTCTCTCCCTCTCCCTCCCATTCTGAAATCAGTTAAAATACACTTTTTAAAAATATTGCAGAAATACCACTGTGATTTCTGACACCAGGTTATACAGGCGTTACAGCTTTCGCTTTGCTCTCTTTTAGATCGTCTGCTCTGGGGAAGCCAGCGGCTAGGTCATGACGACACTCAGCAGCCCTCTGGAAGGTCCATGTGGAAAGGAAATGAGGCCCCCTGCCAATAGCCAGTGTGAGTTTGCCATCTGTTTGAGCAAGTAATCTCGGGAGGGATCTTCCAGCCACAGGCAAGCCTTCAGATGACACCATGACTGAAACCTCATGAGAGACCATGAGCCAGAACCACCTAGACAAGTCGTTTCCCAAGTTCTGACCATCAGAATTTGTAAGATAATGAGTATCACTGTTCTAAGCCACTAAGTTTTGGGGTGATATGTTACACAGCATAAGTAACTAATACAAACATTAAGTTCTTTATATAAATCAACTCTCTTAATCCTAATGACACCTGAGGTCGGTACTATTCTTATCTCCACTTAATACATAAGGAAACTAAGGCACCAAGCAGTTAAGTGCCTTGTCCAAAGACAAATCCAGTAAATGAAAAATGAGGATTTGGAGTCTAGACTTACAATCACTACAGTGTAGCTGTGGTCCCCTCCCGCCTTTCTCTTTCCCTCCTCTTTCATTTATTTGTCACAATTTAACATCTACTATGTGACAGACATTGTTCTAGGTCCTCAGGGAACATGACAAAGCCCCTGCTTTGCATGGCACCCATATTCTAGAAGAAGAGACAACAACAACAAAAAAGTAAACAACCAAACCAGATGACTTCAGGTGGTAATAAATGCTCTGAAGGAATAAGCAAGGTAATGAGTCAGGGAAAGTGAGCTGGGGTACTTCTTTAGACAAGATGACTTTAGAGGTCCACCTCTCTGGACTGACATTTGAGGAGGAGGAAGAGGAGGCTGGCGTACAAAGAGCAAAGAGAAATGTAGTTGAGGCAAAGAAAACAGCAGATGCAAAGGCCCTGAGGCAGAAACCACCTTGGTATGTTGGAGGAATTGGAAGGCAGCTGTGTAGCAGAATGAGTTAAGGGAGATGAAGGCCTGGTACTCAAATCACCAGGCCCTGTTGGCCACCAGAAAAAAGCCTGGAATTTATAGTCAGAGCAGTGGAAAGCCACCTGAAAGTTAAATTACGCAGGGGAGTGGTATGATGTTTTAGCACTTAGATACAGGGGTGGGGAACCTTTTTTTCTGTGAAGGACCACTTAAATATTTATAACATCATTCATAGGCCATGCAAAATTTATCAACCTAAAAATTAGCCTGCTATATTTGTTCAAACATTTAATTAACTCACTCCTAATGCCTTGGCAGGGCCAGACCAAATGATTTCTCTGGTCTTATACAGCCCTGGAGGCCACACTCACCATCCCTAATAGAAGGAGGCACAAGCTCCATTCCATAAACCAGATCCCCTGTTTCCTGCCCACCTCCAATTGTACTCCCATGATGCCCATATAACAGATAACCATTTACAAAGTGCTACAAAGTTATAAACATGTCCCTTCTGAGCATTCCACCCATGCTAGTGGGTACAAGGTCAAAAATATCATCTGCCCAAGGGATGGGGAAGACTTTAGAAGGGCCAGTTATACTCATAAAAAGATGCTCAGTGTCCCCTTAAACACCCAGGAAAGATCCCCAAAATATGAATCTCATGCGTTCTGTATAAGGAAACAAAGCATCTTAAAGGTGATTGGTTGTGCTAAAATAAGAGGAAGAAAAATAGAAACCAACTAAAATAATCCTTGAATGGCCATTATTGAAAGGTTAAAGCTGATGCCACAGGATGAATAATGAGCTAAAGAAGAATCACCATCAAGCCCAGTCTGAGTTCTTATTCCTGAGCAAGTTGCCAGGGTTTGGGTCCCTTCTGGATGTCTTGTCTTTTCCTTCTTCTATACGTTGAGAACAACCCAGTCAAAGACGGAGTTGTTATCAACGTAATGCCCAGATCTACACTCACATGTTTTACTGTAAATCCTTGCAACAAACCCACTCTTCTCAAATTGAATTAGAGAAAGCACTGTAGATAAAACTCAAGAGTACAGTCTTGTGTTTTGTTAAGGCAAAATATAAGATACAAATGCTACAACAGGAAGCCTGCCTGGGTACTGGCAGCTTTTCTATCTTGACTGGGTGGTGGTTGTGCATCATTTTGTAAAAGTTCACAGAGCAAGACACAACTTTCACCCAGGCGGGGGTGGGGTGGGAGGGGAAGACCACATTGTAATGCTTGCTTGGTTACCATTTACTGCGCTTTCTCTGTATCAGGCACCGGGCTAGGCACTTCACCGTTTTCCTCGCAGCTATAATCCCACCAACATCCTATCCCCACTTTACTGCTTAAGAATCCGAGGCTCAGAGAAGGCAAACCCCTTACCGAAGATCACACAGCAATAAACAGCCGAGGCAGAATTCGGTTTCGAGTTCATCTCATTGTAAACCCTGAAATGTGTGGGGGCGGGCGCCTCCTACTAGCATGTTAGAACCGGTGGGGATCTCGAAATCTTTCCTTTAAGCGATAAGGCTCTTTGGAGACTAGCCCAGGATCCCTCCTCCGCCTGCAACTGGAAGACAAAGCCACCTCGCACCGGACTCCCACGGTCAAGCTCCTCTGGTGGGGCGTGCGCCCTCGTAACGGGGTGAGGATGGGCAGGAGAACGGGAGTCAGAACGACCGCTTTCCTCCCTTTCTCACCCCCCCCCACTTCGCCCCCCACAAAAGACTGGCAGAGAGGGAGGCGGCTGGGCTAGTCCCGGACACCTCGCCGCGTGCCCTCCCACCACTGGGAGCACCGTCCCGCCGCCCTACCTGGACGGGCGAAGGGCTGCCTCCTGGGCCTGCCGGGCGGGAGCGCACTGGCGCCGGGCTCGCTCATGGCTGCGCTCCGCGCCGCGCCCCGAAGAGGTCGCCGGAGACCCGCTCCGGCCGTGCCTTCGCCGCCGCCGCCTCCAGGCCTTCCCTCCCGGAGCCGGGATTCCAGGTTCCGGCGTGGACGTCACAGAGGCGGGGGCGGGGCGCGGAGCCCGCTCTTCCCACGCCCGCCCCGCGCTGGACCACTCGGGGCGGGTGCGCGCCGGGATGTGTCCGCAGGGGGTCGTGTGATGTAAGCCCCGTGTCGCGTCCCCGCTCAGGGATGGGGGCCTTGGCTGGAGATCCGAGACTGCTCCATCCAGTGGCCTGATAAGGGGCGACTTCCCTGATGTCTCACTCAAAATTTTACAAGTATAATAAAAATAACCAAACTGGAAATCAGTGTTCCTACTAAGTTACCATTTGGGTACAAACGGGGGTTGGGGGGGGGGTAAGAGTCTATTTGGACATGTTTGTAAGTGCATAAGATGTCTCTGGAGTGGGGAGCCGGACAGCTGGATGAGAAAGGTGTCAGAGAGGGGTTTCCCTCTATGCCGTGTTTGTCTGTTACTCCGTACCCACGTTTCATTTCTGCCTGTGTACATCTATTCACGGACAGTTTAAAACATAGAATTACAAAGTAATTGCCAAATTAAATAGGCAATGGGGAAGTGCCTTCTGCAGAAGAATTCCAAATAATATATATGGGTACAGTACATGGATATTTTAAGGAGGGGAGCACAACTGGCCACCCTTTAAGTGTGAGCTGCGCAAATGACAAAGCAGACAGTATGGAAAGGGGAGGGTGGAGCATGCAAGCAACTGTGCCTGGATAACACCGGCCCAACCGGTCGCAGGCAGACAATCAATATCATCATCAGCGGTCCTAAGTCATGTTGATGGTAGGCACTCAATGTGAAGTCATGAGAATGACCCTTTACCTATGTGGGTCTCTCTCACCAATAGAAATGGGGTTGTTCTTTGGGAAAATAACCCGTCTAAATCATAAGAAAAACATCAAATCCTAATGGAGAGACGCTGTCAGAGTCATCAAAAACGAAAGTCTGAGAACGGCCACTGCCCAGTGTAATATGGTAGGTAGCCAGGGTGGGAATGTGGAGTGGGAAAAAGTAGCGAGTAAAATGCTTTACAAGTAAAGTGTGGACTTCAGATAATAACCATGCATGGATATTGGTTCATCTATTGTGAGAAATATACCATACTGATGTAAGATAGTCATAATCAGAGAAACTGGGTCTGTACTCTTCTCAAAATTTTTCTGTAATTCTAAAACTATTCCAAAATAGAGAATTTACTATTTTTTTTAAAAAAGTAATTGCCTGGCTCCAAAGAAAGACTCTTTTTATTGTATTCAGGGTAGAGTCACTGGTTTCCAATTGGAATTTCGTTTACAATTATTCCCCGAGTGAGCTGGACCACATGCCTGTTTTCTCACTGATGGATTAGACCAGTAGTCGACAAACTGTGGCTCTTGAGTCACCTGCGGCTCACCAGCCATGGTTTGCCACTCTGTTGACTAAAGTTTGCCGACCATTGGCATAGACTACTAAATCCTGAGCTGTGGAGAAGAATCACCTGCAGTGCCGGGGCAGAGGATCTGATGCGGGGAAAAACCTAATCTGGACACCAACAAGACACTTACATTAAAAAAATTCGAAGATATAAATGCAAATAGTAAAACCATGAAGTCTAACAATAAGAGGTGTATTTTTTTTTTAAAGTATCAGAGAGGGGAAGGTTTTATTAAGTTTGACTCAAACTCAGAAAACAAAAAAGCATGATCATTTCAACTACATAAAAATTTTAAACAATGAAATTTACCAGGATAGTTCTTGCATTGTTATTTATAATAACAAAAGAGTGGGAGCAACCTAAATCTCCATGGAAAGGAGGTTTGTTCAATCAATTATGACATTCACCCAGCTATTATATAGCTCCATGTGTAGATATAAAGAAAGTTCTACGTGTACATCAGTGAAAAAAGCAAGGTGCAGAAGTATAGTGGGTAAGCTACCATTTGGGGAAGGAAAAAACAAGGATATGTATGAATATGTTTGAAAATGCATAGTATATCTCAAGACAAGGGTGAGGGTATTACTGATTATCCTCACCACAGCTGCCTCCCTTCCCCTTGATCCAGCCTATAGCTCCGGAAGGGAATGGATGGAACCCATTTTCTTTACAAATGGAGGACAGAATGGGGTGGATGTGGTAGGGACTGGTCAGTGACCTTAGAAAGAAGGTTCAGAATTCCTGGGACTCCTCTTGCTCCTGCTGATGTCACCCGGCCCCTGGCCCTGTCTGGGATCTGCATTCTGTCAGGTGAGGTCCAGGGTTCTCTTCGGGGAGGGGGGGTGGTGGTGGGGGTAGTGGTGGGACCAGCCGAGGCTCCTGAAGGAGACTTCTCCCTCTCCACAGAGGACTAATTTTACAGGAATAGAAATGGAGTCATTCTTTAGGAAAATGCCACAAAAACCTTTTGTTTGAAGGAAGTAGAAGAGGAATAAGGCCAGACGCCAGACATACCCCGACAGAAGGATAGCAAGTTCCAAGGGGAGCCACAGCTTGCCACAGCGCCCGCCTCGGACATTCTCATTTCTAGCACTTTTTGGTACAATTTTTATCTACATTATTTGCTACGCTAGATTATATAAACTTGGTGAGGGCTTTGTTTTATTATTAGGGGGATAATAATAATAACAGCCACTTGTTGAGAACTTGCTCTGTACCACAACCTTATGATCACAATACCTCGAAAATTGTCATCATCCCTAAGAAAACAGTAGGAATCTTCAATCCCCATTTTATCGAGAACGAATGCATAAATAAGTAGAACAACAAATTGATCTCTCTCTCTCTCTCTCTGTCTCAAATCAATCAATAAAAAATATAGAAAATCAAAAGTGCATTTAATACACCTAATCTACTGAACATCATTGCTTAGCCAAGCCTACCTTATATTGTTCAAAACACTTACATTAACCTACAATCAGGCAAAAATCACCTAACACAAAAACCATTTTATAATAAAGTGTTGAATAGCTCATGTAATTTGTGGGATGTTGTACTGAAAGTGAAAAACAGAATGCTTAACTGCACAGCATCCTTAAGTTGGAAAATCCTAAGTGAAATGAACATGACTCAGGGGCCATTTGTATTCCACAGACTCGCTCCAGCAATGACGCTGGTAGAAGGCATGAAGGGGTCTGTGAAGTTCATTTTAGGGTGGTGAAGGGCTCCAAGCTCTGGGTCAGCTCCTGATGGCATTTCCTCTGCGCTCTGCTGAAATGTGAAGCATAATGGGGCGAGGGAGGGGGACCTTTCTTTCTTCCTGGTATGAATGGCTCCTTCATGTTGAAATGCAACATCTCTTTATCTGGGGTCAGTAGAGGCAATCTTAAGGCAAACTGCGGAGTAATTCAGAAAAGGTGAGACACCTGTGAGGTCAGGAGAGGCCGGTCCGCTTTTCGTTGTCCAGGCTCTTGGCTGCCAGCAAAGGGCCCTTTTACAGGGAGGTTCTCTCCCTACTGGTGAGAGCTCAGCTGTCCCTGTAAGACCTAAGTGCTTATGGCCAGGCCCCCACACAGGCCTGTTCTTTCCCAGGGGGTACAGGGGTAGACCACAGGCCCATCTGGGAGGCACTTCCTTCCTGTTTCCCAGTCCTACATCTACCACAGCCCTAACCACACCCTCTTCTCACAAAGCATGCGCCCTCTTCAGGGACAAGCCAGTTTTAATCCCCTTCTTCCCAAGGCTGAAAAACGGAGATAGGATTCCCAGGGGGCTGCTCACAGCCTAAAACCAAGGCCTGCCCACTCCCACCCCGACCCCTGTCTGCGACCAGCCAGGGAAACAAACTCTCCATCAGTTCTATTTTGCACTTACCACCAAGCGGTGGCGCACAGGACATGACAACATTAAATGTTTATTGCAAGCCCCTTCAAGTACTTTTATCTGTGTGTATGAATGTGTCAAGTTGCAAAGCCCTCTTTTGGGGAAGGACTGTTATGTTCTGGTCTGTAATCCTCCTTTTGCACATTGAAATGTCCTATTTGGCAGAGAAAGAGGTGATTAAGAGTATGGATTCTGGAGCTACACAGCCTGGGTTCCACAGCTAGCTCTGCCACTCACTAGCTGTGCGATCTGGGGCGAGTTGCTAAACTTCTCTGAACTCCTGTTTTCTCACCTACCAAATGATTCTGATAACACTACCTACCGCCAACACAGGCCTGGGACTGGAGTCAAGCAGGCAGGGAGCCTGGGCAACACTTAAGGAGACACTCAGGGTTTTGCAAGGGTAGTGTTGATATCTGAGCTAGTGTCTCTGGCCCTCCCTGCACCCCAGCCCAGCTCTTAAAGTTGTTGGGAGATGACATAATTAGGTTATCTTTGTAAAGCACTTAGAACAGTGCCTAGCCCATAGTAAGTGGTAGGAAAAAAATGTTTGTTAAATGTACTACATTTTTTCATTAAATGTTTGTGTTAGTAAATGGTAATGTTGTTTTTTCTTCTTTTTATGTAACTGTATCTGGTGTTGGCCATGTTAAAAAAAAATGGTGACCCTAAATTAGTTCCCAAAGTTTGTGGCAGAAATTTGATTGCTTTGTGTATTTCATATTCCATCACCAGGAGGCACAAGTGGGTCCCTCTATGGGTGACGTTAAGTTTGTTTACCTCGTTGAGGTGGTGAATTTGAGAAGTTTAAAGCACCAAGTTTGGAACATTCTGACTTGTTAACATTCCAATTATATCTGTATATGATGTTTTTTTCTGTTAACATTTATGATTCTTCTTTAGGGTCCTTTCTCGGGTTCAACATTTGGGTCTCCTGAATCTTTGCAATTAAAAAAAAAAGTCAAATGTCAGAATGATTTGTGATCATCATCATGAAGCAAACAGTATCTGGACATGAGAGAAACTTGTGGGCAACACCACTGAGATAAACTTTTGATGTGACACAACCTCAGCTATTAACTGAATGGATTCAGGAGAAAAGGGGCAAGTCCTGACTGTGGGACTTACTGTGAGGCAGCTGGCCTGGATGGTTCAAAAATGCCAGTGATTCGAATGACAAAACCAAAACAGGAACAAATTAAAGATTAAATTATTGAAGGAGAATAAAGAGCCCTAGCCAGTTTGGCTCAGTGGATAGAGCATCAGCCTGCAGACCAAAGGTCCTGTGTTCGATTCCTGGGTTGCAGGCTCCTCCCCAGACCTGGCCCTGGTCAGGGCTCGTGCAGGAGGCAATTTATCAATGTGTTTCTCCCACATGGATGTTTCATTCTGTCTTTCCCTCTCTCTTTCAGTCTCCCTAAAAATCAATGGAAAATATTCCCTGGTGAGGATTATCTCCTCATCCCTCCCCCCCCCCAAAAAAAAAGGAAGAATAAAGAGGCATGAAATTAAATGCAATTCATAATTCTGGGTTGGATTCTGGCCTTGGTGCCTGCCCATGTGGGTCTTTCCACGGGGCTTTTTGAGTGTCCTCCCAACATGGTGTTGGCTTCTCCCAGAGCAGGTGCTTCAAGACAGAGAGTAGAAGACAGAAGCACCTAACCATAAGATCACATTCTGTAATTTCTACAATATCCTCATTGGTTTCACAGATCAGCCCTATGCAGTTTGTGAGGACAATGCAAAGGGGGCGAAAATAGTTGATGGCCATCTTGGAGGCTGGCTACCACAATACCTACCTCACAGGGATGTAAGAATTAAATGCATTTACAGGAAATGCTCACAAATGTTCGCCTTTTTAAAATTATTGGTCCACGGGGCAACATGTTCACTTTCTTCAGCTACATATCACTGTCACAATTTATAAGATAAGAATATTTCAGTCTTTAATCTAGGATGCCCCTCAGAATCATCTATAGAAATTTCAGTTTAATATTACCTTTGTAAAATATTTCTTTATAGATTTTTTTTATTTTTTTTTTTTTGCGAGAGGAAAGGAGAGAGAAACATCCATCAACTGCTTCCTGATGCCTCTCTACAGGGGATCGAGCCCCCAACTCAGGCATGTGCTCTGACCAGGAATCAAACCTGCAATCATTTGGTACCTTAAAACTATTTTAAATGGCTTTTGAATTTATGAAAATAGGAATGCTTGTTCAGCTGAGACCGGTTTGGCTCAGTGGATAGGGCGTCGGCCTGCGGACTGAGAGGTCCCAGTTCGATTCCGGTCAAGGGCATGTATCCTGGTTGCGGGCACATCCCCAGTAGGGGGCGTGCAGGAGGCGGCTGATTGATGTCTCTCATCGATGTTTCTAACTCTCTATCCCTCTCCCTTCCTCTCTGTAAAAAATCAATAAAATATATATTTTTAAAAATAATGCTTGTTCAACTTTACAGGAATATGTGTAACATATGCTTGTTTCCAATAACACAGTAATAAGAATAGGTAACATCCTTAGGCTCCTAGCCTCAGGTACTTAGGTGAACTCCCTTTCCTGCAACCTCACCTTCTGAACAGACTTTGGGACTTCCCACAAGGGGGCGCAGGTGAGCACGTGTGAGTCTTGCAATCTTGGGACTGAGCACAGACCCAACCAGTAGAGACTGGGAGGCTACATCTTAGCACGTAAACACCATCCTCTCAGGGGATGGCAGAGTAAAATTGTGTCTTGCACCTAATGAACACTCCAGAACACTCGCTCTGTTTCTGGGGAGCCTGCCTTCTGGTTGCTATGGATGTTTCACAGCCACTTTCTTCCAAAAGTGCTGATTAAAACCTTTTTATGACCAAAGCCTTAGTTTCAACACCTTTAAATTAGATGGCTTCATACTTCCCAGACCCTCCCTATCAGGTTAGCTGAAGAAATTTTGACAGAGTTAGGAGTCCACTCAAAAAAGTGATTGAATAAACAGAAATATGATTGCATTAAAAAATTTAAACTAGCTAATTGTGATGCCCAAGATATCATCTCATTCAACTTTATGAGGTAAGTATTATTATTTTCCCTATTTGATTATTGAGAAAATGGAGACCCAGAGAGGGTTACCAACTTTCCCAATGTCACACACACAGCTAGAGAGTGGTAGAGGCAAGTTTCACAGTCTTATCGGTCCAAATATCTTGCATGCCTAACCACTGCACACATAGCCTGCCTGCTTGAGATAGAGAGCTCCTGGGCTGGAGCCAGAAGACATGGCTGAATCACAGTTCTTTTGCACTGAATAAATTGGTTCTGCTCCAATCCCCTGGCTTTGTCAGTTTCTCCTCCATCGCGGTAGGGAACAGTGTGACTCTTGACTCCACTAAATCCTTCTCATGGGGTTGTGTAGGTGTCACATGTGACAACAGGCGTGACAGTGCTTTGTAAACTATAAAGAGATGTACACAGTTGGGGGCAGGATGCAGATATAACTAGAGTGATGAGGATGATGGCTATGGCTATATGAGTCCGACAGAGAAAGAAATGAGGGGTTATGTACATTCCTCAGGGAACCTTACTCCAAGCAGAGGGAATACAGCCCCGAGGCCAGTGTGGTAGAGCTGAATGAGCAAGGTGGGGGATTGTGGGGAATGAAGTCAGAGGGGTGATGGGAAAGAGCATCAGGCCTCACAAGCGTTGTAGGGACTTCGGCTTTTACTCTGGGTCAGGTGGGAACCACTAAATGTATTGGAACAGAAGAGGGACAGGATCTGATTGGGCCTTATCAGGATCAATGTGACTGCTGGCTTAAGACTAAATTGTGGAGGGACAAGGATGGATGAAGGCAAACAATGCAGAAATCAGGAGATGATGGTGGCCTGGACCAGGGAAGTAGCCATGGTTACAGTGAGAAGTGGTCAGATTCCAGACATAACTTAAAAGTTAGACCACCAGGATTTGCTGACAGAGCAGATAGGAGATAGTTTCCCCAAGGATTCTGAGCTGAGAGCTGTGACTTCTTGAGAGGGGAGATTGTGGCAGGAACAGGGTAGAGGGGGGACCCTCAGGGGTCAATATTAGCCTTGCTGAGTTGGGATGCACCCTATTTTTACATGAGAAGATAGATTCTGATTCTGCAAGGTTATATTTGCAAAAGGTATGCTTACTAGTACAGGGATGGGAAGGATTTGTGACTGCAGTATAAATCATAGCATGTAAAATTGTTAACACAGTTAGTGGCACACAATTACATTTTATTTTATTTAACAAGCACTGTCAGTGTGGTAGTGGAACATAACTCATTTTACCTATTCACCCGATTAAATTCTTGAAAAAGCCTTATGTTGTAGGTTTTGTTATTGTCTCCAATTTAAATAGATGAGGAAACTGAGGCATAGAGATTAAGTGATTTGACCAAGATTATGAAGTTAGTAAGGAATATAGCAGAGTTAGGATTTTAACTCAAGTAGTCTTGTGCAGAATTTCTGCACTTACCATTGATGTTAATTAAGAAATTAACTATGTGGATTAATTTTTGGCTGTTGTCATTATCAGCATCGATTTGATTTACAAAGTAAGAAAATTCTCTGCACTATATAAAATGAATTCTTTTTCATAGCTGCATACTACTCCATTGTGTAAATGTACTACAGATTTTTAATCCATTCATCTACTGATGGGCATTTGGGCTGTTTCCAGATCTTAGTTATTGTAAATAATGCTGCTATAAACATAGGGGTGCACATATTCTTTCTGGTTGGTGTTTCGGGCTTCTCAAGATATATTCCTAGCAGTGGGATCACTGAGTAAATGGCAGTTCCATTTTTTTAAATGTTTTTTTTAATTGATTTTTAGAGATAGAAGGAGAAGGATAAGAGAGAGAGAAACATCAATGAGAGAGAAACATCACTGATTGGCTGCCTCCAGAATGCCCCCCACCCAGGGATCGAGCCCCCAACCAGGGCATGTGTCCTAACCTGGAGCCGAATCAATGATCTTTTTTTATTTTATTTTTTTAATTTCAGAGAGGAAGGGAGAGGGAGAGAAACATCAATGCTGAGAAAGGATCTCCTGCATGCCCTACACTAGGGACCAAGCGCATAACCCTGGCATGTGCCCTTGATCATAATTGAACCTGAGACCCTTCAGTCTGCAGGCTGATGCTCTAGCCACTGATCCAAACCAGCCAGGGCTCAGCGATCTCTTGGTTCCTGGGTCAATGCTCAATCACTGAGCTCCACTAGCCAAGCCCATTTTTTATTTTTTGAGGGAAGTCCAGTTTTCTCTACAGTGGTGGTATTAGCCCACATACTCACCAGCAGTGTATTATGCAGCTGTAAAAAAAGATGGAACTCGCCCAGCTGCCATGGCTCAGTGATTGAGCATCAACCTATGAACTAGAAGGTCACAGTTCAATTCCCATTCAGGGCACATGCCTGGTTGCAAGCTGGATCCCCAGTGTGGGGCTTGCAGGAGGCTTCCAGGCAATGATTCTCTCTCACCATTGATGTTTCTCTCTCTTTCTCCCTCCCTGACATCAATAAAAATATATTTTTAAAAAAGAATTGTATGTACATATAATAAACTATTATATGTTTATAGTAGAATATAGTTAAAGAATGGTATGTACATATAATAAACTATTATGCAACCTTTTAAAAGAAGGAAATTTTGATCTATGCTACAACATGGATGAACCTCAAGGACATTATGCTGAGCAAAACAAGCCAATCACTAAAAGGTAAAGAGTGTATCAGACCACTCATATGAAGTACCAAAAGTAGTCAACATCATAGAGACAGGAAATAGGAAGGGCAACACTGGTTCATAGGGCAATACCCCACCGCTGGGCCAAACCAGCTGGGCTATACCACATGGTTTTTACCCATTCACCTTTTAGTGGACATTTGTGTTGTTTCTACCTCTTGGCTCTTGTGAGTAAAACTATTAAAGTTGGGTGTGCAGATATCTTTTTGAGATCCTGCTTTAAATCCTTTTGGGTGTATACTTAGAAGTGAAATTGCTATTTTTAATTTTTTTAAGGAACTTCCATACTCTTTTCCACAATGACTACATCACTTTACATTCTCACCAATAGTGCACAAGAGTTTCAATTTCTCCACATCCTCACTAACCTTATTTATTTATTTACTAGAGGCCTGGTGCATAAAATTCGTGCACAGGGGTGTTAATCCTCAGCCCAGTCTGCACCTTCTCCAATCTGGGACCCTTCGAGGGATGTCCGACTGCTCTCTCACAATCCAGAACTGCTGGCTCCCTACTGCTCGCCTGCCTCCCTTCCTGATCACCCCCTAACCACTCCCCTGCCAGCCTGATTGATGCCTAACTGCTCCCCTGCCAGCCTGATTGCCCCTAACTGTCTCCCTTGCAGTCCTGGTCACCCATAACTGTCCTCCCCTGCACACCTGCATCCCCCCAACTGCCCTTCCCTGCAGGTTTGATCACCCCTAACTGTCCTCCCTTGCAGGCCTGGTCCCTCCCATCTTCCCTCCCCTGCTGGCCATCTTGTGCCCACATGGGAACAGCCATTTTGTGTGTTGGAGTGATGGTCAATTAGCATATTACTCTTTTAATAGATAGGATAGAGGCCTGTTGCGTGTTGGGGGGCCAGCTGGTTTGCCCTGAAGGGTGTCCCGGATCAGGGTGAGGGTTTTCTTGGGGTGTGGGACAGCCTGGGTGAGGGGCCTGAGACTGGCCATGCCCCCCAGCAACCCAAGTGGAGGCCGTGGTATCTGGGATTTATTTATCTTCTACAACTGAAACTTGCAGCCTTGAGCAGAGGCCAGGGCCGGCTAGGAAGCTTGGCTTCCTCCATCACCGGGGGACAACTCAATGCTCCTGCTCGCTCTGTGGCCAAAACCATCTTTGTTGGGGTTAATTTGCATACTCACTCCTAATTGGCTGGTGGGTGTGTCTTATGGGTGTAGTGGAGGTGTGGTCAATTTGCATGTTTCTCTTTTATTAGTGTAGATTGGTTTATTTATTTTAGTGGCAGCCTAATGAATATGAGGTGATATTTCATTGTGGTTTTGCTTTGCATTTCTCTTCTGTTTAGTAATGTTGAGCATCTTCTTAGGTTTTTTACTATTTGTATATCTTCTTTGGAGAAATGTCTATTCAAGCTGAAACCAATTTGGCTCAGTGGACAGAGCGTCAGCCTATGGACTGAAGGGTCCCAAGTTCGATTCTGGTCAAGGGCATGTACCTTGGTTGTGGGCACATCCCCAGTAGGGGGTGTGCAGGAGGCAGCCGATTGATGTTTCTCTCTCATCGATGTGTCTTTCTCTCTATATCTCTCCCTTTCTCTCTGTGAAAAATCAATAAAATATATATTTTTTTAAAAGAGAGAAATGTCTATTAAAGTCCTTTGACCATTTTAAAATCTGATGGTTTGTTGTTGAATTGTAGACATTTTTAAAAATACATTCTGGATATTAATGATTTATTAGATGATTTGCATATATCTTCCCCCATTCCTTAGGTTGCCATTTCTGGTATGGACCTCAAAAAGGAATATATTGCCCTAACATGTTTGGCCCAGTGGATAGAGCATTGGCCTGCGGACTGAAGGATCTCAGGTTTGATTCTGGTCAAGGGCATGTACCTTGGTTGCAGACATATCCCCAGTAGGAGATGTGCAGGAGGCAGCTGGTCGATGTTTCTAACTCTCTATCCCTCTCCCTTCCTCTCTGTAAGAAAAGGAATATATCTGCCAAGAAGGGCTCTTCATAGTTAATTGAGCACAAATTTATAACCAGAGTCTAGCAGTCATTGCTGACAGAGGGCTCTCATACACACTGCACTCCAGGGAGAAGCCACAGTCTGAGCTACAGTCCTCCTGTGGACTGAATCCATCAATCCTTATAACAATGTTCCCCAGCCCTCAATTCTGATTGGTTCATCCTCATGCAAATAAAGACTCTAAATCCTTGCAGTTTGATTGTTCCAAAAGGCACTGTCCTGATTGATCAGAATAGAGCTGTTCTAATTGGCCAGTAAAGAAGCTGATGAGATACACCTGTGCAGTTCCCATTGGATGATGAAAGCTTCAGTTCTATTGATTGAAATAGGATTCCAGGAACTCCTCTATAAAGGCTGGCTCAGGTGGCAGGAACACAGTGTACAGGCAGGCAGGTCAGTGCAGAGGAAGGTAGCTCAGTGCAGTCTTCTCCCTGAAGTTCAGTTTGCATGAGAGACCAAGTGTAGAAATAGCTGCTAGGCTCTGGTTTCTAAATTTGAGGCCAGTTACCCACCAGGAGTCCTTCTTCGTATTTTCTTTCTCCGGGTCCACACCTGTCAGCAATATAAGGCCATGGACAAGATCTGTTTTGCTCCTCATTCTCTTCCCCCACTGTCTGACTGTTGGGGAAAGTTATAGAAAGGAGGTGACTGCCATTGACCAGAGAGCTGGCCTGGAGCAACTAAAGGATCCTCACCTCCAACCATCCTTGGAATGTAAGTTCTGCTCACTCTTCCCACACTAGGAGCCTCTCAAGGATGCAGCCTTGAGAAAGTAAGACGTTGTTGAGATCATACACGTGACTGAACCCTATTAAGGCCTCTGTAGAAACTTCACAATTCTGACCCTTGGGTTTTGAGATCTACTCCTCTAATGGCACCCAAGACAAAGCCTCTAGGTAACTTGCCTTGATTGTTAACACGGCCATCTACCCATCTGGAGCAATCTGCCTCTTTCTTCTCTCTTCCTGCCCTCCATGGGGAGTGTGTGTGGGGGGGGGTAGCAGTTTCAGATGTAACGGGAGAGGCTCCCATGTTTGTGAACCACCACTAGTCCTGGCTGGTGCATAGCAGGTCTTCCCCAAATATTTTCCAAAGGAAGAGCTGAATAAATTCTAGAACAAAGAACTGGGAGAGGTGTTTTGGAACACCTTATATGTTCCTGCCCAACACCATAGATGTCATTTTAAAACTGTCTAAAAAAGGAGAAACAGGTGAAATTTATTTAAATAGTATATTTTAACAAACTATTCAAAATATTATTCTTTTACATGCAACCCATTTTAGAACTTGTAAATATGTTTTAAAAGATTTTCTTATGGCCCAGCCAGTGTGGCTCCGTGGTTGAGCATGGACCTGTGAACCAGGAGGTCACAGTTCGATTCCCAGGCAGGACACGTAGCCCAGGTTGCAGGCTCCATCCCCAGTGTGTGGCGAGCAGCAGGCAGCCAATCAATCAATGATTCGCTCTCATCAATGATGTTTCTCTCTCTCCCTCTCCCTTCCTCTCTGAAATCAATAAAAAATATTTTAAAAAATGATTCTCTTATGACCCTACTTCATAAAAATATTTTGTTCGTTAGAGCCACAGTTTGAAATGTTTCGTAGCCACCTGAAACGTTTTGGAGAGCGCAGAGCGCTCCATCTGGGTCCTCTGGGAGCCTGCAGCACCCCAGCCGGCGGCGGCATCTGGTGGGCGCCTGGTAAGGTTTGCTGGGTGGGAGGAAAGGGTAAAGGCAGAGCCGGGGGCAGTGAATATGCCAGCAGGTGAACACGCCCAGCACTCGCGGGAACTGGGCTCGATGCCAAGAAGAAAGCGATCAGCCCTCCAGGCAGGAAGTCTGGCTGCGGGGCCAGGACTGGCAGCCTACTGGCTGCCCCAGGCTGGGGTCACCAACGTGCTCCGCGGGCTAGAGACGGGCGCCAGGGACGCGACCGCCGGTGTGGGAAGTGAGGCAGCTCGCCAGGGCCCCGCGTCTGCGCTGGGACAGTCTTCCCAGGTATCTGCCGAGACCGTGGGCTCCGAGAGAGGATGGAAGGGAAGAAGGGGGCGTCCCAGACGCGCGGCTGCAGCAGGGTGGCCAGGGGAGGCAGCTGTGGCGGGGAGCGGGGCGAGGGGGCGGTGGGGTAAGAGAAATAGAGGGAGGACCGCCTGGGAGCGGGATCCGGGCGTAGGGATGGGTCTGGGAGGGGGCTTCAGCTCCAGCACCCGCCCGCCGCCGCGGACCCTCTGCGTTAGCCACGTTTCAGAGGAGGGTCAGCAATCTGTCGCCCCGTCCCCTGCGCCCTGCAGCTTCAGGGAGGGAAGGATAATCGCACCGCACCAGACCAGGCGGGCTTTTCTCTGCGCGGCCTTGGACTCGCACTGTCGGTGTGCTGTGAGCCTCTGGGCAAATTACTGGCCCTCTCTGGGCTCCAGTTTCCATCTTTGTGGTTTTTCGCGTGCGCGTGTTTTAAGGCTAAAAATAGGACGTCCCTCCTAGGATTTCTGTGAGTCTGTGTGTGCTGGGAACCCAGGAAGCTCTTCCTAAATGCTAGATGTTACTTCGCTTGGATAAACTGAGATCCGGTCTCCTGGTCCCAGTTTTACCCAGGAGGAGATTCAGGCTCCACAGGTGAAGTGACTTGTCCACAACAATTAGAGGGAAGCAACAGGATCTGAACCCAGCAAGTAGAACTCCAGAGCCAACATTAAGGTCTAGTCCAAGTCCTACTGCTTCCTAGAAGGACCGGCGGAGGGGCGGTAAATGGATTCTGAGACTCCTCTCTGTGTGAAATGGGTACAAAAACAATGCCTAAACTAAGGGTATTGTAAGGATTATTGGGCTAACACATACCGTAAATGTGCATGCCACAGGGCAGGAGTTTTTTTGTTTGTTTGTTCTGTTTCATTTGCAGATACATCCCCAGTGCCTGGCACATAGTAAATGCTCCATGAATACTTGCTGAGTGAATAAGGAACACACAAAATTGCCATGTAGCAATAATCCCTATTAGTTCCATGTTACGGATGAGGACACTGAGGTTCAGAGAGGTTAGGTAACCTGTAGCATGTCACACAGGTGGTCAGCAGAGGAGTCAACATCTGAACCGAGGTCTGTTGGATCATAAAGTCTGTAGAGTCTCCACGTCCAATCCAGGTTCCCTCACATCCTGGCAGGGTGAAATGTGGCCAGTTATTTAACTCTCCTGTGCCTCCGTTTCCTTATCTGGAACATGGGGATAATCATGTTGTTTTCCGTATTAGCATTCAGCACAGAGCTGGCACTCCAGAGGCACTCAGTAAACAATGGCTGCAGTGAATGCTGACTGCCCACTCCAACAGTGGAGGGGCTGGCACAGCAGGCGTGTTCATCTGGAGGAGGCAGGGAGGAGAGTGGAGGTCGGAGGGGGAGGAGATGACTAAGGAGCTTTCTTGTGTTCTGTGTAATCCACAGAACCAGGCCCCATTTGCTCTCTGGAACATTCCTAAGATGTCTCCCTAGCACCACCATCACCACCACCACCACACCTCCCCCCCATTCCCCAATGCTCAGTGCAAAAGGAGGGGTGTCACCTGGTGTCCTGCTCTCCATCCAGTGTACAAGGAGTCTGCCATGAGAATCCGCTACCCTTTTGTTGTATAAATAGGGAACAAAGTCCTTTCCCTCTCCGCTTCAGTTGACTCTCTGCTAGAAGATGAGGCTTTTGGGAGGAGGATTCAGGTGGCAAGGGCAGTTATGCAGTGCTTATTCCAGCTGGATCTGGGTTCAAATATCATCTCTAAAAGTCCCAGCTCCGGGACTTTGCAAGTTGCTTTCAGAGCCTCCGTTCCCTCATCTGTTGAATGGGCACAGGGTTATTGGAAGGCTCATCTGAACTGATGTCTAGACGGCATTTAGCACACTATCTGGACCACTATACATGCAGCTACTGTTTCTTATGTTATTGGGAGCTTGATGCTTCTTTCTATTCCAGGCCTTGGGACCTGCTACTGTGCAGATAACATGCTCCAAGGAGGACTAAGTAAAGTGCCCTTTCCTGGAACTCCTTCTCATCTAGAGAGTCTCATTCCAGGGCTTCCCCACCTGCCAAATCCTTGGAGTTCTGTGCTGCCCTCAAGTGTGCCAAGGCAGTTCCTGGGGACAGTAAAGCTGTCATGTGAAGGAAAGGGCACCTCGCTCTCTGCTTAGGAAACCCCATCCTTTGATGTGGGCACTTGGTGGGGATAGGGAATCCTAGCCTTAGAATATTATTTGAGTCGTTAACATTGTTCCATTGTGCCAGACATTGTGCTAAGCCCTAGCTCTAGTGATCTATGGAACGTGGGCTCCAGAGCCAGGTTGTCTGAGTTCTAATCCTCCTTCTGCCACCTTTCAGCTGTGTGACAAGAGGCCAAGTTACTTTACCTCTCTGTGTTTCAAATCTGTAAAATGGGATGATTGTGATATACCTACCTAATAGAGCTGCTGTGAGGATTAAGTATAAGCAGCATTTATATGGTGATAAGAACAACGTAATGGTAAACATTATCCGCTTATATATGTTATGACTGTCTTCACTTTGCAGCTGAGGAAACTGAACACAGTTCAGGGAAATTAAGAAATTAAAAGCACTACCCTGCCCTAGCCGGTTTGGCTCCGTGGATAGAGCGTCAGCCCTGGTTGGGTCCATGTGGAAGGCAACTAATTGATGTGTCTCTCTGCCTTGAAATGTGGCTGGTTCCACACTGACTGTCCTTTTTTCAATGCATTTATTTGTTTATTTATTTTTAATATATTTTTTATTGATTTCAGAGATGTTTCTGTGTGTGTGTGTGTGTGTGTGTCCCATTCCCTTTTACTCTCTAAAAATCAATGGGAAAAATGACCTCAGGTGAGGATTAACTAAAGTGCTACCCTTTCTTCTCTCCCAACGGCCCATTGTTTCCCATTCCACTGTCCTCATCTTAATTCATGCCTGTCCTCCCACGCCCAGGTTCCTTCCTCTGCCCCTGTTCTAGGATCTCTGTTTCCCATGTCTAGGGCTCCCAACATCTGCTGCCAGAAAATTCTCTCTCTTCTTCTGATTTTATAAATTGATTTTTTTTTTTTTGAGAGAGAGAGAGGTGAGTTTGTTGTTCCATTTATTTATGCTTTTTTTTTTTTTTTTGCCTGATTCTTATATGTGCCCTGACCAGTAATCAACCAAGATACTCGGCCAGGCTCTCTTCTTCACTTCCAAAACTTTAGTTCCCTGGTGACCTTGGAACTAGTTCTTTTTCTTTTCTCTTCAGTTGAGACAGAAAAGATGATTTATTGTACATATTGCATTCAACCATAACTGAGAACAGAAGCTAATCCAGAATGTGCAGGTCCAGGACAAGGGATAAAAAGGAACTTTTTGTAAGAGCAAGCTGGGTCTCTCAAAAGGTGGTTGCTGAGATCAGATGGCGACGTATGTTGTAGATCTATTGAAAGTCCTAGACACCAGACACACATTCTAACACCTTGTACCAGGGCTCCAGGACCCCGGCTCCCCTCATTTCTGCTCCAGTGATTTCCATGGTGCACAAGCTAGTGGCTGGACCTCTGCCTTGGCTTTTTCCTTCTGCGCTTCAGCCTGCACATTCACTGCTTCCTCCACTTGGCTTTCACGGCGCAAAGGTTTCTAAGAACATGGTTTCTAAGGTCCAGGAAGCCTAGCTCTTTTCTTTCATTCTTCCTGTTGTTTTATCTGATTAAAAATATTGTGCATGTACAAGTTACTTTAAAAGATTATGCCTAGAGCCCTGGACAGGTAGCTCAGTTGGTGAGAGCATCATCTTTGTGTACCAAGAGCATCATCCATCTCTATGATCCCTGGTCAGGGCATAAACAAGAATCAACCAATGAATGCATAAATAAGTGGAACATCAAATCAATCTCTCTCTCTATGTCTCTCTCTCTCTCTCAAATCAATAAATTAAAAGAAAAACAAATGTATGTCTTATAAGAATATTTTCGGAGGATGTGAGAAGCTTTGCAATTTCATTCGCTGGTGATGGTCATTGCTTTGAGTTTTATGTTTCTTGTCCTTCCTCAAACATACTAATATAGATTTTTAAAATTTGTCTTTTAGAAAAGACACTGAGATCATGCTATCCAAACTGTGTGTAATTCATAACAGTAAATTTTCCCAAAATTTAATTTATGTTTTGAATGTTATACTTCCAGATGGTATAAAATCCAAAAAATGGCTAAGCAAATATTGAAGAAAATCTCTCTCTTCATTTTGTAACTCCAGCTGCTCAGAGTCTCACTCCAGAAGCTACTTCACTCACCAATTTATCCTCTACCTGCAAACAAAGGAAGAAATATCTAATTACAATATGTAGGGCATAATATGTGCCATAAGCCACAATGCTTTACAGTCATAAAGTGTTAGACAGGATATGATTGAAATGTGGCTGGTTCCAGACTGCCTGTCCTTTTTTCAATTTATTTACTTGTTTATTTATTTTTAATATATTTTTTATTGATTTCAGAGAGGAAGGAAGAGGGAGAAATAGAAACATCAATGATGAGAGGGAATCATTGATTGGCTGCCTCCTGCTCACCCCCTTATTGGGGATTGAGCCCACAACCGGCATATGTAACCCTGGTGGGTCTCAAACCTGGGACCCTTCAGTCTACAAGCCGATGCTCTATCCACTGAGCCAAACCGGCGAGGGCTGCTGCCTGTCCTTTTATTCCTGGAAAGAATGCCATCTTAATTGTGAAGTTAAACCTGTAAAGTTCAAACGTTGCCCCTGGGGCTAAGTCTGCAGAACAAATTGGCCAGTGCTTAAGGCTGTCTTGTGAAGCATCATGTTCTAGAAAAATATTTTCATGAATAAATGGAAGGATAATCTCTTTCCACTCCACCCCCCTCCCTGTGGGGGAAAAAAGCACGCCAAAAAGAAAACATACACCCCACAATATGACCTACTTCCTTATGGTATCCAAGAAATAAAATTATTTTCTAGAAAGGACTTTGTTCTTTTACTGCACTGATGCCAAAGGATATTCATGAAAGGTTCAGGAAGAAAGAAATGCACAATTTGGTCCCTGAGTTAGGGCTTCTTCTCAAACCCAAGACACAGAGGCCATGGAGCAGCCATGATATTGGGGGTTGACTGATCTGCATTTAATGGGTGAGAACCAGTTTTTCATTGGCCGGCAAAGGGAGACATGATAACCAGGGTGGCATAAAATGATCAGGAGCTCTTAAACATCCCCTCCCTGGAGCCCAGCAACGTGACTAAGATTAAACAGGGCTATGTTTAAGGCAGACAAAGACTGAGTCAGTAATAAAAGAGGACCCACTATCTCTACAGAGTGGAGAGGAAATGTTTGCGTGTTCCCATAAGTAAGAGAGAGTACTTTGATGGGGGAGACATGGAAATGATGGGGAGCCTGTGCGAATGTGTCATGGGAGGAGGACAAAAATGAGGGCTGTCTTGTAGCTAATAACCAGATGCCAGGAACAGAGAAATGCACAATAAATATTTGTTTGAGGAAAAAATGACTGTGGGAAGTGGTAGGCAAGGGACCATGTGTTGGCTTTAAGAGAAAGAAAGCTCTACAACTGTCTGCCTGAATCAGAATCTGGACTTCCCTGAGTCCTCACTGTGAGACTCTGGGTGAGTTACTGTTTTTCTGGCCTCAGTTTGCTTGTCTGTAGAATGGGTAGTATGCAAAGAGCACCCCCCTCCATGGGTGGCTATTAGAGCTAAGAAGAAAATAATGGTGCACTGTAAGCATTCAATACATTTTCCCTTTAACTCCTCCTCCTCTTCCAATATCCCTCTCCTTCCTCTGATAACAATGCTATTGATGATGATGATCACCATTCAGAGAGGCAGGGATTTGAATCCCATTCTGCCTCTGGTTAGCCTTGTGACTTTGGACAAATGATTTAACCTCTGTGGGCCTCACTATAATCATCATAAAGTAGGGATAGTGAATTCTCTCTTCAAGGTTGCTTGACAGTTCAATTGCTAATGCATGGGAGGGCATAACACAGTGCTTGGCGCTCAAGTCGGTTCTGGGTAAATGGTCCTATCTTTATGTTTTATTGCTCTGGGAGTACACAGAGTCATCAGGTTCAAGGTTTGAACATCTTTTTTAAAGCTCGGTGAATCACTCGATGTTTGCTGTAAGTTCCTGGAATAGTGGTGGGAGATAGGACTATTTTACAGCTCAGTTATTTCCAGCCACTAAGGGTCAGTGTTCCTAGAGTTAAATCCCAGCTGAGGGAATGCTAATCATTAGGTGGGTCATTTTCAGGAAGGACACTCCTTAATCACAGGAGAAGAAATAAGGAGCTGGGGGAGATTTCTGTGTTTTTACCAGAACAAACTAATTCCATTTCCTATGGCATTTGCATCTGGGTGGCTATCACTTGAGAGAATGGTAGGCCCATAATTACTGTTCCCAACTTTGCCTATATCAGCACCCCTAATAAATGCAAACTAGTGGCTTTCCAACGGAGAGGCAGAATTTCCCCTGTGGTAGAGACAGAGACTTGTTATAAATCTTACAATCACAGGAAAGGTCTCAACGTGAGAGGAGGTCGGCGAAGAACAATGGTTTTATTTGCCACAAGAACTGTCATTCCCAAGGTGGAAGGATGGTACCTAGCAGCGTGAGACTTGCGGACACCTGGATTTCAGGGTCCTGCCTGCCAGTCAGCAGGGAGCTAAGCCAGTGGTTGGCAAATTCATTAGTCAGCAGAGCCAAATATCAACAGTACAACGATTGAAATTTCTTTTGAGAGCCCAATTTTTTAAACTTCTTCTAATGCCACTTCTTCAAAATAGATCTGCCCAGGCCGTGGTATTTTGTGGAAGAGCCACACTCCAGGGGCCAAAGAGCCGCATGTGGCTCGCCAGCCACAGTTTGCTGACCACTGAGCTAAGCCAAATTGGAGCAAAAGGACAAATCAATCATCTTGATCAGGTCTTTATTGAAAATGTAGACATTTCATTCATCATGGATTTTTGCGTTATTTTCTTCTTTTAAAATATTCTTTATCTTGATTACTGGGATTTTTGGTATCCCTACTGTTAGCCCTGATGCCAAGGGCACCAAATTTAGAAACTTCCCAAGTTTAACATCATATTTATCTATCATGAGCAAAAGGATGACCAATATTAAGATGTGAATGTGGCCCTGGCCAGTGTGGTACAGTGGTCAGAGCATCAGCCCATGCACCAGAGGATTGCAGGTTCGATTCCTAGTCAAGGGCATGTGCCTGGCTGGTGGGTTCGCTCTCTGCCCCCTCAGAGCATGTGGGGAAGGCAACCAGTTGGTTGATGTGTCTCTTTCACACTTCTCCCTCCCTCCCTCCCTTCCTCCCTCCTCCCCCCTCTCTCTCTTCCTCTCTCTCTCTCTCTCTTTCTCTCTCTCTCCCCCCACTTCTGCCCCTCATCCCCTACCTCCCTTCCATTTTCTCTGAAAAGCAATAGAAAAAGTATCCTCAGGTTCTTGCTCACCTCTGTGAGACGGTATAACTTGCACCGACTGCCTTCCAGGGCTGTTGAGATTTCTTCCCAATGTCTTTTTGTCTTGCTTCTGCTTAATCTCAAGCAAATTTTCAATGGAGTTTGGCTGAGCACAGGATCTTCAATTAAGAGTCATTTTTCCCTCAAAACTTTGCAGGCTTGGCAATGACCTCCAAGCTGAGGGCAAAGCCCAGACCTCTCTTTAGATAAGGTTACATTCTTTACTGCATGGTGTCCACCCTAAAATCAAAGGGCACCCTGCAGGTCCCAGAGGGGAAGCAGCCTGCTTGTTCTCTAGCGAGGTTACATATGCTTATTGTTGCCTCTCAGCCTGGTGCAGCCAACCCTTACCTGCCTGCCTGAGCCTGGCACCTCCCTGGCACTGGCTGGGTAACAATGCCCCACCTCTGTCTGATCTGCAGTTTCCTCCACCTGGCTTATCCATGCCTCCACTCACTTTCTGAATTCTGGAAAGTCACAATCATCTCTAGTCTTGTTCTTTACGTTATTAATGGATCTATTGCCGTCTGTATACCTTTTCTGTAACTTCACTGAGACTTTAGGAAGGAGGAAAACTCTGCCCATCAAGCTCAGGCTGCCATCTTGAATCAGATTGCAGTTTCTTTGATTACGTTCTGAATATGATAAGATTTTTAGCATTTTGTTCCTTACCCCTGAACCATTTCAAGAAATTTGTTTTGGTGACCAAGGATGAATCAAATTTGTCCTGTGGCTCAATGAAGGCATGTGGGACTTGGAATTCTGTGGACCTAGGCTCTAGCCCTGGATGTAGACAAGTGGTTCAATTTCCAGTGACTTATTTTCTGTCTCTGGAAACAATAAAGCACAATGATGCCAATTTTGGAATCAGAGTATATGCCTGGGTTGTGGGCTTGTTCCCCAATGTAGGATGTACAAGAGGCAGCTGATCAATGATTCTCTCTCATCATTGATGTTTCTATCTCTCTCTCCCTTCCTTTTTTTTTTTTTTTTAAAGAATTAAGCTTCTACAGACTAACGGGTGATGGAGGGGATGGAGGTTGGGAGGCTGGGTGGAAAAAGGTAAAAGAATTAAGAAATACAAATTGGTAGTTACAGAATAGCCACAGAGGTATGAATTACAGCATAAGGAATATAGTCAATAATATTGTAATAACAATGTATCAGAAAACCACCCATTAAAGTACATGATTGTCTAACCACTAGGCTGTATATCTAAAACTAATATGGAATAATATTGAATGTAAACTGTAATTGAAAAATTAAAAAAAATAGGACAAAATAAAATAAGCCTTTAGCTAAATAATCTTACCTAATAATAGAGAAACATGTAATTGACCATACCTCTGCTAAGCTCATGGCCAATCAGAGCAGGTATGCAAATTAACCCAACAAAGATGGTGGATAATTTGCATATATACCTGGGTCCTGGGAACCTCCTTGGCACCCAAGTCACTCTGGTGGAGGCTTTAGGCTTGGGAAGAGGGCAAACCTGTGATTGGAGGATCCCTGCCCAAGCTAAAGCCTGGGCATCCCAAGCCTGCGATCAGAGGGGCTGGGAGGTCAGAGGAGAGGAAAGGGCTCGAGCCTGGGATTGGAGGGAAGGGGAAAAAAATCAATGGAAACATATCCTCAGGTGAGGATAAAAAAAAAAATAAAGAAAGAAATGTCATATCCAATGTAAGACATATCTTGAAAATGCCTAAAGGAAGTTGTCATTTTTCATGGTGAAGGGACTGGAGTCCCTGTTGATGAAAATACCTTGGCAGCTGCAGTGACTGTCAGGGGCTGCAGCAGCGGGGTGATGGGGCTGGCGCCTTCCCCTGATCAGCCCAGTCACCTCCCGCAAAGGGAGGTCAGACACTGGCGTAGGTCTGCTCCCAAGGGAGAATAGGCCTAGGCCATTAGTAGGACATCCCCTGAGGGCTCCCAGTATGTGAGAGGGGTCAGGCTGGGCTGAGGGACCCCGCCCCAGTGCACGAATTTTGTGCACCAGGCCCCTAGTAATATTATAATAATAATAATAATAATAATAATAATAATAATAATAATAATAATAGCTTCTAATCCCAGAGGTGAATCCAGAAGGAGGTCCTTTTTCTTCTAACAAAGGAGGCTGGACACAGACCCAGAACCACAGGGTAAGGCTTAGCCTGGCTTTTCTGCCTCCTCCTGCCTTTCTGGGGAGACCCAGTTGTAAAAAAAGATGAGAATGGCCTTATCCGGTTTGGCTCAATGGCTAGAGCATTGACTAGAAAACTGAAGGGTCCCGGGTTTGATCCCGGTCGAGAGCACATGCCACAATGAGAGCTTGATCCCTAGGGGGCATACAGGAGGCAGCTAATCAAAGATTCTTATCATTGATGTCTCAATCTCTCTCTTCCTCTCTCTGAAATCAATAAAAAAAAAAAAAGTAGAATGCCTAGCCACAGCGGGCTTTAAGGTTTATCATTTTTCACTGGACCGTGGGAAGGGGGCCAGAGGGTTCCCAAGCACAGTAGACCATTCTCTGAATGTATTTTGCCATGCCTGGGTAGTGCCCTTCATGGGCTTAATGTTCATATTTCTTTTTCAGCCTCTAACACTTTCTCATGTGCTTAACAAGATAAAATCTATATTCCTTTTGCATTCATAAAATACAACTCTCTTTCCTTCTGAATTAATAAGTATCTTCAAAACTTAGTAAATTCCTTGGTGAAGGGAAAACACAGAGAGAGAACAAGACGACATACCCATTTTATTTACTTTAGATTTTTCAGTTCCTATTCGTAGCTTTGATATTGGTTCTTGACACACAGACCTTAGTTTAAACAGGTCCAAACCTATGTCTATGGATGTACGTGGGTCAGAGGTGGAAGCACACTCTGGAAAGCTCTGTGGGCCACGCATTGACAAACGTGCATTATGGGAGGGTTTTGTTAAATGGGTGATTAGAGGTTATGCCCTCATGTGCTTTTCAGAAACTGTTGCCTTTATAAACATTGCCTTTATTTCCTTGTTCTAAATATCATACACAGCAGGTTAAGGATTTAAGGCATTTGTTTGTAATGGCATGGATGATGAAAGCCGGACTAATCGTTAAGCTAACATGACATATCCAGAAAGAACAACGAAGTCTTTGCAAACCAAATCTGGGTCTCTGCTGAAATGTGGGTGTGTTTGAGTGTGGGATGGCCTGGTGCCTGGGCAACCTCTCGGGGATGTGTATAACCTTTGTGTTGGAAATTACTTTCTGAGATCAGGAGGAAGGAATCGAAGCTTCCAGAGCTGTGATTATGAAAGCTTCATTGAAATGAGATGTCTGGGATGAGCCATTTCTTTTGTCTCAAAAGGAAAAAAAATTATTTTCCCTTCCTTTTCAGGAATTCTTAGAAGCATAGACTGATAGAGTGTGTGTGTGTGTGTGTGTGTGTGTGTGTGTGTGTGTGTGTGTTGGGGAAAGAGGGCAAGGATGCAATTATCTTATTTTATAACTAGAAGCCCGGTGCATGAAAAGTCATGCACTGGAAGTGGGGGGTCTCTCAGCCTGGCCTGCCCCGCTCTCACAGTCTGGGAGTCCTCAGGGACAGGAGGTGACCTGGTGATCAGGTGAAGGCAATGCCTCCATCACACCTCTGCTGCTGTCACTACCGGCAGCACAAGCCTTGACTGGCCCTGGTTACCTGAGCCTCTGATGGCCCAGGTGACTGGGCAGCTGCCATTCAAGGCTTACCTGCACCCTGGGCCAGCCCTAGGTGGCTGGGAGGCTGAAGGGACTGGGGACTCTGAAGGCAGGTCTGGCCGCTCCATGCACCTGCCACGATGTGGGCCTGGGGGACTGGGCACCACCATCTTTTGGCTGTGGATGCCACCATCTTTGAGAGCATGGCAGACAGCATATTCCTTCCTTATTGACTGTGAGTGCCACCATCTTTCTGAGGATGTGATGGCCAATTAGCATATTCCCTGTTTGTTAGATAAGATGTCCATTGTTTCCCCAAATTTAGTAATTTACATCCCACTTTCATAATTTTTGCCCCTTTTCTTGCCATGCATAGTAATGTTTATCTATTATTTTTGTGTGATAGAGTTATTTTAAAAGGAAACTGATGTCATTATTAAATGGTAAACTTGTACCACTAGCTTATAAATATAGCTGACTATATTTATATGCATACATACATATAGGGCAAACCAAACTGTTATTAAATTCCAGCTATATTATGCTGAATGTGAGAAGCTACATTTTGTGCAATTCCATTTATGGAACATTTTGGAAAAGGCAAAATTCTAGGATCAGTGATGGGCAAAGGATGGGAGAAGGAGTTAATTTTAGAGGGGTGGCCCGAGGGAGCTTGAGGAGATGAAACTGTTCTGTAACCTGATTGTAGGGGTCATTATGCATGTGTTCAAATTCATAGAACTATGCACCAAAAATATTTTACTGTATGCTATTTTAAAAATAAAATAGTTAAATTCTAGCCCTAAGTTGTGGCCTCAAGAAGTTCTGAGCTTGAAGCCTTGCACCATCTTTGTGGATAAAGAGACTAACAAATTCAGAGAGGTGTTAAAGAGTTATTAGTACCAACAGAGTTAATTTGAAATATTGAATGGAAATTTAAAAAGAAGGAACTATCTCTGGAAAATTCTTTGTTATTTTCCACTAGGGAAATGATCCTTTCAAGAATCCCTGAACTTATCCGGAACCCTCAGTTTATAAAGGGGCTGTATTTGTGCCAAATATAGATCCAGGCATGAGTGACCCCTCCCTTCCCTTTACCCCACCCCCCAAAGTAGTCCAGTTGATGTCAGTATAGGTTTATTTCCCTTCCCACTGGCTGAGGGTGGCAGCCACCAAGATGGACTCCAGGGATGAATGAGATGAATGAGAACTTTGTGGGACAACATTCATTCATTCATTCCCTCATTCATTCAACAATATTGAGTGCCTTCTACACATCAGGCATAGTATTAGATGCTGGGGATAAAGTGAGCAACATAAAATAACCCCTGCCCTTACAGAGCTTTCAGTCTGGTGGGGAACAGATATTGAACAATACATGCACAAAGTTAGTATATAATTACAAGTTATTAGTACATAATTAAGTCCTATGGGAAAAGGGCAGGATGATACAAGGGAGACCTAGGTGTGTGGTGTGTGTGTGTGTGTGTGTGTGTGTGTGTGTGTGTGTGTGTGTTGGGGGGGTGGTGATTAAGATGACCATCTGTGAAAGAGGAGTTAGCCACACCAAGAATGAGGGGAAAAGCATTTTATGCAGAGGGAACAACATTTACAAAAGCCATTACTCAAGGATACAGCCTAATATGTTTAGTGCAGGGGTTGGCAAACTATGCCATGAAGCTCACACATGGTCTTTAAACTTAGAATGCTTATTTGTTTTTAACTACTTTTAAATTGTTGGCAAAAGAATAATAATTAATGACACATGAAAACTGTGACACTCAAATATTGGTGTCCATAAAACTGGAACACAGATACACCCATTCAGTTATGTCAACTGGCTTTGTCAAGTGCAGGTGGGGCTGGAGAGGTGTTCAGGGCTGTTGGGTTTTTAATTTTCTTTTATTGCAGTGATACATGTTAAACATTTCAATGATGGTTTTATTGTGCTTCTTTTGAGGCTTTAAGGAAATTGTACAAGGTCAAAAACTCATTACATTTTGATTACAGCAAATTTTGACTTATTTTAAAGCCTGCGTAACTTATTTGGGGATTGAGCAAAAAGGCATTCACTTCATTAGCTTATTCCAGCTTTTTCTCTTGCCCTTTCTCCCACAGTGCTTCAGTGTTTTACTCTTTTTAAAAACTGGGTTTTATGTTTAAATTACTGTAATTTGGAAAAATTCTTGTCTCCTCTTTTTGTCTTTGCTATTTTTTTTAAATTGTAGTAAAATATGCGTAACACTATATGTATCATCTTAACCATTTTTAAGTGTGAAGTTCAGTAGTGTTAAGTACTTTCACATTGTTATGCAACCAACCTCCACTTTTTTCTTCTTCCAAAACCGAAACACTCTGCCTATTAAACAACTCCCTGTTTTGTATTTTTGTGAGTCTGTCTACTCTAGATAACTCAGACAGCTGGAGTCATACAGTTTCTGTCTTTATCTGAGTGGCTTATTTCACTTAGCATAAAGTCCTTAAGGTTTAACCATGTTCTACCCTGTGTCAGAATTTCATTCCTTTTTAAGAATGTGAAAATTTAATTTTATTTTTTCCATCACCATTTATCCCCCCTATACCCTCATCCACCTCTACCTACTCTTCACACACACACACACACACACACACACACACACACACTAATTCCATGCCTTTATAAGGATGAATAATATTCCATTGTGTGACTACACCAATTTTGTTTATCCATTTATCCATCGATGAACACTTGAGTTTCTTTCACTTTTGGGGTTTTTTTTTTGTAAATCTCTTTGAGACCATGCTTTTGATACTTTTGGATATATACCCAGAAATGGGATTGCTGAATCATGTGGCAATTCTATTTTTAATTATTTGAGGAACCACCATATTGTTTCCCATTGTGGCTGTACCATTTTACATTCCCACCTGCTGGGAATGTTGCATGAAGGTTGCAAATTGTTCACATGTTTACTAACACTTCTTATTTTCTGTGGGTGTTTTTTCATATTGGCCATCCTAATGGATACGTGGTGATATCTCATTATGGTTTAGATTTGAATCCTATATAATAAAAGGGCAATATGCAAATAGACCAAACAGCAGAACAACCGAACAATCAATCAAAGCATAGCATACTAATGATATGCTAAGGCTACTCAACGGCTCACTATAATGTGTACTGACCACCAGGGGGCAGACAGGCAAACAGTCGACCACTTGACAAGTCAGTATGACATGCATGAGTGAGATGAGACAGACATGCCCTGGAGTCCTCCCGTGGTCCCTCCCCAGCCTGATCATGCATGCACCAGTGAGGTCCCTCAGCCTGGCCTGTGCCTTTTTGCAATCCGGGATTCTTCAAGGGATCCCAAAGGCCAGGGACAAGCTACCACATCTAAGAAATGACTCTTCAGCCTGGGTGGCTGAAATAACCAAAACATGTTGTCTCACAGTTCTGGAGGCTGGAAGTCTGAACACAAGGTGTTGGGAGGGTAATGTTCCCTCTGACACCTGTAGAAGAAGGATCCTTATTTGCCTCTTCCCCGGACTTTCCTTGTCTTATGGCAGGATAACTCCTGTCTTCACACGGTGTCCTCCCAATGACTGTTCACACATTCCTGCTTCTGTGTGCATCTATGTCCACATTTCCCTTTTCTATAATAACATCAGTCATATTGGATTAGGGCTCACCCTCATGACCTCATTTTTAACCAGTTAACTGCCACGTGTCCAAAACAGAAACCATTCCCATTTTTTCCATATTCGCTGGAATAGTTATGAATTTAAGTTACCAAAATTTTCTTTACAAACCCAGAGATGTCACTACAAGTCTGATTTTAAAACTGGGCGACCAGAGTTGATATGGGAGGTTTGCGGCTATAGACGCACGTGGCGAGTGGGGGAGGTCTGCTGCTTGTGTCTATAGGTACTTATGGCATACAATGCGTTAAAATATATATTTATTGATTGATTTCAGAGAGGGAGAGAGATATAGAAACATCAATGGTGAGGGAGAATCATTATTGGAAGCCTCCTGCACACCACACACTGGGAATAGAGCCCACAACCCAGGCTTGCGCTCCAACCTGGAATCCAACTGTTACCTCCTGGCTCATAGGTAATTGCTCAACCACTGAGCCACACTAGCCAGGCCTAATTACTTCATCTTAACTTTACTACCTGTGAAAAGACTCTATTACCAAATAAGGTCACATTCTAAGACTTCAACATATCTTTTTCCTGGGACACAATTCAACCCCTAACAGTGGTCAAAGTATAAACAGTATGACCTGAAACTCCCACACCAACTTCATGATAGTGGTGGTTTGGGGACAGAGAAGAAGGGGGAGGGGCATAGAGAGCTCCAGTTTTACCAGTAATGTTTCATTTCCTGGGTAAAAAGAAACACAAATCTTGAGTTAATATGAAAAAGACTAGTATTTGCTAATATTTGCTCTTTTATTCTCTATACTTGACTATAGTTTAATGTTTTTAAAAAGTGATTAAGAGAAAACAAGAGGACAGGTGAGCCAGCATTTCTCACTTGCGTGTGCACCTGACCAAGCTGTAAAGTAGAACACAAACTTTTATAGAAGTCAAAGTCATCTGTTTCTCAGGATATGTGGCTCTACCTGCAATCAGCAACTTGGAAAATTTAGACTTCAGACCAGTGTTGTAGATTCTAACCTTTTGTAAATCACCTGCCCTCCAGCTCCTATCAAAAGCTATCCAGAGAGCAGCCCCCAGCACGGCTGGCACTGTGGTTCCCCCAGCATCTTCAAACCAGGTCAGTTTGTGCAGTTTGCATCCATTTGGAACAAAATGAGAAAAATAAGGACAGAGGAGTATATTTTTATGAAGTGAAATCTATTCGATTAAATGGCCTCCCTTCCTTTTGAGATTAGAATCTTCTCCTTTTAAAAAAACATCCATATGCCGAAACCGGTTTGGCTCAGTGGATAGAGCGTCGGTCTGTGGACTGAAGGGTCCCAGGTTCGATTCTGGTCAAGGGCATGTACCTTGGTTTCAGGCACATCTCTGGTAGGGGGTGTGCAGGAGGCAGCTGATCGATGTTCCTCCCTCTCATCGATGTTTCTAACTCTCTATCCCTCTTCCTTCCTCTCTGTAAAAAATCAATAAAATATATATTTTTTTAAATCCATAAAATGTTCTGTGAAATAATAGTGATAGTGGGCTGTTATTGTTATTGTTTTTAATGTTCTTATTTTATAAAATAAAATATTTCTTACCCTTACTTTTTTTTTTTTTAATTTGGTTGGTCTTTAAATCAAATGGATGGTGTCTCAACGGAGCTAGTTAAGAATTTCTATAGAATCACTTTGATCATTTTGACTCTTAAATATGTATGTATTTTGTGTCATTTATAGGATTGTAGCTAGATAAGCAATGTTGATTTTATTTAGGTTTAAAGGTTTACCATGCTACCTGTTGGCGCAACAAAGTTCTCCCCCTTAGGGGTAAAAAAAAAAGGGTACACTTGATATTAGAATGTGTGGTTTGCTTTGCCTCTTGTAGGGTGTTATCTTGCATTTGGTGATCAGGTTTGTTGTTTTATAAGCCCTGGTTTCTCTTTCCTTATCTTTCAGGTAATAAATGGCTTCAATTGGCCAAATTAACCTTTGCCCAGTTCACAGATGCATGGCCATGATATTCTGGCCTGGGCCTGGGCAGGAGATGAGATCAGAGAGAAGAACCATGACCAGCATCCTTTGCTGGCCCACGGAGACCTAACACATTCTCTCTTTTTTATAGCGACATGATATTCCATTGTGCAGCAGTGCTGACAGATTTGGCCCATCCCCTGTGGCTGGGCTTTTGGATTGGTTCCAGTTTTGTGTTATTTTGCACAAAGCTTGGCCTGATAACCCTTAATGACTCCGAGTCCCTGAATTTCGGGAGGTCACTTTGGCAGCTGCAGAAAAGAGCTTGTGGGTGGCTCGCCTTGGCTTATGCCAGCATAAGATTGGCAAAGCCAAGAGGCAGCAGAGCTCTAGATAAATAGCCTAAATGTGACCTCATCACGGTTATAAGATGTACAGTAAGTCCTCACTTCATGTCACCCATAGGTTTTGTGAAATGAGGTGTAACAAAACCAATTTTATTATAGGCTGATTGATATAAACAAGAGTTAAGTTCCTACAGCATCTCCTTAATGTTATAATGAAAGGACATTGAACAAAACTGTGAAGATCTACTGTAATTTCATCTTGGACAAGTTGAATGACAAATGTGAAGTTATTGCGATCACCCATTCGAACCAGGAGACTTGCAAGATCAAACAGGGAGTCCACAGCTAACAGACTTAGCAAACATTTAATTGCTTGGGAGTATGACTGGAAAGCCACAGAAGCAGTGAAATGGGAAGCCCTAAGGGGAATGTCAAAGAAGGATTCAGTAGCTGTTTCAATGGCCCTAACTGGTACTAGAAGGTACTAGAGCAGTAAAATCTGGAGGGGGTAGAGGGGAAGTATAGTATCCTCTCTGCTTTATCCAGGGCACAAAGCAAAATTATTCCCTTAAAGAGCAGGATATTTGTTCCTTTAACAGTGAATAGGAAGGTGCTTAGAAGACCACGCCCACTGTATTTGACCATTTGTACATGACTATTTCCTTATAGTTATTTACTCCTTCCTCCTCTTTCCCAGTCCTTTTCTGTGGGCTTAGCTCTTTGTTTGTTTAGGAATTTGTCCCAGTGCAGATGATAGTGGTTAGAGCACCATTTATGGTTGGACTATGAAAAATACATGAGGTACTTGAACTCCTGTCTAATGACATTAGTAAAACCTAGAACTGTATCAATAAATTTAAAACTAATCTGGCTGATCACTATGTCTATTTATTCATCCATCTACCTGCTTTCTACTTATCTATCACCTATCTTTGTATCTGTGTATATGTGTGTGTGTGTGTGTGTGTGTGTGTGTGTGTACTATATGAATATATATATGAATCTATATATATAAAAGCCTAAGCAACCGTTCAACCATTCATCTGGTAGCTATGTCACCCATTGACCACCAAGGGGCAGATGTTCAAGGCACAGGCATGAAAACATGGAACAGACTGATGAATCTCAGAGGGAAGGGTGGGAAGAGATTAACCAAAGATCTTATATTCATACTATAGGCCTCGTGCACAGATTCATGCACCAGTGGGGTCCCTCGGCCTGGCCTGTGGGGATCCGGCCGAATCTGTGCACAGGGCCTCCAACATCCCCCGAGGGGTCCCAGATTGCGAGAGGATGCAGGCCAGGCCATGAATCTGTGCACCAGACCTCTAGTAAACATATATGACTTGATTTGTCAAAGGTGATCAAGGTATAAAAGATGATCTTGTATCAGTCAGGATAGGCTAAGCTCTGACACATCAAGAAATGAGTTCAAAATCTCAATAGCTTAGCATATAAAAGTTTATTTCTTGCTCAAAAAAACTATTGTAGGGCCCTGGCTGTTGTGGCTCAGTTGATTGAGTGTTGTCCCATGCACCAAAAGGTCACTGGTTAGATTCCTAGTCAGGGCACATGCCCCGGTTTCAGGCTCAAACCCCAGTAGGGAGTGTGTAGGAGACAACCAATAGATGTTTCTCTCTCACATCAATGTTTCTCTCTCTCCTGCTCTCTTCCTCTCTCCTTAAAATCAATAAAAAGCATATATTTTTAAAAGCTATTGTGGGTTCATGGAGGCAGAGGTGGCTGTGTTCCATTTAGTCATGCAGGAATCCAGGCTGATGAATGAGACCCTATCTGAAGTGTCACTGGTTGTCTTGGCAGAGAAAAAGGGAGCCAGAGGTTGTGTTTGGGCTCTTAAATCCTTTGGCTTGGGAGTATCACAGCCACTTAGGTTCACAGCCCCCTGGCGGGAAAGAGGCACATGCCACTGCTTTACTGCCAGGTGGCGTTCATCTCTCAGTGGCCTGGAGGGGACGCCAGAGCCTCCTCCCCAGCCTACTCCTGCTGCTTATTCCGGAATTGCTAAAGCTCCTGAGCTCTTTGCTGGTGACCCTAAACCCTGGTTTTATTATGTGGTTATCTTATCCCTTGGAAAGGGTTCTTATGATACATTTTTTTCAGAAATTTATCCTGAGAATAGGTGTGGCCCTCTTGAAAAACTGGTATACTTCCTCTTTTCCACAAGTAGTGAGTATTAGATAACCTGTCTTGATAACCTTTCAGTCTGGGCTAATAAACTCACAGCGAAACTTGGGGTTCCTATGTCAACCCAGAAATTTTATAGAATTGCTCCTTCCTGTACCCGATTATAAACTATTTCCTATTTCTTTAATCATGACTTGGTTGAGTGCATGATTTTCATTGTCTACCAACCCCCATCTCTTTGGGAAGTTTCCAAGTTTACGTTACATATAAATGAAAATAAAGGTTAAAAAAAAAAAAGAGCTTCCATTCAGTGATTGCTTCCTTGGGCCCAGCTGCTTTATGTGCCTTTTCTCATTCATTCCTTAGGGCAACCCTAGGAGATGTAGCTGTCAGCATTGGATGGGTGAGGAAACAAACTCAGAGAAGCTATGTGGCTTGCCAAGTCCACACAGCCAGCAGAGGGGAGCTAAACCCCCTTCTCCTTGATGTCAAAAGCTGGGTTCCTCACCAGTTTTATTTTACATCACATAGACAGGCGATTTCATTCAGGTAATGGGTCCTGTCCTCTCCTCGCTTTTACTTTCATTCATTCAGATGTTCTGTGATCTATGAAAATTGGAAATATTTGTGAGCCAGAATCCTTCTTTTCTTTTTTTTTAAGCTAGTATGGTGGCCTTCTAGGGAAATAGAAGGTTTTGTATTATAGCTTCTGGTTTCGATCTTTTTAATTTTCTTTTTAAAATTAAGAAGTAATATATTTACAGAGATGTACTTGATGAATTTACACATACACAGGTAACCACTACCTAGATCAAGATCTAGAACATTCCAGCATCTGGGAGTTTTCCTCACATCATTTTCCATCTCCTGCCTTCCCCAAGCTAATTGATATTTTAACTTATAACACCATTTACTAGCTTGCCTGTTCTTGAACTTATTGTAAATATTGCACAGTGTGTACTCCTTTGAATCTATCTCTTTCGCTCATTCCATCTGTGAGATACATTCACGTTGTTGCATGTAGCAGTTCAGTCTTGGTTTCTGCTGTGTGGTTTTTCATCTGAGTTCTATGCCACCATTTATTTGCACATTCTGCTGTTGAATGAAATTGGGTGTTGTTTTTAATTTCTGGCACATGGTGGTGGTGGGGGAAGCTGCTATGAACATTTCCATTGCCTTTTGGTGGATTTATTAATTTCTTTTGGGCTGGTATTGTTGTACCTGTTTTTATCTTCTTCAATTTTGTGAGTATCATTGGCTTGTTAGATTTAATAGCTCAGGTTTTTATAGGTCATGGAAGTCCTAGGCTATAACTATGTTAATATCTAGTCTTACAATATAAGGAAATGAATGGATTCTATTTCCATCTTCTGAAAAATAATTAGTAACACATTTTGTGAAGATGTTTTTGTTTGCAAAACTTGGCATATTGGTCAGAATACTTCTCTTTAATTTGCAAATTACAGAAAAGCAATTCAAAATAACTTAAGTCAAAAGGGAATGTAATGAACCAGGTATTCAGTGGTCATTTGCCTTCAGGCATGAATGGATCCAGGTGCTTCAAAAATGTCAATAGCTCCCTAGCCAGTTTGGCTGGTTTGGCTCAGTGGATAGAGAGTCAGACTGCAGACAAAAGGGTCCCAGGTTCAATTCTAGCCATGGGCACATGCCCATGTTGTGAGCTTGATTTCCCCCCCGCCCTCAGTAGGGGACGTGCAGGAGGCAGCCAATCAATGTTTCTCTCTCATCATTGATGTTTCTATCTCTCTATCTCTCTCCCTTCCTCTCTGAAATCAATTAAAAAAGATTTTTTTAATGTCATCAGGATTTGATATCTATTTCTATTTATCTCTTGACTTTGTTCTCTTCCTGTTGACATCAGAGAACTTCTCTCTTCCCAACATGTCTGACCAAATTCCCAGAATTGAATCTTAATGGTTATGACCCTGACCCAATCCTAATGCCAGAAAGAAAATAATTCTGATTGGTTCATATGTCCACACCTGGACTGAGAGTGGAACTGTTACTCAAGGAAAACTGTTTCTATAAGAGAAAGAAACAATGCTTGGCAGAAACAAAATGAAGAAAAATGGACTTACACTATGCTGAGAAATATGGAATTGGAAAGTGAACATTCTAAGACTACAGGTAATGGATGAAGGTTAATTGTTTCTAGCTCTGATTACTCAACTGAAAGTCTAACCATTTTTGTTTACATACACATAAATTTATAAACATTAGCTGAACTTTGAAAATTGTCTACTTCCCTTTTTTTGAAGGCCTCACCATTCATCTAATGCTTGTTTGCCTGGTATATTTTTGTCTTTTATTTTTCTTCCCTCTCCCCCTTCCCATATCAATTTAGTCCACAAATCCTATTGATTATTCCTTTAAGTTTTCTCCCCTACTTATTATTCTTTTTACTGTTACTACTTATACTTCATCAGCAGTTCCAGGCTTATAATTTATCACGGGAGCAAGCCTAGTGACATAAGAACACGTCTTTCCCAGTTATTTTAGTCAAAGTCTTAGAAGACTGAATAGGGTTATGTACCCATTCCTGAACCAAAACCTGGAGCAAGGGCATGGTAGACAGTGATTGGCCAGGTCTGGGTCATGTGATCATCCTAGGTACCAGGAATGCCATCAATTTTTCATGTATCACCTGGACCAAGAGTGGGAGAGGGACAGATGTCCAGAGAAAAAAATAAGGGCATTGATGCAAAAAAAAGAGAAGATGGGAAATAAGCAAATAAAAGCAACAGATATCCAGCACAGTTATAAATCAGAAGTGTTGAAGTTTTACTTTATAAATTTCACCATATGCCGTGTCTATAGATTAGAGTTCATGGAACTCATAAAATCATATTTTCAAACTGGAAGGGATGGTACCAATTGTCTCCTTACCCAAGTCCTCTAATTACCATGAACCATCTTCCTTTGGGCATTCATACTAATTTATGCTTTGAACTCTAGAACCACTAGTGCAATCAAAGGACTTAAAAAGTCCTATTCCTTCCAAGCTTTTGGTTCATTGTACCCCTCCCTCCCAACCGAGGGTTTATATTGGTCAGGATATAAATTTGGCCACACATATCAGAGACCCAGAACACAGTGGTTTACGTAAGATAAATGTTTATTTTTTCTTGACATAAAAGCCCAAGCTGATATGTCAGCACTGACCTGTGACATCACCAGCAACCCAGGTTTCTTCCCTCTGTTGTGCTGCTATTCCTAGGGTGGTAGGGTAGGTGCATGCCCAAGATGGCACACCGTCACTTCCACATTCCAACCACAAGAAGCAAGGGCTGAGAAGGGGACTCATATCCCTTTCTTTTAGCAGCACAACCTGGAAGTTGTACATATGGCTTTTGCTCACATCCCATTGACCACACTAATGGCAATAGCTGGGTGCACAGGAAGCTGGGAAATGTAGACTTTATTCTCGGCAGCTGTGTGCCCAACTATGAAAGAAAGAAGGACAAATACTGAGAGTTAACCAGAATCTCTGTAGGGAAGAAAGGAAAACACCTGACCTTTTCCTTCCTTTTTGTTTTTCAGATTTAAAAAAGATACCCGAGTAATGCAAATGCATGAACATTTGAACATTCCAGGGTAAAAGATCTGTCCCAGCATGTCTGCCTATAACAGGAACAATGGGTATGAGGAAGAGCCAGATTACCCTGATTATTCAGGGTCTCGGGACCACACGCAGGAGTATTTGAAAACTCAGGATTATCCAGGATCTCTGAATAACTCAGCTTACTTCAAAACCAGGAGGAACCCATACTCTGCAGACTCCAGAACACGTCCAGACTATCCCAGGTCTCTAACAGAACCAGATTATCCTGTATCTTTGAGTAATCCAGACTATCCTGGCATCAGAAATGATCCATACTCTGCAGGCTCCAGAAGAAGTTCAGACTACCCCACACCTCTGGCAAAGCCAGATGCATCTTGGAGCAATCTATACCATCCATACTCATTCAAAGAGCCAGGCTACTCTGAATCTCAACGAAATCCTGACTTTGCAGGTTCCAGAAGCAGTGGAAACTATGAGGGCTCCAGAACAAATCCTAATTATCTTGGCTTTTTGGGAGAACCAGACTATCCTGGGGCTCAAGGAAATGCTAACCATCCTGGCCCCAGAGCCAGTTTCAACTATCCAGACTCTAGAAGGAATCGAGGATATGCTGGTTCCAGAATCAAACCATCCATAGATACTCTGGGAGAGCCTGATTACCCAGGTGCTGAGAATCAATCTTACTCTCCAAACTTTTTAGAGAAACCAGACTATCCTGGTGCTGAGGACTACCAGAACTCTACAAATTTTGGGAGGGAGCCTGATTACCCAAATGCTGAAGATGGTCATGATTATGGCTCTTCCAAGACTCCAAAAATGCCCAGAGAGTAAGTGCAGGCATCTCCCTCCACTGGGGTGAGGGCTGAATCAATGAAACTCGGTTGGCATTGTTTGGGTTAGGGACACATATTGTGGTTTTCATGACCTGAAAGTTATGGTGAAACTTCAATACTGACCTGTAGATCTCACCTGGGCCATGGACTCTCAGACTGAGGCTTCTTCAAGCCTTTACCTGAACGTAATCTTTCATCAGTTTTTGCTTGGATAACACTTTTCCCAGGATCCACCTGGTATCTAATTCCTGCAAAACACTTAGATCCCCACTGTTTTTACCAGCTACTTTGCAGGTCAAAGACTTGATAGTTATGACCACAAGCGTTTTAACTAGAAGTGTATCAACAGGAATGCACTTCAATAAAGAAAATATTTTGGAGATCTAACTCCATGAATTCACTTTAATTCTTCAATTGGTTATCTTTATGGCTGAACCATTAAAAAAAACATTTAATCTTCCATCACTTTTTGGTCATTGACCAATTTTACTAGTGCAGTTCTAGTTTCAGTGAGTTAATTCTACCAAATCTAATTCTTCCTAGATTAAAACTCTCAATGTCCATCTTGCCAACAAGATGTGACACTTTAGTAAGTTCATGTTTTTTTTAATTAAATCTTTATTATTCAGATTATTACATTTCTTTTTTCCCCTCCATAGCACCCCTCCACCCAGCTCCCTCCTCTCCCTCTGCCCTTAGCTCCCTCCCATTGATCTCATCCATAGGTGTATGATTTTTGTCCAGTCTCTCCCTGTACACCCCTCACCTCTTCTCCCCTGAGAATTATCAGTCCACTCCCTTTCTGTGCTCCTGATTCTATTATATTCACCAATTTATTCTGTTGATCAAATTTTTAATTCACTTAATTTTTAGATTCACTTGTTGATAGATATGTATTTGTTGTTCATAATTTTTTGGCTTTTACCTTTTTCTTCTTCCTCTTCTAAAAGAGTACCTTTCAGCATTTCATATAATACTGGTTTGGAGTTGATGAACTTCTTTAGCTTTTTCTTATCTGTGAAGCTCTTGATCTGCCCTTCAATTCTGAATGATAGCTTTGCTGGATAGATTATTCTTGGTTGTAGGTTCTTGCTATTCATCACGTTGAATATTTCTTGCCATTCCCGTCTGGCCTGCATCGTTTCTGTTGAGAAATCAGCTGACAGTCATATGGGTGCTCCCTTGTAGGTAATAAACTGTTTTTCTCTTGCTGCTTTTAATATTCTCTCTTTATCTTTTGCTCTTGGTATTTTAATTATGATGTGTCTTGGTGTAGTCCTCTTTGGATTCCTTTTATGTGGGGTTCTGTGTGCTTCCTGGACTTGTAAGTCTATTTCTTTTACCAGATGTGGGAAGTTTTCAGTCATTATTTCTTTAAATAGGTTTTCAGTATCTTGCTCTCTCTCTTCTTCTGGCACCCCCACAATTCTGATGTTGGTATGCTTAAAGCTGTCCCAGAGTCTCCTTACATTATCTTCACATTTTTGGATTCTTTTCTCTTCTTGGTTTTCCAGTTGAGTGTTTTCTGCTTCTTTATATTTCAAATTTTTTACTTGATTCTTGCCTTTCTCTAGTCTGCTGTTAGGACTCTGTATAATATTTTTTATTTCAGTCAGTGTATGTTTAATTTCTATTTGGTCCTTTATCATCTTTAGTTGGACCTTTTCCATCCCCACTTGGGTCTCATTAAATTTATCCATCTTTTCTAGCATATTCTTGAAAAACCTTATAAGTGTGGTTTTGAACTCTATATCCAGTCGTTTTTTTTCCTCCATTTCTTTTGTTTGTGATCCCTTCCCTTGTCTCGGCATTTTCACTATGCCGGGGAAACTTCTGTGTTGAATTCAGCCTGATGATACCAGATGCAAAGCCGCAGAAGCCTCTGTTGAGCTTGGGAGGGGTGGAGTCTCAGGGCTTAAGGGACCGCCTTGCCTTCCAGTTGGCCCCGCCCTCCACGGCCCCTGAGTCTCACGTGATTGGGTAATGGCTGGAGCGGTCCTTGTGCGTGCGCACCTGCAGTGCCTCTAACTGCTGCCTTTCCAGCTCCCCTGCACACTAGGACCACACGAGTCTAGGTCCCCAGGGTTTAGTCCGAAACAGGGGCCCAGTGGAGTCAGAAGTGGTGCAGTTGGGAGGGTCTGTCTCCCACCCACTCGCGAAAGCCAGCAGCACAATCAGCAATCTGTCCTCCGCGCAGCACCGTGCACTTGCGAGACTGAACCTGATCTTCTGCGACTCCCCTAAATTTCCGTGCACCTCTCCCTTTTCACAGTCCAAACTCCCCCCATATGAGTTTCGGCTGGATCTGGGGTTTAGTGTCGTAAGATAAGGGGTTCAATGCCATTGGGAGTCTCCGTTTCCCTCCCGCCAGAGAAAGCCAGCCAGGTACTCCGGCACCCGCTCTCTCAGCGCGCGCGTCTCCGTACCTCGGCTTTTTGCAGCTCCTCTGGGTTTCCGTGAGCCCCTCTCTTTCCTTCTAGCTGTAGAACTTCCACTCAGCCAGCTTTCCTGTGGTTCTGGATGATGTCTGTTCTGTCTTTTAGTTGTAGTTTTGAAATTGTTGTGCGAGGCAGCAGTGTATGTGTTTACCTATGCCGCCATCTTGGATTCTCTCAAGTTCATGTTTTTTATATCAATAATAAGTCCTAACTATTGTGGCTCAGATGATTGGAGTGTCATCCTGTATACCAAAAGGTTGTGGTTTGATTCTGGTCAGGGCACATACTGAGGTTGCAGGTTGAATCCCCAGATGGGGCAGGTTACTGATCATTTGATGCTTCTTTCTCATCTTTCTCTCTCTCCCTCTCTCTCTCCCTTCCTTTCTTTCACTAAAAAAAAAAAAGAAAGAAAGAAAGAAAGGAAGGAAGAAAGAAAATCAATGAAAACATAACCTTGGGTGAGATTTTTTTTAAAAATGGTAACAAATTTTACCATGTGAAATTCTAATCAATATAAGTATCATTTTTATGTACTGTTTTTACTAGTAATATTTATGAAATCAACAAAAACTAATGGCCTGTTTTTATATCAAGGAACAAGGATATGGAATTTGGGTATGTACCAGGGTCAAAATGTCTTTGTCCTAATTAGTAGGGTTAACAAGACCAGGTCAAAATGTCCTCCTTGGTCTTATCCTCCCTGCCAGATTCATCATTCCAAAATACACTTTTGACCCTGTCACTTCTTTGCTTCTCATATTCCAGAGTCCCTATAGCCTTTGGGGAAAAGGCTGAACCTGTGAGAACATTTTAAAAATGAGGATGCACAGGGCTAATTGTAATATTCCAGACAAAGACTTGACCTCCTTTCTCCTTCTTATCCCTTCTCTACCTTAACCTTATATCTAAGGTCAGTATGAATGGATGAATGAATGGATGAATGGATGACTGTCTTTACCATGCTACTGAATGGATGTTGATCAATCATTTTGGGATTGCAGGTTGCTCAGCAGAACATTTTCAGTCCATCATGGGCATGTTAGCCCCTTGGGCTTGCTTGCAAGGCAGAATGAAGACTATTCTGAAAACATTGAAATGAAATCCATGGAGTTGGCAAATCCCTATGGCCACGCTGATAATAGCTATGGTAAGCATTTGTTAAAATGAGGATCATATCCTGGGAAGAAAGTAAAATTCAGTGGACTGAGGGCAGCAATCATTAAAGATTTACCATAATACAAGAATTGGTGTATCTCTCTCCACTTAAGCACCCACATTACTAGGAATGAGAACTCAATGTCTAGAGAAGAAGCAGTATCATTAAGTATCAGAGCAGGCCAGGTAGGGGTTGTGCGTATGTGATATAGCTAACGCATTGCGGTTATGTGAGGAAATGTGGTTCAGTGTGGCTAGATCCTCAAATTTTTCTAAAGTGAGAAATCTTTTATGTGAACCCTTTCCCCCACCCCCTGATTTTTACATGCTCCAGAACAATAATAAAAATGTAAAAAAAGTCTGAGCTGGGCAAACAAAATCAGTTTGTGGGCTGCTGATGGCCAGCTTTAGTTTAGCACATCCTAAAGGTGTTCAGACCGGCAGCACCTGTGAATGTGAAACCTACTGTGAGGCAAAGGGAATAAGAGGCAGCTCTGTCCTCAAGTTACTTAAAGCCTGAATGGGTAGGTGACAATGGCACATGAAGACTTAAGAAAGTGAGCAAGCAGCCCGTTAATATGAGGAAAATCACATCATCTTCAGAATCTGCTGTGTAAATGTTTGGCTCTGGGAGGCAAAGTAAATTCTACCTGTTCTTGTCAGAGGAAAAGGGGACTTGTTACTGGAAGAGGAAGCCAGTTTACTACATGTAAGTCAGTATTACAGGAATTTAGAGCCCACGGGGACAAGAAAAGGTAGGGCTGTTAAGCCAAGAACAGAATGAGGGACCCGAGTGTTGGTTGGAGCAGATGGAGGGTTGATCAGCCCTGAAGAGGCAGTTGGGTAAGAGTTGGAAGGAGGCAGAGAGGAGGGGGTGGGTGCATTGCCACACACTAATGAAAAACACCCACTGTTACACATTTGCATAGAATACATTCTTTTAGTCTATTCCAAACATTATGCAGTGCAGTATCAATCGGGCAAAATCAATCCCAAGAGATGAAAATTTATTTTAAAAGGCCGTAAAAAACCTTCCTCTTTTTTATATATAAAGTACAGATACACATACTGCACAAAAATAGATATACAGTCTAATATATAGTCTACCTGTGGTATTAACATTTCATGGGAGGGCAACGAGGAAGAAATGTCTAAAAAGACACCTATGGGCCAATAATGAAAAAAAAAGATACTATGTCTGATTTAGAGGCTAAGATTTGGAAGCTCAGAGAGATTAAGTAATATGCCCAAAGGTATGGCACACAACGAATTAGTAGCAAACCTGGGAATTGATCTTGGTGAGAATTTCCGGAGCCTCCTGCAGTGTAATTAATTGTGTGGATGTCACCATCAGAATGTGCTCCATTTCCTCTTTGAGGTGCTGAGCCTTTAATGTTTACCATGGGTTGAATCAAAATATAGTGAAATGGGTCACTGTCGTGTAGACACTGAGATTGGATTCTGTCCCTGAGAAAATAGTGTCATATTTTAAATTCATGTATGCACCATCATAAAATGCTAGGAAGAAATCTCTATAATCATCTAGATAATGTTTTTGCTTCAATTTTTTAAAAAATTAAGACTATTTTTTAGGTTCACAGTAAAATTGAGGAGAGGGTAACAGAAATTTCCTATATATATATCCCCAGCCCCCACATAAGTAGCTTCTGTTACCATCAAGATCCCCTCCAGCGTGGTACATTAGTTACAATCAATGGACCTACATGCCACATCATTCTCATCCAAAGCCCATAGTTTACATCAGTGCTCACTCTTGGGGTCATACACTCTATGGATTTGGACAAATGTATAATGGACATGTATCCATCATTATGGCATCATACAGAATAGTCTCACTACTCTAAAGCCCCTTGGTGCTCCATCTAGCATCCCTCCCTCCTAGACAAGTATTTTTCAAACTATTAAGTTGTGAAGTTAATTTTTTAAAATGAGAAAGAATGAAAAAGAATAAGAATATATCAGAATGCTGTTTATGTAGTCAAGCAAAGTGTTGTTTTGTGAAACTTGTTTTTTAGTTATACATGTGAAGGTATGTCCTGGATCTCAGTGTAACAATTATTTTTAACTATGGCTTATAGTCAAATTAAAACCATCAATCAAGGCTGTTTGCATTGAATAGCTTTGGTTTTGTATTTGTGTCCTATTTTTCACCCCAGTGCTAATCATTAGTCTGTTAGAACCTTGAGGTCAGGGTCTCAGTCTTACTGACCATTGTTTGCTCTGTAATATCCAGTGCGGTGATATTAATGGTGATGTCTCCTGCCTCTTCATTCCAGTGAACCCTGCTTACGTGGATGAAAGTATCCCTGGCCCAACTTATGGAAACTCACTGTCTGGAGGTGACTGGTATACATCACCCCAAGGTAAGGTAGTGACCAAAAATCCAACCCTAGAGACATTGCCATTCAAGCAATGCAGACATTGCCATTTCTTCTTAGCCTCTGGTGTGGTACTAAGCAGTACAGGACTTAGTACTGCCCCCAATCTTATATGATAACTAGAGGACCGATGCATGAAATTTGTCCAAGGCAACCCCAGTGGCTGTCTCAGCCCTTGCAGCCCTGGCTTCCTCTGAGAGGTCATCTGAAAGGTCATCCTGATGGTCATTCCACTGTTCTGCTGTCTGATCTAATTAGCATATTACGCTTTTATTATTATAGAAATTTAGCCTTCTATAATATGTTCCACAAGGGTCAGCTATTGCTACTTGGGAGAGAAAACCCTGGGAATGACTTTGGGGAAAAGAAAAGTCTTTAGACTTCATCAGACTGTTCAGTCTAGCTAGCATGAGGTTTGGGGCTTCTGTAAAAGAGGAGCCCCCAGGAAGCAGAGAGAAGTAAAGAAATGAAGGACCCAAAAATGACCCTGGCTTTCTTTACTGTTTTGCTTTGAGTTGGTTCTGATTCTCAAACCATGTACATTGA